>OY728148.1:973952307-975202307 GCA_963277665.1 Viscum album
TAAACTCTCCACATTTTTGTCCACAACATGTTTTTATCTTTAAAGATAAAATTGCATTCCCACACTTGAATTCATGTTTTACTCTACTTATCAAGGAGACATGAGTTTCTTAAGAATCCTATGATTCCATGTTTTAGATTTAAATTTTGATATGATTAAATGATTGAAATGAATAATTAAAATTTTAAAATGAAGCATGGATATTGAAGTAATGACTCGTGATTTGAATGAATTAATTGATTCATGTAAATGAAATTTCCCTAGAATCCTTCATGCTTTGAATTTATGAAGTTCATGTGAATTGATATATTAGTCATGCCATGATTGATTGCCCAATGTTATATTTCCCATTCCCAAGAGGATTTATAGACCAAGTACTTCCTATTTATTCTTGATCATATTTCTTTGATGATCTTGGGACATGTAACTAACAAGAACTTGTATTGAAACTTGTAAAATCTATGACTATGAAAAAACACATCTAAAATGATTGAGGCATCCTTTGGAAAGCCAATTTTCCTTAAAATACCACCTTTACATGAATCCTTTTTTAGACCATAGAGACCATGAATGACCTTTATAGGAATGACCCATGTTTCAAGCCATTTTTATCCATTCCTACCCTCATTTTAGTATTTGCATGATATTTCAAAGTTGAAGTGTGGGGTTAAAGGGAATAATGGTGGATGGGATAATATACATTGTAAGGAATAAGTGTGGAGGTATTATTGTGGTAATTGTAAAAGGTTGTGGAATCATTTATTATACTCTATTTTTCCCCTCTTGAATTAAAAAAATAACAAAAATGACAAAAAGAACCAACAAAAAGAGAGAGAAAATGGGTTGTGATTTTGGAAAACCAAAAATCACCAATTTCCAGACCGATGATCTTATGATCGTATGTTGTTAGATAATGGATGTGACGTTTTATATAATCATAACTTTTGAAAAAAGAATAAAAAGTACAAAATAAAAAAAATCTAGAGGGTGTGCAAATCATTCCTTATGCTTACTTGATCATAACCTTCTCTTTGAGTTTTGGGAATTGGGTGTTTCTACTTTGAATGGGATAATTTCATTATATTTTTACTTTTGATATCATGAATAGTACTTAAGAGATTATCCTCCTCCTTGAGCCTTAATTTTTAAATCATCAAATCCTACCAACCTTAAACCCCAGAGTCAATAGAACCTTAATTGAAAGTCCTCATGATTTTATGTGTGTTTTGTCTTTACAAAGTGGATAAAGTAGTTCATTTACAAGCCTATGGCTAAGGAGAATGTTCTCGTGATATGAGAATAACTCTACTTGAATTGTATCATGAGTGATGAGATAAAAGAATCAAAAGTTAGTTAAATCATGAATTTTCATGTTTAATAATAATGAATCAAGAATCTTTAATGAATAAAAGGATATGTTCCATCAATTTGCAAAGGGTAAAAGTAAAATATGTGAATTATTTGTTTCTTTGAAAAATGGGAAATTAAATTGATATTTTATGCAGATTTTTGAAAGTTTGATTTCACATTGATTTTTTTTATTTTATTTCCTTGGAATTTAAATATTGGTATTATTGGTGTCCTCTGACTTCTATTTTGATATTTTTTACTTGGGGACAATCATGGTTTATGTGTGGGGGTATTTGACAGAGAAAATTTATGTTCATATTTTTTTATCAAATAATGAGGATTTTTAATGTTTTTCAATGATAAAACCCATATATTTCAATGTTTTATTAAATTAAGGGGTAATTTGAATTTTGGAATGATTATGAGAAAAATTGAGAAAAGTGCATAATTTTGGATTTTTGACAGATTTTTACTATAAGGATGTTTTTGTCATTTCGTAAAAAATATAATTCCAAAATTCGTGATTATTTTTTTAGAATCCTGATTTTATTTTATTCAAATTTCTTTTCAGGTCCTTGAGCTGATTCGAAGATCTATTAGTATAAAAAAATCATTGAAGTTGGATACTTTTCCAGGTGGACAATGTAGACCCCACCACCGTAACAGATGCAAAAATCAGTCTCCTCACCTCCCATTTAGGTGATTCCACTAGGGATAGCACTAGGACACATCGGGAGGGTGAATGGAAAACATATTTATGAACAAATTTTATGAAGGGGTCCACGTGTGAATCGACCATTTAATGGGAAAAAATGCACAAAATTTCAGAGGATAGAATTCTGCCTATAAAAGGAGGTCCTTGCCTCCTTCCCAAATCATCAGCTTGACACCAACAGCCAAGGTGGGATCCCACCAGGGCATGAGCCACTGCTGATACTCTCTTCCCCCCTCATTTATTCTTTTTATTTTATTTTAATTTTAGTTTTTTATTAGTTTTCAATTGTAATTCAAATTTTAGTTTTATTAATCTATGCCTTTGTGTTTCTCCATCCACATTTCTTTATTTATTTCCCTCTCTCTCTCTTCTCTTCCACCCACTCCACCAAGTAATCTCTTACTCTCAGAAATTAGAGGTTTACCCTGAGACTTTTCCTGAGAAGAGGTGAAGGTGATCATGAATTTACTTTAATGTTTAATTTTATGTTTGTAGAGAGATTTGATTAGCATGCATGGGTAAGGTGAATGTCCCCAATGTTGTGACTACCTCTGATGACATGTAACTCAATCTATCCCTATTCTTTTATTTAATAATTTTCCCTGTATCCATTGTTTAGTTCTTCAAACGTTGGAGTTGAGCTAATCAATGGATGAAATGGCTTTGATTGAACCGGGTCTTGGAAGATGACACTTTCTAGACAAAGGTGTGTCACCAACTTGGATTAAAGGAGGAGGTGGAATTGAGAGTTCTCAAACATTCAATGATATTACACAATTTATAAATAAAGAATAGTAGTTAAAACATGAGATTTAATGTTTGTATTATCATGAAAAAATAAAACATATAAACGATAATAATGATTGAACATTTCACCAACCCCCAAAACCAAATTCTTTCATATTAATTCATCCTGTTTAGACTTTCATCTTAGTATAAATTTAGAATTCTTACTTCACATGTCATTATTTTTAATAATAAAAAACCCAAAAAGATTTTAATCACTATAATTTAATAAAAAAAACCACAAAAAGAGATAGAATAGGTGAATTAGATAAAGCAAGTGAACTACATTGATAAGGCTCCTCAAGAGAGACAACCATGGTCTGCCACTGTGCTGCACTAGAAAAAATATAATTATTTTTGTCCACACCCCATGATAAGCGTGCGTCAAAACTGAAGTTGTTGTTAGGGATCCAATCAATAGTTCATTTAATTTTTCTATTTTCACATCTTATTTAGATTTCATTTAGTTTAAAAAACTAAAAAAAAATACTTCTAGGATGTATTCAAAATCAGAATATTATTCATGGAAAAATTACTCACAAATGCAACAACAACTACAAGATGAAGATGAATATTATAGAAGAGCTCAGGTGCATGAACTTAGAGAAAGCATTGAACAACTAACCAGAAAGGCTGATAGAGATTTTGATTATGTTCATGCATCAATGGAGCAACCCAACCCTAAGCTAGAGGAAGAACCTAAGAAAGTTGTGGAAGAAATTTCACAACTTATATTTGAAATTAAAGAACCTGAGGAGTCAAGGGAGGAAGACATACCTACTGAGCTACAAGTAGGAGATCAAAAAAGGTTGGATTAATTCTTGAATAAATGTGAGGAACTACCTAACCTCCCCGTACAATATAAAGAAGAAGATTCAACACCACAAAAGGAATAAACCACCCAAGTGGTGGAATTTGAAGTCAAGATAGTGGAGCCCAACTACCTGCCTCTATCCTCTGAGAGTCTACAACAATAGGCACTTACCGTTGAGGCATAGATTGAAGTTAAACCGACTCAGGGAGTTGAACCATTAATTGACTCTATCCCTTCTTATTTTATTAAATATGAATTCAATATTACTCCTTGTGGTTTTTATTATACAGAATTAGACAATCTCAGCTATTCCTTGGAGGATGAATAATAACCTGGATGTGCACATGTTGAGGAACATATGGATCTCCCTGGATATGTTGAATATTTATTTAAGGAAGTTCATGAAGATATGCTAGTGTATTTCCCTAAATAAACCATGAAAAAATCTGCTTACTTTTATGGGGAAGAATTTGATCTTGATACTTCATGTTTTAATAGTATTCAAATAGAATTACACTCTAACTTTCTCATTGACTATTATTTTGATGGAGTATGCCTTGAGTAACCAATGGACATAGAATAAGAGGTTTCACAAGTAGCAACCAATAAGGAAAATGATTCATACTTCATCCTACCCCCACCATGCAAGATATTCCTCATTGTGAAGGGGGTGGGGATATGGTGTACTCTATCCCTGGATAATTACTCACCCGGAAGGATGAAGAATGCACTGGAAAAAGCCACATGTGGTGGTTCAAATAAAAGAAGCTTCATTCTCCATCAAGCTTTGGATAACAGCTGGTACTGCCCTCTGGAGGCAGTCAAAATTCAGGGCCGACTTCGGGTATATTACCAAGATTTATCTTTACTTTCATTCTAGGAATTTAAATGTCAATTTATTTTCATTGAAATAATTTATCATGTGTCCCCCTCCCTCATTCCATTTTGAGCTTTAAAGAAATGATCATTTTGATTAATTGAGTAATATTCTTTTATAGGATCATGAAGGTATAAGGTATCCCTAGATAGTGAATAGGAAGGACCAATCTTCATGGAAAAAGGGTGTTCAATTTTAATGTTTTATCTTTTAAACTCTCCACATTTTTTCCACAACATGTTTTGAGATTTAAAGATAAAATTGCATACACACACTTGAATTCATTTTTTACTCGACTTATCATGGAGAAATGAGTTTCTTAGGAATCCAGTGATTCCATGTTTTAGATTTCAATGTTGATATGATTAAATGATAGAAATTAATAATTGAATTTTTAAAATAAAGCATGGATATTGAAGTAATGACACATGATTTGAAGGAATTAATTAATTCATGTAAATGAAATTTCCCTTCAAAGCTTCATGCTTCGAATTCCTGAAGTTCATGTGAATTGATTTATTAGTCATGCCATGAGTGATTGTCCAATGTTATATTTCAAATTCCCGAGAAGATTTCTAGACCAAGTACTTCCTATTTATTCTTTATCATATTTCTTGAGTGATCTCGGGACATGTAACTCACCAGAACTTGTATTGAAACATGTCAAATCTATGACTGTGCAATAACACATTTAAAATGATTGAGGCATCCTTTGAAAATCTATTTTTCCTTAAAATACCACCTTTACATAAATCCTTCGTTTAGAACATAGAGGCCATGAATGACCTTTATAGTAATGAGTCATGTTTCAAGCCATTTTTATCCATTCCTACCCTCCTCTAAGTATTTTTATGATATTTTAAAGTTGAAGTGTGCGGGTAAAGAGAATCATGGTGGATCAGATGATATACATTGTAAGGAAGAAGTGTGGGGGTTTTATTGTGGTAATTGTAAAAGGTTTTGGAATCAATAATTATACTCTATTTTTCCCCTATTTAATTAAAAAATCAAAAAATTAAAAAAAGAACGAAAAAAAGAGAGACAAATGGGTCAGGATTTGGGAAAACCCAAAATCACCATTTTCCAGACTGATGATCTTATGAGTGTATATGGTTAGGTGATTGATATGAGGTCTGATATAATCATAACTTTTGAAAAAAGAAAAAAAATTACAAAATAAAAAAAATATTCAAGAGGGTGAACAAATCATTCATTATGCTAACTTGATCATAACATTTTCTTTGAGTTTTGGGAAGTGGGTGTTGCTACTATGAAGGGGATAATTTCATTATATTTTTACTTTTGATATCATGCATAGTACTTAATATATTAGCCTCCTCATTGAGCCTTGTTTTTTAAAGCATAAAATCCTACCAACCTTAACCCTCATAGTCAATAGAACCTTAATTTCAAGTCCTCATGATTGTATGTGCGTTTTGTCTTTACAAAGTGGAGAAAGTAGTTTATTTACAAGCCTATGGATAAGGAGCATGTTCTCATGATATGGGCATAACTCTACTTGAATTGTATTATGAGTAATGAGAGAAAAGAATCAAAAGTGAGGTAAATCACGACTTGGCATGTTTAATAATAATGAATCAAGGAGCTTGAATGACTGAAAGAGGAAGTTCCATCAATTTTCAAATGGTAAAAGTAAAATATGTGAATTATTTATTTCATTGAAAAATGGGAAATTAAATTGATATTTTATGAAGATTTTTGAAAGTTTGATTTCACATTGAAAATAGTTTGATTTAATTGAATTGGAATTTGAATATTGGTAACATTGGTATCCTTTAATTTCCATGTTGAGATTTTACGATTGAGGATAATCATGGTTTATGTGTGGGGGTATTTGAGAGAGAAAATTTATGTGCATATTTTTTATTAAATAATGATGATTTTTAAATTTTATTCATTGATAAAACCCTTGGATTTCAATTATTTATAAAAATAATGGGTAATTTGAATTTTAAAATGATTATGAGAAAAATTGAGAAAAGTGCATAATTTTGAATTTTTGACAGATTTTTACTACAAGGGTATTTTTTTCATTTAAAAAAAAAATACAATTCCAAATTTGTGATTTTTTTTAGAATCATGATTTTATTTCATTCAACTTTATATTAAGTACATAGTGTTGATTCATAGATCTATTAGTCCAAAAGATTCATTGATGTTGGAAATTTTTCTAGGCGGACAGAATGGACCCCACCACTATAACGGATGAAATAATCAGTCTACTCACCTCATATTTAGGTGATTCCACCTAGGATAGCACTAGGACACATATGAAAGACTTTAAGAAAAATTTGGGGTTATTTTTATGTCATTAAGGTTTCAATTAATCGTTATACATTTGAAGACAACTTCCTGGAAATTTTGGCCATTAAAAGTCTTATTCAATGAGAATTCCATAACTCATTAATCCTGTGGCTAAATGAGATGAACGATAGAGGGTTAATGGAAACTAAATTATTGAATAAATTTTATTATGGGTTCCACACATGAATCGAACATTTAATAGGCAAAAAATGTGCAAACTTTCAGAGGAAAGAATTTCGCCTATAAAAGGAGGCCCTCGCCTTCTTCCCAAATCATCAACTCGACACCCACAGCTAAGGAGGGATCCCACCATGGCATGGGACACTTCTTCTAATCTTTACACCCTAATTTCTTCTTTATATTTTATTTTAATTTTATTTTTTTATTATTTTTCAATTGTAATTGAAATTTTAGTTTTATTAATCCATGCCTTTGGGCTTCTCCATCCACTTTTCCTCATTTCTTTCCCCCTCTCTCTCTTCTCTTCCACCCACTCCACAGAGTAATATCTTACTCTCATAAATGAGAGGATAACCTCAAGACTTGGCCCGGTGGGAGATGAAGGTGATCATGAATTTTTTTAATGTTTAATTTTATGTTTGTAGATAAATTTGAGTAACATGCACGGGTAAGGCGAATGTCCCCGATGTTGTGACTGCCTATAATGAAATGAAACTCAACCTATCCCTATTATTTTATTTAATAATTTTTCCTCTCCCCATTAGTTAGTTCTTAACACGTTGGATTTTAACTAATCAATATATGAAACAGCTTCGATTGAACTGGGTCCTGGAAGCTGACACATTCTAGACAAAGGTGTGTCACCAACTTGGATTAAAGGAGGAGGTGGAATTGAGAGTGCTCGAACATTAAATGATATTCCACAATTTATAATTAAATAATACTAGTTCAAAGATGTGATTTCATGTTTGTATTATGAAACTAAAATAAAATATATAAAAGAGAATAATGATTGAACATTTAACCAACCCCTAAAACCAAGTTCTTTCTTATTAATTCATTCTGCTTAGACTTGAATCTTAGTATAAATTTAGAATTCTTGATTCACATGTCATTATTTTAAATAATAAAAAACCCAAAAATATTTTCATCACTTTAATTTAATAAACAAAACCAATAAAATAGATATAAAAGGTGAATTAGATAAAATAAGTGAACTACATTGAGAAGGCTCTTCAAGAGAGATTACCCTGGTCAGCCACTATGTTGAACTAGGGAAAATATAATTATTTTTGTCCACACCCCATGATAGGTGTGAGTTAAAACTGACGTTGTTTCCAAGGAGACAATCATTAGTTTTTTTACTTTTTATACTTTCACATCTTAGTTAGATTTCATTTCATTTAAATAAACTAAAAAAAGACTTCCATGATGTATTAAAATTCAGAATATTATTCATGGAAAAATTACTCACAGGTGGAGTAACAACAACAAGAAGAAGATGAATATTTTATAAGAGCTTAGGTGCATGAACTTAGAGAAATAATTGAACAATTAATCAGAAAGGATGATAGAGATTTTGATTATGTTCAAGCATTAACAGAGTAACCCAACCTTAAGCTGAAGGAAGAACTAGAGAATGTGGTGGAATAAATTGCACCACTTAAATTTGAAATTGAAGAACCTGAGGAGTCAAGGGAGGAAGACCTACCTGGTGAGCTACAAGTGGGAGATCAAAAAATTTTAGATGAATTCTTGATTAAATGTGAGGAACTAACTGACCTCCACATATAATAAAAAGAAGAAGATTTATCACCACTGAAAAAAGAAACCACCCATGTGGTGGAATTTGAATTCAAGATGGAGGAGCCCAAATACCTGCCTCCATCCTCAGAGAGTCTAGCCCAAGAGGCCCTTACCATTGAGGCAGATATTGAAGCTAAACCGACTAATGGAGTTGAACCATTAATTGAATCTATCCCTTCTAATTTTATTTAATCTGAACTCTAAATCACTCCTTGTGGTTTTGATTATACAGAATTTGACAGTATCAGCTATGCCTCGGAGGACGAAGAAGAACTGGGATGTGTACATGTTGAGGAACATATGGAGCTCCTTGGACATGTTGAATATTTATTGAAGGAAGTTCATGAAGAGATGCTAGTGGATTTACCTAAGGAAACCATGACAAAAGCTGCTTACTTTGATGGGGAAGAATTTGATCTTGATGCTTCATGTTTAATATTATTGAAATTGAATTACACTCTGACTTTCCTATTGACTATTCTTTTGTTAAAGCATACCTCGAGGAACCAATGGATAGAAAATAAGAGGTTGCACAAGTAGAAACCTAGAAGGAGGATTATTCATACGTCATCCTACCCCACCATGCAAGCTATACCTCATTGTGAAGGGGGGATATGGTGTACTCTATCCATGGATCATTACTCACCGAGAAGAATGAAGCACAAGTTGAGAAAATCCACATGTGGTGGTTACAATCAAAGAAGCTTCATCCTCTATCAGACTTTGGATAACAGTTGGTACTTCCCTCTAGAGGCAGTCAAAATTCAAGGCCTACTTGGGGGATAATACTAAGATTTATCATTACTTGATTTCTAGGAATTTAGATGTAAATTTATTTTGTTTGAAATAATTTAGCATGAGTCCCCCTCCCTCTTTTCATTTTGATCTTAAACAAAATGATTAGTGTGATTAATTGAATAATTTTCTTTTGTAGGATCATGACGGTAGATGGAAGCCTTAGATAGTGAAGGGAAAGGACCAAGTTTCATGAAAAAATGGTGTTCAATGTTATATTTACCATTACTAAGAGGATTTGTAGACCATGTACTTCTTATTTATTCTTGAGCATATTTTTTGAGTGATCTTGAGACATGTAACGAACCAGAACTTGTATTGAAACTTGTCAAGTCTATGACTATGAAAAAACACATTTACAATTATTGAGGCATCCTTTAAAAAGATAATTTTCCTCAAAAGACCACCTTTGCATCAATCCTTCTTTTTTCCCATAGAGACCATGAATGATCTTTATAGGAATGAGCCATGTTTCAAGACATTTTTATCCATTCTCACCCTCCTCTAAGTATTTTCATAATATTTTAAAGTTGAATTGTGGGGGTAAAGGGAATCATGGTGGACGAGATGATATAAATTATAAAGAAGAAGTGTGGGGGTATTATTGTGGTAATTGTAAAAGGTCGTGGAATCATTCATTTTACTCTATTGGTTTCCACACTTTAATTTAAAAAATGACAAAAATGACAAAAAGAACCAACAGAAATGGAATAAAATGGGTTGTGATTTGGGAAAACCAAAAATCACCATTTTTTAGACCGATGATCTTATGATCCTATGTGGTTATGTGATGGATGTGAGGTTTTAAAAAATGATAAATTTTGAAAAAAGAAAAAAAAGTACCAAATAAAAAAAATATTCAATAGGGATCACAAATCATTCATAATACTTACTTGATCATAACCTTTTCCTTGAGTTTTGGGAAGTGGGTGTTGCTACTTTGAAGGGGATAATTTCATTATATTTTTACTTTTGATGTCATGCATAATACTTAAGAGATTAGCCTCTTCCTTGAGCCTTAATTTTTAATGAATCAAATACTACCAACCTTAAACCTCAAAGTCAGTAGAACTTTAATTGCATGTCCTTGTAATTTTATGTGTGTTTTGTCTTTACAAAGTGGACAAAGTAGTTCATTTATAAGCCTACGGATAAGGATCATGTTTCTCATGATATAAGCATAAATCTACTCGAATTGTATCATGAGTGATGAGATAAAAGAATTAAAAGTGAGGTAAATCATGACTTGGCATGTTTAATAATAATAAATTAAGGATATTGAATGAATGAAATGAGAAGTTCCATTAATTTTCAAAGGGTATGTAAAATATGTGAATTATTTGTTTCTTCAAAAAATGAAAAATTAAATTGATATTTTATGCAGATTTTTGAATGTTTGGTTTCACATTGATTTTTTTTTGATTTTATTGCATTGTAATTTGAATTTTGGTAACATTGGTGTTCTCTGATTTCCATGTGGAGATTTTTTTCTTGAGGACACACATGGTTTAAGTGTTGGGGTATTCGACAGAGAAAATTTTTATGCATATTTTTTATGAAATAATGAGGATTTATTAATTTTTTTCAATGATAAAACTCATTTATTTCAATGTCTTATTAAAATAATGGGTAGTTTGAATTTTAGAACGATTATGAGAAAAATTGAGAAAACTGCATAATTTTAGATTTTTGACTGATTTTTACTACAAATGTATTTTTATCATTTCGTAAAACATATAATTCCAAAATTCGTGATTAGTTTTTTTAGAATCCTTATTTTATTTCATTCAACTCTATCTTTTGGACCTAAAGCTGATTCGAAGATCTATTAGTTCAAAAAATTCATTGAAGTTGGAAACTTTTTGGGGCGGACATCGTAGACCCCACCACCATAACAGATGCAAAAATCAGTTCCCTCACCTCCAATTTAGGTAATTTTACTTGTGATGCCATGAGGACACATAGGACCGACTCTAAAACAAATTTGGGGGAGTTTTGAAGTCATTAAGGCTTCCATTGATTGTTACACATTTGAAAAAACTTCCTAGAAATTTCGGCCATAAAATAGTCTTATTCAATGAAAACTACACAACTTCTTAACCCGGTGGCTAAATGAGATGTAATTTAGAGGATGAATGGAAGACAATTTATGAACAAATTTTATGAAGAGGTCGATGTGTGAATCAACTATTTAATGTTCCAACAACACGCAATATTATAGTGGATAGAATTCTGCCTATAAAAGGAGGCCCTCGACTCCTTCCCAAATCATCAGCTCGACACCCACAGCTAAGGAGGGATCCCATCGGGGCACGAGCCGCTGCTTCTCCTATCTTCCCCCCTCATTTATTATTTTTATTTTATTTTAATTTAGTTTTTTATTAGTTTTTAATTTTAAGTCAAATTTTAGTTTTATCAATCCATGCCTTTGTAAATTCAAATTTTAGTTTTATTAATCCATGACTTTGAGTATTCATACAAGCTATTTCATGGGTGACAACCCCCTTCCTCGTATCTTGACTAACCAGGTATCGACAATCTCTTCTTCCCATGCCTTCATATCTTCTTCTATTCTATCCTCCTTTTCACTCTCTCTCTCAATATATAGCTTTATGACACATCTTTCCAGGAGATATTTATTTATTTCCAATAAGATATACTAAATATTTTATTTTTCAAATCTCAAGTTCCCACCTCATTTATAAAATATATCATGACTTTTTTCTTTTTAAAACAAAAGATAATCCCTCATTTTTTTTTCAATGGATGATATCTCATGACAATATTTATTTCCAGCAACTTGTCTGTCGTAAACTGGTGGAGTTGTCTATTTGCATGCGGAAAGGAAAGGAAATATGGGAGAAAGTTTTAAAAGTATTGTGTGATGAATTTTAAAATACATATTGAAAATTTGTAATAAATAAATAAATATTTAATTTCTAAATTTAACCCTCGGTCATAAAATTATTAGTTATTTCTTCATTCTTTGATAATAAAAATTTTATATCCCCGCAAAAAAATTGCCAGCACTGGTTATATAAGTGAAAGGGGGTGGACTTATCCTTAGCATTTCCCCTCAGCCCCTAACTCTTTCTATGGGAACGCCAAATACTTTCCTCTCCCCCCAGTCCCCGTTTCTTTCCGATGATGACCCGACACTGTGTGCATCCGAACTGAATCCGGAGTTGCAGGCACCCGTCGTTGACCTGTGTGGTGCACTGGCCGGAGACGGGGGTTCCATGCGTGAGGCCGCGGGGGCGGTGGACGAGGCGTGCCAGAGGCACAAGGTGTTTCTGGTCCGGAATCACAGTGTGGACCCGCAACTTGTTGCCCAAACCCACACCTGCATGGAGCGGTTCTTCATCTTGCCATCGTAGGAGAAGGAGAGGGCAAAGAGGAGCTCTGGGGATTACCAAGGATACGCCGATGACCTCACCAAAAGGTTCACAATGCAGTTTCTTTGGAGTCAATACCAACAAAATGAAGATACATGATGGTATAATTCAAACCACCTAAGGACTATGCCATGCAATGATCCTGAAGATTAACATATTTTCTTTGGGTGGATTTGATGACATCAGGTGTAAGACTCACACTAACAATAGAGTGGGGAAGATTGTGAAGGGTGTTCTTGTGGTGACGAAGACAGAGAAGATCTCAAAGAATCTGTGTGTTCTTTATGGTGAATCATACAAGGAGGTGGAGATAGTTGTCACTACCCATCCCTCAGGGCCCATGTCGTGACTAACCTAACCCCATCATACATAGGCCAGAGGATGACAACTAGCACCAGAAAGGTGTGTCCCTAAAATGGGAACACATTGTTTTTTAACCTATACAGACACATAGTCCAAGAACAAAACAAGATGCAACCACACAGACTAGAACACAATAAGATGCAACCACAAAGTAAACTGTTGTAGTAAAATAGTGCTGAAAGTAAAAAGGGGCCGAAATACAAGCCCAATTGTAAAAGTACAAGTACAGCTACTAGTACAATTCAACTGAAAGAAAATAGAATACAACACGAAGGTAGAAGTACCACACAGGTAACACCACGAAGATAAAACCATGAAGGTAACTCCATGAAGGTAGAAGTACCACACAAGTAACACCACAAAGATAGAAATACCACACATGTAACACCACAAAGACAATACCACAAAGGCATAAGTACCACACAGGTAACACCACAATGAAATAAGTACCACACATACAAAAGACTCAGCTCCCAATCAGGTATAACTTAAGTAAAAAAGTACAGATGATTAGTCATAAACGATATCATCTTATTCTATTAAGAAGCACTACTGCTGACCCACACCGGATCCATAGGTAACTAACCCCCGCTAAACCACATAGGATCTGACCCACACAAGATCGATATGCACTGACCCACACAGGATCGTTGAGCACTGCCCCATAGAGGATCTGGCCCACACAGGATCGATAGATGCTGACCCACATAGGATCGATGTTCTTTCTTCAAATTGAAACCTGCCACAGGTTTCCTTGCACCCGCACTAATAAAAAAATGGGCAAGGGAAGCACCACCTTATATCAGCGCTAAGAAAAAACCGATCATAAAGAAACCCTGTATCAACGCTAAAATTTAGCACTGATACATGGATTCTTTATCAATGCTTTATAACGCTAATAAAGAATCCCTCTATCAGTGATAGAAATGTTCTGATAAAGAATCCCTTTATCAGCGATAATATATTAGCACAAATACAAGGTAACCTTTATCAGTGCTAAAAAAGAGATGATAAAAATACCCTTTATTAGCACTAGAAAAGAGCTGATAAAGAAACCCTGTATCAGTGCTAAAATGTTAGTGCTGATACAGGAAAGATTTATTAGCACTTTTTTAGTGCTGAAAAAGGTAGTGTTTATCAGTGCTTTGTTAGTGATGATAAAACCTTAGTCCATTTATTTATAAAGGTGGTCGCACAATGCCCTCATGTTATTGCAACCTAAAGCTCTCGCGATATTGGAACCCTGCGACTCCCCTTCACCGCCCGTTGAGTTCGTGTTGCCAGACCTACACCGCCCTCGAGCTTATCATTTCCAGACCTCCACCACCCTCGAGCTCTGATTTTCCGAACCTCTGCCGCCCTCGTGCTTCGCTTTGCTGGACCTCCGCTGCCCGCTGAGCTTCGCTTTGCTGGACCTCTGCCGCCCGCAACACCCTTGAGCTTCACGTTGCCGGACCTCTGCCTCCCGCTGAGCTTCGCCTTGCCAGACCTCCCTTTAAGGCATGTTTTCCAAGTCATTTTTTAATATTGTTCTCCTCTCCCATCATACATAACCATATGTTGATTTTCCAGACCTCCCTTTTCTTCTTTATATTTGTCTCTAGGGTAATGCCCACCGCCGAAGCTCGAGTTTGGTCCAACATCTTATAATATTTATAGAACTATTATTCTATAAATCATATCATACTATTAAAACATTGTTAATTAGAGTTTTGGGATGTGAGGCTTGCCCATAAATGGAGTTCTAGTAAATTTTGTGTGGAATTATTTCATCCCTAGGTTTCATTTCCTCTGGTGGTGATGATTCTGCTTCATCATAGATTCATGAGTTTTCTTCCTACATATTGTGATGGGTTTATTGGGGGTAATCATCCAATATATTTCTATTACATCTAAGGTATCACCTTTTTTCTAATGACTGGGGGGGGGGTTAGAAGATTTGGTATTTTTTATTCTAGATCCTAGAAACCATTCAATTTGATGGTGGTATGGCTGGATATGTTATATAAATTCTTCCAAAAATCACCTTTATGAGAAGGTGTGGTTTGAATTATAGAATATATATTCTTTGATTTAATTATATTATTAGGGTATGTTGGATTGGAAATGGGTGATGAGGTTCCTAAGGTGATGAATTCAAGTTTGTTATCTTGTTAGTGAAGTTGTTGATGATGATGTTGATCTAGCACATCACGGTGCAAGTATCATGGCACGAGTATTATCATGATTTGAGGGATGATTCAATATCATATTTTTGTTTGAAATTTGAATTTAGTGTTGTTTTATGGGGTATTTTTTATAATTTCACATACTATTTGAACATATGTGGCTATGACATATTTATTTTTTCTTTACCATTACTCTATTATTCTAGGATTTTCTATTAGTATAGTTTTTTTTACTATAAATAAAAATGTGGAATCTTTGGGGAATGTTTGACATGGGTTGATTTTCTTTAAAAGGGATGGTTTATTCATGTAAAATATCACTAGATTCCTCCTAGGTAGCATCAATTCCCTTAGATCCAACACCATGTCATAGTAAAGTAAGGAATGAAGGATAACCTTTTTCATTAAGGAAAACACCACCCGGTTCTGATGCATTTCTAGGTCATCCAAAGCTTGAACCATATTTTCATCGAGGGGTTCCCCCTTATTTCCTTCATGATATCTAAGTGTCTTTTTATAGCAGTGCCCTTATATGGCATGATGCCCAGACCATAAAGATTTCTAGCCTTTCCACCCCTACCTCCATCTCTTTCCTTCTCCCTCGTTGAGTTTACTGACTGGTTCTCTATAGTGGCCAGGCCCCTTCATAGCAGTGTTTATTCTGTATCCCTTGGCTTTGAGCATGTCATCCAGCTCTAAATACTTATTGATCTAGAGATAACTCCCTCACCAGCCCCCAAGTTTCATTACCCATCCTTCCCCTTCCCCTTTGGATCCTCATCTCCCACTCATATGAAGCTTACCAACCAGAAGGGATTATGAACATGTTCAAAATCAAGGGACCTCAATGAGAGATCCTCCTACCAATTAAATAACGCTACTATCTCTAGATCCAATTCCATATCCCTATCCTACCCATAATTATTATATTCATATGTAATGCTCATGGTCTTAGTGCCCATGTTAAATTGGACTTCCTCACCATAGAAATCAAAAATCCTAATTTCATTGTTTTTGTTGTCAAATAACACAAAAAACACTATAATAATCATATGATTCTCGTGGAAGATTAAGTTTCACGGATTTCAACACTATGACCCCTCTAACAGACACAAATGGGTATTTTGGCACAATAAATACGTTGTTGAGACTGTTCAAGATTGCAATCAGTTCATCACTACCAAGGTGTCCAATGGTGACACCTACATCCTTTCCTTTGGATTGGAAATGACATTAAAGTCACCCCAAACAAAGGAAGGCCGTCATAGAGTTTGTTCAGTTCATGGATGGGAAGGGCCTCATTGATCTTAGCTTCTCAGGTGACAGTTTCACCTGGTGCAACAACTTCAGGGGCCATCACCACTTGTGGAGTCTTTTGGATAGGTGTCTAGCCAGCATGAAATCCACTAACCTATTCTCAAATACCATGTTTTTCCATCATGCTTGAGGTATTTTGAACCAATCCCCCCTCTTGGTTTCAATTTCTTCTTGGCATGATCATCATGAATGGTTTCACTTCCACCAGTAGTGGGTTAACATCCTAGGGTACCGGGACACGGTTTTTGAAATATGGAATGAACCCTTGTAGGAGTATCGGGCCACCTACAACCTCAGTGACCTGACCTCGAACCCCGATAGGTGCGTGTTTGCCCCTTCCTCCTCAGGAACCTTCACCACCTGGGACTACTGTCGCATATGGGCTCCTTGAGAGTATTTTGATAGATGGAATGATACCATGGGTTTATTGGATTATTAACACCAGTTTGAGATTTATGTGTGACTATATACTTATTATATTTTATTATTATTTCTTACACACCACCACTTGAGTCGATTAACCTGATTGAAATCCATATTGGTACTTTGGTTCTGATGTGGATAAGGTTTTTTATGTGTTTGTGACAAGTACATGTGTGGATATATGGGTATTTAGGCATGATGGTATTTAATGTAGGGCAGGGACCTAGGAGGGGTAGATGTATCATTCTTGATTATTCTTGTGTTTGGTCTGGGGTGATTTGAGGAAACTATAATGAATCTAAAGTAATTATATTTAATGAAAATGAGCACATACTAATGGTTACGGTCTATTAATCTCTATTTTTATAAGGAAGTGGTTCTCTTCTACTGTATTTGGAAGTCCTTTTTTTGTGTACATAAACCATAAATACTAATATTTGAGATTCAAATAGGATGAAGATGAATAAATATTCTATGGATGCTAATTGTTTGATAATAGAGTACAAGAACAGAGTGAAAGATTTCATCAAATTTTTGAAGGATCATGCAAAGGATCCTTCTCAAATCCTTTGTCCGTGTTTACAATGTTTTTATTCTAGACTACTTACTCCAGAGGAGTTGGAAGAACATTTGATATGTCATGGAATAGATCAGAGTTATAAATGTTGGAATAAACACAGAGAAAAGGAGAATGTAGATACTGGCTGGGATAAGACTACATTTTATGGATAATCTTATATGAATACAAATATGGGTAATGAAGAAGACCATATGGAGGATGTGATTATAGATGTCAATGATGATGAATATTGTATTGAGAAAATGACAAAGACAATTGATGATGAACTTCGTGATTGCCCAAAATTGTTTGAGAAGTTAAAGAGTTGTGAAAAGACACCATTGTATGCTGGTTGCACCAAGTATACAACATTGTCAGTTGTACTAAAGTTGTATAAATTGAAAGCAGGCCACAAATGGAGTGATGTCAGTTTTACAAAACAACTTTCTCTCTTGAATGACATGCTCCCTGAAGATAATGAGCTCCCAAGATGGACATATGAAGCTAAACGAATGCTACGCTTGATGGGTATGATTTCTGAAATAATACATGCCTGCCCGAAAGACTGTATATTGTTTCGCAAGGAGAACAAATCAATTACAGAATTCCCAAAGTGTGGTGCTTCTCGATACAAGAAAGATGAATCCAATCCTACAAAATTTGTATGGTACTTTCCAATCATTCCAATGTTTAGGCGTCTATATGGAATTGAAGAAATTGCAAGGCAATTGTCGGGGCATACAGATAAAAGAAATAAAGATGAGAAATTATGTCATCCGACCGACTCTCCTTAATGGAAGAAAATTGATCATGATTATCCTAAATTTGGAAAAGAGATGAGAAACCTTCTTATTGCGTTATCTATAGATGGAGTAAATCCTTTTGGTTTTCAAACCAACACTCATAGTACATGGCCTGTTATGTTGGTAAATTATAACTTTCCACCCTAGTTATGCATGAAGCGGAAATTCATCATGTTATCTATGCTTATATTAGGACCAAAACAACCGGGTAATAATATTGAGGTTTATTTGGCTCCGTTGATCAAGGATTTGAATTTATTGTGGGATTCAGGTGTTATGTTGTATGATGCTTATAAAAGTGAATACATCACATTGAGAGCGATGATGTATGGGATAATAAATGATTTCCCTACTTATGGAAATTTTTCAGGCTACAGCATTAAAGGAACTCAAGGGTGTCCCTTGTACGAAGAAGATACATAATCAATTAGGTTGAAACATTCATCAAAAGCTGTGTTTCTAGGATATCATATATTTATAACTTGTAGGCATAAGTATTGATCTTGGACGACATCATTCAATGAAAGTTCAGAACAAAGTGCAGCACCGTCTCCACTAACAGGTGATCAACTGTTTGAGAAAGTAAAATATGTGAACACTATTTTTGGTAAACCATTTTCGAAAAACCTTACGAAAATCGGTTGGAAAAAGAGATCAGTTTTTTTGAATTACCATACTGGAATTGTTTGTACATCAGACATTTTCTTGTTGTGATGCATGTAAAAAATGTATGTGACTGCGTTATCAGAACATTGCTAAATGCTACTAGAAAAACAAGGGATGGAATTAAGGCATGGTTGGACATGGTTGACATGGGAATACGAGAGGAGTTGGCTCCCATGAACAGTGAAAATCGAATGTTTCTTCCTCCAACTGCTTATACTCTTTCTAGGGAAGAAAGATACTAGTTTTTCAACTTCTTCAATGATGTAAAGGTTCCAGTGGGGTATTCATCAAATATCAATAAAATCGTGTCAATGAATGAATTGAAGTTAAAAGGTTTGATATCACATGACTTCCATGTTTTTATGCATGATCAAATTCATATAGCTTTACGTTGCATTTTTTCCAATAATGTTCATCATACGTTAAGCAAACTTTGTTTCTTTTTCAAAGCTATATGTAGCAAAGTTTTAGACCCGGTGAAATTTCCATCCATGGAAAAAGAAATTGTCCTCATAACATGTGAATTAGAAATGTTATTCCCACCAAAATTATTTTATATGATGGTTCATTTGATGATTCAATTGGTGAGAGAGATTCGATTTTGTGGTCTTGTGCACTATAGATGGATGTATCCTGTTGAACTATATATGAATATTTTGAAAGAGTATGTCAAAAATAGAAGTCGGACAGAGGGTTGTCTAGTGGAGCAATATATTGTTGAGGAAGCCATTGAATTTTGTACCGAATACCTATCTGATGTGGAAAGCATTGGTCTCCCAAAATCTCGTCACGTTGGACGCATTGAGGTTGAGGGAATTTCTGGAAGAGATGTTGTGACAATCAGCATTACAGATGGGGAGCAGGCCCACCTTTATGTTTTTCATAATAGTTGGGAGGTTGCTCCATATATTGAAACTCACAAATAAATTCTGATGCAATTGAATCCATCAAGAGATGAAAAATGGTTATCAAATACACATAATCACCAATTTATAGGATAGTTTCGGGACCATATTTTTAAGCTGTTGGATGAAAATCTGAATTCAATTTCAGAACGACTTCGATGGCTAGCTGCTGGACCAAGTGTGTTTGTATTATCTTACTGTGCTTATGTAATTAATGGTTATACATTCTATACAAATGAACATGATGGAGATAGTACCATGCAAAATAGTGGAGTTACACTAGTGGATAAAGCGATGCATGTTTCTGGTAGTAAGGAAAGAAATCCAATTTATGCAAATATGCCATACTTTGGAATTATCAAACTAATATGGGAGTTAGATTATACGACATTCCAATTGCCGATTTTTCAATGAAAATGGGTTGATAACAACAGTTGTGTTAAAATAGATGAATGGTGATTTGTGAAAGTTGATTTTAGTAAATAAGGGTACAAAGAAGAACAATTTATAATAGCATCACAAGCAGTACAAGTTTTTTATGTTCCAGATCCGAAAAACCGAAAGTGGTCGATTGTTCTATTAGCGTCCAAAACTACTTAAGTATTTGATGAAAATTCAGCTGAGGATGATCCTTTTAGTGGTACGTCGCAATCATTTTGGAGAGGTCCCAATGTAGATGATGTTTTGTATGTTATAGGAGACCACAATGAAGGGATTTAGATAATCGATAGAGGTGTCAAATCCCTTCAGCCTTTGAATAAAATAAAGAGAGTTCAATAAACAGGTTATATTTTGTTTGTAATATAGATCTTGTTATCTCATGTTATTATATTATCATTACTAAATTTATGTAATCTAAATTAACTATTCAACCACTTTTGTAGATAATGACTTTTATACATTCTGGTGCTCCTAACCTTGAGGCTGAACAAGTCTCTCAAGCTGCTACTGTGGCTGCTACGGTTGCTGCTGCGACAGCTACTGCTCCTACTACTGCTCATACTGCTCCTACTGCTGCTCCTACTGCTCCTGCTTCTCCTGCTGCTGCGGCTGCTGCGGCTCCTGATTCTCCTAGTGTTGAGGTCCAACAACCATCATCACATGACATTTCTACCATTTCAGATGAACATATAGATGATGTTTATATCGATGAAATGGTCAGGAATGAAGGATCGACGTCGCAGAAAACATAGGTCCATCATAGTTTGATGGTGTTAGCCAAAGTTATTAAGGTGAAAATAAAAGGCATCAAATTTGAAATCGAATGGAATGCACGAGGCCAACATGAGAATCCAAAAAAGGCTTTGTTTAATAGTTATATTGGAGTTGTCACTTGGAAACACATGCCGATTAACATAGATTCATGGCACCATGTTGTGTCCAGGTTGAAAGCTGTGATCTGGAAAGAAATTACGGTAACATTATGAATTTATTTCTTTAATTTACTAGAAAATAAAATAATGAAACAATGTATTACTCTTCTCAATCTCTTGTAGAATACATTTATAGTAGATGATTCACACAAAGATTATGTACTAAGTCTTACAAGAAGGATTCATCGAGGTTTTTGCACTATTTTAACAAGATGTCACCTGAAATATTCCAAAGGTAAAATAAACCCACACCCACCCATTGTCTACGCTCACTTGATATCCCAAGAAGCATGGGATGCATTTATTGGTCGCCGTGGGGATGAGAAGTTTCAGGTAAATTGTGGGTGATAATACGTTGTTTGAGGATACGTGTATTCATCACTTTGATTGTCAATATTTCATTTATGAAACAGCAACTATGTAAAGAAAATAAGGAATGTGCATCAAAACCAACATACCCCTATCGTAAAGCAAGAATGGGGTACACTTCACTAGAAAAGAAAATGGTACGTAATTTAAATTTACAGTAATATTGATAGGTTCCAACAAACAACATCATAATTATCTTTCGATGTTTATATGTAGATTGATGAGTTCAAAACTAAATACACTTCCATCTCACATCATGTGCTTTGGAAGGAGGAACATGTGAATAGGGAAGGGAAGCTAGTAGACGAGAACACACAAAAAGTGTGGGAAATTCGTGTAAGTATGAAATGACGATAAAAATATTTGTTTTAAATTGCTATTACATAAAAATAATTAGTTATTTTCCTATATCCGATAGTCAAATGAATCAGCTACTCCTATAGTGGATGCATACCTATTATCGATGGCTTTGAAGTAGCTAGAAAAATAAGGCTGTGTCAGGGGTTCAGGGTTTGGGGTGACACCCCAGAGTATATTTTTAGAAGAAGAAAAACAGATGATAGAGATGAAACATTGAAACAAATGAGTGAAAAACTAGAAACCCTTGAAGAATGATTGCAATGGCAGGGAGAGATGATAGCAACTTTTATGGGTGGTAAGAAAGGAGAAGACACAAATCAGGAACAACCAGCGCCTGAAGATCCCACCCCACAACCCACCAGCTTTGAGGTGAGCCATTCTCCTCAAAGAGCTATCTTAGCCATGGTAATCAATATTCTAATAATTGTTCCCATGAAATGTTAACTAGACCAACACTGATATGTTTTCTATACTGATCTTCTACAGGGTGATACTGATTGTGATTTATATCTGTCAACACCCACCTATCACCTTGTAGTGAGAGCTACAATGTTAAACATCCCAGATGACACGCTGCATAATAGACCACTTCTAAAAGATCATCTGAAAGTGATGATTACTATAGATCATGAGCCAAATGTAGAGCTATCTATTCCACTTGATGATGATGATATTCATATGGTCAAAAAGGCTATTGGGACATCCATTGCATGGACATCACAACTTGTTAGAGTACATGCGGCCAAAGAGGTATTTATTTCCTTTTTTTTCAAGCTAAACCTTTAACAATTAATGAAAAAAGGGTCTGAACCAACAAATGTTATTATAGATGGAGAAAGGGAAAGGGGTGACAAAAATCGGCTCAAAACCATATAAAGGATCCACCAACTGATCCCAAGGAGCTACTGAAAGCACAATAACACCACCTGTTCTCTATCCACATTTACTAGCATTGAAGACTCATATGGATATGAAGATAAGAGGTGGTAGTATTCATATAGTGGTTTTCGAAGAGAATATATACGACGTCGAAAGACAAGATTTCGTTGCTGCTAAAAATGTAAATGAGATCCTTGAAAGCGGTTGGCTAGGCGTCACAGTTGTAAATGTATATATGAGATACATTTCTATTAATTTATTTTCTAAAAGCTGATCTAATGTGAAAATTATGACTAAATGCATTTTATATTGTTGACAGACGTATATATGAAAAATAGTTGAAGGAATTTTCACATGATACAATATTTGGACTTGTTAGTCCTCATACCACAACATCACATCTGACGAAAATAGAGCTATAAAAAAATAATGAAATAGTGAATGACTTGCAGAAAACAATTGAAAGCAAGATTACAGATGACAGACTCTTATTAATACCAACGATGTAGGGGAAAAACTCTACGATTAAATCATATCAATTATATTTTAACTTCTTTTATTAATTATTCCTTTTTTTTTGTTTTTAGGAAACATTGGATGCTAATTGTGGTGAACTTGGATACTCCAAAGATTTATTTTCTAGATTCAAAGTAAGGATATCCATCAAACAGACCACACATGATGGAGTTTGTGAATATGTAAGACATTACATCCTACGTTTTAGGTCTAAACATCACGTAATATAATTTATATTATCTTTTACTGAGGATTATATTATAATAGGGCAGTGTATAATTATCGTCTAAAAAAAGGAATGAGGACAGGGGCTAAGCATAAAGAGGCGAGCAAGTACTACGTCTGGAAAAATATCAGGGTATATATAATAAAATTTCACTATCCAAACACATCTCAACAAAAGTTTCTTATTCTTCTAATGATCAATTTTTTTTGCAGTTCCAAAAACAAAAAAATGATAATGATTTTGGTCATTCTGTTTGTACATTTATGAAGGAGAACATTTTTCATCAAGAAACAAGCATCCCTAAAGAGGTATTTTCAAAAAAAAAAAAAACTACTAGTTCATTTAATTTATTAATTAATTATTTATTTTTATATTTTGCAGTACTACTCTAACTACCGAAAAGACTCATACTCACAAGACGATATAAATATGTTCAGAAATGAGTGGGCCGCATAACTGATGACATATTTTACACAAATAACATGAAGATCTGACTTGGGGACGTGTACAATTGGCGGTCATTTTTGAGAGGGGTTTAGGGGATCAAAAGATGACACATTATTGTATGTAAATGTTTGTTGGAATATTGTAATTGTTATTAAATAAAACATCCTTTCTCTAATGATTCAATTTCCTATTTTAACAGATGATATACACCAACAGCATGCAAGAAAGATGAACCACTCAAAGGGCATTTCTTTTGTTTAAAATGGACAGATTTTTAAGTGAAAAAAACAACTGAGCTACAAAAATTTTACCAAATTCATTTGGATTGTCTTGATCTCTTATGAAAACGATCCATGGGTGCATTGGGGATGTGCACGAGTTATCCCCACCTCAATCCGAGGCATGATGTGGCCGGTACCACTCAAAGGGTCTCTCTTCTGTTTAAATTGGACCGATTTGTAAGTGAAAACCTCAACTGATCTACAGAAATCCGACCAAACGCATTCTAATTGTGTTTATACTTTAAAAGAATGATCCATGGGTGCATTGGGGATGTGAACGAGTCATCCCTACCTTAATCAGAGGCACAGTGTGTCCAGTACCACTCAAAGGATCTCACTTTTGTTTAAAATGGAAATATTTTTAAGTGAAAACAACAACAAACCTACAAAAATTTGACCAAATGCATTCAGATTGTCTTGATACTTTAGGAGAACAATACATGCGTCCTAGGTGATGTACAGGAGTCATCCCTGCCTCAATCTGAGGCACGATGTGGTCGATACCACTCAAAGGGTCACTTTTTTTATTCGAAATGGACACAATTTTAAGTGAAAACAATAAATGACCTACGAAAATTCCACCAAACACATTCATATTGTCTTGATCCATTAATAGAATGATCCAAAAGTGAATTGGGGACGTGCACAAGTCATCCTTGCCTCAATCTGAGTCACGGTGTGGCCGGTACCACTCAAAGGGTCTCTCTTCAGTTTAAAATGGACATATTTTTAAATGAAAACAACAACTGACCTAGGAAAATCCAACCAAACGCATTTGGATTGTCATGATACTTTATGAGAACAATACATGGGTCATTTTTGATGTGCACGAGTCATCCCCGCCTCAATCTGAGGCACGGTGTGGCCGGTACCACTCAAAGGGTCTCTTTTTTGTTTGAAATAGACACAATTTTAAGTGAAAACAACAACTGAACAACGAAAATCCATCCAAACACATTCGGATTTTCTTGATACTTTAAGAGAACAATCCAAAGGTGCATTGGGGATGCGCAAGAGTCATCCCTGTCTCAATATGAGGCACAGTGTGTCTAGTACCACTCAAAGGGTCTCTCTTCTGTTTAAATTGGACAGATTTTAAATGAAAAAAACAACTGACCTACAGAAATCCAACCAAACACATTCGTATTGTGTTGGTAATTTAAGATAATGATCCACGGGTGTGATAGGGACGTGCATGAGTCATCCCTGCCTCAATCTGAGGCACGGTGTGGCCGATACCACTCAAAGGATCTCACTTGTGTTTAAATTGGACACATTTTTAAGTGAAAACAACAACTGGCCTATGGAAATCCGACCAAACACTTTCAGATTATGTTGATCCTTTATGAGAACAATCCACGGGTGCGTTGGGGATGTGAATGAGTCATCCCCGCCTAAATCCGAGGAACAATGTGGCCGATACCACTTAAAGGGTCTCACTTTTGTTTGGAATGGACAAATTTTTAAGTGAAAACAACAACTGACCTATAGAAATTCGACCAAACGCATTCATATTGTCTTTATCTTTTAGGAGAATGATCCAAAGGTCCTTTGTGACATGTACGATTCATCCTCGCCTCAATTTGAGGCACAATGTGGTCGGTACCACTCAAAGGGTCTCTCTTTTGTTTAAATTGGACACAATTTTAAGTGAAAACCACTACTAACATATGAAAATTAGACCAAACTAATTCGGATTGTCTTGATCATTTAGGAGTATGATCCAAGGGTCCTTTCTGACGTGTATGAGTTATCCCTGCCTCAATCTGAGGCACGGTGTGACCGATACCACTCAAAGGGTCTCTCTTCTGATTAAATTGGACACAATTTTAAGTGAAAACAACAACTAACCTATGAAAATCTGAAAAAACACATTCAGATTGTCTTGATCCATTATTAGGAAGATCCATGGGTCCTTTTTTATGTGTAAGATCCATCCCTGCCTCAATCCGAGGAACGGTGTAGCCGGTATCACTCAAAGGGTCCCCCTTCTGTTTAAAATGGACAAATTGTTAAGTTAAAACAACAACTGACCTACGAAAATCTCACCAAATGCATTAGGATTGTCTTGATCATTTTTTAGAATGATCCATGGGTCTTTTGTGATGCGCATGAGTCATACCCGCCTCAATATGAGGTACAATGTGAACGATACCACTCAAAGGGACTTTCTTTTGTTTAAAATGGACATAATTTTAAGTGAAAACAACAACTGACCTACAAAAATATGACCAAACGCATTTGTATTGTCTTTATCCTTTATAAGAAAGATCCACAGGTCTTTTGTGACATGAATGAGTCATCTCCGCCTCAATATGAGGCACAGAGTGGCTGGTACCACTCAAAGGGCCTCTCTTTTCTTTAAAATGGGCACAATTTTAAGTAAAAACAACAACTGACCAACGGAAATCTGACCAAACACATTCATATTGTCTTGATCCTTTAAGAGAAAAATCCATGGGTGTGTTGGGGACGTGAACAAGTCATCCCCACCTCAATCTGAGGCACGGTGTGGACGGTACCCCTCAAAGGGTCTCTCTTCTGTTTAAATTAGACCGATTTTTAAGTGAAAACAACAACTGACCTACATAAATCTAACCATACACATTCAGATTGTGTTGAACCTTTAAGAAAAAGATCCATGGGAGCATTGGGGATGTGAATGAGTCATCCCCTCATCAATCCTAGTCACGGTGTGGCCGGTACCACTCAAAGGATCTCACTTTTGTTTAAAATGGACATATTTTTAAGTGAAAACAACAATTGACCTACATAAATTCAACCAAACGCATTTGGATTGTCTTGATCCTTTAGTATAATGATACAAGAGTCCTTTGGGATGTGAAAAATTCATCCCAGACTCAATCCGAGGCATGGTGTGGCCAGTATGACTCAAAGTGTCTCACTTTTGTTTGAAATGGACAAATTTTTAAGTGAAAACAACAACTGACCAATGGAAATTCAACCAAACGCATTAGGATTGTCTTGATACTTTTTGATAACGATCCAAAGGTGTGTTGGGGACGTGAAATAGTCATCCTTGCCTCAATCCAAGGCACGGTGTGGCCGATACCACTCAAAGGGTCACACTTTTGTTTGAAATGGACAAATTTTTAAGTGAAAACAACAACTAACCTATGGAAATTCAACCAAACGCATTAGGATTGTCTTGATATTTTAGGATAAGGATCCGATTGTCCTTTCTGATGTGTATGAGTCATCTCTGACTCAATCTGAGGCACGTTGTGTCCGATACCACTCAAATGGTCTCTCTTCTGTTTAAATTGGACACAATTTTAAGTGAAAACAACAAATGACCTACGAAAATCTGACCAAACACATTTAGATGGTCTTGATCATTTATGAGAATGATCCATGGTCACTTTATTATGTGTAAGAGTCATCCCCGCCTCAATCTGAGGCACGGTGTGGCCGGTACCACTCAAAGGGTCTCTCTTTTGTTTAAAATGGACAAATTTTTAAGTGAAAACAATAAATGACCAACGGAAATCTAACCAAACGCATTCATATTGTCTTGATCCATTATGAGAACAATCCAAGGGTACTTTTTGAAATTAAAGAGTCATCCCCACCTCAATCCGAGGCACTGTGTGGCTGGTACCACTCATAGGGTCTCTCTTTTGTTTGAAATGGACAAATTTTTAAGTGAAAACAACAACGGACCTACAGAAATCCAACCTAATACATTCGGATTGTCTTGATCCTTTACGATAATGATCCAAGGGTGCATTGGGGACGTTCATGAGTCATCCATGCCTCAATTAGATGCACGGTGTGGCCGGTACCAGTCTGAGGGTCTCTCTTCTCTTTAAATTGGACCGATTTTTAAGTGAAAACAACAACTGACCTACGGAAATCTGACCAAACGCATTCGGATTGTGTTGATCCTTTAAGAGAACATTTCAAGGTTGCGTTTTGGACATTCAAGAGTCATCCCTGCCTCAATCTGAGGCACGGTGTGGCCGGTACCACTCAAAGGATCTCACTTTTTTTTAAATGGACATATTTTTAAGTGAAAACAACAATTGACCTACGGAAATTCGACCAAATGCATTCGGATTGTCTTGATCCTTTAAGAGAATGATCCAAGAGTCCTTTATGATGTGAACGAGTCATCCTCGCATCAATCCGAGGCACGGTGTGGCCGGTACGACTCAAAGGGTGTCACTTTTTTTTGAAATGGACAAATTTTTAAGTGAAACCAACAACTGACCTACAGAAATTCAACCAAATGCATTCAGACTGTCTTGATCATTTAAGATAATGATCCATGGGTCCTTTTTTACCTGTATGAGTCATCCCCACCTCAATCCGAGGCACGGTGCGGCCAATACCACTCAAAGGGTCTCTCTTCTGTTTAAATTAGACACAATTTTAAGTGAAAACAACAACTGACCTACGAAAAACTGACCAAATGCATTTGTATTGTCACGATACTTTTTGAGAACGATCCATTGGTCCTCTGTGATGTGTTAGAGTTAACCCCACCAACTCCCTATACTGCCCCACCCCCTGGACACCGACCCACCCCCTGAACACCCCCACTCCTCTGGACAGCCCCACCCCCTGGAAAGCCCCCTCAACCCCCTGGAAAGCCCCCTCAACCCCCTGGACACCCCACACTCCCTGGACACACCCATGGAAAGCACCCCCCACCTCGGACAGCCCCCAACCCCCACAGACCCCCCCCAGACCCCTCCCCCCCGGACAACCACCACCCCTCCAGGACGACACCCCACCCCTCCTTGACACCACCTTACCACCTGTATACCCCCAACCCCTGGACACACCTCACCCATGGAAGACAACCCCCACCCTCCCAGACCCCATCCCACCCCCCTTGGACAGCCCCACCAACCCCCTAGACCGCCCCTCGGACATCCCCCCACCCCCTAGAAAGCCCCCCTGACACCCTGGACACCAGCCCACCCCCATGGACACCCCATATACAGCCCCCACCCCACCAAAACACCCCCTCCTTGGACACCACACCACCCCCCATGGACAGCCCTACCAACACCCTGGACTTCCCCCACCCCCCTGGACACCCCCACCCCCTGGACACCTCGATCCCCCCAGAGTCCCCCATCCCACCCTCCTGAACACCACCCCACTCCCCTTGGGTAGCACCACCAACCCCTCAGACCGCCACCAACCCCCGAACAACCCACCCACCTCCTAGAAAGCCCCCTGACACCCTGGACACTAGCCCACCCCTTGGACAGCCCCCCCTCACCTGGAAACCCCCCCTCTTAGACACCCCCCACCAGCTAGACACCCCCACCCCCTGGACACCACCACCCTCCTTGGACAGCCCCCAACCTCCTTGACTGCCCCACGCCCCTTGGACACCCCCATCCCCCCAGACACCCCTTACCCCCTGGACAGCCACTGGAAACCCCCGAACAACATCCCCAACCCCTTGAATTCTGAATAGAATTCTTTATGTATTTAATTAACTTATGAATTTTTTGTTAATGGTGTATGGGTATACTTGGTGTAATTATCTTATGATTTATGTGTTAATTTTGTATGGGTATGCATATTGAGATGCTGAAATATTTGCAGCTGCTGTTTGGGTGTACAACTGCAGAATTTGTTTTTGTAGTAGACATGGCTTTTATCAGTTATTTTTTAGCGCTGTTAAAAGAAGCCTTTATCATTGCTAAAAAGCGTTGATAAAATAAACATTTATCAGTGCTAGCAGAGCGTTGATAAAGTATTCCTTTATCAGCACTCTTTTAGTGCTGATAAATGTTCCTTTTATAAGCACTTTTTTAGAACTGATAAGAGTTACCTTTATCAGTGCTAAAAAAGCGCTGATAAAGGGGATCCCCTATATCAGCGCTGATCTTTACAATGCCTTTTTATCACTGATAAATCCAATTTTGAGTGCGGATAAATCCAGTTTTTATAGTAGTGCCGGTATGCTCAAGTTTCGTAGAATCTGCCCCTCGAGATATCAGTCATACCTCATCCGCCACTAAGCTCCACAAAGGAATAACTAAAAGGACCACCTGGTCGTAAGGGTTCCAATGTGATAGATGGCGCATCAATCGGATGCCCGGTCTGTGAGTTATAAGCGTTTTAGCTTCGAGGGCCCGGTTGGATTCGGGTTCGATCCAACCCCTCCATACTTCAATTGTATAAAAAACTCAATTGGAGAATACCAAAGGGACTGTCTCGATCCAAGGATCCCAACACTGTAGACGGTTCGTCAAACATACATCTGGTTCTCAAGATATGCTCCTTTAAGTGTTCCAGGGTCCGGTTGGGCCTGGGTCCGGTCTGACCTGGTCGGACCGACCTGGCCCGACTCGCTCTGGGTGGGGCCGGGGTGGACTCGGTCCGATGGGCCGGGGTGGACTCAACCTGATGGGATGATTTTTGGTCTGACCCACAAGGGGGGCGGCCCGCAAATGGGCAGCCCGACCCACATGGGGTGGTGACCCGTTCCGGGTAGTCATCCCACTTCGAGGGAGGCGGCCCTGTCTGAGGGCGATGACCCGGTGTGAGGGTGTCGCCCCCCTCCGAGGGTGGGGAATTGGTGCGAGGGAGGGGGCCTAGTGCGAGGGCGGTGGCCCGGTCAGAGGGTGACGACCTGGTTTGAGGGTGACGGCCTAGTGCGAGGGCGGTGCCCCGACTCAAGGGTGGGAACCTACTCCGAGGGCTGTGTCCCAGTTCAGTCTGATGTGGGGGGGGGGGTGTAACCCCCCGGTCACCCAGATTCCAGAAAGCCCGAAGGCCGTTCAGTTGGTGAGGTGGCGGCGCTGTGTGGGCATCGTGGGACCCTCCGATGGTGGGTTCGACCTCCGTCGCGACTTCCATTCATCGAAGGCATGGCGGTCGCGTCGCCTTCCTTCCCGCAGTCAGCCGTCGTGACGGACACGTCCTCCGTTCTCCGCGGATGATGAGTCGTGACCCTCCTCTGGCGGTGTGCGTCGACGAGTTCGCGGTCTTCAGAGGCGATGTAAGGAAAGCAAGATAGCGTAGGGTTCGGGCCAGGATTGTTAGGCCCACACCCTCCACATTAGCTTGCAATATGAATGATATTAAGGGAGTTCAATAAACTTTTGTATTGAACACAAGATTAACCCCACAAGATTCCTCGCAATAACCTCCCGCAAAGACAGATGAATCACGGGTCAACCCTTTAGTCGGTTGACCCGTGTTCTTCTTATAATTTAAAGAATGTGGAAGAGGGAAACAAAAATGCACAATTGAAAATAACCTTGTACCTGGAAGAGACGTCCGCTTATGGCGGTTGACAGAACCTCCTTTATCGTTTTCATCGTTTTGTGACTCGGTGGCACTCGTCACCACTTGTTGGAACCAGTCTCGTCCTCCTGGTGGTTGGCATCGCGGTACTTTTCTGGAGCTTCATCATTTTGTGAAGCTGTGCCAACACCCTCCCCAAGCTCCATATAAATAGGAGAGGAGAAGGAGTGTATAACGCTTGGGGAATTAATGAGGTTCATTTAATTAATGAACCTCCCGAATTTCGAACGGTGTGTTTACAAGAAAAGAAGAGTTAAGCCATTTGTTTTCTTGACACATCGTCGGTCCCGCCATCGTCATTCGTCCGTTGGCGGAAAGAAGGAAAATAAAATAACAAAACATTTTATTTTATTAATATTTCAAAAGTCCACAAAAAGAACTTTTTCACCCAACCTACTACGGTTGAAGTTATACCTCTCTTAAGCGAATCCTGGTGTTGCGGGTTCAACAATGCCCTTAGATTTTAAGCTGAACAACAGTTCAAAAGTTAGAAAACGCCGCTCACAGGTTTACTGAACGTACCCAAAAAAAAGTTTCGAAAATTATTAACAGTCACCCTCAACCCGTGCCGATTGAGTTTAGGATCAGCCTAATGGAAACACGCCCCAACAAACCCAACGGTACTCTTGGATTTCCAATCCGAGTTACCGTTTAAAATTTATGGATTTTACAATAAAATAATTGTCACTTAATTATTTTATTTACAGCCAAAAACTAACTTTCACTGGTGGCCCACACTGGCCAAAGTTAGTATCTTCCTAAAGAGAGAATACCCTCACGAACTCAGTGGTTGCCTCATATTTTTAATCCGAGTTACCATTCGTGAGTTATAAGAATTTGAAAAATAAAATAATTTTATTTAATAATTTTATTTACAGTTATGCCATTTTCAGGTTTTCTCACAGGAGGCTCGTATCGACTAAACTTAATCTGTACCTAGGGTAAACCCTCCATTTTGATCACAACAATGCCCTCATATTTTTAATTCGAGTAACTGTTTAAGAATTATTCCACTTTTTCAGGAAAACTGCTTACATGTACTAATTAAAGCTTAACAAAACTTCGACGGATCATTCTGGGCACCCTGGGCCTCAGAATCGCGCACTGTTAGATTTTTCAGTCTCAAAATAATTCCATATAATTAAAAAAAATTATATGGAATTTTTGAGACATTACAATAGTTGTCCTATTAACTACCTTAACAAAAGCATTGATGAAGTCATGGTATCAAAAGCTTGGTCTTATTTTCGAATGAAGCTTGAAGATTCTTACAGAACATAAGTTTCCTCCTATATTATAAAGGTATCCTTTCCATTCTGGGAGCATTATGATTTTTTCAACCAACATTGGTTGAATTTTGTGACGTCAGCAATGAGGAGAAAGGATATCTTAGAGTTGATTCATTCCAATATTTGGAAAGCACTATTTATATCCCTGGGAAGAGAAACGTTCTTTGTATAATTCATTGATGATTATTCCATGAGATATTAGGTGTACCCAATCAAGATGAAATCAAGTGTTTTTAATTTCTTTAAACCATTCAAAGCATGGATGAAGATGGAATATTTAAAGAAGATCAAGTGTTTGAGGATTGATAGTGGTGGAAAATATTCAAGTGAGGATTTTGATACTTCTTTTTCAATGAGAAGGCATCAAGAGACAATTCATGGTGTTGTACACTCCTCAAAAAAATAGAGTGGCAAAGTGGGTGAACATAACCTTGTTGGATAGAACAAGGGAGATATTGAAGACTGTAGGAATTTTCAAGAAGTTATGGGATAAAGTAATGAAGAGAACATGCTATGTGATCAATCGATTTACTTTTGTGACGATTGATATGAAAACACTAATGAATATGTGGAGTGTTAAACCTACTGACTATGCTTGGTTACATACTTATGGAGGTCATGTATCAGTATTGTTTAATGATCAGGAAATATTGATGTTGGATTCGAGATCCAATGAATGTATATTCTTAGGATACGTTGATGGTGTGAAGGGGTATCATATGTGGGACCCCACTACCTATAGACTTATCATCAGCATGGATGTTATATTTTTATAAGATAAGGTGCAAGTGATGATTAATGGGGACTTGAAGAAACAGAACACATATAGTATAATAGTCAGGGTGGAGGAAGAATCCCTAGAAGAACCAATTTCCTTTGAGGAGCGTGATGATCAAGTTATGATTGATTTTGGAATATGATGATCAACTCAAGATAAAAAAGAACCAATATGGCACATAGAATTTATCACTGAGAGAAATATTGTGTACTACTTATTAATGGAGGACGGTAATCCATATTATTTTTTTGGAGTTGATGTAGAGTTCAGAAATATACACATGGATGGAAGCAATTAAGGAGAAAATTGATGCCCTTCATAAGAAAAAGACTTGAGATATTGATCCATTACCTCATATAAGGAAGACTATCAGTAAAAACAGGTTCTTTAAGATCAATTGGGATGAAAAGGACTAATTGTAATGATATCATGCAAGACTACTGGTCAAAGGATATACATATAGAGAAGTTATTGATTTCAAGGAAATATTTTCTCCCACAGTTAGAATAACGACTCTTCAGATAGTTATGTGGATGTGTGCAATATATAGTTTAACTATAGAGTAGCTAGATGTGAAGACAACTTTTCTACATGGTGATCTTGATAAATAAATATATATTCTCTAATCGGAATGTTTTTCAAAATAAAGAAAAGTGAACTTGGTTTTTAGGTTGAGAAAAACTTATTATGGTATTAAGCAGGCACCAAGGTGTTGGTACAAGAGATTTTATTCCTATATCATGAGTATTGGAAACAAAATACTTCATTCAGATACTTGTGCATATTTCATGGGTTCAGATGGTAATGATTTTATCATTCTTTTATTGTATGTGGATGACATGTTGATAGTTTTCATAGGAGTATGATATGAAGGTATTAGGACCAAAAAATAATATCTTGGGATATAGATTTAATGAGATAGAAATAAGGGTATTATTTAGCTATCAAAAAAAGAATTTCTTGAGGAATATCCTGAAATACTTCCACATGATAAATTATAAGCCTATATTTACCCCACATACTATTAATTTTATGTTATCCTCTATGATGAATCCTAACAGTGATAACAGTGAAGTAGAGAGGATATAGATGTCTCAATTACCTTATGCACCAGCAGTGGGTAATATGATAATACTTATGGGTTATATGAGACCAGAAATTGCACATGTAGTGGGAGAAGTTAGTTTGTATGTGGAGAATTAAATACGAGAGCATTGGAACATATTATAGAAGACCCTTAGATACATCAAGGAGATCTCATATGCTTTATTATGTTATTAAGGATCAAATTTCACTATTAGAGACTACGTAGATTTAGATTTTGTAGGTGATTATGACCAATGAAAATACACTTTGGGTTATGTGTTTAATTTTATAGGATGATTTGTGAGCATGAATTCAAAGTTGTAGTCTATTATATATTTATCCACGACTAAGGTAGAGTACATGAAAACTACATAGGCTTGCAAACAAGTGATTCAGATGTGAAGGTTTCCAGAGGATCCCAGACAATGAAAAAAGTATATCCAATTGTTTTGTGACAATCATAACACCTTGAAAATTAAATGGAATCTATCTTTTCATTACAAGATAAATCACATTATGGTACAATATCACATTGTTCCAGATGTGGTGGAGGAAGGAAGAGTGGATATGCAGCAAACTTATATTGAAGAAAATTAGGTTAATTTTATGATGAAGTTTATTAACTTTGTTAAGTTAATATAGTAAAAATACTCAATCATAATCATAGATATAAGAGCAACATGGTTGGAAGATAGAAAAGATTTGTGTAAATATTATTGGTTCCCAATAAGATATCCAAGTGTGATATATATTGGAATTTGTTTCTCACAAACAGTTTCACCCCCCTTCACTTTTCAAATGGGGCTAGTGTGGTTAGTGGGATGGGTGGAAAAACTAACCCATGGAGTTAAATAGATGAGGAAGATCAAGTAAGGGCCTTTCCTATAAAAGGCAGAGCGCTTTGACGGTTTTAACATCATCACCCCAAGTATTGAACTTCCTATTTCAACATTTTGAGTGTTGTATTTTGTGAGGTGCATTATACATTACTCAAGAGAGATAATTATATGGATATTTTCCTTATAATAGAAAGAGAGTGTGTTTATCCTCTTTTACCATAGTGATATCTTTCTATTTTTCTATAGTTTTTTACACCTCTTTATTTTTGGGGTTTTCTATGTTACAACTATTGTTCATTTTTTATTCATTTTTACTTTACGTTTATCTCACAATTATCACATCATGAAAGGGGTAATAATATTTGATCCCAATAAAATCCTTACTAAATATTTTTTTAAGAGATTTTATAAAAAAATTGTGGGTTGTGCTATGAGGTAGCCCACTTTCAATAGAGTAATTGAGTTGTATGGGTATAATTTTGTTTCTCAAAATTATAGAACAATAATTTAACATTTTAATAATTATATAAATAGTAGGAAGAATCATGAAAACATGAATAATACAAATCTTGTAATGATTTTTCAAAATCGGAAGTGTAACATGCTGATTCTAACAAACCATAAACAAAGAACAAGAGAATAAAAAGTACCAATTCATGAAAAAATTTACAATAGATAACATGCTAATGAGAATATATATAACCACTTTGATATTAATACTGATAAGTACCAAGAACTATTAGAGATAATAGACTCAAACATAAGTGAGATGATCAATAGAAATGATTGACATAAAGTAGTAATCAAATCATAAAGAGGACCATAGGTTTTTGACATTATTTATCTATTTGGCCTATATGAATGGTGGAGGGGTACCAAGATTACACTATGAAAAAATGGTATTATAAAAGATTTGTGATAAATAGTGAAACATAACCATATAAGAAAAAGGAACATGTGGAAAATATCCAATGTCCAGGTTCTTGAAATTCCAGGACTCACAGTAAAACCAAGTTGGGGATTCATCATATACTGTGCACCCTGGAAAAACTCAAACAACACACGCAACATAAAACCAAAGAATAATCAAATACAAGGCATAAATAAATAATATAAAAGAAGAATAATACCATACTAAGGCCCCTTAATAGGGATGAATCTCTCTTATGTGTTCTCATAGAGCCTCTCTGAAATTAGGTCTTGTTGTTAGGGTCATCGAGATTGTACTCCTATATAATCGTCATTACTATCTAGGTAAATGGAACACCAAGGAACACTAGGACCTCATCAGAGCTCCTCAACAAACATATATGAAGATGATCAAAACTTATCTAGTTCACTATTTCTTCTTTGGTAATTCAAGGAATCCCACTAGTGCTCCTTCATCTACTCTTCTCCCTCGAGGAAAACTAGAGCTCCCAAAACCACGGAGAGTTTTCGACCAAATAAATTTCCCACAAGTGGAGAGGTAGATTACAATTCGAGGAGTCATTCTAGTATGGGTAGAGGAATACTAGAGCATATAACCAAGGATATGAAAAATCTTGATAAGTGTCCCAACATAACCACTTAAAAAACAAAATAAGGACTTATGACATCATAGGATAAGCTATCAAGGGTCACCCATAGATCAAGACAATCCGTTTCATGAAAAATGAAAAAAGGGAGATATAGAAAACCATAGGATCATAAGGATCAATAGATCAACATCAGGTATGAGGATGATATAGATCAAATGGGAAATTGGACCAAGTCTAATGGCACATGCCCAGTGTGTAAACCGAACAAAAGGCTCACATGAACTAATAAAAGAAGCCCAAGCTCAATAACAAATAAGTCCAATATATAAAAATACCAAAAATTAAATGAAAACGAATATTATGACAGGTAAAAAAACAATGTGTAACACCCCAAATTTTGGGTATCATATAATGATGATATTATGAATTTACTATTGTTAAATCCCTTTTAACCAACCAAAAATTTGAAGGATAAACATAAGGCCCTTTATTTAAATAAGAACATCGTTGTGTCTACAATACCCCGAGATCAAAAGCGTAATCATGCTAACCAAATATACCTATTAAAAACCATATCAGAACTACTAGAAGACCCCCAATCACCACAATGAGGCCCAGTAAGTAAAGGAGATCCTTCAAGTCAACTGAATCAAAAAACATCACCACTGCGATCATAAAAACCATGCAGAGCATTAGTAGAATGGGAAGCACCATCTTCTTCTTTTTGAGTTTTAGGACACCGTAAAGTTTGGTTTTATAAGACACTTTTTCGACCATTGATCTAGTGACTATTGGAAGCTAACAGTTATAAAAAAATAGACGTTGGACATTGTTAGGATAAGTGAACTTATTTAAATATTAATTAGTTTCCAAATAATTGAGTTATGATTAAGGTTATAATTAAACCACCATTTATGAACTCTAAAAGGATATTCTGTAAAACATCATTTCACCATTAAGTGATTTTGAAAAGAATTAAGGAATTCAAAACACTTTGTCAATTTTTCAAATACAATGTAACAATTTTCATTTCTTAAATAATGTTATAAAATATGTTTAAGTTTCTCAAATTAAATTATGTTTCTATTTAACTATGTTTTTGCGGATACTAGTATATAAATTATAATGTAGGTTTATTAAAATTTCCTTTTTGTAACTTTTTGAGTTAAAAAAACGGGTTTAGTATTTTTAATTTTAGAAATACTTCAAAATAAAACAAGTTTAATCTGTATTCATTAATGTTTAAGAATATAAAATTATATATAGTTTTAATAAATGGATTGTTTCCTCTTCCTAAAACGTTTTTTAGTGTAGCTTTTTCAAAAGAAATTGTCCCACTAGGGCTAGCCCTTTTTGGCTAGGGCCAAGGGAGGAAGCTCACATGAAGTGGCTGAGCCTGAACCTCAACCCCAAGCCAAGGCCGGCCCAAGCTAGGGTAGAGGTTCCACGAAGGGTGCTCGGGAGCGAGCATGAGTGCATAGGAGCACCAATGTAGGTGTGAGGCCGCGGAGGGGTCTGGGAAGGCCAAGGCCTGTAGGCGGGAGCCCATTTATAGGCCCCCCTTCATGGGTACTGTATGATTTCTGAGCACTCGTTGTGTGGCTCGGGGTTATAAGGGAGGCTAAAACTGCTCTCTATTTCAATATGGGAAGCATTTTTTCAGGCGAAACGTGATCTTGACCGTTGGATCGCGTCGCACATGATCTAGGTCATTGTTTCCGATCCCACACTCGACCCTCAGTGACCGCATATCTCTCCGTGGTTTTTGTAAACTGTTCGATCCGACATGATCTAATCCTGGTCGTTCGAGGTTTTCAAATTTCCACGTCGAACTTAGACCATCTGATGAAACTTATATCTAATCTAAGCCGCTCAATTCTTTTAAAACAACTGACATATCTCATCCCTTGGATCGATGTTGGGATCGATCTGGACCGTCTGTTTTCCTCGACATTTCCCCTAGCCATGTCTTTTTTTCCTCCATGCATGGGTTACCCCAGTAACAATACCCTATGGAACACCCATAGTTTTCTTCACCTCTGACCACCAGGGACCCCCATGTCTCCTCGTTTTCTTCAAGCACGACACCCCCATTGAATGCAATTCAATTGGGTACGTTTTTGCATGCAAGGTTGTGTGTGATATTTTGTATATAAATAACAGAGACCTCTCAGTTCTTCTCTCCTGTTCAAGACTCCAGCGAGCCCGACCAACCCTCCATGAAGTCCTCATTTCCCTAGTTTTTAAAGTAAGGGTTTTTATTTTTCCCTTGTTTTTCTTCTTTGAGAATATATACACTTTTATATTCGAATATATATATATATATATCTATATATATATATATTAACCTTATGGTTCAGTCCAAACGTTCTTAAATGTTGAACCTAGGCCTTCGGGTTCTCTTGAATTCAAATAGCTTAAAGAATGTAAGGATTATACCTGGCCACATTTTGTTGTTTTGAAAATACATATATACTTTTTTTATATGTATATACGTCGGTTATATGCAGGAATGGGCCTGACCTTTCTACTTCGATTATATGTACAAAGTTTGTGTATAATTGTTCATTCACTGCACATATTCACATACACTTAATTTCATATTTAAATAATAAATAAATTTTGAAAATGTTATATATATGATTGGGTTTTTATAAGATTATTTTTTTGTAGGTTTTCATAAACAATTTTTTATGACTAAGGTAATGACCTGCCCTATTCTAAACGTTGTTGAACTAATATTCATAGGGGATTAACACAAATGGGTGTGACAATCTTTCAGTTTGAGTTCAGGTACATACATATATTTTATATATTGCATGAACCTTGATTTCAGTTGTTAAGGTCCTTACACATTAAGTATTGAGTTTAGGTAGAGTTTTAAAAACATAAGAAATAGGGTGTTAAACAAAACGTATATCCACATTTAAGAGTAACATATTTGTTTTCACTATATTTTAAATGATTTTTCTTATGGTGAAGATTCATGCATTCTATAATGGACATTATTCAGTATTATGCAAAGGCTTAATAATATTGAATGTTTTAGTATGTTCAAGCTCAAAACCCTACTTGAGATTTTTGGTTCACCTTGTAATTAATTGGATGATAAAATTTTATAATTTCAAGAACAAACTTGCATGTGATAAATTCTAGTTTTCTATACTTTCAGCAACATAGATGTCAATGTATTTTCCATAATATGCCTTTATTATTTCCTTTTAATAATGATCATATGATTGTTAGCTTAGTTTTTAATCATCTAGATGCCTGTCTCACTTATAAGATATGTAAATTCAACTACTATGACCAAATATGAATGAACCATTCAAGGTGGTATGTGACATATTGAATATAAAACCCCATTTAAGTAATGTATTGATTTATGTGGCTCATATGAAAGTAAATACATATTAAGGGTGTGCCCTGATAGCACTCCAATGCATTGGGTAAAGAATTAATCTCTAGAGATTACCAGCTTCACGATACCCTGGTGAATAACCTCGGTAATTATTCTTTATTAACACCTTGGGGATGGACCTCGGTGATATGTTCATGAATGTCTAAATGAAATGTTGAATCCACATATTCAAGTCATGTTACAAGTTATTTTCAATATGCTATTCTTATTCTTTCACTACTCTTGCCCTTATGTTTTTATCAAGTTCATTTTGATGTCACAAGTAAAAGTTTGGGGAATGAATCGTGTAAAATAGTAACCAACATATGAAATTGAAGTTTTTTCCTTCACGTAAAAATCTAATTATGTATTACTCTTAATGGTTTAATTTGTGCTTAAACATTCATATGTCAGACTTGTTTAGGATATATTTTAGTACCCCTTTTTGAAAATGTCCTAATTGATTCATGTATTCCTTAAAAATATTAGTTGATCACTTTTATGTTATGTTACATGTGTTACATTTTTCTATAAGAGAATTTTCTTTGGATAAGTTTTTAAAAAAATATTTAAAAAGTTTCATTGGTTTATTCTAAACCCCTTACTAAGAATTCTTATGCTCACCCTAGATTTTGAATTTTAAATTTTCAGGTAATATCTTTTATCAGATGAAACATTTCTGAAGTTACTGGTTTCCTAGATCCCAAACCAAACTCGATCCTCTGTATGGGACGTGGTGTGTGTTTACCAGTGAATGTTTTCTATTTTAAAAAGACACATCATGTTCAGAAGGCACCGACTCCTGGTTTTTCTGGGGTCGGGTCTTCAGAGTTGGTGTAAGAGGATTCAATATGGATAACTCCGGAAAGCCAAAACTGAAACAAAGAAAAATACACTTCAGCATTACTAAAAATGAGTTTTCTTAATTTTCAGATGGAAAACAAAGGTACTAATCTTTTGTATCTTCCCAATGAGGCCTTAGAAACCATAATTTCCATAACCATCCATTAAGATTTTATAAACTATGACCATATCCATATGTCATGAAAACATCTCTATGATGTTTCCAACTCTCCCTGAGTACTTCAACTCCACCGAAGAGTGGGTTTGGATTACATCTTTATGATGCAAGCATAGTTTCCATCTTACACATGATGGGGGAAGTACTACGAGGTACTTTTTAGATGCTTCACCGCAACGGAAGGTGTCTCATCCCTCACGACTTTCCAAGAGGCTGCTGCAGAGGGAGATCTCCACGCAGCATACATGTGTCAAGTCTCTTCCTATGGCTATTTTGGTCAAATGATGGACTTTGGAATCCTTGAATACAAAGCCTCTCGTTCTGTGTACAGAAAACAAGTACATAGGGATGTCTCACAGTTGTACACCCCACATGTCAGACTATGGAGACACCATAAGTGCTCCCATGACATCGAACCTGATTGCTCGGGTTGAATATAGTTCAGGGAGATAGAGAGTTTCGAGCATGTCTTGGGAAATCGCATGTTAGGGAACTGGGGAAACCATTAGCCTTGTTTTACGTTGTGCACCAGTAGTTATATAAAGAACATATTTTGTTATCTCTTCTCTCTTATGTCTTTACTTTGTTTATACTTTTGGATGGATTTCAAGTGATTGAACTATCATCTTAAACTCTTAGATGGATGGATAAACCCACATTTCATCTCTTCCTACTGAGATACTGTATATTATTACAATCAACACCTCTGAAGATTAGTATTGTCCCTTCACAAACCTTTGAGGAATGTGAACGTAATTGATTGAGGTGACAAACAGTATGGGGATTGTAACACCCCGAGAATTTATGATAAGTATTATTTTTAATTTATTTTATTTCATGTGTTGTATGATACACCAAGATCATCTTGTGCTATACGCAACACCGTATTAGCTTGCAGTATACGCAACACTATTCTTGGATTGTGTTACACACAATTTCAAGTTCGTTTGATAGTAGTCATTCTACGCAACATTGAGTGTAAATATATATATATATATTCAATGTATAAATGAAATATGGTTGGATTATGTTATACACAACAAAAAATGAGTCTTGCACTACATGAAACCCTGACTTGGCTTATATTACACGCAATCACGACCTTCCACGATAGCGTGTGTTATACGCAATACCGAATTTCACTAAACAAAGATATACTATTAAAATATTATATAAACTAGCTGTTATGAATAGTAATACCCACTTTTGGGAATTTTATAAATCTTATCATTCAAAATGGACCTCATTTTTGAATTACGAATATCAAAATTAGCCTATGGTGAATTTTTGGTATTTTTCTGAAAACTTTCAATTTTTGATGAATAGTGAAAACACAGGGTTACTATTTAAAAACCGAGTTTTTATTTAAATAATTATTTATTTTATTTAAATTTATTTTAAGTCAAAATTGATAACAATACCTATATAAGTTCATTGTAATTCATTAGAATCATTTTATAATAATTTTAGATATATAAAAATGTTATTGAACTTTTCAACGTCTTTTACCCACCTCCTAGGAGAATTTGGAAATTCACATAAAACATAATTTTACCGCTTCTGTGAGTGGAATTTCAAAAATCAGAGAGAAACAGTTAATATCAAGTACTAAAATGTGGTTCAATGAGATGAAAATAATTTTTGGTGAATAGTAACTTTTTACTTTTATTTACCACGGTTAAAAGTAAATAGGGTAATTAAGGGTAAAAATGATATTATTATTACCCTAAAACATGTCCTAATTCGATTGGATAAGTTTAATTCGACCAAAAACAACCTTAGGAATAAAATATGACCATTTAGGTCCACATAGATTATATTAGGACATTTATTATTAATTTATTTAAAGAAGGGTTAAAATTGTTAAAATCAATTTTTAATAACTAAATCATTTGTAATATAAGGTTATAAATAAGATAAATTAGACTATAAATATTCATTAGAAAGCTAAAATTATTTCCTACATAATGGTATATTATTTATAATTTTTATACCTTAAATAATTTAATTTATGTATGACACAATGATGATGTAGTAATTATCTTATTAATGAAATATTAAAATAATTGATGTTATAAATAACCAAATAAATGTAATTTGAGAATTTTTATGAATTAAAATAATTTTATACGTTAATATGAAATTTTAGTATTGATTTAATTATTTTTTTTTTAACTAATAATGCTGTTATGATTTTCACAAAAATCAATTATCAAATAGTGTCAAAATTGACAGAAAATAGTTTTTAAAACAAATATTATATTATTAATTGTTATTATATTCATAAAAATCTAAGGTTCTGCCAAAATACTTATATCATGATATGTGTATCATTAATGGACCACTTGGGGGTCTCTTGGATGTATATGGTAAGTTTATAAACTATATAATATAAAAATACAAAGTGACATGGTAAATGTCAATCTAATTAACTAAGAGTTAAAACTAAAAGATATGGTTAATATAATGACCCAAACCTATCTAAAATCTATTTGTTGAGAGGGATTCGACCCATACCCACCTTAGCTTCGAAATAAATCAATTTTAAGCTATTAAAAACCAAATATTATTTTATTATAAAATAATATTTTATGTTTTTCCAAAGGTGCCCCTCTCCACCCTTATAAAAAGGGCACCCATTCCCTCTTCTCTTCACACCCTTTTGTGCCTTGAAGCTCTGCCAAAACCTAACCATTTCTCTTATACACTTCCCTAGAAACATTATTGAGGTTCTGGTCTTCTCAAAAGACCAACTATACTTCCTTAAGGGAAGGCTCAAAGGAGGTGCGTCGAAGAAGAGGTAATCTCTTCTTCCGATTCTCTCAAGTTTCTTTCTTCTTCTAATTCTTCTTCTTTAGTTGTATCACTATAAAGTAATAACAGAAGTATTAATTATATACTGATATGTTATTATAAATATGAAACAACCTCATTTCACCTTCTATCCATCCTACGGAAAACGAAATCACCGCCTGTGCGTACGTACAGAATATCGTCTCCACGCCGTGGTGTAATCTGTTTTTGACCACCACCTTACTTGGATGGGTATAATGGTGTAAATAAATAACTATATATGATTATTTTAAAGTGATATTGACTTTTAAATATTATACATACACTTCAATACAATTCCATGATCATGGGAATGATATCATCGCTCGTGCGTACGTACGGACTACCGTCTCCATGACACGATGAGATTCATTCTCCATGTTAAACATTCATGAATTATTATAAAGTATATATAATGAATAATAATGAAATATATGACATAATAATGATACTGGATTTATGTATATATATATATATATGTATGTCATCTACCTAATTCCATTCAATTCAATAAGGAATCGAAAGCAACGTTCATACGTACGTACAACCTACCGTCTCCATGAACGGTGTATTTCATTCCATTTATCGATCAATCATATATATATGTATATGATGAATATATATTGTATATAAATCGTGTTTTACATTCTAGAATTAAGTAAATCTGTATATAAGTAATAATATCAAGAACAACAAGTCTAAACACAAAACGATTTTACCCAAATTGCTTATTTTACATCAAATTTACAAAAGAATGATTAATATAAAGTCATAAGTAAACCATATATGATATCATAAAAATGAATATGATTATGTAATAAGTAAATGATATTATTTAAATCATTATACAGGAGGTTTGGATACATACGAATCATATCAGACATAAGGTAAGGGATAATTATTCTAATCTAATTCTTATCTGAGATTGTTTATTCGTATGTATTTACTAGGGTTATGTTTATCATCTATGTCCATATGTTCTCAATTTTTTTCAAAAATTGTTTAATTTTATTCCATGTATGTTTAATGTCATTTTTACCCCTCTTTGACTTTTACATTGTGTTATGGAAGGAATCTTTCTTCGGTTTACCATACGAGGAACTTTTTGACTTTTCCGTTAAAAGTTCAAGGAGAATGTTTTTTTAACTTATACGGCATGAATGTATTTTGATGATTTAATAACACGTTATTTTAATGGAACTTAATGTACAAGATTACATGACTATTTTCAAAAAAATCCCCTTCTTTTAAAATTACATGGAATTTTGTGAAAAGAAAATGTTTTTGAAAAAGAAAGGATATTTTCCTCAAGAATTAATTTAAAGTGATTTATCAAAACCATTTTCCATCTAAGATGACATTATTTCATATGTGTATATTTCAAGTATAATGTATCTATTATTTACCTAGTTTCACTTTTCATATGATGAAATATCCATTTGTTTTGTATGGATTATGTGATGATGGGATGATGTTTATGAAACCCATTTTATTCTTTGGGTTTTGATGAATGTTTTATGTTTATTTTGCGGAACAAGTAAGAATGATTTCATTATGAGATGGGTGGGACCTATATACCCCTCCAATGCATTGGGTAAAGATTTATATCTCATGATATAGACATGGCTGGAACGGTAAATTAATCTGGTTCAGTGATACAGGACTGGAATGAGGAGTGAACTCGATTCAGAAAGGGACTTTGTCCACTAAGATGGTCTTGGCAGCAATGCCTTGGCTACTATGGAAATCATAAAAAGTGCTGAATGGTTGCCACAATTATATGATTTATTCCCATGCTATTTTATTAAGATTGATGTTCCATTATGATACACACCTTACGTACTTCCATGATTTATGTCTTTGCTCAAGATTTTGATGTTTAAACATTATGTTCATGTTTTTAAGTTCAAATGTATATGGTTTGTTTTATTTTCTCCATGCTTACCCTTACTGAGCATTTGAGCTCACCCTTTATATATTTTCTTTTCCCTAGGATTTCAAGAAAGGTTTTATGTAAGAAAACCAAAAGGGGAAGATCTTTATGGGAGATATTGAAGATCTTTCACCATGATTAAATATTACGTTTCGAGTTTCCAAAGACACTAAACTATTAGGGTCCTTTGGTGTATATTTTTGTTATGTATTAAGCATTCCACAAAAGTAATGTAATGTCTGTGTACGTTAAGCTTTGGGTCTCTATAGTTGGTATCAGAGGAAATTTTTAGTTAACCTTTGGAAACTAGGACGCGAAAACTTTAGTGAGACCCTAAGAGATATTTCTAAGGTATGTCTAGGGATGTCTCTAAGGTTAAGTATATGTATAGGTTATAGTCCTAGAATTACAGTAACTATATTAGAATTAAACCTAAGATGTTAGATATTGAAGGTAATCCCCCTTTATTATGTTGTTTTACCTAGCATGATTTCTGCCTCTCACACTATTCTTTTTGTGTTTTAGACGATGGTTGGAACATGAAAGAACCGTGTTGATCAATGTAATGGACAATTCAATGATTGTCCTCCTGAACAAACCAATGTTATTGGAGATGGAGTGAAAAATCTTACTACTATACTTATAAAAGCTATAAATCATTTTGGACTTCAAAATGAGAAGAGAAGGGAACAATATTCTATTCAGTCCTTCACGAGGAAATGTCCACCTTCTTTCAGTGGGTCTTCTGATCCACTTGTTGCGGAACAATGGATTAGTACCATTGAAAAGATATTTTTCATACATTTATGTTAGGAACATGAAAAATTCATTCTGGCTATTTACCATTTAGATGGTGAAGCAGATCAATGGTGGAATCTAATTAAGAATACGAGGCCCTGAGATGAAATTGAATCCATGGAATGGGATGATTTCAAGAACTTATTTTTCAATAAGTACTTCCCTCGTATTCTTCAAACAAAGATGGAAAATGATTTCCTTGCACTTAAGAAAAAGGATGATGAATCTGTTGGTATATACAAAGAGAATTTTACAAGGCTTGCAAGGTATGAATCTGAATTTATCATCCAACCTGAAAGTAAAGTTGATCGATTCTTTAGTGGCTTAAAACCATGTCTTTGAAAGGCATTAACTATAAGAGACTTCAGAAGCTATGAATAAATTGTGCGTTGTGCTATCAAGGTAGAAATGGAAGTTGGTGTTACATATCCATCTCAATGTTTTGATAAGAAAAAAAAGATGGAGTTCAAGGAGAAATCTCAGAATAATGGTGAAAAGAAGACGAATGTTTCTTTATGCGCAAAGTGTGAAAAGAATCATGGTGGAGATTGTTTTAAAGGGAATAGAAAATGTTTAAAGTGTGGAAAATAAGGTCATTGAGCAGCTGAGTGCTGAAGTAATGGTAAAATGGTTTCTATTGATGTGAATAAAGAAAAGACTACAGATAACGTACCACCAACACTTCAATGCTTCAAGTGTAAGGAAATGGGGCATTATGCTAATCAATGCCCTAATCCAAGGGTTAATGATGATCAATGTGAGAAACCTCTTAAGGAAAAGGATAAAGGGAAGTCACATGCGATCACTATTTGTGACGTTGAGTATGAAAATAATGTTGTGTAATGATTAAGTGTTTATGTAATGGGATTTCAAAATAGTATCATGGAATCTCAGTTATGGTATCATGGAATGTGGGAATATCTATGTATTAGTTTTCAATAATTATATGGTACTGGTAACCATGAAAAGTGATTGAAATATTTTTGGAAAGAAGATGATATGCAAATAATGAAGGGATAATGAAAATATGAAATGAGCTCATGATTGATATAAGGACAAAGTTATATCATGGTTTGAGTATATAGAAATTTTGGGATTTTGGTATGTGGAAAGTGTTAAATTTTGACAGCATTCATGTTTTCACTAAGGTTCAATGGGTATTCATTTTCAAGAGAATACACGATTACGGTATTAATATGTTTGTAATGTGACCAAAAAGATATATCATATGACATATGGGGGATTAATGATGGTATTCACATGCTCAGCAGATGACATTTCTAGTAATTGTTTTCTATATACTATTAGATTGGACAAAAGTATTTTCGATAAGCTTAAAGGTTGGAATGGATTAAGTTGGACATCAGATAGAATTTTTTAAGGCTAGAACTTTTTTTCGATATTATTTATGGAATGATATAATAATGTAATTTTAGAAAAAGGACAACCTTCAAGATGGGCGACAACCCATCATGTCAGACAAGGTTGCGGGAATCGAACCCACAACCGAAGTGCGACATGCCTTAATCGCCTACCACTGACCTACAGGAAGTCTTTGGTTAGTAGAAACTAGTTTTATTATATTAAGCGGTATGATATATGAAGTATAAGTCAATTTTAGGAAACATATACTATTAATCTCACTATAGATGGACTTATGTATATTTAATAACTTTTTCTATCATTTTGTTTGAGACAGATGGAATGACCTATAATTCTATCGTATGATCTGCTAACACTTCAAGGAAGACAAATTCAACTTCATTTATATAAGAGATGAAGTGGACATTTTTCAAGGAACAAACAACAGTAAGATTGTACCAAAATCAAGTAAGTATTTCTTTTAATTCAAAAATTCTTCAACAATAGGGAAATGATCATGAAAACCAAAAATGTTGTCCTAGTGCTCTTATATCTGATGAATCAGATGGTACCTTAGATCATCACAAATTTATGGATTTTTCATAGCGATGTCCTCTACCACTCTCCATCAAAACTTGATGGTTATATTTTTCTTCCATATCCATATTTTCACATATGTTCTCATATGTGGAAACCCAGTGATGAGTTACTTTGGGTAATCGTTACATTTCATACTTTAGTTTTTAAAATTATGTTTTATTATCCCTTTTTACGAAGTGGGTTTCTATGAAATAAAATTTCAAGTAGTAAACCATGTATAACCCCGATGAATTTCGAGGGAGAAATTCATTTTAAAGGGGGTAGAATGTAACACCCCAAGATTTTATGATAAGTATTATTTTTAATTTATTTGATTTCATGTGTTTTATGCTACGCCAAGATCATCTTGCACTATACGCAACACCGTATTAGCTTGCAGTATACACAACACTATTCTTGGATTGTGTTACACACAATTTCAAGTTCGTTTTATAGTAGTAATTCTACGCAACATTGAGTGTATATATATATATATATTCAATGTATAAAAGAAATATGGTTGGATTCTATTATACGCAACAAAAAAGGAGTCTTGCACTACACGCAACCCTTACTTGGATTACATTACACACAATCGTGACCTTCCACGATAGCGTGTGTTGTACGCAATACCGAGTTTCACTAAACAAAGATATGCTATTAAAATAATATATAAACTAGCCGTTATGAATAGTAATACCCACTTTTTGGAATTTTATAAATTTTATCTTTCAAAATGAACTTCATTTTTGGATTTAGAATATCCAAATTAGCCTAGGGTGAATTTTTGGTATTTTTTCTGAAAACATTCAATTTTTGATGAATAGTGAAAACACTAGGTTACTATTTAAAAAGTGACTTTTTATTTAAATATTTATCTATTTTATTTAAATTTATTTTAGGTCAAAATTGATACATAATACCTATATAAGTTCAATGTGATTCATTAGAGTCATTTTATAATAATTTTTGATATATAAAAATTTTATTGAACTTTTCATCGTCTTTTACCCACCTCGTAAGAGAATTTAAAAATTCACATAAATCTTAATTTTACCGCTTCTGTGAGTGGAATTTCGAAAATACGAGAGACACATTTAATATCAAGGATTAAAATGTGGTTCAATGAGATGAAAATAAATTTTTGTGAATAGTAACTTTTTACTTTTATTTACCACGGTTAAAAGTAAATAATGTAATTAAGGGTAAAATGATATTATTATTACATTAACACATGTCCTAATTCTACTGGATAAGTTTAATTCTACCAAAAGAAACCTTAGGAATAAAATATGACCATTTAGGCCCACTTGGATTAGATTAGGACATTTATTATTAATTTATTTAAAGAAGGGTTAAAATAGTTAAAATCAATGTTTAATAACTAAATCAATTTTAATATTAGGTTATACATAAGATAAATTCGACTATAATTATTAATTAGAAATATAATAATATTTCTTACATAATGGTATTTTATTTATAATTTTTATACATTAAATAATTTAATTTATGTATGACACAATGATGGTTCAATAATTATCTTATTAATGAAATATAAACATAAATGATGTCATGAATACCCAAATAAATGTAATTTGAGACTTCTTATTAATTGTAGTAATTTTATAGGTTAATATGACATGTTATTATTGATTTAATTAACGTTTTTCAAACTAATCATTCTGTTATGATTCTCACAAAAATCAATTACCAAATAGTGTCAAAATTGACATAAAATAGTTTTTAAAACAATTATTATATTATTAATTGTTATTATATTCCTAAAAATATACGGTTCAGCCAATATACTTTTATCATGATATTTTTATCATTAATGGACCACTTTGGGGTCACTTGGATGTATATGCTAAGTTTATTAACTATATAATATAAAAATACAAAGTGACATGATAAATGTCAATCTAATTAACTAAGAGTTAAAACTAAAATATAAGGTTAATATAATGACCCAAACCTGTATAAATATCTATTGGATGAGATGTTTTCGACCCATCCCCACCTTAGATTCTAAACAAATCAATTTTGAGAAATTAAAAACCGAAAATGACTTTATTATAAAATAATATATTTTTTTTTCAAAGGTGCCCCTCTCCTCCCTTATAAAAAGGCCACCCCTTCCCTCTTCTCTTAACACCCTTTTGAGCCTTGAATATCGGCCAAAACCTTCCCATTTCTCTTCTCCACTTCCCTAGAAACATTCTGGAGGTTACGATCTTCTCAAAATACCAACTCTACTTCCTTAAGGGAAGGCTTAAAGGAGGTGCGTCGAAGAAGAGATAATCTCTTCTTCTGATTCTCTCAAGTTTCTTTCTTCTTCTACTTCTTCTTTATTATTTGTATCATTATAAAGTAATAACATCAGTATTACTTATATAATAATATTTTATTATAAATATGAAACAACCTTATTTCACCTTCTATCCATCCTACAGAAAACGAAATGACCGCGCGTGCATACATACGGAATACCGTCTCCACACCGTGGTGTAATATGTTTTCGACCACCACCTTACTCAGATGGGTATAATGGTGTAAATAAATAACTATATATTATTATTGTAAAGTGATATTGATTCTTAAATATTATACATACACTTGAATACAATTCCATGATCATGGGAATGATATCATCGCTCGTGCGTACGTACGGACTACCGTCTCCACGACACGATGCGATTCATTCTCCATGTTAACCATTCATGAAAGATTATAAAGTATATATAATGAATAATAATGAAATATAAAACAAAATAATGATACTGAATTTATGTATATATATATATATATGTCATCTACTTAATTACATTCAATTCAATAAGGAATCAAAAACAACGTTCATGCGTACATACGGCCTACCGTCTCCATGAACGGTGTATTTCATTGCATTTATCGATCTATCATATATATATATATTTATATGATGAATATATATTATATATAAATCATGTTTTACATTTGGGAATTATGTAAATCAGAATATAAGTAATAATATCAAGAACAACAAGTCGAAACACTAACCGATTTTACCCAAATTGCTTCTTTTACATCGAATTTACAAAAGAACGGGTAATATAATGTCATAAGTAAACCATATATGATATCATAACAAGTAATATGATTCTGTAATAATTCAATGACATTATTTAAATCATTATACAGGAGGTTCAGATACATACGAAGCATATCATACATAAGGTAGGGGATAATTATTCCAATCTCATTCTTATCCGAGATTGTTTATTCGTAAGTATTTACTGGGGTTATGCTTATCATCTATGTCCATATGTTCTCAAAATGTTTTCATAAAATGTTTACTTTTATTCCATGTATGTTTAATGTCATTTTTATCCCTCTTTGACTTTTACATTATGATATGGAAGTAATATTTCTTTTGTTAGCCATACGAGGAACTTTTTGACTTTTCTGTTAAAAGTACAAGGGGATTTTTTTAACTTATACGGCATGAATGGATTTTTATGATTTCATAACACATTATTTTCATGGATCTTACTCTATAATATTTCATGACTATTTTCAAAAAAATCATCTTCTTTTAAAATTACATGGAATTTTGTGAAAAGAAAATGATTTTGAAAAAGAAATGATATTTTCCTCATGAATTCATTTCAAGTGTTTTATCAAAACCATTTTCCATCTAAGATGACATTTTTTCATATGTGTATGTTTCAAGTATAATGTCTCTATGATTTACATGGTTTCACTTTTCTTATGATGAAAGATCCATTTGTTTTATATGGATTATGTGATGATGGGATGATGTTTATGCAACCCATTTTATTCTTTGGGTATCGATGAATGTTTTATGTTTATTTTGCGGCACAAGTAAGAATGATTTAATTATGAGATGGGTGGGACCTATATCTCCCTCCAATGCATTGGGTAAAGATTTATATCTCATGAGATAGACATGGATTAAATGGTAAGTTAATCAGATTCAGTGATACATGACTGGAATGAGGAGTGACCTCGATTCAGAAAGGGACTTTGTCCGCTAAGATGGTCTTGGCAGCAATGCCTTGGCTACTATGGAAATCATAACAAGTGCTGAATGGTTTCCACAATTAAATGATTTATTCCCATGTTATTTTATCAAGTTTGATGTTCCATTATGATACACACCTTACGTACTTCCGAGATTTATGTCTTTTCTCGAGATTTTGATGTTTAAACATTATGGTCATGTTTTTAAGTTCAAATGTATATGGTTTGTTTTATTTTCTCCATGCTAACCCTTACTGAGCATTTGAGATCACCCTTTATATATTTTCTTTTCCCTAGGATTTCAAGATAGGTTTTATGTAGGAAAACCAAAAGGGTAAGATCATTATGGGAGATGATGAAGATCTTTCACCACGATTTGAAGACTATTTTCGGAGTTTCCAAAGACACTAAACTATGACGGTCCTTTGGTGTCTGCTTTTATTATGTATTAAGTATTCTGCAAAAGTAATGTAATGTCTATGTACTTCAAGCTTTGGGTATCTACAGGGATTCTCCGCACCTGTCAAGGGAATGCTCCCATCTACTACCGCATAGGCTTAGCACAATTGGCCAAGCGTAAGCAGATAGGAAAATACCACGAGAGGATCTTCCTGTGTTTCACCCTAGGCCAGAACTACATTGCCGGAGTAAAATTTCAAGAGGCTGCTTTAGAGGGAAACATTTATGTGACCTACATGTACCAACTCCTCAGCATTAGCCTATACGACAACGTCTATAACTTAGATGTTCTCGATCGAGACACAATTCAGATCGTTCTCCGTACATTGGTCCATATGGACATTTCCAAACTTTCTACCATTCGAGCCTCCCTCTAGAAGCTCGAGTGTTCGGTGCATGAGTTCAACCCCTTCTACCTAAAGTGTATCTGGATTAGCGAACTAGAGGATTTGAGCATCAATTTGGGTTTTCCACCGAACGCACCTGAGGATCCTCTACGATTGGGGATATGGTAGGAACAACTGAGAGCTTTCTCTTAGCAAGTTTGTATGAAATGAATTGCAGGGATGCAATTCTTTGATGGGGGGAGTAATGTAACACCCCGAATTTTGGGTATCATATAATGATGATATTATGCATTTACTTTTGTTAAATCCCTTTTAACAGAAAAAATTTAAAGGATAAACATAAGGCTATTTATTTAAATAAGAACACCGTAGTGTCTACAATACACCAAGATCAAAAGAGTAATCATGATAACCAAATATACCTATTAAAAACCCTATCAGAACTTTTGGAAGACCCCCAATCACCACAACGAGGCCCAGTAAGTAAAGGAGATCCTTCGAGTCAACTAAAGAAAAAACATCACCATTGTGATCATAAAAACCATGCTGAGCATCAATGGAATGGGAAGCACCATCTTCTTCCTTTTGAGTTTTAGGACACCGTAAGGTTTGGTTTTATAAGACACTTTTTTTGACCGTTGCTCTAGAGACCGTTGGAAGATAACAGTTATAAAAAAATAGTCATTGGACCTTATTAGGATAAGTGAACTTATTTAAATATTAATTAGTTTGCAAATAATTGAGTTATTATTAAGGTTATAATTAAACCATCATTTATGAACTCTAAATGGATATGGTGTAAAACTTCATTTCACCCTTAAGTGATTTTGAAAAGAATTAAGGAATTCACAACACTTTGTAAATTTTTCAAATAAAATGTAAAGATTTTCATTTCTTAAATAATGTTATAAAATATGTTTTTTTGAAAATTAAAATATGTTTTGATTGATCTAAGTTTTCATGGATACTAGTATATAAATTATAATGTAAGTTTATTAAAATTTCCTTTTCATAACTTTTTGAGTTAGAAAAAGGGGTTTAGTATTTTTAATTTTAGAAATACTTCTAACTAAAACATATTTAATTTGTATTAATTAATGTTTAAGAATATAAAATTATATATAGTTTTAATAAATGGATTGTTTCCTCTTCTTAAAACTTTTTTTAGTGTAGATTTTTCAAAAAATATTGGCGCACTAGGGCCAGCCCTTTTTGGCTAGGGTTGAGGGAGGAAACTCGCATGAAGTGGCTGAGCTTGACCCTCATCCCCAAGCCATGGTCAGCCCGAGCTCGGGTAGAGGTTCCCCAAAGGGCGCTTAGGAGTGAGAAAGAGCGTATGGGCGCACTAGTGTGGGCGTGAGGTCGCGACAATGTCTGGGTAGGCTAAGGCCCGTGGGCGGGAGCCCGTGTATAGGGCCCCCTTCATGGGATTTGTGTTATTTCTGAGCACTCGTTGGGAGGCTCAGGTTTATAAGGGAGGTGAAAACCGCTCTCTGTTTCGATGTGGGAAGTAGTTTTTCAGGCGAAACGTGATCTGCACTGTTGGATCATGTCACGCACGATCAGTGCCATTGTTTCTGTTCCCACGCTTGACCCTCAGTTACCGCGTCTCTCTCCACGGTTTTTGTCAACCGTTCAATCTGGAACGATCTAATCATGGAAGTTAGAGGTTTTTAAATTGTTGCATTGAACTCAGACCGTTTGATGAAACTTAGATATAATCTAAGCCTCTCAATTATTTTAAAACAGCGGACGCATCTCATACATTGAATTGACGTTGGGATCGATCTGGACCATCCATTTTCCCCCGACATTTCCCCTAGCCTCTTCGTCTTCTTCCTCCACGCATGGGTTACACCAGTAACCCTACTCTATGGAACACCCCTTGTTTTCTTCACCTCTGACCTCCAATGACCCCCACGTCTCCCCGTTTTCTTCTAGCACGACACCCCCATTGAATGCAATGCAAGTGGGTACGTTTTTTGTGTGGAAAGTGGTGTGTGAGATTTTGTATATAAATAACTGAGACCTCTCGGTTCTTCTCTCCCATTCAAGTCTCTAGTGATACCAGCCTACACTCCCTGATGTCCTCCTTTCCCAGGTTTTTAATGTAAGGGTTTTTAGTTTTGTCTTGTTTTTCTTCTTTGAGAATATATACACTTATATATTTGGAAAAAAATATTTTTTTAACCTTATGGTTTAGTCCAAACGTTCTTAAATGTTGAACCAAGGCCTTCGGATTCTATTACATTCAAATAGCTTAAAGAATGTAAGGATTATACCTGGCCTCATTTTGTTGTTTTGAAAATATATATATACTTTTGGTTATATGTATATACATCGGTTATATGCAGGAATGAGCAAGACATTTCTACTTCGGTTATTTGTATGAAGTTTGTGTATAATTGTTCAGGCACTGCACATATTCACATACACTTAATTTTATATTTAAATAATAAATAAATTTTTTAAATTTTATATATATGATCGGGTTTTTATAAATTTTTTTTTGTAGGTTTTCATAAACAATTTTTTATGACTAAGGGCATGACATGCCCTATTCAAAATGTTGTTGAACTAATATTCATAGGGGATTAACACACATGGGTGTTCCAATATTTTAGTTTGAGTTCGGGTACATACATATATTTTATATGTTGCGTGAACCTTAATTTCAGTTGTTATGGTCCTTACACATTAAGTCTCGAGTTTAGGTGGAGTTTTAAAAACATAAGAAAAAGGGTGTTAAACAAAACTTATATCCACATTTAAGAGTAACTTATTTGTTTTCCGTATGTTTTAAATGATGTTGCTTATGGTGAAGATTCATGATTTCTATCATGGACATTATTCAGTATTATGCAAAGGCATAACAATATTGAATGTTTTAGCATGTGCAAGCTCAAAACCCTACTTGATATTTTTGGTTCACCTTTTAATCAATTGGATGATAAAATTTTAGAATTTCAAGAACAAACTTGCATGTGATAAATTCTAGTTTTCTTTTCTTTCAGTACCTTAGATGTCAATGTATGTGCCATAATCTGCCTTTCTTATTTTCTTTTAATAATGATCATTTGATTTTTATCTTGGTTTTTAATCATCTAGATGCCTTTCTCACTTATAAGATATGTAAATTCAACTACTATGACCAACTATGAATGAACTATTCAAGGTGGTATGTGAAATCATGAATATACAACCCCGTTTAAGTAAAGTGTCGATTTATGTGGCTCACATGAAAGTAAATACATATTAAGGGTGCACCCTGATAGTCCTCCAATGCATTGGGTAAAGAATTAATCTATAGATATGAAAAGCTTCATCATACCCTGATGAATATCCTCGGTAATTTTTCCTTATTGAGACCTTGGGGATGAACCTCAGTGATATGTTCATGAATGGCTAAATGAAATGTTGAAGCCACATAATCAAGTAATGTTACAAGGTCTTTTCAAGATGATATGCCTATTCTTTCACTACTCTTGCCCTTCTGTTTTTATCAAGTTCTTATTGATGTCACAAGTAAAAGTTTGGGGCATGATTTGTGTAAAATAGTAACCAACATATGAAATTGAAGTTTTTTCCTTCATGCACAACTCTGATTAAGTATTACTCTTAACAGTTTAATTTTTTATTAAACATTAATACATCATACTTGTTCAAGATATCTTTTACTACCCCCTTTTGAAAATGTCCTAATTGATTCATGTATTACTTGAAAATCTTTGTTGAGCACTTTTATGTTATGTTACATGTGTTACAATTTTCTATAAGAGAATGTTCATTGGATAAGTTTTTAAAAAATTCTTTTAAAAGCTTCATTGGTTTATTTTAAACCCCTTACTGGGAATTCTTATTCACACCCTACATTTTGAATTTTAAATTTTCAAGTAACAACTTTTATCAGATGAAACATTTTTGAAGTTACCGATTTCCCAGAGCCCGAACCGAACTCGATCCTCTGTATGGGACGTGATGTGTGTTTATCAGTGCATGTTTTTGTTTTAGAAAGAAAAATCATGTTCATAAGGCACCAAATCCTGATTTTATAGGGTCGAGTCTTCACATAATGCATGGAATTAAAATCATTTAATTTACAATATTGAGTGAATAATGTTAAAAAATATCCACCTTGTAAATGAAATGCATTAACATAAACACCCGATGTCCCTACATCACCTGTAACACCCCAAGATTTTACAGTATGTCACTTCTTAAATAAATTCATTTTCTTTGATAGATTATGTTGTATTCAATACCGAAATATGTTTATTCTACACAGAACAATGAGTTGGCTTGCCTTACATGCAAGACTAAGTTTTACCAAACAATAATATATTATTAAAATATTATTATTTAATATAATTAGATATAACCTAGCCATTAAGTTAGTGGTTATGAATAGTATTAACTAACTTATGAAAATATATGGCTGAATTCATTGGTTCTAAATTAAATAAAAATTAATATAGTAACCAACTAAATATATATGAGATGTTTTTTAAAGAACTATTTTTATGCTTACAAAGTCATTTTATTCTAATAAATTAAATTAATTACTATTATAGAATGATATTAATGAAATATATATTTTATATATTAAATAAAACATTTTTGATATTAATATAATATATTTGAGAGGTATAAGATAATAACAAACCCAATATTACAGATAAAACCAATTTTTTATAAAAATAGTTTTATCGTCTTTTAATGGAAAACCTATTTTAAATACAATTTTTGAAAATTTTATGAATTCTATTTGAAAAAATAAACTTCATCTTTTAAATATCAATATAAAATTTTACTTTAGTTAATTTTTTTGTATTTTTTTGATAAGATTCATATTATGAAGAACAATAAAAAATACTAAATTTTAATTGAAAACAACTTTTTTCATCAAAATACTTTATAGTGTGAAATTATATTATTGAATGTTTTTAAACTATAAATAGATTATTTTTATCATTTGATACAATTTAGGATATTTTAATCAATTTTAAAATGAATTTAGATATAAAAATGTTTCAATCTTTTGCAGGTTTAAACTTTAATAACTCGTTTTCTCACACCGTCAACAAGATTAATTTTAAATTAATTACTACAAATTATATATTTTGAATTATGAAAAATGGATTCTATATTTGGAATTAGTGGGTCCAAATTATGTAAATAGGTTTCTTTTATTTTTGGTGATATGAATAGTGAAATTTAGTAATATTTTAATTACCACAGTTAAGGGTAAATTAGGCAATTATGGATATAAATGATATTATAAAATTACCCCAACACTTGTACTAATTTCATTCAATTAGTGGTTTTCTACCAAAATCATTATTAGGCAGAAATTATACTCTTTTTAAGCCACTTGGATGTGAATAAGACATTTATTATATTTTATTTAAAGATAAGTTAAAATGTCATACTCATGTTTTTAATAAGTATTACATTTTTAATACATGGTTATATAAAAGATAAATTAAACTATACATATTCATTTGAAAGATAATAAATTTATATTCATCATGATAATTTATTTAAAAATTTTATAGAAGAAATAATTTAATTAAATTCTTTCAGAATAATGACGTAGTAATTGTTTAATTAATGGAAATAAAAAATAAATGATATTAAAAACATTAAAATAAATAAAATTTGACATAATTAATGACATCCATGAATTTTATAGATAATTTAAAAATTTTAGAGATATATTATAAGTTTTTGTTCGAAGTTATCATGATGTTAAAATGTTTTTTAAAAATAAAAATATTGAATAGTATCAAAAATGAAAAAAATGATACTTTAAAATAAATAATATTTTATTAAATGATATAAAATTCATAAAAATATAAATTCCGCCAAATAACTACAATAAGGTTAAATATGTCATCAATGATCCATTTGGGGTTCGTTTATCATTTTATAGTAACTATATTATCCATAAAGAGTAAAAAAATGTTGTCATGGTAAGAGTTAAAGGGTTTAACTATGGGTTAAAGAAAAATGATAAGGTTAACATTGTGACCTAAACAAGTCTCAAAATTATTTTTGGAGAGGATTTAGACCCATACTCATATTAGGTTTTAAATAACTCACTTTTAAGACATTTTTAATTAAAAAATAATATATATTAATTTAATATTTTGGGAGTTTCCTAAAATGTCGCACCTAAATTGTAAAAGGGAACTTTCTCCCTCACTTCCTTACACCAATTTGAACCTTCTAGATCGACCAAACCCTACCCATTTATCTTCTTAACTTCCAAATACACATATTATAGTTTCAGATCTTCTCAAAAGACTAACCCTAGCATCTCTAAGAGGAGATCTGTAGAGACCCAACCCCAGAAGGCCCAAATCTAGTGTCTACTACTGTTGCATTGACAAGATTACAAGGAATTAAATCCCAAAGGACTGAGAGTTTAGTAGTCTTGATAAAATAGATATATACATGAGAAAATAATAAACTAATTGCTATATATTTTTCTTCTTTCTAAATTAATAGCTTTGAGGATAACTCTAATCTAGTTAGTAAATCCCTACATATCTTTCATAGTATGTTTCTTGGATTCCTAGGTAAATCAATATAATAAGGGTGAGATAAAATGATTAGTAAGGTCAAAATATAGTGGAATAAATAACAAATCAATGAGAATAATAATTATGAAATGGTGAACAACTGAATCCATATGCCATATAATCAATAAAACAGGAAAGAGGTGCATAAACAACATGACAAGGTAATAAATGAAAACACATGACATTAAAATAACTCGATAAGAAAAAAGAAATATGGAAAGGTAAGAAACTAAAACACATAAAATCTAAATAATTAAAAATGAAATATATCCATAGATCTGTTGACACAAAATCTCATCGATGAATAATAAATTAAACTAAATTAGGTAAATGATTTCTTAATGGACGTTATGTCTAAGGCACATGAAAACCTTTACCGTCAAGACCTTTCACATGACGGTTTAAAATATTCTGATTTGAACAAATAAGTTGTCTCATGAGAACCTATCGATGGATTTAGGATCTATATAATGTTTAGTCTCCTCCCATGATTTATTTTCCAAATTATTCCTCAAATTGAATAATAAAAATAAATAATATGACTTATCAAATATATGTATTGAATAAAGAAGATGAAATTATAAATATTTTCTAAAATAATAAAATAATTGTCAAAGTAGACATCATATGTAAAATTGTATATAGTTTATCAATTCTAATAAAACACTGACAATATGAGGGTTGTTAAAAGTTCAAAACTTTATCATTGCTAAAAAATCACTATTAAAGTCCCCCTTGAACTATGATAAAAAAACATTGTTAAAATGGTCCTTTAACAACACTTTTTTTGTGATGTTAAAGGGGGACTTTAATAACACTTTTTTTCGTTATTATAAAGGCATCACTATTAAAGGGGGTAAAATTATATTTTTTTGGACACCTATGAGCTTGAACCCCTTTATCAGCGCTTCCAAAAACCCTTTAATAGCGCTCCACCCCCTTTTATCAGTGCTTTTCACCCTACCACCATTTATCATCACATTGTGAATTTCTATCTGTATGCGTATCTTCCTGGATTCAAACCCTACACCTCTCCTTCGAAGATGAAACACCTTTACCCCTACACTGTGTTGTTTGGATGTCTATTTAATGATATTTCTATATATATATATATATTTACATGTATTTATATAATTATTTTAAAATACATTTATACAATATATATGTGCGTGTGTGTGATATATATACTTATATTTATTTAAATATATTATATATTATATTCATTTATATATAATAGAATAGAATATATATATATATCTTTATTAATACACACATATGTATATGTATATATAATGTAAAAATGGATAGATATTATTTTAAATACATCTTTAGAATATGAATTTATTTACATATATTACAATATACATTTTTACATTAATATGTTGATATATATATTTATATGGGTGATTTATTCTTTGTAAACATAATAAACATGAATATATTTAATTATAAATAACATTAAATTATGAAAAATGATAAAATTTCAAAACCATAATATCAATATAAATGTAACACCTAGGAAAAAAATTATTCACCACCAAAAAAGGCAATAAGCCCCCCTTAAAATAGGTTGAAAATCCATCGAATGTCAAAAAATCAGGGTACACTGACTAAGAACTCAATTTTTGAGATCTTATAACATTTTTTGGCCTTTAAAAATGTGATAGAGGTTTACCATTGTCACTAAGGGTGTAGATCTCATCGAAAAAAATTTATTTGATATGTGGTCGAGCATAAATGGACACCCAGATCAAAATTTATCACTGTTTGAAGTTTGAGTTACGTTTTCAACTTATTTTAGATATTTTATTATTTTTTAGATTTTCTATCTTTAAATTGATATTAAATGACTATTAATCATAAATAATAATAAAATTATTAATTAAAAATATTTATTTATTTATTTTCAATCCATTTTCACAAAATATCTTATATATTAAGTGTAAAATTCTATTTACTTTATCTAAAACATATTTAAAAAATATATATATATTTATATCAATATAAATATATTTATATATTAATATATTATTCTTAATAATTTTTTTTAAGTATACCTTTATCAGTGCTACTAAAAATGTGTTGATAAATAGGGGTATTTATCAGTGCTTCTAAAAAATCACTGATAAGGACCCCCTTTAACATTTTTTTTACAAGTGCTGTTAAAAGATCCAATTTATCAGTTCTTTTTTAAAAGTGCTGATAATGGTCCCCGTTTAACAATGTTTTTTTATCATTATTAAAGATATCCTTTAATAATGTTTTTTTATCACTGACATAGGGGGTCTTTAACATCATTTTTTTCTAGTGCTGTTAAATCCCTAGTATTGGATGAACTTAGTTTTGTAGTAGTTTCTGTTGATGCTGATGAATAGTAATACTATAAAATGATCTTCAAACAAATTTTGGGAAAGTATCCTATGATTATGAAAACCATTTGGGAAAAAGATTCTTTGAAAATCACTTTTGAAAAAAATTTCTTTATAAAGTATCCTTTTAGACATGAAAGGGAAGCTTCAAAGAAATAATGATAGGTAAATCTGTACTTGTCGTGCGAGGTAAAAGAACATTCTATTTTCATGGTTAAAGGTTAGAAAAATACATTGTTTGAAAAGAGAAAAGAATATTCCTTTGAAAACAATGGTAAAAGACAAAAAGGTTGAAAATTTATTTACCAAATCGTTTTAAAAATACTTTTGAAAACATTTTATTAAAATATGATTTTTAAAAGAAAACAGGTTCTCCAACTAAAGAGATAAATAAATTTTGGGTTTCTTAAAAAAATTCTAAAACATTTTCAGTAACAATGATTGTAAAAATGGTACTAATACTTAAAAATAGTCATGAATAACTATATAATAATGACAGGTTTGTTGAAAAATTGTTATAAAATTTCCTCTAATGGAAGTTCCATTGCAATATCATTAGTACTATTCTTGAGGAAAATAATCTTTAAACATCCAAAGGTGTCCCATACAACTTTGAAATTTTTAAATCATAAGCCTCATGAAGGAATAATATTGAATGTAATTTTCAAATACAATGATGATAAAATAATTCATGATATTATATATCAAAATTGGAAGTATAAACACCACACAAACTAATCAAATTTTGAATTTGACATTTATCTCACAAATGTAAAAAGTGAGATGGGAATCCATTACCTTGGTTTTCCTTTTGGGTGAACATCCTTTCAATTATTGTATAATAAAAATATTTTAATTTTCTAATTTATTGAGAAAATTTTTCAAGTTTATAATTAATTTTATTTCACTTTTTACTATGTTTTATACAACTACTTGAAAAATTCGGTTTACGTTGGGTGTTTAGAACAAATTTGGATTATGTGTCAAAAACAACAATGGTAGGTCAACTATGGCTAAAGTGGTCATTATATAACATCTCAAAAATAATAATCATGAAATAATTATCACATATTTTTCATTAATTATGCATTTAAAATACATCATTAAATATGGTTATGAAAAATGAACCAACGCTACAATCATGGAGATGGTAGGTTGTACGCACGCATGAGTAATGCTCTTATTTTTCAATGATTGTTATGTAGAGAAGGTAAGTAACCCCATATCTTTCCAAAATTATCATTATATCATAAATAACATATTATTAAATCATATATACATTTATATATAATTATTGTGATGTAAAATGAATCACATCATGTTGAGGAGACGGTAGTCCACATGTCAATGAACGACGTTATCACTTTTTAAGTGTGTGAAAGGGTAATAAAGAAAATGATATATATATATAATAAATATACAGAAAGGTAATTATTTCATTGATATCATATAAAGTTTTTTATGTCACATATTTTTAATTTTAATCATCATTTATACATTCCATGGATCGTGTGAACAAACCACCTCACTTTGAGGGGGCAGTAATCCAAACATCTTGAAAAAAAGTTATCGTATTAAAAAAATGGAAAGTATTAAAGGTATGTGTTATAAAAAAATTAAAGAAGTATAAAGAAATAATAAATATCATATATATCATATATAAACATAGTGTCCATCATAATTTCCAACCATGAATGTTGGTAATGGAAATTGATCAATCATCATTTTGTGAGGCAGTAGTTTTCTATACACATAAATAATATGTTTGTTACCCATTAGATGTAAGTGTGTGTAAGTGTTGACATAACCTTTAACATAAAAAAATACTAGTATATTAGGGATAATTTTTTCTTTATATAATAATATAATAACAATATATTAGGGGTTGGATAATGGAAATAAAACTAGAAAGCTTGAGAGAATACATTACCTCTTAATCGGGTAACTACTTTTGGTTTCTACCAAAAGGATTCCTTGAAAGGATTTATACTAAAATGGAGGCTTAAAGTTCTAGTGGAGGGATGTTGGGAAGCTATATGGGAAGATATTTTTACAATCTATGTGGTTTCATATGTGTCAAGAATGGGGAGAGGTGGCGGTCTTTTATAAGGGAGGAAAATGACTCACTTGGTCTTTTGAAACCAAGTTAGGTGTACCCATGTTTTGACCAAAAAAATGTCTTAAAAAACCAAAAAAACTCAATAATGGAAGGTTATTGTCCTAAATATTTCCATAAAAGGGGTTTTGGAGAAGTTTCTAGGTCATTTGGCCCCTTAAGTTAAAGGTTTAGTCCTTTATTAAGCTTAATTTTACCTTAATAATTGTATTTAATTTTAATTACTTTCACTAATATTTTTGTATAAAAAAAATTAAGTCTTATTATAAATTATAAATTATTTTTAGTCCAAATATGGTATCCATTTTATTAAATTCAAATCACATAGGTGGTAGAAATTAATTTAAATTTAATCCCGAAGATGGGACGACAATGCATGTTTTTATGGTAAAAAGGTATGAACGTTTTCTATTTTTTATAATCAATTTAAAATTAACATTTATTCCAATGACATAAATTGTATTAATTTATAAAAATATTATCTAATTAAACTTTAAAACCAACTAAAAATATAATTTAACCATATAAATAAATTAGATAAAAAAGAAGTTTTGAACTAAAATTCAGTATTTTTAACTATTCATTAAACATGAAATGTTTCAGAAAAATTTCAAAAATTCACTCTAAAATAATTATTATATTTATATTTCCAAGATTATATTTATTTTTACATATTAAATCAGTTAAAGTGGAAAAATTCTATTTTAAAATGGGTTCTCTATTAAATGGTGGTAAAATTTCCTTTATAAAAATATAGGTTTTTATATGTAAAATTTGGTTTATTCTTATCTTATTCATATCAAACATAATGGATTAATATAAAAAATATTTTATTTAATATATAACATATATATTTCATTAAAATCATTCATTAATTTTAATTAACTATGTTTATTAAGACAAAAATCTTTTAGATGTATATAAATAATAATATTTCTTTTTTATAACCAATCGGTTCTTATTTTCATTTATCATTAGTTGGTAACCAATGAATTCATTTTATATTTATAAAAACCATAAATTTTCATAAGTTAGTTAATACTATTTATAACTGCTAACGTAACGGCTAGGTTATATCATATTATATTAAATAATAATAGTTTAATAATACATTATTATTTGGTGAAAATCGGTCTTGTGTGTAATGGAAGCTATCAAGGAAGGTAATTTTTGCATGTAACACAAGCTATCGAGGAAGGACACTCTTGAATGTAAAATAATCTATCAAGGAAGGCCTCTCTTGCTTGCAACACAACCTAACTCGGTGTTTTATGTATTGAAATACATAGAATCTATTTTAAATAGTAAATATTTTATAAAGTATCATGATATTATATTACCTTACGTGTTCGGTGTCGCGTGTCATACACGCTACCGAATAAAAGCTTCTTACTTTAGATTTTCAGATCATCACATTCTCCCCACCTTATTTAAATTACATCCTTGCAATTTAAACTCGATCACGGTGATAGATTTTTTGATACTTCCTATGTTTGAAATCCCACATAATGAGAAGGGGTTGTAAGTCAACCTCTATAAAAGAGAGTATAGAAAGTACATAGGAAACATGGAATACCATGTAACTATGTCTCTAAGTAGGAGAACATCAGTTTAATGTAGAGATATGTACTTGCAGGAAAAATGTAAATATTTATAATCAGTGAATGGGGTCATCAATCAAAAACAAGTGAATGATCAATGGAAAGTTGAGGACCTCAAGGACATAAATATTTGATGATTTACAAGACCACAGATTCAACATAAATTACGATACTAGGAAAACATTATATTTTTAAGACATTTTCCTAATGCTGTGTAATTATTTTACTACTTAAGAATATAATGAAATATTCTTACATGATAGTTTTCAATTTCATATGAAAAATCCTAAATTTTGGTTATGCTTTGATCAAATTCTAATTCATTCCTCTTCTCCTAGAAATTTATTACCAATAATGATTTTGTATGCCCGAAGCACTAAAAGAAACATTTAAAGGATCGTGAGGCCAATATAAGAGAGAAAATTCTAACTATTTTCCTTAACTATCTTCCAAAACTAATATGGTTAATTGATTAATATCTAATCCTCAAAAGTGAAACTATTAGTGTATCATTAAAATTTATTCATCAAATTTTTTAACTAAAAACAATGAAAAATTAACCAGGAAATTTCATAGGTTAGTGGTTGGCAAGAAACCCTTATCATCCTTTGGTCATGGGTTTAAGACCCGCAACCTTGCCAGATTTGAGTAGTTATCATCCAACTTATAGGTCATCCTATTCTAAAACAAAATTAATATAATTCCTAAAATAAATATTATAGAAATCCTTTAAATTAGGTTAATCACAAAATAGACCTTTAACTAAATTTTTCAATACAACCCTAATACAAAAATACTTCATCCACTTATTTCCACATAGATCTTTCCTTAATCTAGAGTTTATCCATAATATCATTTATAGGATTTTTAAATCACGATACCCTATTTTCAATGTAAACACCCTAGTTTTGACCTATGTTATTCATTGTCAAGATCTATCATGGTGTTTTTTAATGAAAATTTAAATTATCCTAAACAAACCCCCCAGGAGTTTCAAAGTAGTTGTGCGGTAAAGAGCATTGTTGTATACCAGGTTACCCCAAGTTAGGCTCAAAATACCTTGTCATAGTTATTAATCCTAGCTACATATGTATCTAAACCACATACACTTTTTGTATCCATACATTGATGTATTTCTAGAAAGAACCACATAATCTCTACCTTACCAAAATTCTAGGATTTTATTCTATACTTATCTTCAAATTCTACATTAGGTCTATGTTCTCTACCCTATGTTTTCCTAAATCTAGTTCCCAAGGATGATACTAAACTTCTTTTGATACCAACAGTAGTAACCTGACCCCAAAAATCCCAGAGTCGGTGTCTACTACTATTACATTGGAAATATTACAAGGAATTAAATCCTAAAGGATTGAGAGTTTAGTATTCTTGGTAAACTAGATACATACATGAGAAAAGAATACACTAATTAAACATAGTTTTTATTCTTTCTAAATAAATAGCTTCAAGGATAAATCTAATCCATCTAGTAAATCCCTGTATATCTTTCAAAGTAAGCTTCTTGGATTCCTAGGGAAATAAACATAAAAAGGATGATCTCAAATTCTCAGTAATGAAAAAATATAGCAGAAGTAATAATGAATCAATGAGAATAATAATTATGACATGGTGAATAACTAAAATCACATTCCATATAATCAATAAACTAAGAAGGAAGTTCACTATATAATCAATAAACTAAGAAGGAATTTAATAAATATTATGGAAAGATAAAAAATGAAAACACATTCCATTGAAATAACTAGAAAAGGAAAAATAAATATGGCAAGGTAAGAAAGTGAAACACACTCTATCTAAATAACTGAAAATGAAATGTACCAATAGATATGTCGATGTAAAATATCATGGATGAATAATATCTAAAATTAACAAGGGAAATTATTTCTTAATAGACATCATGTTTGAGGCACATGAAAACCAATACCAGTAATACCTCTCACAAGATGGTTTAAACAATCCTAATTTGTGAAACTAATTTTTCTCATGAGAGGCTATCGATTCATTGAGGACCTATATAAATTTTGGGCTCCTCCCGTCATTGCCTGTCCAAATCATTCCTCATATCGAATAATCAAAATATATAATATGCCTTATCAAATATCTGTATTGAATAAAGGATATGAAATTATCAATATTTTAACACATAATAAAATAAATATCAAAGTAGACACTATATGTAAAATGGTATAGGGTTTAGGTAATAGTAAAATACATGATGAATGAAATGGATAATTAGGGGAAAATTCAATGTTCAATGATCATAGAAGATTGAATATTTCAATGGTAATAACAAATGATTCAAAGAAGTGAATGTGAATACTATCCTTGGACAAATCAATAATAAGCCACACAGATGAAGAATAAGGATGGTATCAATAAAGAAATCTCAAGTGGAGTAAAAATAAAATGTTATTACTGATGATGAATATAAATACTATAAAATGATATTTAAAAAATCCTTGAGGAAAATATCCTTTTATTATGAAAAACCTTTTGGAATTTTTTTCTTTAAAAATCACTTTTAAAAACATTTTCTTTAAAAATTAACCTTTTATACATGAAAAGGAAGCTTCGAATAAATGATGGTGGGTAAATCTGTACTTGTTATATGAGGTAAAAGAACATTCATTTTTCATTGTTAAAGGTTAAAAAAATGAATTGTTCATAAAGTGATAATAATATTCCTTTGAAAACAATGGTAAAAGAAAAAAGGGTAAAAATTTATTTACCAAATAATTTTAAAAACATTTTTAATGTTTTTTTATTAAAACATGGGTTTTAGAAGAAACAGGTTCTCTGACTAAAGAGTGAAATAAAGTTTAGTTTTCTTAAAAACATTTTCTAAAACATTTTGAGTACCAATGAGTGGAAAAAATAGTACTAATACTTGAAAATGGTCATGAATAACCAGATAATAATGAATGGTTTTATTGAAAAATGGATATATAATATCCTAGAATGGAAATTCCATTGAATTATCATTAGTACTAGTCATAAGGAAAATAATCTTTAAACATCCCAAAGTGTCCCATACCACTCTAAAATAATTTAAATCATAAGCATGATGAAGGAATAATATTGAATTAATATTTTAAATACCATAAAGATAAAATAATAAATTATATAATATATCAAAATGGGTATTATATACACTACACAAAATAATTAAATGTTGAACATGACATTTATCTCATAGATGTAAAAAGTGAGATGTAAATACCTTACCTTGAGTTTCATTTTGGATGAACGTCCTTTGACTTCATTTATAATAAACATAGGTTAATTTTATAATTTCATGATAAAATTTTTCATGTTTAACATTAATTTTATTTCACTTTATACTATTTTGTATAAAACTACTTAAACAATTCTATTTACATCATCTATTTACACCAAATTCGGATTATGTTTCAAAAACAACATTAGTAGGTCAACTATTGTCAAAGGGATCATTATATGACCTCTACAGAATAATAATCAGGAAATAATTATCATATTAATTCATTAATTATAACTTTAAAATAAATTATTTAATATTGTTATGAAAAATGAACCAACACTACAATCATGGTGACAGTAGGCTGTACGTACGCATGAGTGACGTTCTTATTTTTCAATGATAATTATGGAAAGAAGGTAAGTGACACCAAATATTTTTAGAATGACCAATATAACATAAATACTATATTATTTAATCATATATACTTATATATATAATTATTATGGTGTAAAACGAATCACATCATGTCGAGGAGGCAGTAGTCCACACATCTATGAACGACGATATCACTTTTTAAGTATGTGAAAGGGTAATAAAGAAATTGATATATATATATATATATAGAATATTTACAAAAAAGGTAATTATTTTATTTATATCATATAGAGGTTGTTTATTTCACATATTTTTAATTATAATCATTCTTTATACATTTCATGGATCGTGTGAATGAATCACATCACTTTGAGGGGGCAGTAGTCCACACTTCCTCAAATGATGTTATCGTATTAATGAAAAATGGAAATTATTAAAGGTGTGTATTATAAAAGGATTAAATTAGAATAAAGAATTAATAAATATCATTTATATCATATAAAAATATATTTTCCATCATACTGTCCAACTATGAATGTTGGTAAAGTAAAATGAACAATCGTCGTTTTGTGAGGCTGTATTTCACTATACACAGACACAATATGTTCATTACCCATTAAATGTAAGTATGTGTAAGTGTAGGTCTAACCCTTAGAATAAAAAAAACTATTATATTGAGGATATGGTTTTTTATACAAGAATCAAATAATAAGATATGAGGGGTTGGATAGTGGAAATAAAACAAAAAATATTGAGAGAAGATGTTACCTCTTAATCGGGTAACTACTTTTGGTTTGTACCAAAAGGATTCCTTGTAAGGATTTCTAACCAAAGGGAGGATTCAAGGACTATGGGAGGGATTTTTGGAATCTATATGGGAAAATATTAGTTGAAACAAATTGGTTTGAGAGGTGTGAGGAATGAGGAGAGGTTGTGACTTTTTATAAGGGAGGAAAAGGACTCACTTGGTATTTTGAAAACAAGTTAGGTTTACCCACATTTTTACCTAACAGAGAGTCATAAAAAACCATCCAAACTCAATAATGGAAGGTTAATGGCCTAATTATTTCCATAAAATTGGTTTTGAAAAAATCATGGACTTGATCCATACTCTGTTGAAATGAAAGTTGATATGTCACTAATCCTATGAGATCAAGGATCTCAAAGGGGTCAATATTCCTATGGCTAAAACTTCCATTTCTTTATAAAGTGTACGAATCTCTTCCATGGTTATATTCAAAGTAAAACTTTTTCTCTAACATCAAAATTAAAGTCCCGTTAGTAGTAGTTAGTATAGATTTTTTACCAACTCTAGGTAGCTTTTATATGTTTTTGTATGGATTGAAACTTCTTTATCCTCACTTTCACAAGATTAGGTCCATGTATCTTTCATTCCACAACTTCATCCCAAAAAAATTTGAGTTCTACATTGATTTACATTCCAATATTCATATAGATCCATTTAAATACTCGAGCGGAAGTTTTTTTTATATGATAACTCAACCAATGGGATATGTTGATCACATCATCCTTCAAATTCCATAAAGCGTGATCTTAGCATGTCCTCAAGTATTTTAATAGTCCTTTAAGATTTTCTATCATTTTGGGGGTGATAGGTCATGCTAAAATTTAATTTAGTACTAAATCTTATTGAATGCTTCTATAGAATTTATAGGTGAACCTTGGATCACAATCAAATATGATCGAAAGTGGAACCCCATGAAACCTCACCATTTCGTTCACATATATCTTAGAAATTTTTTCAAGTGAGAAATCTTCCCAAATATTGATAAAGTGGTCAGTCTTGGTGAGTCGATCCACCACAAACCATATCATATTTTTTCTGTGGATGTTTTGGGGAGACTGGTGATAAAGTCCATAGTGATATCCACCCATTTCCACATGGTTATAAGAAATGGTTTCATCATCCCTTTGTAATTTTGTCACTCTACTTTACCTTGATGGTATAACAAACACCTTGATATATACTCTGTAATCTCTTTCTTCATGTTGTCCCATCAAAAGTGTTCTCAAAGAACATGGTACATATTGGAACTTCTGGGGTGGTGTAGAAAGATAGGCTATGTGAATTATACAATAGCATGGTCTTTATCTCAGGTGATTAAGGAACACAAATCCTCATTAAAAACTAAATTACACCATCATCATCAATTTGGAACTCATGTAGTTCCACTTCCTTTATTGATTTCAACTTTTTTAGCTCCAGATCATCCCTTTATGTCCCCTTGATCGTCTCTTAGAGAGATGGTTGGTAAATAATTTGGGAGAGGTAGGATTTATTCCATATCGTTATGATTTCAAGATATATCATTTTCATATACAAGAAGATAAGGTCTCTCTCAATTTTCATCATGGATATAGTAGCATGTTTTTTTCTATTAAGAGCATCATCTACCTTATTCTCCTTTCTCGGATGGTAGTGAATAGAGAAGTCATACTCCATGATTAGATCAAAACATTTTCTTTGATGAATATTGATATAATTCAATGTGAATATATACTTTAGACTCTAATGATAAGTATATATGTCAAAATTCTCACCAAAAAGATAGTGCGACCAAATATTTAGAGTAAAGATCATATCTTCTAACTCTAGATCATACACCAGGTAGTTCTTCTCCTGGATCATTAACTATCATGAGGAATAGGATATCACTTTATCATTCTACATGAGTACACAACCCAAGACTTTCTTTGAATCATCACTATATATCACAAAACCTTCTCCACTTATTAGTAGTTTGAGTACATGTTAAGACCAAGATGACATAGATTACTATCATATTTAGGTATTATTTTTTGTTGTCAAGGAATTTTAAGAAGAAAATAAAACACCTCACTTTTTATTTGGTGAAAATCAGACTGACCATCGTATTCAAGAAAATAAGACTCACAATGGTTAAGAAAGTCCATTGTATTGGGAATATGTTTTCGAGATGAAGAGGATCATTATACTCACCCTAAGTCTGGAACGAAAGGTTTAATTGTAATCGGGAAAAATCAGAGTGTTCTTGACTTCGATGAAAATGTAATGATGCTTTGCTGATCTTGGAGTTCTCATAAATCATTAGTAAGTTATAAAACTAGTGATGAATGATTGATGAAATAAATAGAATAAAAATATTATACCAATCATATTCATTTTTATCATAATCGTACCAATTGTATTCTGGTTGAGAAGGATAGAAAGATGTTGATAAAATATAGGTAAGTATCAACACTTTACTTGGTATGTTATATGATGATGAAGCTGATATTCAACATAATAAAAGTCATGAAGGAATTGAGGGTACTTGCTGAAAGTTTACGAAAGAATAAATTTGATGAATTTCAATCATTCCAGTCTCAAGATCATCAGAGTGATATTTCTGTATGAATAATTGTTTAATGACCATGGAGGATGATCATAATGAAGGTCCATGTTTTCAGTTAAACTAAATGCCAAAAATATTTAAATCCTCAAAGAATGAAGTTAGTAAGCATCATATTCAAAACGAAATAAGCTCTTAATGTTTATCCATTGGATTTAGTATGTCATCATATTCATCAAAGGTCGTTTTTTTTGTGATAAAAATTGACCATTATCATATTTAGAAGAGAAAGAAGTTGCTGAAGTTGAAGCTGCTGATACCGGTCCATTGGACTTGGTATGCCATCATAATCACCACAGGAAGAATTGTTTGACACTGATGAATGTAAAGAAAATGAAAAGTATGTGGTGGCCAATATGAAGAATAAATTCTGAAATTTATCAATAATGTAGTTAGCCATTTAAAATAGGTTTAACTACTTTGTTTATCATTCAAGTGGGTCAAGAGAAGAGATAAAAAGAATATATTATTTTACATTTGTCTTCATCGTAATGAGGTGGACCATTATGAAAAATTAGAATGGGAAATTAGAATCAGACTAATGTTTTTAAAGAAAGTATAAACTATAGATAAAGATATATGAAGATTCATGATTGTTTGAGAAGTGTTGAGAAGAGTTTATGAAGGCAAGATGCACCAGAAATTCAAAGGAACATATAGATTTGTAAAATGTAATTGAGAGGAAAATTTTTTAGGAATCCCACCAAAACCAATTTTGGGGTGACTATAAAAGAGAAATTACTTTGTAATTTATGATATCTGTACTATTCATGGTGAATAAGAGACAAGGCATGGCTTTAGAGAGAATAAGAGGTTTCTTGATTGAATTTCTTTGAAGAAGTCTTTCGGATAGAAGAAGCATATGAGGAGAGGCAAGATTGTATTCCACTGGTCATCATATTGGGCTGAATCATTAGACTGGAAAAATTGTATTGGGATTTCTAGATTGAAGAATAAATGGTTCAGAATTTTCTCAAATATATTCTAACAAAGTCATATATTTTTATTATTGATCAATTAGACTAGGAGAATCAGACTGAGTTTTATAAAAAAGTCTATAAAAGTTCTTACCAACTTCTAGGTAAGAAAGTAAATATTTTTCATAAAAAATAACACATTTGTGAAAGTTGATAAAGAAGCATCATAACTTGTTTTGTTAGAAAAATTTGTATTACATCATTTTTTCTAGAAGGATAATATGCACTATTGAATTGTTTACATAGTGACACACAAGTGAAAGGGCATATCCTACTCAATGTATTCCACACAAAATGATTGTATTCTAGTGGATTGTGTGTTATTAGATCATTTTCAAACAATACCAAGGATGTATATAATCTTGTTGAATAATAAACCTTGTTAATTTTAGTGTTCTTATAGATGTGGGTTTTAATTATTTTCAATAGGAAAAGAAATATTTAACAGGAGGAAAATGTTTTTTAATAAGTAAGAAAATATAGAAGATAAATATATCACTAATTCACCCCTCCCCCTCTCAGTGATACAATTATCTTGACTGGGCAATTACAATTAGTATTAGAGATAGGTTCCCTTCATTTATTCTTTGTTGATGTTTTGAAGAGAAGTTGATGGATAATTTAAATTGTGTCAACAATAAAGGAATCTTGGTTTTCTATGGTAAGAATTATCATATCTGGAAATATATAATGTTTCCCCATCTTATGTCTATTAGATATGAATTTATTGAAGATGCAAAGGATGTATTTCCTTATATTGATGACAACGTTCATCTTAATCTATTGTTAAGAATAATCTTGAGAGTGATGGAAGGGATAAGAATTATTTACTATCATCACTTTCTAAAAGTGAATTTTTAAGGGTGAAGGGTGTTGCCATAACTAAAGGTATATGGGATAAGATGAAAAACATATATGAAGGCAATACAAAAGTGAAGAAGAAAAATTACAAATCTAGAGGCTGAAGTATGAAGACTTGAAAATGTGTGGGTATGAATCTATTAGGGACTTATTTACCAGGTTAAATAACATCATCAACACTATCAGATGTCTTAGTTAAAAGTTCATAGATTCTATAGTTATTGAAAAGATATTAAGAATTATTCCCGACAAGTTTGATGCTAATGTTTATTAATTAGAAGATACATATCATAAAAAATTATCTATAGATGATTTTCATAGAACTCTCATCACTTATAAAATAATAAGTTATAAAGATATGAAAATGAAAATAAAATGAAATTTTATTCAAGACTGTGAAGAAAGAGAATTCAAAGAAGATTACTATTGAAGAGTAAGGTGGTTATTTTGATTCTAAAAATGAGGTATGTAAAAATCATGATGATATTTTATCCTTTTTTCTAAAAATGTGAAAAGAGGTATAGGTAAATATAAAGGGAATTTTCCATTGAAATGTTTTGAATATGGATTCATTGGGCACTTCACAAAAAAAATTCCACAAAGAATGAAAGAAAAAGATGGTGATGAAGAAGAAATAAGGCCAAGAAGGTCATGGAATAAGTACGGTGGAAAAGAAAAATTTATTCCATAGGAAAGGGTAAAAAATTATCAAAATCTAAAAGGTTTATTTTTTTATCTAAATATAAAGAATAAGAAGATAGTAAAGCTAAATCCAAAAACTCTACTGAGAATATTAGTGAGAATACTTTTAGTGTAACAATTAATGATGAAGAATTCAGAATCATCAGTTCTTATTAAGAAGTAACACAACATAAATTTCATTTAAAATAAGATTTGAAATATATTTGAGAAATATTAGAAGTCTTGAAAAACAAAACAAGAAGTTAGAAGATGAATCTTCCTCATAAAAAAATCATGATTTTTTTTAGATGAGAAGAAAAAGATGCAACTGGATATTAGTGATTTGAAAAAATATCTTAGGGAAGAAATGAATCGTAATGAACATCTATAATTGAAGTTAAAGGCATAAAAATAATTGTTAGAACATGTCTAGTAAAAACTTTGTAAATATGAAAATAAAATTATATTTTCCAAAAATTCTATATATGAAGTTGGTGAATGTTTTCATAAGGAAAAACCTGATAAGGATAAAAAAAGTAACAATCAAAAGTTGATAGGAAAGATAGAATTATTTATGGAAATAAGAAAGCTTAGAAAATTATGTATGTGGCTGAGATTAACAAAGTTGAGAATTCATATGCTTTTGAAAAACCTAAGTCTAAACATGTTTCTAAAAATTATGAATATGTAAATGTTTCTATTATTTCTATTTATGATAATGATAAAATGAGAAATAATCTAAAAAAGAAGATTCTGATTGATAAGAAAATGGTTGGTTGTCATCAAAATTCAGATAAGAAGGCTTCTAAGAAACATATTCATAACTCCAGTCAGTATGGAAGCTATAGAAGAAAATATTATTTCTATGGTTATTACTGGTATTGTGATGTAATCATAAATAAAACAAATATGTGTTTATTCAACCAACAATATTAATAATATTCCATAGGTTACGAAAGTCATAGGTTTAGGGGGATTCAATCTTCTCAAAAGAATAAGTATGAAAAATAAGTTCTAAAGAAACCTAATAATGATGGTGTAAAAATTAAAAATAGGTTCCAACCCCAAGAAAATATTTGTGAAAGAGGTGGACAACCATGTAATCTTTCTAAGGGTTATATTTTTTTGTTACAGGAAAAATATAATTTTCTTAACATTTCTCATAAGACGGAGGTGAAGAAAGAAAAATCTCTTGTTGTTAAAACTACCCTCATATCATTTAAAGGTGAACAACCTTGTATTCTTGATAGCGGGTGTTCCTCACACATGAAAGGAGATTTAAATTTTTTGAATAATTTAAAAGACTTTAAAGAGGTAACTATGACATTCAACAAGGATGAAACAATAATAATCAAAGGTGTTGGATCAACTATCATTGGGAAAGAAAAGTTTAAATCTAAGAAATATTTATATATTGATGAGTTGAAACAAAACTTGTTGAGTGTTTTAAAATTGTGTGATGAAGGTAACAAAGTTACGTTTGGGAAAGATGTATTTTTTTGTGAAAATTGATAATGATGAAAAGATAGTTACAAGAAGCCAACATACGAAGGGAAACTTATTTCAAGTGGGTGAGGTACAAAACTCTTGTTACTTGGGTATGGTAGAAGAAAATTAATTATGGCATAAAAGGATGGGAAACATGTGTCAAATAAAAATGAGTAAGTTATGAAAGCGATGTTATGTTCATGATATTTTTGATTTTCAATGAATAAGAGATTTTTGTTGCACTTTTTTTCATAAGGGAAAAAAATACAAAGTCTGTGTATAAGAAAGTTGAGATTTGTTCTAAACAACCCTTGGAACTTATTCATTCCGACATCTATGGAGCAATGAGAAAATAATCAAAAATTATGATAATTACTTCATCACTTTCATTGATGAATTTAATCACATTACTTGTGTTATTAATACGAAACATAAATAATATGCCTTGAGAATGTTTAAAGGTTTTAGGAGAAAATCTAAGAAGAAAAGTGAGTATTCAGTGAAAAAGTTGAAAAATAATAATGGTGATGAGTATAAGAATGAAGAATTTGAAATTTGTCCCATGAAGAATGGAATTTTTCATGAGTGTAGTTCCCTATACACACCTCAACAAAATGGGGTTGATGATTGGAAGAATAGAAGTTTGGTGGAAATGGGGAGAACTATGTTACTTGAACAAGGTCTTTCTCATTCGTATTGGAGGCAACCCATGAGTACTGTTGTTTATATTCAAAACTGATGTTTCTATAGGCCAAGTTTGTATATAACTCCATAAAAAAATTTCATATAAAAACTACATGTTTTAAACACTTAAGAGTTTTCAGGAGTCCATGCATTATAAAGAAGAAAGGTGGAAATCTGAGAATGTTTGAGCAGAAAGGTGAAGATGGAATTTTTCTTGGTTATTCTCTAGAAGGAAGATGATATAGATGTTTTAACATAGAAATATAAAGAATTTTTTATTCCAATAACTTGAAAGTTATTGAAAAATATAATCAAACAGATAAAGAAGTTGATCGTGATTGTGAAAGTTTTGTTAACATTTCTGATAAGGATACATCCAATTGTAATCCTACTCAAAAAAATGAATCAGACTTAGCTATTTCAAGTGATGAAGAAGAATCTCTAAAATCACATCCCAAGATGAGGAAGTTAGTGGAAACTCAGAACATTATTTGTGATCAACATAAAAAGGTTTAAACAATAAGAACAAAAAATTATATTACACTTACTTCTTTGTATTAAAAAATTGGGCCGAATGGTGTGAAATAACATTTTGAGTATCTAGAGTGGGTTCAGTCCATGAATGAAGAGTTAGAATGGATAGAAAAAAATGATTCATAGGAACTCATACTTAATCCAGATAACAAAAATATTATTGGTACAAAGTGGGTTTCCCAGAACCAAATGAATGAATAAGGTGAAGTGATAACAAACAAGGAAAGATTAGTATGTAAAGGTTACTCTAAAATTGAAGGTATTGATTTTGATGAAACTTTTTCTCTAGTGGAAATGTTAGAACGAATCATAATTTTTCTTGTAATATTTACACAATGGAGATACAAAATTTTTCAAATGGATGTAAAGTCTGCAATTATAAATGTTGATCTCAATGAGGAAGTTTACATTGAACAACCTTGTGGATTTTTTGTTGGGAAAGATGAAAGTTATATGTTCATATTTAACAAATCCTTGTATACACTAAAGAAATCTATGAGGGAATAGTATTCCAAACTGGATACTTTCTTAAGGAATATGATTTTTAAGAAAGGAAGATTTGATAAGAATAATTAAATCAAAGAAATTCAAGTGTTTTCCTTCATCATAATTTTTTATATTAATGACATTATCTTTTCTAGGAATAATGAAAGATCTTGTGAAATGTTTTCTAAATAAATGAAAAGTTGTTTGAGATTTCCATGTTGGGGTAAATAAAATACATTATTGGGTTACAAATTTTATAAAATAAGAAACACATTTTTCTTTCTCAAGAAAATTATGCTAATGAAATTCTTAAAAGGTTCAGTATAGAAAATTCGAAACTAGTTTACACCTCAATATCAATGGGAAACAAGTTGAGTAAAGATGGAGAAGACAAGAAAGTTTATGAAAAAGAGTTTCCAAAGTTGATTGGAATTTTTTTATATTTTACTACATTAGGACCCAATATTTTTTATTATGTTAACTTATGTGAAAGATTTTATAGTGATCCTAAATAATCAAATTTACTTTCTAGAAAAAGAATCCTCAAATACAACAAAGGCCCAAAAAATTTCAAAATCAGGTATGCTAGCTTAGAAATTATTGATTTTTTTGGGTATTGAGATGCTGATTGGGAGGTAAATGTTGATGATAGAAGATCCACATCAGGTGGAGTTTTATTTCTAGGTAAAATTTATCTTTTTTGGAATATAAAGAAATAGAATTCGGCAACTCTCATTACAACTGAATCTGAATATTTTTCTACTACACAATCTTCTACCCAACTTATGTGGATGAAGAATCAGTTAGAATACTAACTTATTGAATTGATGTTACCCTTTATCTTGGGTTGAGATAATCAAAGTGAAATCAACCTTTCCAAGAATCTGGTAAAACATTATCATTCAAAACATATTGATATCAACAATTATTTCATCAAATATCACGTGTAGAATAATAAGATGAAGTTGGAGTATGTTCCTAAATCAGAAAAAGCTGCTGACATTTTCACAAAACCTTTACCCAAGGAATCATTCTCTAAATTGAGCTTGAACAAGGTCATCTAACCTCTTTCTCGTCAAGGTTGAGGTATGTGTTTTTGTTCCCTCTCTCATCTTTTCTTTGGAAAGTTTTTTCAAGGGGGGGAATTGTTTTATAAATCAATCATTATAGAAGCATGTTAATAGAGAGAGTTGTGGGTAAATTGTGAATTCTTCATTATAAGTGTGTGGACTATTCTAACTGTTTGTTGGAGTGGTTGTTGGAAATTTTTTTTTGTGTATTTTATGGAGGTTTAAAATTTGAGGAAGAAAAGATGAGGAAATTTTTTATAATCACTACGTTTTGACACCATGAATTTAATGTCAATAATTCTTGATTCCTACAATGATTTAGCACACATAGTCTTATAATTATTGATAATTAATACATAGCTTGAGGATAAAAAGTTCAGTGATTTATGAACCTTGGTTGACAAAAAAAAATCCAAAGTGAGAGATTGTTAGGACCAAGATGATTAATATGGATATCATATTTAGGTATTTTCATTTTTTTTCAATGGATTTTAAGAAGAAAATAAATCACCTCACTTTGTAATTGATAAAAATTTGAATAACTGTCATTTTCAATAAAATCAGACTCACAATGGTTAAGAAATTTCATGACATTGGGAATATTTATTTTTGATAAAGAGGATCATCAAAATCATCCAATGTTCGGAACGAAATGTTTGATCATAATGGGGAATAATTTGAGTCTTCCTAACTTTGATGAAAATGTGATGTTTCTTTTCTGATCTTGGAGTTCTCATAAATTATAAGTAAGTTGTAAAACTTGTGATGAATGCTTGATGAAAGAAATTAGAGAAAAATATTATTCCAATCATATTCAGTCTTATTGTAATCATGCCAAAAATATTCAAGAAGAGTAAGAAATAAATATGTTTATAAATGATAGGGAAGTTTCAACACTTTACTTGGTAAGTGAGATAATGCTAAAGTTGATCTTCAATGTAATAAAAGTCATAAAGAAAGTCATGATACTTGATAAAAGTTTATGAATGATGAAATTTTATGTATTTTAATCGTTCTGGTCTATAGATCATCGTAATGATATTTCTGGATACAGATTTGTTTAAAGGTAGGGTAGGATAGTCATAATAAAGGTTCTAATTTTTTGTCAGACCAAAATCTAGAAGATTCAAATCCTTGAAGAAAGAAGTTTTTTAGAATCGTATTCAAAAAATGAATAAGTTACTAATGTTGATCCATCTAATTCAGTATGTCATCATATTAATTAGAGGTAGAAGTTTTTGTTATAAAAATTGATTGGTATTATATTCAGAAGAGAACTAATTTGTTGATGTTGAAGCTGGTGATACCGGTCCATACTCGGTATGCCATAATAATCATCAGAGGAATAATTTTTTGGAACTGATGATTAAAAAGAAAAGAAAAATTATTTGGTGGCCAATATGAAGAAGAAATTAATAACTATATCAATAATTTAGTTAAACATTTAAAATAGTTTGAATTACATTGTTTATAATTCAAGTGGGTCAAGAGAAGAGATGAAGAATAATATATTGTTTAAAATTTGTAATCATCATAATGAAGCAGGTCGTAAGAACAAACTGAAATGGGAAATAAGAATTATAATGATGTTTAGAAAAATTCTAATGCATAGTTGAAGTTTTCAGAAGATTTGAGAATGTTAAATAAGTGATGAGAAGAGATTATGATGCTAATATGAACCCAAAATTCAAAGGAACGTGTAGATTTAGAAATTTTGATTAAGTGGGATTTTTTTTGGAATCCCACCCAAACCATTTTTTGGGTGAGTATAAAAGGGAATGTACTTTGTACTTTTGACAGATGTACTATTCATAGGGAAGAATAGAGAAGACATAGCTCTAGTGAGAAGAAGAGGTTTCCATATTTTGTTTTTTTGTATTCAACTGGTCATTGTATTGGGATGAATCATCCAACTGGGAAAATCATATTGGGATTTTTGGATTGAAGAACAAGTGGTTAAGAATTTTCTCAACCGTATTCTAAAAAATTCTTATATTTTTCATATTGAGAAATAAAACTGGGATAATCGGACTGGGAGAATTAGATTGGGAAATCAAACTGAGCTTTGTAACAAAATTTAGAAAAGTTCTTACCAACTTCTAGGTAATAAATTGATGATTTTTTTTAAAAATAATACATTTGTGAAAGTTGATAAAGAATCACCATATCATGTGTTGTTACAAAACTTTGTATTTAATTATTTGTAATAGAAGGATCACAATCAATATTAAATTGTTTATATAGAGCTACATGAGTGAAATGGAATATCCTACTCATTTTATTCCACACAAAATGTTTATTTTCTAATATATTGTGTGGTATTAGATCATTACAAAATCATAGAAAGGATGTAGCTATTCTTGTTGAATAGTGATACTTATAAATTCATGAGTTCCTATATATGTGTGTTTTAATATTATTCAATAGAGAAAGAAATATTTAATAGGATTCTATGTTTATTACATAATTAAAGAAATATAAAAGAAAAATATATCACTGATTTAATCTCTCCCCCTCTCAATGATACAATTATCTTGACTGGGAAATTACAGTACAAGAATAGTGATTAGCCTCTTCTTGATCTCTTTAAAGCTTTCCTCATATCTTTCATCCATAAATAATTTACCCCATTTTGTGGTAAATTAGATAGTTGGATAAAAAATAATGATAAATTTATCACAAAATGTAAATAGTAACCAGATAATCTATAAAACTATATCTTTATATAACACTAGTGGGTTTAGGATATTCTTCAGTTTCCTTTGTCTTTGAAGGGTCCACATAAATTCCATCACTTGTGATCACGTTGCCCAATAATGTGACTTCCTGCATCCAAAATTCACACTTTTTGAACTTAGAATACCTTTTCTCATTCCTTAATATCACCAACACAATCATTAGATTCTCTTAATGTTCCTACTTAATCTTGGAATAAATGAGAATATAATCGATAAAAGCTACCAAACGTTTTTTGAGGTGGTCTCTAAAGAACATATTCATCAAATCCATAAATATTGTTATAAAATTAGTAAGTCTGAAGGGAATTACTATGAACTCATAGTTCCCATACCTTGTAAGAAAAGCAGTCTTTTGAATATATTCCTTCTTCAACTTTAGATAATGATATCCATAAAAAATATACACCTCTGAGAATTATTTCACTCCTCGTATATGATTGAACAATTTATCAATCCTTGGTTGAGGATAATTTTTATTTATGGTAATCTTGTTGATATATTGGTAATTGATATACACCTATTTTGATCTATCTTTCTTCTTGACAAAGAGAATTAGTGCACCCCTAGGTGATGTACTAGGGCGTATGAACCATTTTTCCAAATGACCTTGTAGATACTTCTTTAACTCCACCATTAAAATCAAGGCCATCCTATATGGTAATTTTGAGATAGCAGTGGCTATGGGTATGTGATCTATTTAGAACATTACCTAAAGATCAAGGGATTCCAAGTAACTATTTGAGAAATACATCAATGTATTACCTAACAATGGACATTTCCTCCAGGTTAATACCTTCCTTTTACTCAACCAATTGGGCAAGGTATGCTTCTCTACAGGGTATCAACACCCACACTATTGATGGATTTTCCAAAGAAGATTCATGATCTTCCTTGCACTTTTAGAGGACCATGGGATGGTTCAAAATATAAAAATAGATTTTTTCCAATAGTTTATTTCATCTATATACAATGAAAGACAATACATGTACAATATAGCATCAAATTTCAACAAGGGAAATATAATAACATTTTCAAGAAGAATCATCCCAAATATGATTATAGGATAAGAGTACAACAGTTGGGTTATAATGATTACACCACTATGTTTTTTATGGATATCTCCACTTAAAAGTATCGGGGCTTCAATTCAATAGTTCTAGAAAAATTTTAGGATATAAATGAATAAGTAGAACCAGAATCAAATAATACTTTTTCTATTATTTAGTGAATAGGAATCATACCTTTTATGAATTCATTTTCACAATCCACTTCATTAGTAGTGATGATATAAGATTTCCCTGGCTCCTTTGACTTTTGTAATTTCTGACACTGGTTTCCCTCAAGGACATGTGGTTTAGTGAACTTACTTGCATAACACCCTTGGTCCTTGTAGTTGAAGCATTGAACCCTGGGTGGTGCATTAGGATGTTACTTCCTTCCCTCTATCATGTTGGTTAGATTCTTTATGTATCTTCAATATTCATTAGCTTGGTGTCCTTATCTTCCACACTTGAAGAATTTCCCCATCCCTTTGAGGCAATTAACATGATGCTTCTTCCCACATTTTAGACATGTGGGTAGTGGGATCCTATTTCCTCATTGGTCATTTGACCCAAAATCATGAAACCACATTCTTCTCTTATTATCTCCATAACCGTGTGACCATTCTTTGAACTCCATATCTACTTTAAGAGCACATTTAACCATATCTTCAAAACTCCCAAATTATTATATTTCTAGATCATTTCGAAGGTGTATTTTTTAAAAAATAATTAACATATCTATTTGTCTATCATTATTGATAAAAAACCCAAGGAATATATTTAAAACCTTATGAAGCTTTCATCATAAGCTTTGACAACTTCACCTTCCTTTTTCTTTGGCTAAATGAATTCTCTTTCAATATTTTTTTTGAACAGTTCAATGGAAATACATTGTAAGAAAAATTTTCTTAAATTCTTACCACTCCATCTCTTTAATTTAATCCTTTAGATTTTTTTTCTTTATCAATTTATGATATTGAATACCTTCTCCATATAAATGATAAATTGCAAGAGTCACCATCTCCTTATTAGAGAAATGGATCATAGAAAAGATCTTCTTTATTGAGTTAACCCACTATTCCACATCAAGTGGATTGGAAGTTCCACTAAACATCAATGGTCATTTTTGAATTAAGGACTCAATGGATAATTGATCCTTCTTCGGTGAATATGGACATTCCACATAGTTCATGTTATTATTCATATCTCGAGACGACTAGGTAATCATTTCCTCAATGTTTTGAACTCAACCTCCCATGGAATTGGGGATCTTATTTGGATAATTGTTTCATTGTCTCTCAAACAGGTTTTAGGCCTAGTTTCTCTAGGTTCCTACCATTTTCTAGAATAGAAAATGTTATAACAAAACATATGTCAATAAATAATGAGTAATTTATTATTTTATGAAATTAACACTGAAGGAATATCTTATTGGATCCCTATGTCTATAATTTTCTAAAAATAGTCTTCTAGGTTGTTTTACCTATACATAGACTTATACTAATCGTATTTACTCTTGTTTTCTAATCATAATTACCAAATTAACTAAACCATTCTTAGACACCAACTATAGTGACCCTAATTTTTCATACATAACTATTACATCATTTTCAAGATAAATAACATAATAGAGTTAAAAATCTAGGATTCAAAGGTTTATGTCTTAGAAAAATTAGGCTCATAAATAACTTGAACATAATAAAACACAAAAATTTATTTAAATCCTTCTTCTTTATCCTTCTAAAATATCACATTATCCTTAGTACATGCAATTACCTAAGGATATACATCAATGAAAGGGGTAAGATAAAATCCCTGTAAGAGGATGAATAAAGAACTTGAATCAATATAACATGGGTGAGCATAATCGTCATATCATAAGACTAGGATCATTATCAATATCATGAGGTAAAAATGTGATAAATTCATAGAATGTGGACATGCATAAAAATGAAACATCATGTTATAGTGGTCAAATTACACATATAATTGTGAATAAATCAAGAATCATGTTAACACATAACACATGTGAATAATCATATCATCATCACTATAAACAAATCTAGCATCATGTTCACATATAATAAACATTATCTCATGAGATACAACACATCAAGCAATGCATTGGAGGGATATATAATTTTGGTCTGGTCATCACATCATATTATTTACATAATCATGCATGTCACATAGAATGTGTAACAATCATTTCATGAAATAACCCATGGAACGAAATTGGTAACATGAGGATTTAAAAAATTATGATTTCATAAATAAACATCGGGTTCTAAAATGAAAAATTGAAAAACATATTTTCTATAAGAATCATAATTCTTTGGTTAATAATAGACTACTCAAGTGGAGTCAAAGATGTGTTTGGAAAAAAGATTTATTTTGGAAAATCATTGTATTTTCCATAAAATCAATTAAAAAACATGTATATCAAAAAAAAGAAGAGGGATGAATAATGAAATTATATTTAAGGAACATTAGAGTACTATTTATTAAAATATGTCATGAAATATGGATAACCCAATGAAAAAGAGTTGGGTTCAAGAATCCCCATACCTTAATTCGTTCTTTATTTCGTCACTTTTACGCCTCTTGAATAATAAACTTATATTTTTTAAAAAACTAATAAATATGTTAATTATATCAATTTATACAATTATTTATCAATTATAATCATTTTATTATATTTATTAATTTCTATTGATGAAATTGAAGTGTTTTGATATCATGATTTTCCTAAAAATTTATTATTTCACATTGACTTCTCAATTTTTAATCAGAGTCATTTATAGAAAAATATGATTAACTCCAGTAGATTAAAATAAATGTAATTAATTATTTATATATTATATATAATTAATAATATCCATCCATGAACGTGGTTATCAGAATTGTCTTAGAAATGTTTCCGTATGTGGTTAATAAACCTTTAACGGGACATCGTTAAAAGAGAGGGAAAGAGAAGTATTGCATTTATTTTTGTCATAAATATGAAAATTACATCATGTTAACATAAATAATATAATTTTAAATTATAGAATAATTATTTTTATATTATATGGTTTTTAAATTAATTGGTAAAAATAAGAATGAGAATAATAAAAAAAGGGAAAAGTTAATAGAGACTTACTCTCTCCTCAATGCAGCTTCTCTTGTAAGACACTATAACACACTTAGTGATTAGAGTTGGATTGCTCCAAAATGTCCCTAAGTAATGTAAGGGGATTTAGACAGAGTATTTGGAAAGATATTGTACTTTTTAATGTTTGAGAGGAGTGTGTTTCCAAGGGAAGGGAGAGGGATTATTTATACTTTAAGAGAGGGGTATTTTTAGAATAAAATATTTAATAAAATAATATATCAAAGGAAAAACATGTAATAGTGCATTTTTGAAAAAATAAATTATATATAAATATAATATAATGAGTTTAAGACTTTAAATCCTCTTTATAATTCTAATACATTAACTTAATAAAAATAAAAGTGAAGAAAAAAAGAAATTGATATTTTAAGGAATCACTTTTGAATTGTAACACCCCAGGATTTCAGAGTGTGTTATTTCTTAAAAATAATTCAATAACTTGCACTACACGCAACACCGATTTCAATCACACCATTAAAAGAGGTCATGAATAGTATTAACTACATTTTGAACTTTATATAATCCTTATAATTTTAGAATCCCTATTATGAGTTTCTTAGTCATAATGCAAGAACAAATTCATTTTCAGTATTTCACTTTTATCAACTTCTAATAGTGAAACCTTTTTAAATACAATATTTTAAACTTTTTGACTAAATGGAGACATCAAAAAAATTTAAAATGAAACATCCCAAGCGTCCACGGTACGCTTTCCTTTGGATAAAACAGTAGCGTGTGTTGTACGCAACTTCGAGTTCTAACACACCGTAACCAATCAAACTAGTTGTTATGAATAGTAATACCTACTTTTTGAAGTTATATATATTTTATATTTTAAAATGGACTTCATTTTTGGATTCGGAATATCAAATTTAGCCTAAGGTGAAATTTTGGTACTTTTCGGATAACTTTCATATTTTGATGAATAGTGAAAATTACTAAATTTTAATTAAAAACAACTTTTTTAATCAAAATAATTAATAGTGATAAATTATGAATTTGAGTGGTTTTAAATTATATTTAGAATATATTTTTACTATTTAATATAATGTTGGTCATTGGACATAATTTTACAATTAAACCGAACATAAACAAGTGTCAATCTTTTGATAGTTATTATCTCTTAAAAACACGCTTTTTGTTTTGACAGCGGGAATTAATTTTAAATTAATTTCTGCCACTTCTGTGTTTTGAATTTAGGAAAATGGATTCCATATTTGGAATCAGGATGTTCAAATTGTGTAAATAGGTAACTTTTATTTTTAGACATTTTGAATAATTACTGCGGTAAATATTTTATTTACCATGGTTAAGGGTAAATCTGGTAAATAAGGGTTAAAAAATAATATTATAATAATACTAAATTACCCTAAAACGTGTCTTAACCCTATTGGTGGATACATGGTCGACCATGGGCATCTTTGGGTCTATTTTGGGACCCCATGGATCCACTTGTAAGTGATAATGACACTTTATTTTAATTAAGTTAAAATGAATACAAAAATGACACAAGCATATATCTTTTAGAAGAACAATTTTTACATAGGGTTATACATGTTGGATTTTCGATTGTAAATATTCATTAGAAAGCTAAAACGATTTTCTACATAATGATAGTTTATTTATAATTTTTAGACATTATATAAGTTATTTTATTTATGACACAATGATGATGCAGTAATTACTAAAATAGTGAAAAATAAAAATAATTGATCTTATAAATACCCAAATAATTATAATATGAAACTTTTAATGAATTAAACTAATTTTCTATGATAATATGATATATTAGGATTGATTTAATTGACTTTGTTCGAAGTAATCAATCTGTTAGGAGTTTCACAAAAATCAACTATTGAATAGTGTCAAAATTGACATAAAAGAGTTCTTAAAACAAATATTATATTATTAATTGATATTAAATTCCTAAAAATCTAAGGTTCGGCCAAGAGACTTATATTATGATAGGTTCCTCATTAATGGACCACTTGGGGGTCGCTTGTATGTATATAGTAAGTTTATTAACCATATTATATAAAAATACAAAGAGACATTGTAAAAGTGAAACTAATTAACTTAGAGTTAATACTTAAAGATAAGGTTAATATAAGTACCCAAACCTGTCTAAATTCTATTGGATGAGTTGTTTTCGACCTATCCCCACCTCATCCTTTGAATAGTCAACTTTGGAGCCTTTAGAAACCGAATATGAATTTATTATAAATTAATATTTCTAGCTTTTCCAAAGGTGCCCCTCACCCCTCTTATAAAAGGGCACTCCTCCTTCTCATTTCTTCACACCTTCAAAGCCTTTTGGTTCGGCCAAACTCTGCCCAAATACTCTCCCAACATCCCTCACTACAACCTAGAGGCCTTAGTTTGATCAGAAAGCCAACCTAAGGAGCCCTTTTGATCAAATCAAAAGGAAGAACCCGAAGAAGAGGTAATGATTTCACCACCCTTTTCTAAGTTCATTTCTTCTTCCACTTCTTCTTCCTTTGTTCTTACCATTCTGAAATAATAACTCCAGTATCTCACATATACTGTGATGTTATTATAAATATGGTACAATCATATTCAGTATTCTATCCACCCTTTTAATAACATGTCACCATACGTGCGTACGTACGGCTTACCGTCTCCACGTCGTGGTGTAATTGTTATTCAATATAATATTATTTGGATGGGTATAATAATGATGTGTAACTCATAAATATAACATGTTAATGATTCTGTATATATGATATACCATCCATTTATATATTATTTTAATATCAAAAGAATGATATTGTCGCTCGTGCGTACGTACGGACTACCGTCTCCACGAACGCGATGAGATTCATTCTCCATCGTATCCATTCAAGTATAATTATCATTTGATGATTTAAAAATGATGTTTAAGGACTCTATATCATTCTGGATATGAATAAGATACAACAACCATGGCTTATTTAACAAAACATATAAAAGAAAATGAGTAAGTTAACTCCCGAAACGACGATAATTCTAAGATATTATTAACAAATCAATGTTAAAAGATCATATATGATATCATATTAATATATATGATTCTTGTATAATTTAATAACAACTATTTCACCATTATACAGGAGGTTAACCTACCCCAACCAAGGAAAAGTACAAGGTAAGGGTTATTTCACAATCTCTTCATTATCCGAGGTTGTTTATATGTAATAATCTACTGGGATCTCTTTATCATCCACATCCATGTTTCTTAAAAATGTATTTCAAAATTTTTTTTACTATTTACAAGAATATGGGTTAAAGTCATTTATACCTTTTTTTGACTTTTTATAAGAGGTTTATAAAGGAATCTTTCCGTCGTTTTCAAAACAAGGTCCTTTTTAACCTTTTCGACAGAATTGAGGTAAGAATGTTTTTTTTAACTTATACGGCGGGTGCGGTTATTTTACGCCATTATAAAATCTTCAAAGATTTCCTTACAAGATTATAAGAATATTTTCAAAGAAAATGTTTTATTTTATATGGATCTTAAATGATTTCAAAATAAAAGGAGATATTTCTTTAAAAAGAATTTTGATTTCATCTATGTCAACATCCTTTGATGGATTTTAAGATTATTTGAAGTTGATTTATTATAATACACAACTTCTATATTGTATTGAAGGTTTTGTGATATGTTTTAATGTGGATGTGATATTTTATACCATTCATAGTTTATGGTGAAATTATTGACATTTCGTATGCTAGTTTTAATACGAATGTTTATGTTATGTTTAAACCTTTTCATATGGGAATGAATTGGACTTAATAAGTGACGGGTGGAGCCCGCTATAGCTCCTCGATGCATCGGTAGGTCTCATGAGACAAACTAGTGTCTTGGCACAAGGCCTTGACAAAATCTTATTTGTAGTCTTGGCACGAGGCCTTGGCTATGTGGTTATGATAGTCTGGCATTATGCATTCCAACATTATGAAAGTGGTTATTGATTTTTGCATGTGATTATTCGATTAGTAGAATATCCATGTGAACAAGTAAATGGCATTATTTCATTTTACTTTTGCCATACTATGTTGAAGTTCAATTTTAAAAGGCTTTTGTTTTAGTAATTCATTGCCTTAAATGTTTATGCTTATTTTGAATGTTCCGCTATATTGTTATCCTTACTGGGCATTTGAGCTCACCCCTTTTCTATGTTTTATTTTTCCCAGGTAGTGAAGAAGTAAATTATGAATTACTTGCAGGGATATTATGAGGGGTTAATAGTGTGGATATGAAGACTTTGTTGTTGTAGTAGTTTTTCACTTTGAAATGTAATGTAAAACTTTATGATTATATCTAGTGTTTCCAAGGCTACTAAACCAATCGGTCTTTCGAGATTTGATCTTTCTTGTGATCATGCCAATGTTACGAAGTAATGCACCGACTCTGGGCAGCTGGGGTCGGGGCGTTACAGTTGGTATCAGAGGAAGTTTAGTACAAACCTTGGAAGCTAGATTTAGATAAACTCTGATTAGAGCACGTAGACCTAAGATGAACTTTGAGGATTAGTATAGAAGAACTTCCTAGAATTTTGGTATTGTAGAGATTTTGTGAGTTTTCCAAGCAATACATCCCTGTCTGGATACGAGCAGGTAGAGGCGGCTCTGGCACAGATGTACCTAGGGGTAAAACCCGAAAACACCGCTTTGAGCTAGACTCGAACGGGAACTGGTGCACGACAACGGGCCTTGCTGCACTCTTGGTTACGACACTCCCGGGGGATATGCTTAGGATAACTCTCATTTTCTTTACAAATCATTTTGAAGGGATTATGAGTATATACTTCCTCAAAGAAAACATTCTTATGATTATGGATTATATCCATAAATAGTTCAATTTATGTTAGGTGTTTTATAAGTATGGGATTATGTATTTTGATTCATAAACTGATCTAGTTTATGCCATGGTATAGAAATGGCACCCAGTAGAAGGAATGAGAACTCCAGAAATACACATGATTCAAAGAGAAGGAAGGATCATATCTTTCATGGTCTTAAGCTAGAATTTATAAGAGAAATAGTCTCCCATGTATTATCATCATATGAAGAAATAATATCATGTGTTGATAAGATATGTAAAGAGTTTACTGAGTCCTATGGCTTTGAAGGGAAGCAAGAGAAGAAAAGGATGGAAGAGAGAAAGATGGATAAAGGGAAGAGGGAAAAGAAGAATTTTCCCATATGTGGTAACTGTGGAAAGAAACACCCTGGAACTTGCCTGAAAGGAATGGGAGTTTGTTATAAGTGTGGAGGAAAAGGGCACAAAGTACGAGACTGCAAGGGTAAGAAAATGGTTTTAAATGTACAATGCTTCATTTGCAAGGAGTTTTGGACACTACGCGAACCTATGTCCCAGTCATCAGACTATGCCACAAATGATGTTATTGGATAATAATCAAGTTATGATACTACCACAGATGAAGAGGAATGATTAGAGTTCTTATGTTGATTATGTCAATTGAGCTTTGTATCAACAATGTACTTGTTATAATAATTATGGAGTATATAAGGATTGTACTGCAGTACTATTTCATTAAGGACTTGAGATTGTGTGGAACAAAGAAAAGTGACTCAATAGCAGGATAAATTTTTGGAAAATATATGGTTGAGAGAATGATAAATCATAATATAGTTCTGATACTGAGGTAGTGATTTTGGAATAATATGTGACTGTTTTGGATAAATTATATTGGATATTCTTGACTACCTTGGAACTGATTAATGATTTGTATATTCCATCATTGTTGGGGTTTAAAACATTTTTGGATTAATGAAGTATATCCAGCATTCTATATGGAATAAGGGAGCATGAATGTAATCAATAAGGAATATGGTAATACATGATGAAGGTATTCATATGCTATTACGGGGTAAAAAGGATCTATATTATGTTTACCTTCCTTATGAATGTTGGACTGTGAGTTTGGACAGAAGTATTTTGGATAGTTCTAGTTTGGATTATTTTGGATTGCCATAAAAGGACAACCCGGAGGTCGGGCGGCAACCCGTCGCGTCCGGCAAGGCTGCGAGACTTGAACCCGCAACCAAAGGGTGACAAGGGTGTATCACCTACCACTATCCCACGAGATGTCCGGGATTAAATAAAGTAGTTTTTTAAAAGATCTGGTAGATGAATTATAAATTCGTTTATTTTGGAACCCTCTATGAATAGTATAAATAGAATTTTTTTTACGAGTGAATGATGAGTTTTGGTAGAAATTTATTAATGAATAAAACTCTAATTATAAACTAAGTATATCTCCTTATTATCTTATCCAATCTCATAAATAAATTCCTCAACATTAATAATAGAAACTTAGAACAAAAATGTTGTCCTAGATGGTACCTTAAATCATCACAAATTTATGGCTTTGGGATTGTTGGCCTTTTCATAGCCATGTTCTCTACCACTCTCCATCAGATAATTGATGGCTAGATTTTTCTTCCATATCCATATTTTCTTACATGGAACCCTAGTATGTGTTATTTTCGGTAATCTTCATACTTTAGACTCTTTATTTTAAATAGAGGCCTCGTTAATTCATTTTTCGATGTGGTATTTCAACTAAGATATTTTGAAACGTCAAAAATGTGTTATCCCAATACCCTATATTTTGTTGAACTGATGGTACTTAAAATCATCATAGATTGATGAGTTTAAGGACCTCAATTATACACTTGTTTGTGATTGATTACCTCAATCACTACCTATAAATATTTACGTTTTTCCTCCGATTATATGTCTCTAATTGCCACCAATGTTCTCCTAATCGAGATCATAATTTGGTGGTGACCCTTTAATTTCTCTTTTCCTCATATTAAGACTAAATTTTAGTAACCCAATTTCCAATGTGGGTTTTCCCACAAATATATTTTCTACTTTCAACCTTTTATCTTCGAAGAACAATTTCAAATTGCGAGGACGCAATTTATTGAAGGAGGGGAGAATGTAACACCCCAGGATTTCAGAGTGTGTTATTTCTTAAAAATAATTCAATAACTTGCACTACACGCAACACCGATTTCAATCACACCATTAAAAGAGGTCATGAATAGTATTAACTACATTTTGAACTTTATATAATCCTTATAATTTTAGAATCCCTATTATGAGTTTCTTAGTCATAATGCAAGAACAAATTCATTTTCAGTATTTCACTTTTATCAACTTCTAATAGTGAAACCTTTTTAAATACAATATTTTAAACTTTTTGACTAAATGGAGACATCAAAAAAATTTAAAATGAAACATCCCAAGCGTCCACGGTACGCTTTCCTTTGGATAAAACAGTAGCGTGTGTTGTACGCAACTTCGAGTTCTAACACACCGTAACCAATCAAACTAGTTGTTATGAATAGTAATACCTACTTTTTGAAGTTATATATATTTTATATTTTAAAATGGACTTCATTTTTGGATTCGGAATATCAAATTTAGCCTAAGGTGAAATTTTGGTACTTTTCGGATAACTTTCATATTTTGATGAATAGTGAAAATTACTAAATTTTAATTAAAAACAGCTTTTTTAATCAAAATAATTAATAGTGATAAATTATGAATTTGAGTGGTTTTAAATTATATTTAGAATATATTTTTACTATTTAATATAATGTTGGTCATTGGACATAATTTTACAATTAAACCGAACATAAACAAGTGTCAATATTTTGATAGTTATTATCTCTTAAAAACACGCTTTTTGTTTTGACAGCGGGAATTAATTTTAAATTAATTTCTGCCACTTCTGTGTTTTGAATTTAGGAAAATGGATTCCATATTTGGAATCAGGATGTTCAAATTGTGTAAATAGGTAACTTTTATTTTTAGACATTTTGAATAATTACTGCGGTAAATATTTTATTTACCATGGTTAAGGGTAAATCTGGTAAATAAGGGTTAAAAAATAATATTATAATAATACTAAATTACCCTAAAACGTGTCTTAACCCTATTGGTGGATACATGGTCGACCATGGGCATCTTTGGGTCTATTTTGGGACCCCATGGATCCACTTGTAAGTGATAATGACACTTTATTTTAATTAAGTTAAAATGAATACAAAAATGACACAAGCATATATCTTTTAGAAGAACAATTTTTACATAGGGTTATACATGTTGGATTTTCGATTCTAAATATTAATTAGAAAGATAAAAAGATTTCCTACATAATGATATTTTATTTATAATTTTTAGACATTATATAATTTATTTTATTTATTACACAATGATGATGAAGTAATTACTAAAATAGTGAAAAATAAAAATAATTGATCTTATAAATACCCAAATAATTATAATATGAAACTTTTAATGAATTAAACTAATTTTATATGATAATATGATATATTAGGATTTATTTAATTGACTTTGTTCGAAGTAATAAATCTGTTAGGAGTATCACAAAAATCAACTATTGAATAGTGTCAAAATTGACATAAAAGAGTTCTTAAAACAAATATTATATTATTAATTGATATTAAATTCCTAAAAATCTAAGGTTCGGCCAAGAGACTTATATTATGATAGGTTCCTCATTAATGGACCACTTGGGGGTCGCTTGTATGTATATAGTAAGTTTATTAACCATATTATATAAAAATACAAAGAGACATTGTAAAAGTGAAACTAATTAACTTAGAGTTAATACTTAAAGATAAGGTTAATATAAGTACCCAAACCTGTCTAAATTCTATTGGATGAGTTGTTTTCGACCTATCCCCACCTCATACTTTGAATAGTCAACTTTGGAGCCTTTAGAAACCGAATATGAATTTATTATAAATTAATATTTCTAGCTTTTCCAAAGGTGCCCCTCACCCCTCTTATAAAAGGGCACTCCTCCTTCTCATTTCTTCACACCTTCAAAGCCTTTTGGTTCGGCCAAACTCTGCCCAAATACTCTCCCAACATCCCTCACTACAACCTAGAGGCCTTAGTTTGATCAGAAAGCCAACCTAAGGAGCCCTTTTGATCAAATCAAAAGGAAGAACCCGAAGAAGAGGTAATGATTTCACCACCCTTTTCTAAGTTCATTTCTTCTTCCACTTCTTCTTCATTTGTTCTTACCATTCTGAAATAATAACTCCAGTATCTCACATATACTGTGATGTTATTATAAATATGGTACAATCATATTCAGTATTCTATCCACCCTTTTAATAACATGTCACCATACGTGCGTACGTACGGCTTACCGTCTCCACGTCGTGGTGTAATTGTTATTCAATATAATATTATTTGGATGGGTATAATAATGATGTGTAACTCATAAATATAACATGTTAATGATTATGTATATATGATATACCATCCATTTATATATTATTTTAATATCAAAAGAATGATATTGTCGCTCGTGCGTACGTACGGACTACCGTCTCCACGAACGCGATGAGATTCATTCTCCATCGTATCCATTCAAGTATAATTATCATTTGATGATTTAAAAATGATGTTTAAGGACTGTATATCATTCTGGATATGAATAAGATACAACAACCATGGCTTATTTAACAAAACATATAAAAGAAAATGAGTAAGTTAACTCCCGAAACGACGATAATTCTAAGATATTATTAACAAATCAATGTTAAAAGATCATATATGATATCATATTAATATATATGATTCTTGTATAATTTAATAACAACTATTTCACCATTATACAGGAGGTTAACCTACCCCAACCAAGGAAAAGTACAAGGTAAGGGTTATTTCACAATCTCTTCATTATCCGAGGTTGTTTATATGTAATAATCTACTGGGATCTCTTTATCATCCACATCCATGTTTCTTAAAAATGTATTTCAAAAAAATTTTTACTATTTACAAGAATATGGGTTAAAGTCATTTATACCTTTTTTTGACTTTTTATAAGAGGTTTATAAAGGAATCTTTCCGTCGTTTTCAAAACAAGGTCCTTTTTAACCTTTTCGACAGAATTGAGGTAAGAATGTTTTTTTTAACTTATACGGCGGGTGCGGTTATTTTACGCCATTATAAAATCTTCAAAGCTTTCCTTACAAGATTATAAGAATATTTTCAAAGAAAATGTTTTATTTTATATGGATCTTAAATGATTTCAAAATAAAAGGAGATATTTCTTTAAAAAGAATTTTGATTTCATCTATGTCAACATCCTTTGATGGATTTTAAGATTATTTGAAGTTGATTTATTATAATACACAACTTCTATATTGTATTGAAGGTTTTGTGATATGTTTTAATGTGGATGTGCTATTTTATACCATTCATAGTTTATGGTGAAATTATTGACATTTCGTATGCTAGTTTTAATACGAATGTTTATGTTATGTTTAAACCTTTTCATATGGGAATGCATTGGACTTAATAAGTGACGGGTGGAGCCCGCTATAGCTCCTCGATGCATCGGTAGGTCTCATGAGACAAACTAGTGTCTTGGCACAAGGCCTTGACAAAATCTTATTTGTAGTCTTGGCACGAGGCCTTGGCTATGTGGTTATGATAGTCTAGCATTATGCATTCCAACATTATGAAAGTGGTTATTGATTTTTGCATGTGATTATTCGATTAGTAGAATATCCATGTGAACAAGTAAATGGCATTATTTCATTTTACTTTTGCCATACTATGTTGAAGTTCAATTTTAAAAGGCTTTTGTTTTAGTAATTCATTTCCTTAAATGTTTATGCTTATTTTGAATGTTCCGCTATATTGTTATCCTTACTGGGCATTTGAGCTCACCCCTTTTCTATGTTTTATTTTTCCCAGTTAGTGAAGAAGTAAATTATGAATGACTTGCAGGGATATTATGAGGGGTTAATAGTGTGGATATGAAGACTTTGTTGTTGTAGTAGTTTTTCACTTTGAAATGTAATGTAAAACTTTATGATTATATCTAGTGTTTCCAAGGCTACTAAACCAATCGGTCTTTCGAGATTTGATCTTTCTTGTGATCATGCCAATGTTACGAAGTAATGCACCGACTCTGGGCAGCTGGGGTCGGGGCGTTACATGAATTTAGGTTTTGGAATGTGATTTTTTGGTTCGAAAATTAATTTTATTGTGTTTTAATGACTCATTTATGAAATTAAATATTTAATGGCCTAAAATAAATTTTTATAAAGGATTATTTCATTATTACATCCTGAATTATGTAACTTAAGATACATCGATTATGTGAAAAACTATATTTTTTCTATTCACCTAAAAATTGATGTATTTAAGAAAAGTACCAAAAACTCACCCAAGGGAAATTTTAACATGATCATTTCAAAAATGAAATTAATTTAATAAAAATAAATATCTAAAATAGATAAAATATAATTTTTAATAGGAAAATAATGATTTTTACAAAATACTTTAAAATACAGTTTATTAAAAATATGCTTTATTTTCTTTGAGGTTTTTAATCTTTATATTTATTTTATTGAATTATAATATTTTTATTTACATAAATGGATCCTAATAAATGTTATTTATATCATAATTTATTATTTTTTGGTAAAATCACTCTTCCAATGGTCAGGTTACTATTCCCAATGATCAGGCTACTATTCCAACAGTCACATTACTATTCCAACTGTCACATTACCTTATATATATACCAATCAATTATTTATTTCAATATTCAAATGAATTCCTCTAAAGGTTCTATATTTCCATTTTAAATAATTTTTATTGGTTTACTATAATTTTGTTTCTTTTATATGGTGTTGGTAGTGGGGCCAATAATTCTAGTAGATGAGGTCGATCCATATTTTCTCATTTTAGATTTTCTATTTTATACATTTTGTCCAGTTGTAATGTTTGAAAATTTAATTGGTTTCATTGCAGATTAATGTAACAATATTTATTAATATAGTTTTTTATTGGTTTCTCTATATTTTTTATGTGTATAATATGTAATATAATACAACACACATTTATTCAGGAAACAAATTTTACTAATTAACATTATGTCATTACAATGGGGTACCATTTATCTCGCCTCAACCTAAACGTATTATATAACTCTAGCTACCTATCTGATGAGGAGTAGTTGATTCCTTCCTAGACTCTAGTTCCTATCTTACTCCCCTACCACTATTATACTATGAGAAGCTCTAAAAAAACATATAAAGATGACCCATCCTTCCACAAACATGGAACTCCAAAGTGGTGTATGAAAACTAAGTTTTCTTGTGGTTTAACTTTCTACACTAATGCACTACAATAGAATATGATCCCAAGATGGATTCCCACTACCCTAACTGGTCTTCATGTTATTTCCTTGGAAAAAACTATCATAAATCACTTCTTTCCACCAAAATAAGTGATCCTAGTTTACCCTGTGGAAATAGCCTGGCTACCTCTTGGGTCCTCTCTCAGATTATTTGCTGTGATTAGTTCATGATTCATCAAATCTAAAAAGCTACTCAAAATAAAAACATTCACCTATGACCTAACCTCACAGTGAATACCATCTTGAAAATGGTTCTCCCTAGAGATCTCATCAATAGCTAAATATGGCACAAAGCATTGAAGGTTGGTGAAATGTTCAACATATTCCCTCACTGATATTCTATCCTATATCAGATGCATGAACTAATGATCCTTCTCATCCCTACACATATATGGATACAAGTGGATGAATAAATTCACCTCTAATTCCTTCAATGATAACTCCTCTTCCTTTCCATCCTGATCTAGAATATCCCACCAATGTTTGGTAGGTCCACTATGAATATACAGGACAAGATTCTCCCTCCAATATGTGGGTGTCTCAAGATTCTTGATGATTGTATAGATTGAATCAATCTAGAACTCATCTACCTAGGAGCCTCCCTCCCCGATGAACATAGGTGGATGTTGTAGATGAATCTCTCTCATCAACTCATACATCAAAGGCACAATGAAAATAGTCTCCTTTTCTATGGATTACATGACCCTTAAGAAGTTTTTGTGATGATGAACACCCATTTGATCCTCAAGAGATACATGAAGCTCCAGTTCATCTACATGAGGAGATAACTGATTTCCACTCTCTTAGAACTCAACTCAAAGATGATGAGGGTCATTTTATCTATAAGAAAAACACACTCCTATAAACTTTGGCTAAAAATAAAGTCAACCTAAAGAGGTGATGACAGTAGAGAACCATTACTCTGGGTCTCTCTAACCAAGGATTATAAGTGTTTTATAATGAAATAATAGTTTATTTCATTCCATTTATCAAATATAATAGATATATTATTTCACAATTCATATTGGAAAGTATATAACACATGTAATAAACATGTCCCTATCATGAACAATGCATGTATATATATATATATATATTATCCCTATGTTTATATCATGATTCATTCATACTCATATCTCACCATACTAGTCCATGAGTGTAAATATAAATAAACAATAACATCACAAAATAAAAACACCACACAACATGTAAATCAACCAACGTGAAATAACATCAATTGTAACAAGAGAACAACATAAACAATAATACCATCCCTGGAACTCAAAATTTCCCCCTTACATTGGTTAACTACTCCAATGAATAATCTCATTACCAAGTCCCAATAGATACTATTATCCTTTCTAATTTTTCTGGAAAATAAATCAATAGAAAATAACAATCTGATCCTCTAATACCGCTTTGTAATATCCCCCAATCTGATACTCTCTCCCTTGGCAAAAATGATTTGGTTGTTATACATACAACATGAATCCCCATATTCTAGTGGCTATTGACTAGTAGAGAGGCTATGATATTTATAGTGGGGAGACTATACCCCCTGGTAAAACATAGTGGAACTAAACCGTAGTAATAAAAATTAGAGTAACCAAGAAATAGTGGAAATAGTATATCATACATCTATGAAAATAAAAGGAGGAACCTATAATGATGAGTAATTTAATGACAAGCTAAGATGTATCTAAAAGTAAAACTGAAACCAATACAAACAAAATAATCTACTCACATTAAATAATCCCAAAAGGCTCTGGTCTCGATCCCCATGTCAGACCCACCTCTAAAATCCATCCCATTTAGTAAGAAACAAAAGAATCAACAATAATGTCCCTTTCCCTTGTGCAAACCTGCATCCATGTAATCTTCTCAAGTACCAAATAGTTCCCAAATAGGGTGTGAATAAAACTCAGTAGGTCGACACCACCATCCCTAAACACAACCATCCTGATAATAATTATATTCAATAAAGTAATAAATATATGTATTAATTAATTAATAAATAGAATATATCAATTAACCTATTTCAAAACCATGATGAAATGTCTCTGAGCAGGTAACACAACCATTCCATCTATATCCATATACCATGGAAAAATCAAAAAATCAGGTAGCTCTCTCTATATAATAATTTCATCCTCCGATCATCACCCAATATAAATGCATTTCAGCATGTGTCCCTGGGTGAAGCCTGGTATATAAGCATTTCAGCAAGTATTACTGGGAATTGCCTACTATATAAGCATTTCATCCTCCAAGAAAATCCCTATATATAAGAATTTTAGCATGTATCACTGGGCCAAGACTGCTATATAATAATTTAAACATTACTAGGATATCCCTATATATAATAATTTCATCACCAACTCAAAAAAACATAATAGTATGGATATCATAATATCACATCATAAATCTCAATGGTTAGTTATGAAAATTACCGTTTTTCTTTCAAATAAACTTTCGTTTATCTCTCAAATGCTCAATAGCCATATCAATAATCAATAATAGATTACCTAGGGATTCTATATCAAGAAATCACCTAAGGTATCATGTCATACTTACCATGCTTTAAACCATTATCCAAGTTCTTTTTACTCAAATGTTTTCTCACCCAACAGGTATCCAAAATCCAGGTTGCATCAACCATTGAATCTAAAGGAATCCAATCCATGATTTACTATAAATCAACTGATTAATTATAGTGCACATTACATGGTAATAATCAAAATATTTCATATAATTCACAATTAAATATACCATAGGGTTAGGTTTAGTCTCCATACCTTTAACATGTGATTAACACAAGGCTTCTAATGAAAAAATCCATTAAAGAAGAAGTCACAGAAGATCACAAGAAGAACCTAGATTATCCCAAAACAAGATCAACTCCAAAAACAAAACCCATGTTCAAAATATGTACACTATAATGAAAAGTAATTATGGGTGAGAAGAGGGAAACCAAAGTGAATAGACTCACCAAGGATCGAATGTGAAAATGGGACATCTGGAAGGGGGAAAGATAATTCAAAAATTCCTAGAGTTCACCCTAGGAGCGAGAGAGGAGAGGCTATAATAAAAAATAATGAGAGTCATAAGTACACGACACACATAAATCTACTGGGTATGAGGAATACATGATGTGTAATCCTTTCATGTCATGTATTTCCACATTTTTAAGTTATGCTGGAAAAACCTTTTGCCCGGGGCTAATATTTATTTTGATCAACATTTACATGATGTGAATTAGGTTCATAACATGTAACCACATCAAATCATAAACTAGTTCATGAAAAGAATCTAGAAATAGTAACATGTCAGGCAGAATGTACACAATATATAATATTTTATTGAATAGTTTTTATACTAGCTTCTATAAAAGTAACCAAACCACCTATGATCCTTCTAAACTCATAGAAAACCCTATTAATCCCATTTAACATATTTATACAAGGAACTCATTAATTTAAATTGACATACATGCCTAAAATTAAGGTTATTTTCTCTAAAAAATGCTCTCTGTCATCAAATAATACTTAGTCACTAAGGCTTAATTACAAAAGAAAAACCCAACAAAATATGTTCCATGAAAACCTCAAAGTGGGACGAACCTAGAAAAATAATGAAATCTTATAATGATATTTGTTTTGAAAGGTTGTTATTATGTTTCATCAATTACAAAAAACATTATTTATATATCTAAACTTGATATAGATGGATTTATTTTAATATTTATAAATGAATGTTTCTTATTTTATAAAAATAACATTTGTTATGGTAAGGTGAATTTAAATAACAATTTTTTTTTATCGTATTATACAAACCAAGTAATGGAAATTGATAATGAAACTACTTCACATAACTCGCGCCACACCCAATTATGTCATCATTGGATTGGTCATGTAAATGAAAAACTCTTGACTAAGTTATACCAAAATTGATATTTAGATTCTTTTGAACTAAAACCAATTGGTATGTGTCACACTTATTTATATGGTCTAATGAATAAATCCCCATTTAGTAGAAAATGTGAAAGGTCTAAATAGATTCTTGAATTAGTTCATATATATGTGTGTTGATCATTTCTTATTGAGGCAGGGGTGGGTTCTCATACTTCATAAATTTTACCAATGATTTTAGTAGAATTGAATATGTCTACGTAATGAGGTATAAGTCAGGTTATTTTGATAAATTCAATAAATAAAAGAATGAATATGGGAACTAAATTGGTAATATGATTAAGAAAATCCCCTTAGAACTTGGTGGAGAATATCTCAATCAAGAATTCATTGATTACTTATAGGAGTTTGGGATAATATATTAACTCACTCCTCCTTATACACATCACTGTAATGATGTAAGTGAAAGGAGGAACCACATCTTGTTGGACACGGTGAGATCAATGATGAGTCATGAGAGTATTCCATTATTCTTTTAGGGATTTTAATTACAAAAATATCACAAGTATTAGAAAAAGTTTCAAATAAAGTGATAAATAGTATATGAAGTTCCAAAGGATTGAATAATAACTCCGAATTGGGGTTGAATTAGATGTTCAATTTTATAAGTTTCAAAAATTTTGAAAATATTAAACCCTGAAACTTGTTAAATTTTATATCTTTATCATTTTTTAGTAGATAATAATGTATTAAAAATTAGTAAAAAAATTAAATAACATGATATTTACAAGGTTTGACTTCAGTGTGAGAACCTATATCATTTTCATAGACACTCCTATGGGTCTATAGAAATTCAGTAAAATGAATAAGTGAATAAAACATGTGCCAACTCCCATTAGACACATTATATATATCCTAATTGTAATGATTATACAGACTCTTATTGGTTTATAAATTTTTCTTACAAAAAATGAGATAAAATAGATGAAAAATAATTTGTTCAAACTACACCACAAATTCTCAGCTCAGAATCTTCCTTATGATGTGGTTGGGTCTGATTCTCTCCATCTGATAGGGATGGGTCTGATAGGCTCAATCCGATGAATTCAGTCTGATGGAATCAGTCTGATGAATCCATTCTCAATATGCATTACTCAAACTCTACTCAAATGCTCAGTCTGATCTTACTCAGTCCAATAAACAAAAATTTTAGACGTCCAAACTTCTAATGAGATTTCAGTATGGAAAGATATCTTTGACATGAATTCTGTAGTTCTCTTCTTTTTCCACTCACATAACAAAGTTGAAAAGTATGAATATACATTTCTTCTATTTATAGGCATCCAAAAAAGACAAATTTAAGAATCTAAAAAACTTTTCCAACTTACTCAAATTAAAAAAAATCCAATATCTATACATATTTTAATTTCCAGTTTGACCACTTAAACTCTTCACAAATATTATGAAATATTATAATGTATTATTTATAATAATTCTTCTCAGACTTCCTAATTTTGATTCAGTATAATAGAAATTACTCAACTCTTTATGATGGAACTTCCTCATATCATTATGATGAAACTTCTTCATATCATTCTAAATTTAATTCCTCATTAGAGTTAGTCTAATTAACTTTCTTTCTCAGATTCAGTGTGATTGACTTTCCTTCTCAGAGTCAGTTTAGATTGAATTTCCTTCTCAGAGTTATTTTGATTGAATTTCTTCCTAAGAGTCAGTTTAATTAACTTTCCTCCACAAATTCTACCTCATAGAACTTCCTCGCCTTCAATACAATGGAATCCCCATAATGATGGAATTATCACTCTGATGGAATTTTATTTACGATGGAAACTCCAATATACCACTTTGAATTTCTTAAACCCTCATCAACTATAACTCATTCAGACTTCTAAAAACTTATATGCTTAGTGCTTCTGGATCTGATGATTTTTTTTTCGTGATTCCTAGAATCAATAAAATCTTTATGATTCCTCTATTTCGTAAAAATCTTTTATCATTATAATTTTCTTGAAATATGGGAACTTCAATATTATCAAAGTACTATATGACTTATATATAGTAAAGTATTACGACTTCCCTTACTTTCAACACCTTCTTTATTTCCAACCAAAACTCAATATGATTGGTTACACATATTCTCCCCCTTTTCTTCATAAGGATCACATCACAAGTGTTACAGAAAACGTAAGATATTTGAGAATTAAAAATTAGAAAAGAAATATTTTACTGAAGGTTAGAAAGTTTATGAAATCTCTAATTCCTGACATCACTTTCTTCATTCATCCTCTTCAGTAACATTCTAACTTTTTTACCAACATTGAGTCCAATGAAACTTGAACTTCATGTCAATGGATTTGAGACTGATGGTGTGTCTGATAAAAAACTCTAACTTTTTGATGAATTCTATGACCGGTGGTGATCAGTTTGATAATTTTCATCTGGTGTTTCTCTGTTCAATCCTCTATGTCTATAAAACAACTTTCTCAAAAACATAACTTTCTACCCCTTTATGTTTGGGTTCAAATATTCAGAAACATTCACTTATTTTTCAAAAACATTCTTTTATTAAAGATTAGTTATCAATAGATACAAAAATTTATTAAAAAAAACATCACAAAGGTTCTTCAATCTCCCCATTCTTATTTTTTAACAACACTCACTAATAACTTTTACAACTCTCAGAAAATTTTCCCAATTAAACTTTTGTAAACAACTCAAGTTTTTTGAATTTTACCAAAAAAAATACTTTATTAAAGGAGTGTTTAGACACCAAACTAATAGATAAGGTATTTTTTTTTGAAAAAATCCATCCCTAGGTGAGAAAAAAATTGTATGGCCATGCTAAGATAAAATCACCCTAACTTTTATATTTTCTCACTTTTATTTTTCTATAAATTTTATTTTCCTCTCCCCCATTATCTGATAAAAACAAATTCATATTCATAAATTAAAGATAATTAAAAACTTAATACATTTGTAACTTATTCCATTGGGTTAATAAAAAAAGTTCCTTCCTCAACTTTCTCATCAAACTTTCCTCGATCCAAATTTATTATTTTAAGTAAAATGGGATTCCAAAAACATTGATGTACTTAAAAAAGGTTTTTTCTCATAAAAGATTTTATAATAACTAATGTTGGATTCCAAACTTATTTTTTTTTCAAAACATGTAAAATAATACTAACAAATTCACTCTAGTAGAACTTTGAAGGTTTTTATTCTTCTCACATGATTCTTCCCATTTCCACCAAACCTATATTCTTCCATTCTACTACTCTATTTTGTTGTGAGGTATATAGAGAACTATACTAATTTTTAATACCATGATCTCTAATATAAGTTTTGAAAGTATTTCTTGTAAACTAAATACCATTACCCAGTCTCAATTTCTTTATATAAACCCCCATCACTTTCTCAACTTCTTTTTTGAAAAACCTAATCATTTCTATAGGCTCTGAGTTGTGTTTCAAAAACATGATGTTTTTCATTTGAGTGAAATAACCATTAAAATTGATAAAATATAAATATCATTTTTTATTGATGTCTCATTGACCCACATAAATTGGAATGAATAAGTTTAAGAGTCCCGGTAGATGGAATCTCAACTTTCTTATAACTTTTATTAGTCATCTTCCCTTTCTATCAAGTTACACAAAAATCTTCCACTCTTATTTTCAATTTTGGAAAATTTTGTACATAATAAACTCTAGAAAGTTTTTTAATTCTTTTCTTCCCAAGTTGGAAAAGTATTTGGCACCACAACTTATTCTCATCTTTGGCACTTAGATAACATGAGTTTTTAAATTATCTAACTTGAAAAATATTTCCACTAGTTCTTTCTCCTTTTGTGATAAATTTTCAATGTTTCACACTTCTGATAACACCTGAATATTTTTTGAAAATAACTTCTTTTCCATCATCACAAAGTTGACTTACAGTATGTAAATTATGTTTTAGCACATCAATAAATAAAAATTCCTTAGATTTCAACTTTTCTTCTTTAATCTCAGCCATTTTGATTCCTATGATTTTTAAGAACTTTTATTCCCAAAAGTAATAAAACCTCGTTCATGATTTTCAACATGTTCCAAGATTTTTAAATCACCTATCATGCATGATGAACAACCACTATCAAATATCCATGGTTTTTTCTTTTTTACTTTCTTTCAAGGTAGTCTCAACAAAAAAAAAATATTTCTTCAACTTTATTCATCCTAGCTTCCTTTTCTTTATCTACCACAATAAACTTATCCTAGAAGGAGTTTCATACATCTTTAGACATGATGAAAATCCAAATAACATCTTCCATAAACTTCTTCCATACATTTAAATTGATTTTCTTGGAATTTTTCAAACTTCTTGTGATTTTTCTTTTCTAACTTCCAATGTGGTAGGAAAGTTATTCATTCTAATTTCACTATTTTATCCACTCTATTCAAATATTATTTTGGGAAGTGATATGTTATGACAAAAATTAAAAGTCATGTGCCCATATATTCTATAGAACCAACAGAATCCATCAAATCTTAATTTTTTATTCAAGTATGATCTTTCTTTGTAAAAACAATTCGAGGTTTATAAATCCTTCCTACCCTAACATACTCTGGGTGCATACCATATTTCCTTCTTATTGAGTTTTAAAATTTTGTATATGTGATAGGATTATCACATTATTTCTCCACCCAAACTTTCTTATTAATTTTCTTATCACTTGAAATGTTAGAAAAATCAGATGAAACATTATTTTTGGTGTGTGAGGAATTCACCTAATTATTTATTTGAGATTTCTCAAAAAATTTATAAGTCTTATATTTTACTACTAAGGCTTTGTTAATGTTTTCATTCATCTTTCTCAAGGTATTTATAAAATCAAGAAGTTTATATTTAAACTTATTGAATTATTTTTCCTTATATTCCAATTTCTTATTGAGATCTTCGACCATCCTTCCATGTTTAGTGATTATTAGTTTGTAACTTAAGAACTCTTGAATGTATTCTTCCTCCTAATTGATGAGATAATTTAATACTTTAGAAATTTCTTCACAATATTTATTCATTACTCAAATTTATTACTTGAGATTTCTTTTTTTATCAATACATAATATAAGTTATGTTTTAAGTTGATACTCTCTATATGATTCTTCACCACCTTGTTCACTATCTAATGAATATTTTATTTTCTAAAATTTTGCAATGAAGGTTATACTTTTTTTTAACTTTCATATTTTGAAGAATTGTTTTTAGTTGATTATGATTCAACTTAATTACTTATCATATTTATTTTGTTTCTAGTAGACTTATTATTGTGTTTGTTGGATGAATTTTATTCTTCATAACTTTTGTTTCACTTCTTTCATCAAGGTGTTTCCTCAGAATATTCTCGATACTCACCAACTTTCTTCTTAGGTAAATTCATAGTAAAGTGTCCAATTCCACCACAATAAAAACATTTAACAGTATGTTTACCACCATAATTTCATATTCATCTACTATAGTTCTTAGATATAGGAGACGCGATTTTTTTCATTAATCATATCAACCTCTTTATCTTCAAAGTAGCAAGGATAATCATGTCCAACATTTTGAATTATCATCTTTCTCATTGATTCAAAATCTATTTATTCTTTCATATTTTTTTAACATTGGATATTTTCTTATTTCATAAGTAATAAGAAATTTAAGCAATTCATCAAGAGATAAATCATCTTTATCCTATAAAGAGAAAATTTTAGAATCAAACCTATCTGGAAAGTTTCAAATTATTTGTAACACCCCAAGCTTCTATGGTACGCTTCTCATTCAATAACGCAATAGCTTGCATTGTACACAATTTCGAGATTCTAACACACCACAACCAATCAAAGTAGCCATTATGAATAGTAATACCCACTTTTTGAAATTTTATAAAATTTATCTCTCAAAATGGACTTCATTTTTGGATTCAAAATATTGAAATTAGCCTAGGGTGAATTTTTTTTACTTTTCAGATATCTTTTATATTTTGATGAATAGTAAAAATTACTAAATTTTAATTAAAAACAAGTTTTTTAATCGAAATAATTAATAGTGATAAATTATGAATTTGAGTGGTTTTATAGTTTATTTAGAATATATTTTTACCATTTAATACAATTTTGGTCATTGGACATAATTTCACAATTAAAACGGAAATAAACAAGTGTCAATCTTTTGATAGTTATTATCTCTTAAAAACACGCTTTTTATTTTAACAACGAGAATTAATTTTAAATTAATTTCTACCACTTATGTGTTTTGAATTTGGAAACATGGATTCCATATTTGGAATCAGGATGTCCAAATTTTTTAAATAGGTAACTTTTACTTTTAGACATTTTGAATAATTACTTTAGTAAATAATTTATTTACCATGGTTAGAGGGTAAATCCAGTAAATAAGGGTAAAAAAATAATATTATAATAATAATAAATTACCCTAAAACGTATCCTAAACTTATTAAATGATAAATTTCCGACCATGGGAATATTTCGGTCGATTTTGGGACCCCATGGAGCCACTTGTAGGTGATAAAGACACTTTATATTAATGAAGTTAAAGTAAATACAAAAATGAAATAAGCATATATCTTTTAGAAAAACAATTTTTAGATAGGGTTATGTATGTTTTATTTTCGACTATAAATATTAATTATAAATATAAAACGATTTCCTACATAATGGTATTTTATTTATAATTTTATAAATTTAATAATTAAATTTATTTATGACACAATAATGATGCAGTATTTTCCTTATTAATGAAAGAATCAAATAATTGGTATTATAAATGCTAAAATAAATATAATTTGATAGTTTTGATGACATACATGAATTTTATTGGCTGATATGACATGATATTATTGCTTAAATGAATTTGGTTTGAATTAATAATGTTGTTAAGACTTTAACCAAAATCAATTGTATAATAGTGTCAAAATTGACATAAATGAGTTTTTAAAACAAATATTATATTATTAATTGATATTATATTTAAAAAAATATAAGGTTCTGTCAAAGGACTTATATCATGATAATTTTATCATTAATGGACCACTTGGGTGTCTCTTGGATGTATATAGTAAGTTTATTAACTATATAATATAAGAATACAAAGTGACATGGTAAATGTCTATCTAATTAACAAAGAGTTAAAACAAAAAGACAAGGTTAATATAATAACCCAAACCTATAAAAAATATATTTGTTGAAAGGATTTAGATCCATAACCAAATTATAATTTTAATAATCTAATTTGGAGCCATTAGAAACAGAATATTAATTTATTATAAATTAATACTTTAAGTTTTTCCTAAAGAGCCCCTCCTCCCCCTTATAAAAGGACACCACTTCTAACCCATTATTCACACCATAAAAGCCATTTGGTTCGGTCAAACCCTGCCCAAATATTCTCTCAACTTCCCTAACATTAACCCAAAGGCCTTATTTTGATCAGAAAGCCAACCTATAAATCCCTTTGGATCAAATCAAAAGGAAGAACCTGAAGAAGAGGTAATGTATTCACCACCCTCTTTCAAGTTCCTTTCTTCTTCCACTTCTTCTTTATTTGTTATTTCCATTCTAAAACAATAAATCCAGTATATTATATATACTGTGATGTTATTATAATTATGGTACATCTATATTCAGTAATCTAACCATCCTTTGAATGACATATCACCATACGTGTGTACGTACGTCTTACCGTCTCCACGTCGTGGTGTAATTGTTAATCAATACACTATTATTTGGATGAGTATAATAATTATGTTTAATTCCTATAAATAATAAATATAACATGATAATGATTCTGTATATATGATATACCATCCAATTATATATTATTATAATATCAAAAGAATGATATTGTCGCTCGTGCATACGTACGGACTACCCTCTCCACGAACGCGATGAGATTCACTCTCCATCATATCAATTCAAGTATAATTCTCATTTGATGATTAAATATAGTGTTTAAGGACTTGATATAATTCTAAATATGAATAAGATACAACCTATCCATAAAAAACAAGGCTTATGTAACAAAACATATAAAAGAAAACGAGTAAGTTAACACCCGAAATGACGATAGTACTATGATATTATTAACAAATAAATGTTAAAAGATCATATATGATATCATATTAATGTATATTATTCTTGTATAATTTAATAAAAATTATTTCACCATTATACAAGAGGTTAACCTACCCACAACCATGGAAAAGTACAAGGTAAGGGGTTTCTTATCTCACTTTTAATTCCATGAGATTTTCATTATTCACCACTAACTTATTGCATGTGGTGTATTGTGTACTGCCATTTGATATATATTATCATGATCCTATTTATATTCATGATATTATATGATTCATTTGGTGGTTCTTGACTGTTTTTCATACGACTCGATTGATTGCAACGAGGTAAGGGTTAATTTCACAATCTCTTTATTATCCATGGTTTTTTATTCGTAATTATCTACTGGGACATCTTTATCATCCACATCCATGTTTCCTAAAAATGTATTTCAAAACATTTTTATTATTTACAAGACAAGGGGTTAAATTCATTTATACCCTTGTTTGAATTTTTAATTTTTTTTTGAAAGGAATCTTTCTGTCATTTTCCAAACAATGTACTTTATAACCTTTTCAACAAAATTATGGTAAGAATGTTTTTTTAACATATATAGTGGGTGCGATTATTCTCCGCCATTATTACACATTTGAAGCTTCCCTTACAAGCTTATAAGGATATTTTCAAAATAATCGGTTTCTATATAATCATATTATTTTAATGATTTCAAAAAAAGACATATTTCTCTCAAAAAGTTTTGATTTCATCTATGTCAACATCCTTTGAGGGATTTTAAGCTTATTTGAAGTTGATTTATTATGATACAAAACAACCATATTGAATTGATGGTTTTGTGATATGTCTGACTGTGGATGAGTTATTTTTATGTCATTCATGGTTTATGGTTAAAGTATTGAAATTTCGTAAGTTAGTTTTAATATGAATGTTTATGTTATATATAAACCTTTTCTTAAGATGAAAGTATTAGACTAGTATGTTACGGGTTGGGGACCGGTAAAAGTAATCCCTCTGGGTTGGTGTCTAGTTATTAGAGGCACTCCGGGTTAGTGTCCAGTTATTAGAGGCACTCCGGGTTGGTGTCCGGTTATTAGAGGCACTCTGGGTTTGTGTCCGGTTATTAGAGGCACTCTGGGTTGGAGTCCAGTTATAGAGGCTCTCCAAGTTGGGTTCCAATTACAGTTAGCCCTTAGGTCTTGGCACAAGGCCTTGACACAAAAATTAAGGTTTGGAATTATGTATTCCCTTATTATGAAATTAGTTATTACATGTGATTATTTGGTTAGTATAATATCCATGTTCATGTATATGGTAATGATTGATTTATTTTTACCATGTTATATTCAATTTTTTTTAAAAAGGATGTTGTTTTTATTACAGATATTTCCTTAAAAGTTTATAGCTTCCGCTAAATTATTTACCCTTACCGAGAATCTGAGCTCACCCCTTTCTATGTTTTATTTTTTACCAGGATCCCAAGAAGTGTTTTATTATTAAGATGCAGGGTTAAGCTAAGGGAACAATGGCGTTCACAAAGGATTATTTATGTTGTATTGTATATTAGAAAGTTTAATTTAATGTTCATGTATGTAATCTATTTTTCATGACTGCTAAGCTGATCGATCCTTCAGGACTTGATTATTTCTAATCAAACCAATGTATTAAAATAATTCACTGACTCTGGGTAACTGGGGTCAGGGCGTTACAGTTGGTATCAGAGAATGTTTAGTACAAACCTCGGAAGCTAGATTTAGATAAACTCTGATTAGATAACATATCCCTAAGACAGAATTTGAGGATTAGTATAGAAGATCTTCCTAGAATTTTGGTATTGTAGAGATTTTGTGAGTTTTCTGAGCAATACATCTCTGTCTGGATACGAGCAGGTAGAGATGGCTCTGGCATAGATGTACCAATGGGTAAAACCCGAAAACACTACTTTGAGCTGGACTCGAACGTGAACTGGTGCTCGACAATGGGCCTTGCTGCACTCTTGGTTACGACACTCCTAGGGGATATGCTTAGGATAATTCTCATTTTCTTTACAATCCATTATGGAGGGTTTATTTGTATATAATTTCTCAAAGAAAACATTTTTATGATTGTGGATTATATCTATAAATAGTTCAATTTATGTGAAGTCTTTTACAAGTATGAAATTATGTATTTTGATTCATAAACTGATCTAGTTTATACCATTTCTTAGAAATGGTGCCTAGTGGAAGAAATGGAAACCGTATCAATGCACGCACTCCATGTAGGGATTTCCCTCCTACTCAAGATAATTATAGTGGAGTGGGTGATGCAACTGGTGCTGATCAGCTCATCACCGTACTGGGAAAACTCACTCAGGTTATGAATAATAACCTTACTCGTATGGAGCACACTGATCCGAAACGTGGAGGATCAATGTTAGATAGTTTCATGGGAAAAAAACCACCAACATTCAATAGGAGTACAAATCCATTGGTAGTTGAGCAATGGATAAGTTCCCTAGAGAAAATATTTCAGGCTTTGGGGAGTAGTGAAAGGGAAAAAGTTATCAGGACAGTTTACCGCCTCACTGGATATACTGATCAATGGTGGTCATTGATTCAAAACATGAAGGAAGATGATGAAGTATCAAATATGGAATGGATGGAGGTCAAAGATCTGTTTTTAGAAAAATACTTTCCTGGTAACCATCGAGCAGATATGGAAAGGAAATTTTTGAGTCTGAGGCAAAAGGAGGATGAGAATGTTGCAAAGTATGAGTCTAACTTTACATGGTTAGTGGGGAATACTGCAAATTATATACATAAACCATGAAGTAAGATTGATCGTTTCTTTGATGGGTTAAAATCATTTCTCTTTCCAGCTTTTGTATCACAATCCTTCTCATCATACGAAGATATTGTCTCGTGTGCTATCAAGATAGAAAAGGAATTCTCTAAGTCTCATGAAAACAAAGTAAAGCAAGAGAAGAAGATAACGGTGGAGAAAGAGACATATAAAGGGGAAAAGGGAAAGACAGATTTTCCATTATGTGATAATTGTGGTAAGAAACACCCCGATACTTTCCTAAAAGGAATGGGAGTTTGTTACAAATGTGGAGAAAAAAGTCAACAGACTCGTGATTACAAGGGAAAGAAAGAGGCTGTCAATGTTGTATGGTACAATTGTAGAGAAATGGGGAATTATGCAAATGAATTCCCTAAGCACTAAGGAAAATTACCTTAGAAAAGGCCAAGGGAGAAAGGCCAAGCTTATGCTATTACTACAGATGAAGTGGAATAATTAATGTATTTGTGTTTTTGGACTCAAGGATTATATTCTGGCTATAAGAATAATGTGATATATATAAGGATTGTACTGCAATACTATTTGTTTTGATTAAGGTTTTAATATGATGAAGGTAATCATATTTTTAGTATGTGACAATAAGAGAAACTTTACTTTGTTTGGAGAATATGATGTTACAATTGATTTTGGAATTTAGAGACCTTTTAGAGAAAGTCTGGACAGAGGTATTTTGGATAACTATAAAAGTGGGAATGGATTATGTTGAACTTTGGATAGTATTTTCTAAGGTTAAAAAATTTCTAAAGATTATTTTTGGAATATTATAATACTATACTTTTAGGAAGAGGACAACCTGCAGGTCGGAGGATAACCCATCGCATTGGACAAAGCTGTAGGAATTGCACCCACAACCATAGTGAGACATGACTTTATTACCTACCACTAGCCTACAAGATGTCCTGGTTATTAAAAAATAGTTTTCCTAATCTAAATGGTATGTTTTAATATTTGGGACCACGTACAATTAGGATAAATATAATATTTTTGAGTTCTATTATCTTTTTGAGTGAAAGATGAGTTTGTGGTAGAAATTAATAGAAGGTTGAAACTCTACTTGTCAAGTATATATATATATATACATATCTCTTATTCTATGAATAAATTAATTCTTAAACATTTGGAAAGGGATATTAAAACAAAAAATGTGTTATCCTAATATCTTATGTTTTGTTGAACTGATGATATTTTAAATCACCATAGATTGAAGGCTTTGAGGCCTTCAATTTTACACTTGTTTGTGATTGATGACCTCAATCACTACCTACAAGTATTTAGGTTTTCCATCCAACTATGTGTCCTTAATTTCCACCAATGTTCTCCTAATCGATATCATAATTTTATGGTGACTTTTTCATTTCCCTTTCCCTCTTATTAAGGCTAAATTTTATTAACCATATTTCCAATCTGGGTTTTCCACAATGGTATTTTCTGTTTTCAACCTTTTATTTTCAAAGAAAATTTTCAAATTTCAAGGAAAAAATTTATTGAAAGATAGGATAATGTAACACCCCAAGCTTCCACGGTACGCTTCTCTTTCAATAATGCAATATCTTTCATTGTACGCAATTTCAAGATTCTAACACACCGCGACCAATCAAAGTAGCCATTATGAATAGTAATACCCACTTTTTGAAATTTTATAAATTTTATCTCTCAAAATGAACTTCATTTTTGGATTTGGAATATTCAAATTAGCCTAGGGTGAAATTTTGGTACTTTTCGGATAACTTTTATACTTTGATGAATAATGAAAATTACTAAATTTTAATTAATAACAACCTTTTTATTCGAAATAATTAATAGTGATAAATTATGAATTTGAGTGATTTTAAAGTATATTTAGAATAAATTTTTACTATTTAATACGACATTGGTCATTGGACATAATTTCACAATTAAACTGGACATAAACAAGTGTCAATCTTTTGATAGTTATTATATCTTAAAAACACGCTTTTTGTTTCAACAATGGGAATTAATTTTAAATTAATTTTTGCCACTTCTATATTTTGAATTTGGAAAAATTAATTACATATTTGGAATCAGGATGTCCAAATTGTGTAAATAGGTAACTTTTAATTTTAGACATTTTGAATAATTACTTCGGTAAATATTTTATTTACCATGGTTAAAGGGTAAATCCTGTAAATATGGGTAAAAAAATAATATTATAATAATAATAAATTACCCTAAAACGTGTCCTAACCTTATTAGTTGATACAAGTCCGACCATGAGTATCTTTGGGTAGATTTTGGGACCCCATGGAGCCACGTGTAGGTGATAAGGACACTTTATATTAATTAAGTTAAAGTAAATAGAAAAATGACATAAGCATATATCTTTTAGAAAAAAAATTTTACATAGGGTTATATATGTTTTATTTTCGACTATAAATATTAATTATAAATATAAAAATATTTCCTACATAATGGTATTTTATTTATAATTTTTAGACATGTAATAGTTAAATTTATTTATGACACAATAATGATGCAGTATTTTCCTTATTAATGAAAGAATCAAATAATTGGAATTATAAATGTTAAAATAAATATAATTTTAAAGTTTTGATGACATACATGAATTTTAATGGCTAATATGACAAAATATTATTTCTTAAATGATTTTTTTTGAATTAATAATGTTTTTACGACTTTAACAAAAATCAATTATTGAATAGTGTCAAAATTGACATAAATGAGTTTTTTAAAAATATATTATATTATTAATTGATATTATATTCCCAAAAATCTATGGTTCAGCCTAAAAAAATATATCGTGATAAGTGTATCATTAATGGACCACTTGGGGGTCTCTTGGATGTATATAGTAAGTTTATTAACTATATAATATAAAAATACAAAGTGAGATGGTAAATGCCAATCTAATTAACTAAGAGTTAAAACTAAAAGATAAGGTTAATATAATGACCCAAACCTGTCTAAAATTTATTTTTTGAAAGTATTTCAATCCATCCCCACATTAGACTTTGAATAATCCACTTTGGAGCCATTAGAAACTAAATATGAATTTATTATAAATTAATACTTTAAGTTTTTTCTAAAGACGCCTCCTACCCTTATAAAAGGACACCACTTCTAAACAATTATTCACACCTTCAAAGCCTTTTGGTTCGGAAAAACCCTTCCCAAATATTCTCTCAAATTCCCTCAGTTCAACCTATATGCCTTAGTTTGATCATAATGCCAACCTAAAGATCCCTTTTGATCAAATCAAAACGAAGAACCCAAAGAAGAGGTAATGTTTTCACCACCCTCTTTCAAGTTCCTTTCTTCTTCGACTTCTTCTTTCTTGGTTATTTCCATTCTAAAAAAATAAATCGAGTTTATTATATATACTGTGATGTTATTATAAATATGGTACAACCATATTCAGTATTCTATCTATGCTTTGAATGACATGTCACCATACGTGCGTACGTACGGCTTACCGTCTCCACGTCGTGGTGTAATTGTTATTCAATACACTATTATCTGGATGGGTATAATAATGATGTTAAATTCATGTAAATAATAAATATAACATGATAATGATTCTGTATATATGATATACCATCCAATTATATATTATTATAATATCAAAAGATGATATTGTCGCTTGTACGTACGGACTACCGTCTCCACGAACGCGATGAGATTCATTGTCCATCGTATCCATTAAAGTATAATTTTCATTTGATGATTAAAAATTGTTTTTAAGGATTTGATATAATTATGGATATGAATAAGATACAACGTATCCATAACAAACATGGCTTATGTAGCAAAACATATAAAAGAAAACGAGTAAGTTAACACCCGAAACGGCGATGGTACTAAGATATTATTAACAAATCACTGTTAAAAGATCATATATGATATCATATTAATTTATATAATTCTTGTATAATTTAATAAAAATTATTTCACCATTATACAGGTGGTTAACCTACCCCCAACCAAGGAAATGTACAAGGTAAGGGGTTTTTTATCTCACTTTTAATTCCGTGAGATTTCCATTGTTCACCACTTACTTATTGCATGTGGTGTATTGTGTACTGCCATTTGATATGTATTATCATGACCCTATTTATATTCATGATATTATATGATTAATTTGGTTGTTATTGACTATTGTTCATACGACTCAATTGATTACAACGAGGTAAGGGTTAATTTCACAATCTCTTTATTATCAGATGTTGTTTATTCATAATTATCTACTGGGACATCTTTATCATCCACATCCATGTTTCCTAAAAATGAAATTCAACTTTTTTACTATTTACTAGACAAGGGGTTAAAGTCCTTTATACCCTTGTTTGACTTTTTTAAAAATGTTTTCAACGGAATCTTTTCGTCGTTTTCGAAACAAGGTACTTTATAACCTTTTCGACAAAATTAAGGTAAGATTGTTTTTTTAACTTATACGATGGGTGTGGTTATTCTCCACCATTATTACACCATTGAAGCTTCCTTTACAATCTTATAAGTATATTTTCAAAATAATGGGTTTCTATATAATTATATTATTTTTAAATGATTTCAAAAATAGACATATTTCTCTCAAATAGTTTTGATTTCATCTATGTCAACATCCTTTGATGGATTTTAAGATTATTTGAAGTTGATTTATTATGATACAAAACTTCCATATTGTATTGAAGGTTTTGTGATATGTTTGACTGTGGATGAGTTATTTTTATGTCATTCATGGTTTATGGTTAAAGTATTGACATTTCGTAAGTTAGTTTTAATACGAAAGTTTATGTTATATATCAACCTTTTCTTAAGATGAATGTGTTGGACTAGTATGTTCTGGGTTGGGGACTGGTAAAAGTAAGCCCTCTGGGTCAGTGTACAGTTATTAGAGGCACTCTGGGATAGTGTCCAGTTATTAGAGGCACTCGGGGTTGGTGTTCGGTTATTAGTGGCACTCCGGGTTTATGTCCGGTTATTAGAGGCACTCTGGGTAGGAGTCCGGTTATAGAGGATCTCCAGGTTGGGTTCCAGTTACAGTTATCCCTTAGGTCTTGGCACGAGGCCTTGACACAAAAAATAAAGTTCGGAATTATGCATTACCTTATTACGAAATTAGTTATTACATGTGATTATTTGATTAGTAGAATATCCATGTGTATGTTTATATGGTACTTATTGATTTATTTTTTCCATGTTATATTCAAATTTATGTTTAAAAAGGCTGTTGTTTTTATTACACATCTTACCTTAAAAATTTGTAGCTTCCGTTAAATGATTTACCCTTTCTGAGCATCTGTGCTCACCCCTTTCTATGTTTTATTTTTTCCCAGGATCCCAAGAAGTGTTTTATGATTAAGATACAGGGTTAAGCTAAGGGAATAATGGCATTCTCAAAGGATTATTTATGTTGTATTGTATTTTAGAATGTGTGATGTAATTTTCATGTTTGTAATCTATTTTCCAAGACTGCTAAACTAATCGGTCCTTCAGGACTTGATTCTTTGTAATCATACCAATTTATTAAAATAATGCACCAACTCTGGGTAATTGGGGTCGGGGTGTTACATGATTTTCTTCACAATTGTAGAATCATACAAGACTTCTCCAAAACCTCTAATGTTGAAAACTGTAACATCTCAGACCAGGTTCCACACACCAGTGCCTCCAATCGGTCAGTCACATGACCTCAGGCATGCCTCCCCATATGTTAGAGGCTGTTAATTAGTAGTGAGGGTATGATATATTGATCATGGGGAGATTTTACCCTCTTTTATCAGAGTAAATACACCATGAAAAAATAATAAACAATATATTAATAACATGTAAACATAACCTAAAAGAACAAGAATCACAAGATGACCAAAAATGAAAATACAATATCAAAAATTAAAGATGGAAATATGTCATGCCAATGTACATGTCAAGTGTCTAAAATGAAACCCAAAATAAAGTCATTGACGACTCCCCCAAGCAGGTCCCGAATAGTGTCTGGTTCCCTCATCCATGCTCCGTCCCATATCAATGATCTAACACAAGGTATTTTCCCTTAACCTCTCTAAAAAGCACAAAATCTATTAAGGTACTGATCAATTAGCCCAATTAGGGTGTGAGTACAACTCAGTAGGTGTCATGGCCCCTCCTAGAGGGGCCCATGCCGCGACCCCCGAATCCCACCTCAAATAGGCTAGGGGCTAGTGACTAGCACTGAGAATGTGTTTCAGTGACATGAGAGGCCTTAGTTTAAGTACCTGTACAAAAAACGCACATCTCCAAGCCTATAAAATGAAGAAAGGTAAAATCAACTGAAAACCCATGCATTCAAACATCTAAATTGCATAACTAGAGTGTAAAAGGAAGTAATATAAAGTAATTAGGGACAAATACAAGCCCACCACAAAGAGTTCGAAAACAAAAGTACAACCTAAAAGTAAGTATTGGGACTGCTTTTAGAAAGCTGTAGAAACACACCTCAGTTTTCCTGGTCCCACTAAGAACCATCTAGTCCTGGTCCTTCTAAGACTCTATCAAAATTTCAATCTTCTACACAAGACACGACACATGAAGGAAAACCCCATGTTTGTGTGAGTATAACAATACTTAGTAGGACACCCCGAAACTAAAAAATATACTGATAAAACTAATATTTTCCACATTTTTTATTTTCATTTGAATTTTTTTAACCTTTCTAATTTATCAATTTGAGTTTATATGGATCAATTTTGGATTTATGGTGTGTCTTGAGCTTAAATGTGAAATGTGCTTAAATTCTAGATTTTTGACAGGTTTTTACGTAAAGGGTATTTTTTCATTTATATAAAAATATAATTTCAAATTTAATGATTATTTTTTTTGAATACTTATTTTAATACCTTTAACTTTTTCTTCTATACAATAGGATTATTAGAATATCTAAAGGCCCAAAAAATCATTGATGTTTTGAAATTGTCTGGGCTGACAGCGTGGACCCCATGTTTGTAACGAATGTATAAATCAGGATACACACCTACAATGGAGTTTATTATAAATGGATATGAAGTAGGACACATATATGCACTACATAAATAAATTTCATGGAGTTCATCTGCCATTATTGTGGAATAGAGATGTTTTACATTGAAGGATACTTCCTGGAAAATTCATCTAGAAAAAAATACATTGTCAATAAAAAATAAATAAATCCCTCTAGATGAGTCCAATCATTATAAAATTTTGAGGTTGAATGAAAAAGTCATTTATTAACAACTTTTATGAAGGATTTAATGCGTTAATCATCCATTTATATTTCCAAAAATGTAAAAACTGGAGGAGGAAAATTTCTTCCTATAAAAGGAGGAGAGCTCCCACCTCTCATATCATCCCATTTTCCATCACATTTCTTCCAAGGAACCAAGGGGAGATCTCCACAGAGGGAGGACGTTCTAAAATAGGTCCCTTATCATATTATTAATTTGTTTATTTTCTTTATTTTTTTTATATTTCAATTGTAATTTATATTTTTAATAAATTCATTCATGGTTTTTATTTTTGTGTTTTCTTCCACCCAACCACCCTCATTTCTTCTCCATATTTTATCCTTATTTACTTATTTTCTTATTCTCATACTATACACCATTACCTCTTACACTAAAAAATGATGTATTTACTCAGTCCTTGGATTAGGGGAGGTATGTGTCAATTTCATTTATTCTACGGTAAAATTCTTAAGTTTTATTAAGTTTTTGATGAGAAAGCATGACGTGCACAGGTGTGGTGATATCCCACCAGGAAAATAAACTCAAACTCATTTCTATTATTTTATTAAATCTGTTCCCTCCCTTATACTGAATACAAGCTCTTAATATGATGGATTTGATCCATTCAGTGGTTGAAATGGCATACGATAGAGCCAGGTCTTGGAAGTTGTCACACTCACGATTGAGTTGTTCCATAAACCCTGATTAAAGTTGGAGGGGAAGTTAAGATTTCTAAATGCATTAAAGATTTGACACCAATTAATAAAAGAATAGTAATTCAAGAATTAGATCTCAAAATTGAATTATCAAACTTTATTTAAACACCAACAAGTAGAATGATGGAACCCACAAACCAACCTATAAATTCCATGTTTTTTATTCACTAATTAAATTTTTTCATTGTATGTTAGTTTAATATTTTCATTAATTTATTTTTTATAACCATCCTAAATTAAAAAAAACAATTAAAAAGAATTATTTTAGGTGAATTAAATTAAGTGAGTGAACACATGAGAAAGTTCCTCAACTGAAAAAACCTAGTCATCCATTACACTACACTAGGAAAATTAAATTGCTTTTTACATGACCTATGATAGGAGTGCGTCACATAAAATAATGGAAATACATTCATCTCTACAGAAGTATATTTCTATAACACATATAACAAGAATATCTAGATATAATCAACAAAGACACACATTATAGAGGTAAGTCACAAACATATTATACTAGTCTATGATTCCATATAGAATATTCCACAAAGCACTCACCCGAGAGAACACACTCTTGAATCTGATAGCATCGATGATGTCCGTCCAATATGTACTTCTTATCATGTCTCTTCATGAGAAAGAGCATGCTAATAGGTTGAATAGAATACAATACACAGATGAGGATCACTATACCAACAAATCAATCTGGATTAACCCGCTAAGTAGTGGATTTACTCCCATGTAGTTTTGGTAATGTAAATACCAAGAACTCCACTTAGGTCTTGAATATGAATAGAGGATCTCACTCTAGGCCTCTCAGAGGGATTCCAACAACTCTATCTATGAATTACTACTGAAGGGATTGTTGTCCCTGGAGTAAAAAATGATTGCATACTAACCCTCATGGAAAAGACAAAGGTAACAAACCCTAACAAAAATTTTCCAGGATATAGAGTACTAGGGCTCCAAGACATGTATAAATGAGTACACAGTGTGTAGTAGGGGTAACAGTCCGTGTCCCTTGAACCTACGTCATGCCCATGTAAATGGATCATCTCATCAAAATGTGTCCATGTAGTAGTACACACCATGTAAGTATCCCATTTACTCTAACCATGTGCTAGTACACATCACCATCCTATGCATGTCTTCTCAAGTACCAATACACAGCATAGCCTATGGACATCTTCCCATGTAAACAAACCTTGTGATTCCTGAGTTCATTCCGAGTGACCCAGGTGACACCACATGCTATGTGAAAGGGGTCACATACCATGTGATATTTAACTTCCTATGGAAACCCTAATCACAGCTCAAGTGGACCCACACAACGTATAGATCCAGATTAAACATTGTGTTGTTCATGATTTTTCAGAATCCCATATCTACTCCCGCATTTGATCCAATTCCTCCAGATTGCGATCTGGTGATCGTTTCACCATGGTATTGAAGGTCCCAACTCGTCCAATCGTTTTTGTCAATGAAGAATGAATTAAGCCATCAAATATACTCAAAAAATGAATCAAATTTTAATTATTTGTTGTGTGCTGAAGAATGGCAAATTGGGTATCCACTATTATCTAAATTGATATATCTCCATCATCACACCTCTGTCAGGCTATTAAAATCTTTGATCTGTGATATCAGATCGTTGCACCAAGAAATGGGTGCACAATGATCGATTGATCTAGAATGCTCATGACGAACGATTAATGGGGGGAGAAAAGAACAAGAACATATTGGAGTAACAAACCTTGATCGATGTTCATGTTTATCTTGATCCATCGTTATTAGAATGATAATCTGAATAATAAAATAAAAAATATATTCTCCCATCATAACCTCATAAAATAAACTCATCCTGCAAAATGATCATACCACAGATCAATATTTTCATTGATTGATTCATGTTCATTGTATAAATCAAGAATGAGGAAGAATAAAATAAAAATACATGCCTTACCTTGATTCAAATTGATCACTAATGAAGAATGGGGTTGTGTCATGTTTTTTGGTCAGATCCATTGAATATTTTTTGCATCGATCATTGATCGAAGATACTATCACCATTCGTCTGAGAGGATTCACTAAAGCTATCTCCAATGTCTCTCCAACGGTTCCAGGGTTGTACATCTAACCCAAGTATTTCTCCATAATAGTCTATTTAAAGTCCATCAATCACTGCATCAACAAAAATAAAATAAAATTATTTTTTTCATTTCCACGCCTATGATGACTTTTCTACAAATGACCCACACCAAATAATGTTATGTCATTCATAGGTTAAACCTCAAATTCTGAACTCAAAGGTACCATCATATTTCTGATCAGGGTACCCATTTCGAAGTTATTACACTTTTTCATGAAAACTATGCATGCATGCTATTTAATATATTTCAAACATTTATTGTTGGAATAACAGCCTCAGAATTGCACATCATCTCAGTGCCTGGTCTCACAAATAATATATATAGTATCCCAAAAATAGTGCATGGAAAATCTAAGGCAATATAGTATGCCACTACTAATGACAACTAAAACAATATCTAATCAATAGAAAGTGTATGCAGTTTTATAATGAAATAATTACAATACATAAGTAAACAGTTATCACATTATCAATTAATCTTTATTTAACTGTATAAACCTTTTGGTTCCTGTAGAAACTCATACCTCAATCCCCTCTTCAACTCATGTCAGAGGCTGAAGTATGACTGAGGGATATCATATCTTATAATTCCATTGTTATCATTCAATACCTACTCTGAAATATGTTGGATCCTAAAGTATGTCTGAGGAATATCATATCTCATAATTCCATTGATATCATTATTTAATTCATATTTTAATTCACATGTTACCATTCATACACCACACAATAGAATGTCCATGTTTATATTCTGAAATTCCGAACTAAATGACCATGTTACCATCCATACCTTACACATTAGAATAATCTTGTTCACATTCTCTATTTCACAACTAAATGGTCTTGTTACCATTCATACCTTACAATTTATAATGACCACATTCCTGTTAATTAATTCACAACTAAATGGCCATGTTACCATTATTAACACATAATTAATTCAACAATTAATTATCCACATCAATTCCATTACTAATTCCACAATTAGTTAAACATAAAAATTCCATTAGTTTATTCAAAATTTAACTAATCACATAAATAACATTATTTAATTCAAAAAATAATTAATCACATAAAATACATTAATTAATTCTAAAATTTATTAATCACTTAAATTATATTAGTAAATTCAATAATTAATCAACCACACCAATTTTAGTACTAATTCAATAAATAGTTTATCACATAAATCCCCTTAATTAATTTTCTAATTAATTGAGTACGTAAATCCCATTAATTAATTATTCAATTAATTAATCAATATCCACAAACTAAAAATCACATAATTAATTCCATAATTATTTATCTCACTCACAATCTCAATTGATCATAATTATTTCCACAATTCAATATCTCAATCATAAAATCTTAATATCTCATAATTAATTCTACAATTAATTATCTCAATCTATAATTCTCAAAATCCCCAATTTCCGATCTCCTCAATTAATTAATTCAATTAAGAACATAATTTCTAAACATATAATAGAAATTATAAAATTACATACATGTAATTTAAATAAATACTTTGAGATTTCAAGTATAGATAACCTACCTAAATTCATTAATGAGCGATCACCCAATGAAAATCCTCATAATTTGAGCAGCACAATTATATAGAATGAGATTCAAATTTAAAACCCTAAATCAAGATAAAATCAATCAAGATCTCTTAAATATAGATATAGATCTACAATACTAGATCCAGATCCACAAAAACATGTCTATATCCAATCAAAATAGGAATAAAACCCCCTTTCCTGAATAGGATAATAAAGGATAAGTAATAGGAAACCAAGTGAGGTAAGATCCTCTTACAGGGAGGGGTGAAGATCTTAAATCCAGGATTAAAATAAAAAATTTAAAATGTTTTTAAGTCTTTTAATCCAAATTGGGTTATCCAAAATCATGAAATATTATCTTGGGTTAAATGGGGATCAAATAAGAGTTAAATGGGGGGGTTTTGGTGATTAAAAATCTATTTTTTGGTGATTTAAAAATTCAGGCATGGTTAGTAGGGTAGGGGAGCACGATTTCTCCTAAATGTGTACCTAAATGTGAACCTCTATTATGGGGGTTCATAGTTTATCATAATAGGGTGTACATATTGATAAACCATGTGTCAACCATGCAATTCCTCTCTGTCCAAGGTTGCATGGTTTGCTGGGCATGGGCGCACGATTTGGGAAACAAATGAGCCAACTATGCACTACCCTTCTCCCTTGAAAGTTTCTCAAATTTTCACCCAAACACAGCCCAAGGTAAAACCCAACCCAAGTACACTAGAACAAGGAAAAAATAAATACCTAAAATTAAGACCAAGTCATCTTCAGGAAAGGTCAGCATCTTACAATCTCACCACCTTATAACATCTTATCCTTGAGCTGCACTCCCAAGAATCTCTAAGATTCTGAGTCAAGAAGGTTAGGACAATGATCCCACATATATTCTTTCCTTTCCCATGTATCCTCCCACATGCTCCCATGTTTCCACAATACAGAAACTGTAGGCATGGTCTTTCCCTGCAACACTTTCTCACTACGATTCAACACACATATTAGATGCTCTTCAAAGGAAAAATATATCTCAATATCAATATCATCCATATCGATCACATTAGAAGGGTTGGGGTGATACCAACCTAGTGTTTACACATAGAAATAGTCATACATAGCACTGTATCTCTGTGGAAGATCCAATCAGTACGCCACTAGCCTGATTCTCTCCACCACCTCAAACGGTCCAATAAACTTGGGTGCCCACTTGCCCAGTCTCTGTATTCTATAGTTATCGAATATTGGAAACACACAAATGAATACATGATCAACCTCTGTAAACTCTAGATGTCATTTATTTCTATCAATGTATGACTTCTATCTACTTTGGGTCATATCCATATATTTCTGAATCAACTGTACATGCTCTAATGTGTCCTACACGAGACTTGGTCCCAACAACTTTGACTCACTTACCTCCATCCATACTAGAGGTGGTATTCATGGCCTACTATAAAGATCCCCATATGGTTCCATATATATAGTTTCCCAATAACTACTTGTATGGGTGATCTCCACTAGTTCTAGGTGATTCTCCCAAGACCCACAGATGTTTAGAACAAAAGCTCACAACATATCCTCAAGCACTTATATAGTATTATCTGACCAACCATATGTCAGTGGGTGGAAATTCATACTCAATAAAACCTACATAGCAAGCACCATATACAATCCCTATAATAATCATGAAGTAAAACATAAGTTTCAGTCTGAAACAATATTATGTGGCACGTCGTGCAGAAAGACAATCACCCAAACATACAAATATCACAACTGCTCCACTGAGAAAGTCTCCATTATATTCAAGAAATTCACTAACTTTTTCATTTTCTCCACAATTACCCAATTAGAATTATTCTTATAAGGCATCCTTGGGAGAACCACCACAAAGTCCATGGTCACTTTGTCCCACATCCATTCTATAATGGCCAACAACTGTAGTAAACCTATAGGTCATTAACGCTCGGCCTTCACCTACTGATAGGTGTAGCATCGTGTCACAAACCTTACTATTTTATGTTTCATTTCCAACCATCAAAACTATATATGTATTTCACGGTTTATTTTGGTCACAGTTGGATGTACCACCCACTTCGAGGCATGAAACTCACACATCAGCTTGTCTCACATTCTTTTAGGAATGAAAACCTGATTCCTGACATAGATGACCTCATCCTCATATATGCTCCAATCAAAAGGTGACTCCCCACCATCAAGGTTTTCCCTCAAGGTAAAAAATTATAAATCCACATACTTCCTATCATAGATCTATCTAAAAAATGTACACTCCAATGAAAATATTTCGAGATTCATCTAATCCTAACTCTCATAAACCACAATGAGTATCTCATCCAGTAAATCCATCATCTTCCACTCATCACTAGACTTCTGAACCACCTGATTTTGAGTCTTCCTGCTCAAAACATCATCATAAATGTTCCCCTTTCCAGGCATATATGATGGCTAAAAATTGAATGGCTGCATATACTCAACCCATCTCTGTTATCAAAGATTCAAGTCTCACTGTGAAAATATGTACTTTAATCTCTTATGATCAATATACAGAGTAAGAAAACTTCCCAATAGATAATGTACCCAACACTTTAAAACATAAACCATTATAGCCAACTTGGGGTCATATGTAGGGTAGTTCGGTTCATAGGGCCTCAACTTCAAAGACCCATAAACCAAATATTAATCTCCTTGCATCAACACAGCTCCAATTACTATCCTAGAAGTGTCACAATAAAATGTGTACTTCTCACCTTTCTCAGGTAGGATCAATATTGGTACTAATTCCAAAATCTTCTTCATCTCCTAGAAAGAATCATCACAATCTTACAACCAATAAAACATTATCCCTTTTTGGTCAAGCCTGTCAGCAATGTTTTCAATCGGTAAATGTCCTGAATGAACCTCTAATAATATTCAGAAAATCCTAGAAATCGATGGATATCAAACATGCTCTTGGGATGCTCTCAAGAAACCACTATATAAACCTTCTCTAGATTTACCAACACACATTCCTCTGAGATGATGCTACCCAAGAAGTGTACCTGATTGATCCACAAAATTGTACTTGGATATCTTGATGTATAGCCAATGCTCTCTTACTGTACATAGGATGATATCAAGACGTTGGTCATAATAATGATGTGTCTTGGTGTGCACCGAGATGTCTTCCACAAAAACTACCACAAATTGATCTAGGTACAGATTAATGATTTTTTTCATTAATTCCATAAACATTACTGGTGTGTTCGTCAACCCAAGCAATATTATGAGGAAATCATATAGTCCATACCTGCTTCTAAATTCATCCCTTGGTATATCAGAGGTCTGAACTCTCAGTTTATGATACCCTAATCTCAAGTCAATATCTGAGAACAAAAAAGATCCTCTCAAATGGTCAAATAGGTCATCGATATAACACCCCAAGCTTTCACGATACGCTTCTCTTTCAATAATGCAATAGCTTGCATTGTACGCAACTTCGAGATTCTAACACACCGCGACCAATCAAAGTAGCCGTTATGAATAGTAATACCCACTTTTTGAAATTTTTTAAATTTTATTATTCAAATTGGACTTCATTTTTTATTCGGAATATCAAAATTATCCTATGCTGAATTTTTTTTCATTTTCTGAGAACTTCCATTTTTCCATGAAAAAAAAAACATGAAAACAACTTTTTTAATAAAAATAATTTATAGTGATAAATTATACTATTGGGTGGTTTAAAAATATAATTAGAATATATTTTTACCATTTTATTCAATGGTTGTCATTATAATTAATTTCACTTTGAAATTGTACTTAAAAAATTGTCAATCTTTTGATATATATTGTTTCTTTAAACACGCAATTTGTTATGACAGATGGAATTAATTATTAAATTAATTAATTCAACTTATATGTTTTGAATTTTTTAAAATAGACATCATTTTTGAATTAGGAATATCAAATATATCTTAGGGTGATTTTTTGGTATTTTTTAGAAAAAACTTCACTTTTAGATGAATAGTGAAACCACAAAGTGATAGTTAAAAAACTAATTTTTCGTTTAAATGAAACTTTACCATTTATGTGAATTTAATTTCAAAAATCTGACATACATGGTTTTAATTATTAAGTAAAATGTGGTTCAATGGGATGAAAATAATTTTGGTTGAATAGTAACATTTAAGTTTTCTTAATCGCGATTAAAGGTAATTAATGTAATTTTAGGTAAATATAATGTTATAATAATATGAAATTACCTTTACACTTGTCCTAAAATTATTTGATGAGTCATGGACGACCAAGAAAATACATGGGTCAACTTGGGGACACCATGGAACCACTTGGGTAAGAAAATGACATTAATAACTTTTTATTTAAAGTAAAAATTAAATTGTCACAAACAAGTGTTGTTTTACTGAATCAATTATTACATGGGGTTATATAAGTTAACATTTCGACTATAAATATTAATTGGAAATCTAAAAGTATTTCCTACATCATGGAATTTTTTTTGTAATTTTTAGACATTAAATAAATAAATTTATTTATAACACCATGGTGATGCAGTGATTACCTCATTAATGAAAAATTTAAATAAAATGAAAAGATAAGGTAAAATATAATACTTACACTTGTCTAAAACCAATTTTATGGGTTTATTTCGAACCCTTATCACCTTATCATCAAAATATATCATTGTGGGACCTTTAAAATTCAAAAATAATTTCATAATAAAGTAACATTTCCTGAGTTTCCAAAAGAGCACATCCTCTCCTCTTATAAAAGGCCCCCACCACTACCACCTTATTCACACCTTCCAAGCCATTTGGCTTGGCCATAATCTACCTAAATACACTCTCAACTTCCCTCTATTACTCCTAGAAGCCTCACTTTGGTCATAAGTCTTCCCAAGGAATCCTTTGGCTCAAATCAAAAAGAGTTACCCGATTTTAAGGTAATGTCTTCTCTTATGTTCTTTTGTATTATTTTGATTCTCCAACCCCTTAAACACTTTTTATTACTTTATTTTGTAACAACACCAGTATATAAAATATAATAGGATGTTGTTATGAGAATTATTTGATTTAAATTTACACACACATTCGTCTAATGGTTAAAGAACATACTGTTTCTATGAGTGGCGAATTACTGCCTCACAAAACGATGATTGTTCAATATTATTTTAACACCTATCATAGTGGACATTATGATGACACTATTTTTATATATGATATATATTATGTCTATGTTTTCCTTATGCTTCTGTATTTTTCATTTATGGATTACCTTTATGATTTCCATTATGGGTAAACGCAATAATTTCATTTTAGGAAGTGCGGACTACCGCCCCTCAAAGTGATTTGAATCGTTAATGCAAAATGTGGGATGTATAAAGGATGGATTAAATGATATTTTATGTGATATTATATTGGAATAATAATATACCTATATATCATTATGATTTCCTTCCATTAAATATGAAATAGAAATGAAATTAGCGTTCATGCGTACGTACGACTTACTGTCTCCATGAATGGTGCATTTCATTTCATACCTCTAAATATTATGTAATATTATAAATTCATGTATATAATGGATATATATTATATATAAGATATCTATATCATGAATATAATTATGGATATAAAGGATATTTCACCACATGAACAACTTGTAATTATAAGAATTTTATTTTTGACTCAAGTACCAAAGATCAACAAAACTACCGTTATTAACTTAAATAATTACATAATGTTCATAACATTGTAATAAGTGATATAAAAGGAATAATTATCATGAAAAAGGTTCTTAAGAAAGTATAAATTAACTCTAGTTTATTATTCAGGAGATTAAAGAACGATCGAGTCAAGTCGGACACGAGGTAAGGGACTTCGTCTCAATCTCCATTCATTGAGGCATATTTTGTTTTATACACAACTTTCTTTTATACGGTGTATAAACACCTTTTACTTTTACATTTATTAAAAAGGAATCTTTTTTATACGAAGCGTTTTACTAAACGACAAAAGGGAATGTTTTTTTAATACATATGCGGCGACAATGACTTCACCGCCACCATGACCATTCTCTGAGTCTCAGCTTCCTCTACAAGCCAAAACTTTTTTTTCAAATGAAAAATAAATATCAAGTTTTAGTTTTATTTTATTTTGGTATTGAAAATGGATTTGATAAATTTTTTACTATATCAATGTGTTGTATTGATATCCAGTGATTGAAATGTGGAAATTTTATGTTTCCTTTAAGCATGTTTTATGTGATACAATTATGTTATGGTTTATGATATGTTTAAACCTTTTCATATAAGGAATGCATTGGACATAATAAGTGACAGGTGGAGCCCACTATAGCTCCTCGATGCATCAATAGGTCTCATGAGACAAACTAGTGTCTTGGAACAAGGCCTTGAAAAAATATTATTTGTAGTCTTGGCACAAGGCCTTGACTACGTGGTTATGATAGTATGGAATTATGCATTCCATCATTATGAAAATGGTTATTGATATTGCATGTGATTATTCTACAAGGAGAATATCCATGTGAATATGTAAATAGAATTATTTCATTTTATTTTTCTATATTATGTTGAAGTTCAAGTTTTAAATGTTTTTGTTTCAGTTATACATTGCCTTAAATGTTTATATTTATTTATGAAAGTTTTCGCTGTATTATTATCCATACTAAGCATCTGAGATCACCCCTTTTTATGTTTTATTTTTCCCAGGATGTGAAGAAATATTTTATGACTGACCTACAGGGATAATATGAAAGGTATATGATGGTGGAATGTGGAGTCTATGTTATTGTAGTTTTCCAATTTATGATGTAATGTAAGACTTATGAATGTATCTAGTGTTTCCAAGGCTACTAAACTAATCCGTATTTCGAGAATTGATCTTTTTTGATCATGCCCATTTTACATAATAATGCACTGACTCTAGGTAACTGGGGTCGAGGCATTACATTTGGTATCATAGGTAGTTTAGTACTAAACTTGGAAGCTAGTTTTAGAAAAACTCTAATTAGAGCACATAGACCTAAGATAGACATTGAGGATTAGTATGAAGTATCTTCCTAGAATTTTGGTATTATAGAGATTTTGTGAATTTTCCGAGAAATAAATCCCTGTCTAGATACGAGTAGGTAGAGGCGGCTCTGGCACAGATGTACCTAGGGGTAAAACTCGAAAACACCACTTTGAGGTAGACTCGAACGAGAACTGGTGCACAACAATGGGCTTTGCTGCACTCTTGGTTACGACACTCCTGAGGGATTTGCTTAGGATAATTCTCATTTTTTTACAAACCATTAATAAGGGTTTATGACTACATACTTCCTCAAAGAGAACATTTTTATGATTATGGATTATATCCATAAATAGTTCAATTTATGTTAAGTATTTTGAAAATTTGTTGTTATGTATTTTGATTCATAAACTAATATAGTTTATGACATTTTTTAGAAATAACACCTAGTGTATGGAATGAAAACCGTATCAATGCATGCACTCCATGTAGGGATTTCCCTCCTGCTCAAGATAATTATAGTGGAGCTGGTGATACAACTGGTGATGATCAACTTATCACCATATCGGGACAACTAACTCAGGTTATGAATAATAACCTTACTCGTTTGGAGCACCCAGATCCGCAACGTGGATGATCAATGTTATATCTTTTCATGAGGCAACAACCTCCAACATTTAATGGGGGGTACAGATCCATTAGTAGCTGAGAAATGGATAAATTCCCTAGGGAAAATATTTTAGGCTTTAGGGAGTAGTGAAAGGGAAAAAGTTGTCATGGCAGTTTACCGCCTCACTGGAGATGCTGATCAATGGTGGTCATTGATTCAAAATACAAAGGAAGATGAAGAAGATTCAAGTATGGAATGGAGAGAGTTCAAAGAGATTTTTTTAGAAAAATTCTTTCCTCGTGACCATCGAGCAGATATGGAAATGCAATTTCTGAGTCTGAGGCAATAGGAGGATGAGAATGTCGCAAAGTATGATTCTAACTTTACAAGGTTAGAGAGGCATGTTTCAGATTATATATGTAACCCAAGAAGTAATATTGATCATTTCTTTGATGGGTTAAAACCATTTCTCCATCGATATTTAGTATCACAATAATTCTCAACGTACGAAGATATGGTCTTGTGTGCTATCAAGACAGAAAAGGAAATCTCTTAGTCTTATGAAAACAAATTAAAGAAAGAGAAGAAGAGAACGGTGGAACAAGATACAGATAAAGGGAAAAAGGGAAAGAAGGATTTTCCATTATGCGATAATTGTGGGAAGAATCACCCTAATACTTTCCTAAAAGGAATGGGAGTTTGTTATAAATGTGGAGAAAAAGGTCACCAGGCTCGTTATTGCAAGGGAAAGAAAGAGGCTATCAATGTTGAATGATACAATTGTAGGGAAATGGGGCATTATTCAAATGAATGTCCTAAGAGTTAGGGAATCTTACCTTAAAAAAGGCCAAGGATCAAGGACAAGCTTATGCTGTTACTACAAATGAAGTTGAATAATTATTGTATTTGTGTTTTTGGACTCAAGAACTATAATATGGTTATAAGAATAATGTGAAATATATATAACGATTGTAATGTAGTACTTTTTGTATTCATTAAGGTTTTAATATGATGAAGGTAATCATATTTTTAGTATGTGATAATAAGAGAAACTTTACTTTATTTGGGGAATTTGATGTTACAATTGATTTTGGAATCTAGAGACCTTTTAGAGAAAGTCTGGACAGAAGTATTTTGGATAACTATAGAGGTTGGAATGGATTATAATTTATATTGGATACTATTTTTATGGTTATTTTTGGATATTTATAAAAAGGACAACATGCAGACCGTGTGAAAACCCGTCGCGTCGGAAAAAGCTGTAGGAATCGAACCCACAACCATAGTGAAATTGGGATTTATCGCCTACCACTGGACTACATGAAGTCCCTAGAGGGTATAATGTAGTTTTTTTAGTTCTGATAGATGAATTATGAATTTATTTTTATAACCCTATACGGTTAGGATAAATAGAATATTTTTGAGTTCTATTATCTTTTTGAGTGAAAGATGAGTTTGTCATAGAAATTAGTTGACGGTTGAAATTCTACTTGTCAAGTATATATATATATATATATATATATATATATATATATATATCTTATTATCTGAAGAAATTAATTCTTAAACTTTAGGAAAGGGATATTAAAACAAAAAATGTGTTATCCTAATACCTTATGTTTTGTTGAACTGATGATATTTTAAATCAACATAGATTGAAGGCTTTGAGGCCCTCAATTTTATAGTTGTTTGTGATTGATGACCTCAATCAATCCCTACAGATATTTATGATTTTACTCCAATTATATGTTTCTAATTTCCACCAATGTTCTCCTAATTGATATCATAATTTGGTGGTGACTTTTTCATTTCCCTTTCCCTCTTATTAAGGCTAAATTTTATTAACCTTATTTCCAATGTGGGTTTTCAACAAAGGTATTTTCTATTTTCAACCTTTTATTTTCAAAGAACATTTTCAAATTGAAAGGAAGCAATTTATTGAAGGAGGGGAGAATTTAACAACCCAAGCTTTCACGATACGTTTCTCTTTCAATAATGTAATAGCTTGCATTGTACGCAAGTTCGAGATTCTAACACACCGCGACCAATCAAAGTAGACGTTATGAATAGTAATACCCACTTTTTGAAATTTTGTAAATTTTATTATTCAAATTGGACTTCATTTTTGTATTTGGAATATCGAAATTATCCTAAGTAGAATTTTTTGTAATTTTCTGAGAACTTCCAATTTTCTATGAATAGAAAACAATTCTTAAAACAACTTTTTTAATAAAAATAATTTATAGTGATAAATTATAATATTGAGTGGTTTTAAAGTTTAACTAGAATATAATTTTACCATTTTATTAAATGGTGGTCATTATAATTAATTTTACTTTGCAATTGGACATAAACAATTGTCAATCTTTTGATATATATTGTTTCTTAAAAACACGCTATTTGTTATGACAGTGGGAATTAATTATTAAATTAATTATTTCAACTTATATGTTTTTTATTTTTTAAAATAGAAATAATTTTTGAATTAGGAATATCAAATATATCATTGGATGAAATTTGTGTATTTTTCTGAAAAACATCAATTTTTGATGAATAGTGAAACCACTAAGTGGTAGTTAAAAAACTAATTTTTTATTTAAATGAAACTCTACCACTTCTATGAATTGAATTTAAAAAATCCAACATACATGACTGTCATTATTAAGTAAAATTTGGTTCAGTGGGATGAAAATAATTTTTGGTGAATAGTAACTTTTAAGTTTTATTAATCGCGATTAAAGGTAATTAGTGTAATTTAAGGTAAATATAATGTTATAATAATATGAAATTACCTTTACACTTGTCCTACCCTTATTGGATGAGTCATGGCCGACCAAGAAAAAACATGGGTCAACTTGGGGACCCCATGGAGCCACTTGGGTAAGAAAATGACATTAATAACTTTTTATTTAAAGTAAAAATAAAATTGTCAAAAACATGTGTTGTTTTACTAAAACAATTATTACATGGGGTTATATAAGTTAGATTTTCGACTATAAATATTCATTGTAAAGATAAAAGTATTTCCTACATCATGGTAATTTTTGGTAATTTTTAGACATTAAATAAAAATATTTATTTATGACACCATGATGATGTAGTGATTACCTCATTAATGAACAATTTAAATAAAATGAAACGATAATGTAAAATCTAAGACATAAACTTGTCTAAAACCTATTGGATTGATGGATTTATAACCCTTATCACCTTAGCCTATAAATATATAATTTTTGGACCTTTAAAATCCGAAAATCATTTCAAAATAAAGTAAAATTTCAGGACTTTCCAAAAGATCCCCTCCTCTCCTCTTATAAAGGACCCCACCACTGCCACCTTATTCACACCTTAAAAGCTATTTGGATCGACCAAACACTGTAAAAATACTCCCTAAACTTCCTTCTCTTACTACTAGAAGCCTCACTTTTGGTATAAGTCTTTCCAAGGAAGACTTTGGCTCAAATCAAAAATAGTTACCCGATTTTAAGGTAATGTCTTCTCTTATGTTCTTTTGTTTTATTTTTCTTCTCCAACCCCTTAAACTCTTTTTATTCCTTTCATTAGTAACAAAACAATTATCTTAAATATACTATGATGTTGTTATGAGAATAATTTGATTTAAACTTACACCCACCTTAGTCTAATGGTTAATGAATATACTATTTATGTGAGTGGTGAATTACTGCCTCACGAAACAATGATTGTTCAATATTATTTTAACACCTCTCATGGTGGCCATTATGATGAAAATATTTTTATATATGATATATATTATGTTTATGTTTTACTTATGCTTCTGTAATTTTCATTTATGGCATGCCTTTATGATTTCCATTATGGGTAAATGCGATAATTTCATTTTAGAAAGTGCGGACTGTCGCCCCCTCAAAGTGATTTGAATTGTTAATCCCAAATGTGGGATGTATAAAGGATGGAGTAAATAATATTATATGTGATATTGTACTGGAATTATAATATACCTTTATATCATGATGATTTCCTTCCATTAAATACAAAATATAAATAAAAGTAGCGTTCATGCGTACGTACGGCTTACCGTCTCCATGAACGGTGCATTTCATTTATTACCTCTAAATGTTTGGTAATATAATAAATGCATATATATACTGGATATATATGATATATATGATATCTAAATCTTGAATATAATTCTGGATATAATGGATATTTCACCACATGAACAAATTGTAATTATAAGAATTTTATTTTTGACTCAAGTACCAAAGAACAACAAAATGACCGTTATTAACTTAAATAATTACATAATGTTCATAACATGGTAATAAGTGATATAAAAGGAATAATGAACAAGAAAAAGGTTCTTAAGCAAGTAGAAATTAACTCTAGTTTATTTTTTTAGGAGATTAAAGAATGATCAAGTCAAGTCGGGCACGAGGTAAGGGACTTCGTCTCAATCTCCTTTCATTGAGACATATTTTGTTTTATACACAACTTTTTTTATATGGTGTATAAACCCCTTTGACTTTTACATTTATTCAAAAGGAATATTTTTTATACGAAGTGTTTTACTAAAAGACAAAAGGGAATGTTTTTTTGTACGTATGAGGAGACAATGACTTTACCGCCGCCGTGACCATTATTTGAGTTTCGGCTTCCTCTACAAGCCATAACAATTTTTTAAAATGAAAAATTAATACCATGTTTTAGTTTTATTTTATTTTTGTATTGAAAATGGTTTTGATAAAGTTTTTACTATTTCAATGTGTTGTATTGATATCTTGTGATTGAAATGTGGAAATTTTATGTTTCCTTTATGCATGTTTTATGTGATACGATTATGTTATAGTTTATGATATGTTTACACCTTTTCATATAAGGAATGCATTGGATTTAATAAGTGACGGGTGGAGCCCGCTATAGCTCCTCGATGCATCAATAGGTCTCATGAGACAAACTAGTGTCTTGGAACGAGGCCTTGACAAAATATTATTTGTAGTCTTGGCACGAGGCCTTGGCTACGTGGTTATGATAGTCTGACATTATGCATTCCATCATTATGAAAGTGGTTATTGATATTGCATTTGATTATTCGACTAGTAGAATATCCTTGTGAATATGTAAATGTCATTATATCATTTTATTTTTCCATATTATACTGAAGTTCAAGTTTAAAAGGATTTTGTTTCAGTTATACATTGCCTTAAATGTTTATGTTTATTTATAAATGTTTCCGCAGTATTTTTATCCTTACTGAGCATCTGAGATCACCCCTTTTTATGTTTTATTTTTCACAGGATGTGAAGAAATATTTTATGACTGACCTGTAGGGATATTATGAAGGGTATATGAGTGTAGACTATAGAGACTATGTTATTGTAGTTTTTTACTTTATGATGTAATGTAAGAGTTATGAATGTATCTAGTGTTTCCAAGGATACTAAAGTAATCGGTCTTTCGAGACTTGATCTTTTGTGATCATGCCAATGTTACATTATAATGCACTGAATCTGGGTAATTGGGGTTGGGGCGTTACAATCGATACAGGGGAGAGGATACTGGTTCTTCATAGTCATCTGGTTTAACTTTCGGTAATCAACACATAAGTATAAACTTCTATCAGCCTTCTTTGAAAACAACACTAGTGAACCCGAAGGCGACATACTCAGATAAGTAAATACCTTACCCTCTAACTCCTCCAGCCGAGTCTTGAGCTCTTGAATATCTTTCAGTGCCATTCTATATGGTGGAATAGAAATCATCACTTCCCACGGTATGAGCTCAATGCTAAATTCCACATCTCTCTCAGGTGGAATCCCTAAGAAATATTAAGTAAACACATCCTAAAACCTATCCACTAAGTGTGGAAGGAAATCTCATTTTACAACTCCATCATCCAGAAATAAACTAGAAACCTGGGTTGTGATCTCTCCTATTTGATGAGTAATTGGCCCTACTCAGAACACCTCGATATCCCACTCTCCACAGTGAATATGTTTGTAACCCTTAAGAGATGTAATGGTCACTCTCTTATGGTAAAAATAAATGTGGGGATAATATGAAACTAACTAGTCCATACCCATAATTAGTTCAAATCTTGACATGTCTATGATATAATTATCCCATAGAAATCGATACTACTCAAACTCAAGAGAACACCCCTTGAACAAAAAAATATCTCTTGACCGAACTCCATGAGGTGTGTTTTTCGTCAACACCCCACTCACAAACTCCATCACCAGGCTCAAACCATTAACAAGTTTTGTAGAAATAAAGGAATGATAGGCACTGATATCAAATAATCCACTAGATATCATAGAAGCTATAAAAATAGTACCTCTCACTGTCAATGGTCTAGCCTTGATATCCACAAGTGTAGGGTGAATAGAATGAAACGGTCTTACCCCACTTCCCCATGATGTAGTCTAAGTACCCTGTGCTGCACTAATCTACTAATATGATCACTCTTACCCCAAAGCTCCACATACACTAACTTTACCAGCTTGTCCAGTAGAACTCCAGATGCAAGAAAGATACGGTGAAGAATATCCTCTTCCTACACTCTGATTCTGAATAGCTATACACTTACTACCCATCTATCACTGGGTCCTGTAGAAATTTTGTAGTTGTCCCATCTTTCTGCAAGAATGTAACTATATTGGTGGATAAGGTAACTATCTTCAAAAGTTTCTTAATCTACCACACTGGTGATAGATTACTCAATTAAGGTCCTGTGCATCTGATCCCTCTTTTTAGGTACTCTGTTTCCTATTGACCTGGTTGATGGTTTCATAGCAATGCTTCCTACTCTCAGAAGTTGTACCTTCAAATCTTCCAAATGGAACCAACTTTCCTACAATGGAAGCCTCTTTAGGTTACCCATATCAATGAGATCCTTATCCACCACCTCAGCAAACTCCTTTAACTAAAAATGGATAACAAGGGACTTAATCTCCCATTTAAGCCCATCCTAAAAATGTCTCGCTGTAGTTATCTCATCCACTGCCAATGCTAGAGAAAAGTGTTGCAAATGTGTAAAGCGTCTAACATAGTCTATCACATAAATACTCTCCCAAGTAAACCTCATGAACTCAGCTACTCTCTCCTACCTCAGTATCTCTGGATAGAAGTTCTCTAGAAACTTATCCAATAGTTCCTTCCATAACATACCATTAGCATATAAAGTTCACGCCTGGACATACCACCAATGATTCACTTATCCTCGTATCATGTAAGTAGCCAAAAATACCATCCTCTCTAGAGGAGTCTCAAAGTGGTCAATTATAGTCTTGATAGACTCAACCCAAAAATCATCTCTCTTAGGTCCACCCTCTCCAATAAAAGCGGGAGGGTGTTGAATTTGAAACTCCATTTTTAGATCAAACATACTCTTTACAACCCACCCTGGGTCTCTTCCCATGAATTTCATGAAGTGGGAAATGTTCTCTGGGAACTGCTCCCTGAATTCCTCACCTGACACAATTGGTGCCTTAGTTCCTACTACTGGTAGATCATCTCTCGCCATGTCCTCATGTTATCCTCTTAATAAGTGCCTTCATAGAGAAATATATATACCATTACAAATAGGTACCTTAAGACACCTTTTACAAAATTAACACATTTAAGGTAAAATAAAATATTCCACAATAAGTCATTTCCCCAAACCCTACCACATAGTCAAAACTGAGGTGTTATCACTTCCCTTAATAATCTTACTTCTTGGTCCTAGATAACAAGGGTAAACACATTCTAATTATTCAAGTTTCTCATTTAGACACCCATTTATTCTCATCTTACATCATTCTAAAATCATTCTCAATTTCATGTTAGGTGTCATTTTCATTTCAATTTCACAAGAAAGGAAAAACATCTCAAGTTCAATAACTTACCCATAACCCATTTTTCTATGTGTGCCTAAAATGATGCATGTCATAATAACCCTAAGTTCCTAGAATGATGAATGTAACTCAAATCTTGTTCCATACTGGTCCACGAGTCAAAAATCAGAAAAAATTAACATCAATAATCATAACACACAACAATTGTGTCACCCATGTTGAAATAATATTCAACTGTAACAACAAATAAGAATAACAACAATCCCACCTTGGGTACTTGGGTTCTCCCCCATACATGGGTTAGCTACTCCCATGCATGAGATCATAACCAAGGCCCGAATCTTTCTAGTTTCATGTCTACCTTTATCAAATAGTAATACAAAATAAAAAAAAAGAAAAATGGACTCTGATACCACTTTGTAATGTGCTGACCTTGGTGCCACACATCCGTGCCTCGAGTTGGTGAGTCACATGACCCCAGGTGTGCCTCCCCATATGCTAGAGGATACCTAATAGTAGTGAGGGTTTGAAATATCGATAATAGGGAGACTATACCCCCTTTTATCAGATTAAATACAATACAAGAAAATAAGAAACAATAACTAAATAAAATGTAATCATAACCTAAAATAACTGGTATAACGAGATGTCTAAAAGTGGAAATACAATATCAAAACTAAAGAAGAAAATATGCCATTCCAATGTACGTGTCAAGTGTATAAAATTAAACAAAAAATAAATACACTGATGACACCCATAATTGGGTCCCTAATCATTTCTAGTTCCCTCACCCATGCTCTATCCCATATCATCCTTATAACAATGAGCTTTTTCCCTTAACATATCCAGAAAACAGAAAGTCTATTTGGGTACCAATAAGGCAGCCCGAGTAGGGTGTGAGTACAGCTCAGTAGGTCACCACCGACGGTGTATAAAACAATATATAGTTAATAGAAAGTGTATTCAGTAGTATAAATACATAATTACAATTCATAAGTAAATAGTTATCACATTATCAATTAATTTTTATTTAACAACATAAACCCCCAAACTCTCAAAGAAACTCGTACCTTAATGCTTCCTTTGGCTCATTCTGAAGCCTGAAGTATGTCTAATGGATTTCATATATCATAATTCCATTTTTACCATTCAATACCTACCTGGTCTCATACCAGGTCCTGAAGTATGTCCGATGAATATCTTATCTCATAATGTCATTGATACCATTATTTAATTCATACTTGAATTCCCATGTTACCATTCATACATCACATAATAGAATGACCATGTTCCCATTATTTAATTCACAGCTAAATGACCATGTTACCATTCATACCTTACACATTATAATAACCATGTTCCCATTCTTTATTTCACAACTAAATAACCATGTTACCATTCATTACTTACACATTAGAATGAACATGTTCCCATTATTTAATTCTAAACTAAATTTCCATTTTAGAATTCATAACTCATAATTAATTCAACAGTTAAACAACCAAATAAATTCCATTACTAATTCAACAATTATTTAAACACAAATATTCCATTATTTAATTCAATAATTAACTAATCACATAAATAACATTAATTAATTCAAAAATTAATTAACCACATCATGTAAATTAATTAATTCTACAATTAATTAATAACTTAAATTATATTAGTAAATAAAACAATTAACTAACCCCAAAAATTTCATTACTAATTCAACTATTAGTTTATCACATAAATACCCTTATTTAATTCCCCAATTAATTGAGTACATCAATCACATTAATTAATTATTCAATTAATTAATCAATATCCAAAAACTCAAAATTCCATAATTAATTCCACAATTAATTATCTTAATAACAAGTTCAATAGATCATAATTAATCAAAAAATTAAATATTTCAATCCTCAAATCTCAATATCTCGTAATTAATTCTACAATAAATTATCTCAATCTATAATTTCCAAAATCCCCAATTTCACATTTCCTTAATTAATTAATTCACCAAATTAATTAATTCAGTCAAGAACACAATTTCCAAAAACCCAATAGAAATTATAAAATAACATCTACATAATTTAAATAAAGACTTTGGGATTTGGATTATAGACCAACTAACTCAATTCGTTGACAAGCAGTCGTCCAACAGAAATCCCCAAAATTTGAGTAGCACAACAACATAGAACAAGATCTGAATCTAAAACCCTAAATGAAGATTGAAAAAATAAAGATCTCTTAAATATATATATCTACAATAATATATCTAGATCAAGAAAACAATGTTTATATCCAATAAAAATAAGAATAACAAACCCTATCTAAAATAGGGGAAGAAAGGAGAAGGAATGAGAAACCATGTGAGATGAGATCCTCTTACAAAGAAGGGTTCATATATTTGATATAGTCTTTGAATCACAAATAATGGAGGTAATAAAGACTTTTAATCCATTTATAAGGCTCCAAAATCATGAAATATCATATAGGGTTGAATAGGGGTCGAATAAAAGTTAAAATGGGGGTTTGAGTGATTAAAAATATAATTTTTGGGTTATTTAAAAGATCGTGCATGGTTAGTTGGGAAGGGGTGCATGGTTTCCCCTAACTATGAGCCTAACCATGCACCAATATTATGGGGGTTCATAGTTTCTCCTAAGAGGGTGCATGGTTTTAAAAACTGTGCGCTAACCATGAAATTCCTCTGTCCAGTGTTGCCCAGTTTGATGGGTTGGGGCACATGGTTAGGGAAAACCATACGACAATCATGAATTTATCTTACCCCTTCCAATTTTCTCAAATTTTCACCCAAACACACCCAAAGGTAAAACCCAACCCAAGTATTATCAAACAAGAAAAAAAAATACCTAAAATTAATCTCGAATCATCATCAGGAATGTTCGGGATCTTAGAAAAACAATTTCATTTACTCTCATGAAGTATTCATCAATGGATTCTTCATCTCTCATTATTATGTGTTCATACTTACTATACAAAATTTATATCTTTTCTTCATTCACTTTAGTATTACCATTGAATATACTTTCCATCTTATCCCACATACTCTTTGACTTTTGGAAACTCATCACCTTCATATAACCATTTTCTGATAAGGACATAAGAATAGAATTTCTAGCCTTTCCATCAACTCTTATATTTATTTTATTAGTAAAAAATGTAGGAGAATATTTCTAAATAGGTGTAAAATCAATTGTAGTAGCATCAAAAACATCTATGCCAAAATATATGAGATAAAGAATCATCTAATTTTTCTATCCATAATAATTTTTTCCATCAAATGTAGGAATTACTTTACTATTTATAGAATTGATATTATCCATGATAAGGATTAAATAGGGGAACATTCCCTATGATACCAATTAAAGTTTCAAAGGATTAAATAAAAACTTAGAAGGGGGTTGAATCCGTTGGCAACTTTTAAAAGTTTCAATACTTTTAAAAAACATAACCCTTGAAACCTATTAAAGTTTATATCCTTATTTTCTTTTAGTAAATACCCATGCATGGAAATGTAGGAAATCAAGTAAATCACATAATATTTGAAAGGTTTTTCCTTGGTGTGAGAACCTACATCCTTTACATAGCCACTCCTGTGGGTCTATATAAATTCTCTATAATGAATAAGTGAATACAACTCGTTCCAACTCCCGCTAGATAGCTTTTATGTCTCAGTAGAAATTATTATTCTAACTCCAATCACCTTAAAAATTTAATTACAAAAAATTACGCCAAAATAAAATAATATAGACTTTCTTGAAACTTCTCCACAAAGTTTCTATCTGTAATCCTCAGTCCGATGTGGAGAGGCCTGATTCTCTCATTCCTATGGGGATGGGTTCAATAGACATAGTCTAATGAATTTATTCTAATGGAAACATTAATATTAACTAATTCTAAATATATATTACTCAAACTCTTCTAAAATTCTCAGTCAGATATTCCTTAGTCTGGTAAACAAAACATTAAGATGTCCATCCTTATAAGGAGGTATCATCCAAAAAAAAAACTTTGACATGAATTCTACAGTGCTCCACCTTTTCCAATCACATAAAAAGATGTAAAGTACGAATGTATTGTGATTCTGTTAATAGGAATCCCAGAAAGACAAAGCCAAGAAACTAGGAATCTTTTCCTACTTAATTGTATTAAAAAACATCAAGATCTATGCATTTTTGAATATGAATTTTGACCACTCAAACTCTTCACAAATCTATTGAAATATTATTGAGTCTTATCTGTAATTACTATTATCAAACTTCCAAAATTTTCTTCGGTATGATGGAACATCATTATCTCATTATGATGTACCTTACTTATCTCATTAGGATGGATCTTCCTCATCTCATTATGATGGAACATCCTCATCTCATTCTGAAATGACTTTCCTCATCAGAGTTAGTATGGTTGAATTTTTTCTTAGAGTTAGTCTAATTGACATTTCTTCTCAAAAGCAATCTTAATCGAATTTCTTTCTCAAAGTCATTATGATTGACTTTCCTCCTAGAGTTAGTCTAATTGAATTTCCTCCGTATAGTTAGTCTGATGGAACATCCTTAGCTTTATTCTGATAGAATTGTCATACTGATGGAATTCTCATTATGATAGAAATTGCATTCTACATGTTTGAAATTATTCAAACCTCACTAGCTATAACTCATTCATTCTTCTAAAAACATATTTTCTCGGTACTTCTGGATCCGATGCAAACATTTTCTTGATTCCTATAACTAAGAAAATCTTTATGATTCCTCCATTTCTTCAAAAGATTTTATCATGAGAGTTTTCATGATTTATGATAACTTCAAGATTGGAAAATCACCTTTTGAAATACATAGGAAATTATTATGACTTCTATTACATTCAAAACCTTGTTTCTTTTCAACCAAAACACAATATGAATGGTTTCACCTATTCTCACCCTTTTCTTCATATGTATTGTATCACAATTGTTATAGACAATTTATCATATTTGAGAATTAAAAACTAGAAAATCATCATCTGATTGAAGGTTATAAAGTATAAAACTTTATAACTCCTAACATCACCATCTTCATTCAAACTATTCAACAACATTATATCTTTATAACCAACACTGAGTCGAATGAAACTTGAAACTCGTACTAATAGATCTAAGACCGATGATGTGTCTTATCAACAACTTTATTATTATAACAACTTATCTGATCGGTGCTACACAGTTTGATACTTTGTGTTTGGTGCTGCTCAGTCTGATCATCTATATCCAGAAAAAAAAACTTTCTCTAAAACAATACTTTTCTTCATATTTTTGTTTAGGTTTGAAAATTTAGAAACTTTCACCAGTTTTTCAAAAACCATTATTTTTCAAAATATTAGTTTTTAAAAATACAAAACATTTTTAAAAAAACATCACAAGGTTATTCAGTATACCATACCACTTATGAAATGGAAAGAAACCTATGTTGTCATACTTTCATTTTTTGGTTTGGAAAATGTTTTTAAGGCATATTTTAGGATGAAACTTTAACCTTGAGGTGTATAATGTGACTTTATAGGATAACTCAAAGAAATAATGGGATATTACAAATATAAACCCTTAGAAAAAAAATTGTTGAAAGACGTTCCATATTCCTTGAGAGGGAAAGCATCTCTAAAAGTGATAGTGGGATGGAGATAGAATTAGATGAAGTTGTGACTCAAGGTACATAAGAATTGTCAAAGGAACATGTTCTATAAATCCCCATGTAAGAAGAATCTATTCTAGAGACACAAGTAATGTGTGGGAGTACAAGAGAGGTTAGAGAACTAGAATGGTATGGTTTTCTTGTCGCCAAGGATGGTGACTAATTATAAGTTTATAATAATGATACTATAACCTAAAATTATGTTGTAAGTGGCACATATGTTGCCAAGTGAAAATAATTCATCAATTCTAAAATGGATTCCATCTACCAAAATCAAGTCTGTATTTTGGTAGATCATACAATGGATGTAAAACCCATTGGTTGCAAGTGGGTATTCAATAAGAAACTAGTCATTGAAGGAAAAGTCAGTACCTATAAGGTATGAATATTTGTAAATGGATTGAAATAGCATCATGAAATTAACTGAGATAAAACCTTTTCACCAGTTGTAGTGTTGAGATCCATAAGAATTATGCTTGACATTGAGGCTTACCGTGACTATGAGATTAGAAAAATGGATGTCAAAAATTCCTTAGTTAATGGGAACCATCAGGAAGATGTTGATATAAAATAGCTTGAAGGGTTTGTGACCTCAGAGAATGAAAATATATAAATAATTGAAAAATAATCCATTTGTGGATTAAATCAAGTGTCTTGGATATGGAACATTCATTTTGATGAATCTATAATAGAATGTGGTTTCTTAACGAATGAGTGTGATCCTTGTGTCTACAAAACATTTAGTGGGATTGCATTCATTTTCTTAATTTTATATGTTGATGACATATTACTTATAGGAAATCAAATACCAGTCTTACAGTTTTTAAGATGTGGTTGAATGAATGCTTTTCTATGAAGGACTTGGGTGAGACAACATATATATTTCGAATCAAGATATATCATGGTAGATCCAAGAAGTTGCTCAACCTAATTCAAAGTACATACATTGATAAGACACTTAAGAAATTTGGTATGAAAAAATCCAAGAGGGGATTGTTTCCAATGTCACATGCCATTCATCCTTCCAGGAAAATGTTTCCTCATATACATGGGGAAATAAATAGAATAGAAAGGATTTAATATGCATCAGTGATTGGGTCATTCATGTATATTATGATATGTACTGGGATAGATGCTTCCTATGAATCAAGTGCAGTTAGAAGATATAAAGATGATTCAGTTGACCTCTAATAGATAGCAGTCAAGAGTATCTTTAATTATTTGAGGTGTACTGAGGATATGTTCCTAGTCTATGGAGGATATGGGGAACCAGTCATCAAAAGATATGAATATTATAGTTTTAAAACTTATCAAGATGACATGAAGTCACAAACGAGATACATATTCACATTGAATGAAGGTATTTAGAGCTGTAAAAGCTCAAAAAAGGCTATAGTCATAGATTTTACAGTAGAGTCCAAGTATATTGTGACTTCTGGGGTAGCTAAATAAACATTATGGATGCAAAAAAATCATCCAAGATCTTTAATTGGTATATAATAGTAAATATCCTATTACACTCTATTGTGATAATATTGTAGTGGTGTCTCTCGTAAAAGAGACAAGTACACATTAACGGACGAAGCATGTAATTTGGAAGTATCATCTCTTGAGGTATTTTCTTAAGAGATGTGAGGTTTTAGTGAGCAGTATTTCCAAAGAAGAAAATATATCACACCCCTTAACTAAAATCTTGACTCACCAAAAATATGATTATTAAGTGAGTTCAATTGGACTGAAAGTTTTGGGTAGTTGGATCGAGTCCTCATAGAATTTTCTTTGAGTTGGTGTCCTAGGATTAGCTATTTGTACTTTAATTAAAAGTACATTCGATATATTGAATATTAATAAAACATATTATTACATATTTTCCATTGTTCTATAAGACTCTAATGTGATAATGTCCTAGAGTATATGTCACATCGATAAGGTCATAACTGTTCTCTGTTATATTGAGAACCATGAAGTGTTATGATGATGTTCTTAAAGAATGTTCTTCTCTTGGATAACATACTATGATGGGACACATAGTTCATAGACTGTTAAGTGAGATCACTCATAAGAGTATGAGTCTTAGTATCATGAAGTTCTCACTTGGTAATCATCAATGTGGGAGATTATGAGAAAGAATCAATGGTAGGAATTCCACATGGTTTGGTGTCATCAGATATTCCTATATGCGAGCATGTGTAATGGTACTTGGACTTTAAAATTATCATTAATTAATTTTATAAATCATGCACTTAGATTTTATGATGAAAACCATGACTACATATATTCATGGTAAGTTAGGTTACATTGTTCTTATCATGACTCGAATGTCATTAATGAATAAGTTAAAGAAGGATTTATCCCTTCTATATTTATGGAAGCTGATATCTCATCCATTAGATTGAAATAGAACCATTGCATTAAATTCCACATACATGGTGTAACAATGTGTTTATTTTATATATTTAAATAAATATTTACCAAGAAAATAGGTTGGTGACATAGATGTGCAATCTTCTTGATGAGATATTTGGATAAATGGATTATATTATTTAGTGAGTGTTCATTTTTGGTTTTCATCATTTCAAAATTAAGTTATTTATCTTGGGTGCCTTGACTCATTTCTAGATAGTAATTTTGGACTTTAGGAATGTTCTCTTGATGCCAATTAGAAAGAATCGTATTGGTTAAAACACTAAGTGTTTCTGATGATCTTGATTAAATACAATTTGAATTTAATTAATTGAATAAATATTATTCTCAAGACTGAGGTATAATTTTATTCATGTTTTATTGATCAAAAATATATATTGATTAATTAAATATTTAAATTAAATATTTATTTAGGTGTTTAGTAAATAAAAGAAAAGTTTGAATAGACCAAGGCCATGTCTAATAAATAATATTAATTAAAAAGATGGTTAGATAATATTTTTCGACGCTCAAGTTGGAGAGCACCATAGAATAATAATAAGAATATTATTATTATATGTAATGAGGTTTATTAACGGTTTTAGTATTTTTTAAGGTCTAGAATGTAATAAAAAATATCCTAATCTAAAATCAACCTCAATAAATAGCCTGTTATAGCTATTGTGAAGGTAATTGAAAATATGTAATTGTTTCAAATAATGAATTTTCTTTTAACTTCTCTATCTCTCTACCTCTCAAGAAAAATAAACGTTTGAGAGATTTATTCAAGATTAAAGAATGAGTGATCAAGAATGAACAACGCAAGACATTTTATTCCCTACACTAGCACATAGAGATCGTTTAACATTTATCGAATATCAATGGGGCATGTGTGGATTTTCACTAGAGGGATTCTATTCTTGGATCCTCATATAAAAATGAAGGCAATTTTAAAGGGTCTTTTATTATGATTAACATCATTAATGAAGAAATATTCATAATATAAGGTAATAATTTTTTATAACATTAAATAAATTAATTAAAAATTTGATGTTCAAGATCCTCACTCTTGGTTTTGATCATATAAACATTAAAAGAAATTTTAATATATTTCCCACCACCACATGATTCCACTACTACCAGAACCATTATAAGGTGCCACTATTCTAGATCCTTTGGCAGTATGGATAGATCTAAGAGGAGATGTGGGAGTAGAAGTATAATTTTCAAGCTCAGTGGATGTTGAGTAGTACGTAGACACAATTACAAGAAGTATAATCACTAGTCTCAAGGCCATATCTTGATTACTTTCGATATATTGACTTTCCATCCAACATGGATTTGAGGAAAGTATAGTCAGGGGTTGTAGCAGCTTAGTTAATGCACAACCACTCGTTATGTGATTTTAGATTTTATGATTTATTTTTCATTTATTATTATCAGCAAATAGACTAGTTAAACATGCTCACACTTGTTAAGGATGAATTAGTGGTGTCCTACTGAATTTTATTACTCACACCTTGCATAAACATATCGATTCACATTCGGACTTTATGTTTAGGGATTTGGATAAGGAAAAGGGACCTCTGGCTAATGGTTATGAAAATGAGAATGGAGATGGTTGCATATCGAGATGGACTCTAGAGGACCTTGATGTTTTATTTATTTATTTATCTGCCTATTATTTTGCTAGTTTGGATTTCCACTTTAGAATCCCATTTATTATTGTATGACATGTGTCTCATCTTTAAGTTTCTACATAATTACACTAGTTTCTATTATATTGTTTATTATGTATTATTTGTATTTTGACATGATACTATGGGTATAGTCTCCCCACTGATGGACTTAGACGCTCACTGCTAGTCAAAAATCTCTTGTGTGCGGGGAGGCATACATGAGGTCTTGTTGCAGTCCAGTTCGAACCCAACATTTCAGGTGAAGGAATTAAAAAAACCATTAAAAAATACTCCATACCATAAAAAAATATCATTCTTAGTAGTGGTCTTTTCATCTAGTAGAAGTAGTTTAAACCTTTGCCTAATTATTTAGCGGTGGTTACTAAAATATCACTGCATTACATGTTTGCTAGTCATTTCACAATAGTTTGATTCATTTAGCGCTGGTTTTTATGTGATTTTTTGAGAATTTAGCAATGATTTTCATTTTATTTAACGGTGATTTTTTTAAAAAAAATTGAAAATAAAATAGATAAGATGAACCTTACAACCGATAAATATGTCAGTAGATGTTAGGTTTATTGGTATTTAATATTAACCACTGTTAATTATGATTCAAATTCATTTTTTTAATAGTGGTTCTTAAAAATCACCTCTCTATACTTTTAAAAAAAATATACTTTTTAAAAATATGTAATAAAAAAATATAAATATAAAAACATTGACATGTAATAAACTAAAACATAAATGAACAATAAACCCTTCATACATACATCATACAAGATACATCCATAGTTATATACATATACATTCATAGTCATCATAACCTTAGTCAACTGATTACCTCAGTCAACCCATACCTCAATTATCAATATATAAATATAAAATATGTCCAGCAATAACCCATGCCCAATATATTCTGACCCCATGACCTATGTTTCATCCTTCTACCTCCACATCATCCCATCAATTGAAACATACCAGATAATCACATCAATTGTAATAAAAAAGACAGAAATTAAAACTAAACATAATAAATCAGAATTACAATAGAATCTTTGATTAAATTTAAACATACCAAAGAAAATAAGAACCATCACCACTACCTTATAAATAATTACTTGAATCGAATGGTCAACCTATTTACTTCGGTTAACATCTATCACCTACAATAAAAACCATAACATTTAAGAAAAGAAATGAAAAAGTGAAAAGAAATGGAATATATTTATAATGTTGCACATAAAATATGTTATTTTGTTAATCAAACAGATGAAATTTTAACATAAAACTAATAATATACCATGAAAAACACTTTTAAGACATAAATTTTACTATTTAAAATATGATTCAACTCTTGAAACTAAAAAGGGATTAGTATATAAAATTCTAATTGATTTTGAAATAAATGTTCAATGTGATTAAATTTTACTTACTATTTTCTAAAGAATTTGATATAAAAGCATATACTATATTTAAAAACTAAACCAATGGTGGTTGTTCCATGGTTTCATGTCAATATGAGGGGGTTTTCTATGGTTTTTACCATTACATGCATGTTTTAGTGTTTTAAAACACTAAAAATGTGTTTATGGGAATCCTAGGAAAACCATAAATCTGAATGATGTGTTGTTTATTAATAAATTCCAAAAACCATTATATAGTCATTATCCACTAATTTCATTTCAATATGATGATGTATTCCAAGTCTTAACCCCCCGATGAACACTTTTAATGGCTTTAATTCCTTTAAAAGCTATTTACTGAGCCATTGTTACCACACTGCATGCCAAATTGATGTGTTTTCTACACTTAAAAATCAAAAATAACACAATGGTGTTTTTTCCTTGATTTCACATCAATTTGAGGTTGTTTTCTCTGGTTTTTATTTTTACCTACACATTTATGTGTTTTAAAACACTAAAAACCTATTTGCGGACATCCTAGAAAAAACTTAACTTGAAATGACATTACTTCGATTCCTATATTTCAAAAATAAATATATGGTCATTTTCCTCTGATTTTATGGTAATATGAGGATGTTTACCTAGTTTTGACCCCCCAATACACGTTTTTAAAGGCTTCAACACATTTAAAAACTATTTATCGATCCATTTTGACCACAAAACACACCAGATTGACATGTTTTCTACAATTACATGTCCAAAATAACTTAATAGTGGTTTTGCCATGAATTCACATCAATCTATAGTCCTTTTCTATGGTTTTGACTATTACACGCGTATTTATTTTTTTAAAACACTAAAAACATGTTATATGAATCATTGGAAAACCGTAAGTAAAAATGACGTGTCATCAATTATTAAATTTAGAAAATAAATATATGGTCATTTTACTATGATTTCATAGAAATTGTATGTTGTTTTCTTGGTTTTGACCCCCTGATGCATGTTTTTAAAGGCTTCAGTACCTTTAAAAACTATTTACCGATCCATTTTAATCACACTACACGTTATATTTATGTTTTTCTATGTGTAAACATCAAAAATAACTAAAATATAGATTTACCCTGATTTTATGTCAATTTGAGGTCTTTTTCTATGGTTTTGACCATTACATGCATGTTTTAGTGTTTTAAAACACTAAAAACGTGTTTACAGGTATCCTAGGAAAACTGTAACTTGAAATGATGTGTTATTAGTTCTTACATTTAAAAAATCAATATATAGTTGTTTTACTTTGATTTCATGGTAATTCAATAATTTTTCCTAGTTTTGACCCTCCATCACATGTTTTTAAAGGCTTCGATACCTTTAAAAAACTATTAATTAAACCATTCTGACCACACCACTTGTCAGGTTGACATGTTATCAATGTGTATACATCACAAATAACTCAAAAGTGGTTTTCCCAGGATTTCAGGTCAATATGGATTAATTTTCTATGGTTTTTACCATTACACACACATTTATGTGTTTTAAAAGACTAAAAATCCATTTAAAGACATCCAAGGAAAACCGTAACATAAAATGATGTTATGTCGGTTCCTACATTTCAAAAATAAATATATGGTAATTTTTCTATGATTTCATGGAAATATGACAACATTTTCCTAGTTTTGACCCCCCGAAACATGTTTTTAAAGGCTTCAGTACCTTTAAAAACTATTTAACAAGCCATTCTAACGACACTTCACATCATATTGACATTACGCATACGCTTTGAAAATTAAACAATGGTGGTTATTCCTTGATTTGACATAAATATTATGTTTTTTTCTATGGCTTTGACTGTTGCATGTTTTAGTGTTTTAAAATACTAAAAATGAATTTATGAGAATCCTAATAAAACAGTAACTCAAAATGACATCTCATCTATTAATAGATTTAATAAATCCACCTATGGTTATTGAATTATGATTTCATGGCAATCAAATGATTTTTCCTGGTTTTGAACCCCCACCACATGTTTTTAAAGGCTTTGTTACCTTTAAAAATAGTTTACTAAGCCATTCCAACTACATCACTCATCATATTGATGTGTTGTTAGTGAGTACATGTCAGAAATAACTAATTGGTATATTTACCCTAATTTCACATTAATATGAGGTCATTTTCTCTTTTTTTTGAATGTTACAGACACATTTTAGTGTTTTAAAACACAAAAAACACATTTACGGGCATCTTGGGAAAATTATAACTCAGAATGATGTTCTGTTGGTTCCAACATTTCAAAAATAAATCTATGGTTGTTTTAATTTTATTTCATAGAAATATACTAAAGTTTTCCGAGTTTTGACCCCCCATATTCATGTTTTTAAAGGCTTTAATATCTTTAAAAATCATTTACTGAGTCATTCCGACCACACCACATGTTAGATTGATGTGTTTTCTATGCATAAATGTCAAAAATAACTCAATAGTTAATTTAGCATGATTTGACATCAATATGAGTTATTTTTCTATGGTTTTCACCATTATATTCTTGTTTTACTCTTTTAAAACACTAAAAATGTGTTTACAGGCATCCTAGGAAAACCATAAATCATAATGACTTGTTATCAGTTCCTACATTTCAAAAATTAATCTATAGTCAATTTTATATAATTTCATGGGAATCTGAGAATGTTTTCCTGGTTTTGACCCTCTAACACACATTTTTAAAGGCTTTGGGACCTTTAAATAGAGTTTACCATCCATTCGGACCATACAACATATCAGATTGATGTGTTATCTATGAATACACATCAGAAATAACTAAAAAACGGGGTTTTCATGAATTCATGTCAATCTGAGATCTTTTTCTATTGTTTTATTGTTACATTCCTGTTTATGTGATTTAAAACACTAAAAAACCACTTATGAACATTTCAAAAACATTTTTAACACATAATGACATATCGTCGGGTACTGCATTTCAAAAATAAATAAACAATTTTTTTCCTATCTAGTTTTATGGAAATATGATGAAATTTTCCTAGTTGTGACACCCCAACACACATTTTTAAAGACTTTGATGCCTTTAAAATTTATTTACTAAGTCATTCCAACCACACTGCACGTCAGATGATTTTTTGTCTATGATTACATGCAAAATATAATTCAATGGTTGTTTTCTTATGATTTCAAGTCAATCTAAGATTTTTTTTCTTTGGTTTGGAATATTATACACATGTTTTAGTAGTTTAAAACACTAAAATTGCATTTACAGGAAACCCTGGAAAACTGCAACTTGGAATAACATGTTGTTGGTTCCTACATTTAAAAAATATCCATGGTAATTTTACTCTAAATTCTTGGAAGCCCAACATCATTTTTCTAATTTTGACCCTATATCATGCATTTTTAAAGAATTTAGTACCTTTTAAAACTATTTACAATGGAATTTTGATTGCACCACATGTCTAATTGATATTTTTTATATGAGTACATGTCAAAAATAATTCACTGGTGGGTTTCTCATGATTTCATGTCAATATGATATCGTTTTCTATGGTTTGAACCATTACACACATGTTTTGGTGTTTTAAAACACTAAAAATACATTTACACGCATATCAGGTAAACTATAACTAGAAATGATGTGTCATTTACTCCTACATTTCAAAAATCAATCCACAATAATTTTCCTCTGATTTTATGTTGATATGGAATATAATTCCTATTTTTGACCCCCCTTCCCCCCACACATGTTTTTAAAGGATTTGGTACCGTTACAAACTATTTACTGTGTCAAAACTAAGAAAATGAGCTTGAATTATTTTTAAACTTAAGGATAACAATATGTAATTTATATTTTATATGCAGGAATCAAACACATGTCAATCCGACATAGGATGTTGTTAGTATGACTCAAAGTGCATGTTTTCAATATAAAAGTTTCATTTTAGTTTTATTTAAGGAAGTTGTATGTGTTCTCTGAAAATGTGTGAATGATCTAGGAAATTTAGAATTTACCTTGATATGATAAGTTATAAGGCTAGAAATGTCCTTGGGAATCGTTCTAGTAATCCATTAAAATAAAAAAACTAAATCATTTTCAATTTTCTCTCACCATTGATCCTATGTTTTTTATAAGAGTCCTGTTCTCGCACTTTTCCTTTCTACCTTGGAATTTATCTTTGTGTTTCCCTATCAATAGTTCTACTCAAACCCCCACTAGGTGTAGTAGTAACTGATGATGACTCCCTACCAAAGACAACTGATGGAGAAGGTCCAGAACTCATCTCCTGTACATGTATGATATTCTCCTTCCCTAAAACAATTGGAACTTCATCATTCTTGGAAAATGACGTTGTTTTTGAAGGGTTCACATCCCATATTTATTGGATTCGAACCTATTAATAAAAAAATATTAACAATTATTTTTTAAAATATTTTAAATTCATAATATTATCTAATTAATAATTTTTTTACTACTATGTATTGTTATTTCATTACTATAAAAACATAATATTGAAAAATAAATAATAACAAAAAATAATCCTTAAACCCAATTAATTGGGGTTGGCTAGATGCATCAAACGGTGCTAAATTGGCATCATTTTATCCATGTACCTATCCCCATTTAATTGGGTTTAATAATTTTTTTGTTATAATATATTTTTCATTATTTTTTTATAGTACTGAAATAACATGAAATGATAATGAAAAATACTTACTCTAACATCTTTGGTAGGCTCATTTACAAAATTCACATCAGATTACCTATGCACTGTAATCCACATCTATGTATGGCCAACAGAGTAACCTAATTCATTAGTCTTTATTAAACATATAAAAAAGTTTGGAAAAATTTAACTTATAATAAAATGATATAAATAATAATGAATAAAAATCACTATGGATTACTCACCAAGAATTCATGAGGGATAAATGAATCATGCAGTTACAAAATATTTATAACCCCACAGACAAACAAGAATTCATCATATAAATGATTCATGATCCCCATTTATAATAGGCATTAATGATAGTTATGTGTATAGGATTCCTAAGTGATAAAATTTATCATTTTATTGTACAATATGATATACTGCATAATGATATAGAAAACCAATCATACAATATTAAAACATTACACCTTACGATTGGGGATTGCACTCTCCGAGAAATGGGGGAGAGGGGTCATCGTTGGGGATCACTATCAAGGAGCATGGAGTAATTGTGGGGTCATCATCAGGTAGCAAGTGGGGTTGGGGTCACGAGGATCATATGTGAGAGTGGGAAAAGGGGTGGTCACCATCGACGATGAGGGGTGGGCCGTCAGGGGTAAGTGGGGGAAGGGGGGAGAGGTATGTTGTTGGAGAGAAGGGGGGGTCCGTGTTGGGGAGATGTGGGGGTAGATGGTGAGGGGAGATACCAACATTGGGGAGAGGTGCGACCAAGGGGGAGGGGCGGTTGCCGGTGTCAGGGATAGGTTGGGTAGAGTGGGGGGGGGGGGGGTAATCCCTGGCGCCGAGGAGAGGCATGATCGAGAGTGAGTGGCAGTTTCTAGAATTTGAGAGAGGCGTGATTGAGGTAGAGGGGCGGTCACTGATGTTGGGGGAGGGGAAGGGTCGAGGGGGAGGGGTTTTCATCAACGTCAGGGAGAGGTGGGGCTGAGGGATCAGTGGGGGGTAGGGGGAGGGAGGGAGTCACTAGCACTGGTGAGAGTCATGATCGAGGTGGGGGTGGTAACCAGTGTTGGGGAGAGACGAGGCCGAGAGGGAGGGGTGATTGTTGACATCGAGGAGAGGTGCCACCAAGGGGAAGGGGCAGTTTCCATCATCGAGGAGAGGCACGACCAAGGGAGCGAGGGTGTTAGGGCATCATGTGGAGGGGGTGGGGTCAGTTATTTTTAAAAAATATTAGCAGCGGTTTCATTGAAACTTCCATTATATTTAAAATATATTTAATAATGTCTTTTTAGAAGTGATTATTAGAACTGCCACTAATAAACTTTCACTAAGACCACTCTTTTTTGTAGTGCTAGATAACATAGTTTGACTGAAGATTACCTTAAAAGTGACATATATAATTTTATTATTGATTCTAAAGCTATAAAAGTAATGAAGAAATACTATCTCTCTAACCTCTCAAACAATTGGATTTCTCTCAATACAATTTTTTCCCACTTTATTAATTTTCTCACCCATAGTATTTTTTATTAGTTTAAGGAATTTATCTCACTACAAGAATTATCACCCAAAGTAATTTATTTTTTACATTAAGGAATGTTATTCACACCTAGATGTGATATAGTACGTACATGCACAACATCATATTATATCTTTATAAGACATCAATGAATTTTGAAATGAAATCATTGAATCATTGTACAAATGTAACATCCCGAACCCAGATGTCACTCAACTATGCCCCAAGCCCAATTGGCTACATGGCCTCAAGCACATCTTCCCAAATGCCAGAGGCTTATGACTAGCAGTTTGGGACTAGGTGAGTCATTTGGGAGACTATACCCCCATTACCATAATTTATCACAATGGAAGTCAATCACATTAAATAGGGGAAACATATACAATGAGTAGACAATGGATAAAATAGACAAGTAAGATAAGAATATGTAACAATCCAGAAGTGTCTCATATACCATTATGCAGATGATACATGTTTCTAGAAAATATCCAAAATATGTACATACAAATATAATAAAATACAAGTATCTTAAATCCAAAACGACCGAAAAGTGCCCCCGTAGCATCACAAGCCTCATCTTAGTCCTATGCTTACCTGCTCTAAAACAATGATCAACAAATATTTTTAGGGAGCTTTCCCCTACTATCACCTGTAACTATATAATCTGTTTGGGTCCCCGCGGTGGCCCAAATAAGACATGAGATAAACATCCCAATAGAATTCCACCTAAATATCTATACAGTTCTAAAAATTACTATGAAATATTCTAAAAAAGTGAATGTAAGTAGTAATGTATGTGTGAAAGCCCAAGTCATATAACTACTGCAAACAAGTAATACTAAACAACCTTTTGTGGCTCCCTGCAACAAGTTTCGGCTCCTAACAAGGCATCTACAAGAAATATAAACAAACAACACAGCCTTTACACATAACCATCCATATCATGTCCACACATCCTTACCATATAATGAAAACTATATCAAAAACCCACAGCCTTGTCGTACAACCACAATCAAATATCCCACAGTCATGCTTTATAATGGAGTGTAGATCACGAAGGGCCGGATCATTGGTGCTGAAGACCAAGGCATCCTCTTCGAGTCTTAGGATAATCTCGATGGAAACTTGGTATAGGCACTGGTTGGAATCCTAGGAGCATGTGTAACAACATGTCCTACGTGGGCCCAAGATAGCTGGATCCAAGGGGTAACAAAGGCTAAGGAATCTCGTGGAATAAAGACCAAAGGTGCATAATCAGCCAAGGTGTCCACTACCGCATTCCAGATCCATGGAGATCCATTCATGGAATCTATGTAAATCATCAATCATTCCATGCCTTTAAAATTTTCAAACCATATGAGTCTACCCACTCATATAAAAAATTACATTCAAAACAATTCAATGAGTATACACACTCATTTAAACCATTACATCTCATGAGTATACCCACTCATGGACTCCACTTTCATTTAATCATGTCACATGGATATACCCACCCACTTATCCCCAATTTCTATTTAACACATCACATGGGTATACCCACCCATTAATCACAATTACCAACAAAACTATTTAGGAAATCTAAAAATAGCCAACATGTATACCCACTCATTTGAAAAGTTCCATTTAAGTATTTTATCAAGTTAGGCATGGAATATTATAATAACACAAGGTAACGAGGCATGATATCTCCTATGGATGTAGTTTGGCCTCATTTAATTACAACCGAGCTTCCTTAAACTAGGAAAACTCGAGGTCACAACCCATGGGTAGTTCATCAATGGTAAAAACCAAAGTAAAGGCATGGTGCACCCCATGGGTGTCCTTGGGCTGGGTCAACAACCACAAACGTATCTCAAAGAACCTAAGGGAGTCCCAAATAGGTCCTACCTCATCTATTTCAGATTTACACTTTAAAATTGGGCCCACACTAAAAATTCCAGCGGGCAGAAAAATGGTCAATAGCTCTATAAAGCATCAAAATCCAAAAGAAAAGTATAGAACACATACCTTATCTCATTAGTGGAGTTCTCATCTAGTATCAAGTCCTAATTCATCCTGGTTGGGAATAAATATATAGAACATATGAATAATAAGAAATTAGGGCATAAAATCCAAAATCCAGACAATGCAATTATTGTTTTGAAGAATCAAGAATGGCTAATAAGGAATCAATATCTTACCGTTGTGGTTCCAAAAAAATGATAGGGAATGAAATGGAATCTAAATGGGAGCTAGATCTGAAAATCATGATAAGAATGTTTTTAGGCTTCAAAAGAGAGAAAAAAGGCTTCTCTCCAAAAAATAGAGGCCCCTACCTCTATTTTTAAAAAACGTAGTTGGGAAATTACATGACAAGTAATTTCATTACATGGTGTGTAATGATCGGTTTTTCTTTAATGGGCTAAAACCCTTACAAATTGTGAAAGGTCATAGAAAAACCATTACATGTCATGAAATCGGATTACACAGTGTATAATCCAATTACACATCGCTTAATTGGCCTGCAACCGGTACACAACCTTCTTGCCTATTATTTCCCAGAAACAACCCAACCAGCCCATGGCCCAGCTTAGGGTCTAAGACAAAAAAGAATGTAAAAGATTCATACCTCAAGACAAACCTATGATCTTACAATCTTCCCCCCTTAAAGCAATTCTTCCCCGAATTTCTCTCTCAAGGGTAGTCAAGATCGATTTGAAAAAACTTCTGTCACTGAGCATGTATGTCGGCCTCCTCCTCCTAAGTATTGTCTTGTAAACAGTCTTGCTTCCATAGAATCTTTACTAGAGGAACTGACTAGCCTTGTATAACCTTAATTATCCTATCAACAATATGAATTATATTCTCCTTGAAGGATGCATCAAATTGTAGCTCATCCTCCTCGGGTTGAAAAGCGTGAGATGGGTCCAAATTATAATGGCGTAGTTGTGATAGGTGGAAGACGTCATGCATGGCTCAGTACCTCTGAGGTAACTAAAAATAATAGTCTACGGATCTAACTCTCTCAAGAATCTCGAATGGACCAACATATAGTGGCAAAATCTTACCTCGTATCATGATCCTTATATGTCCCAACCTTAGTGAAACACATAAAAAGACCAGATCCCGGACCTCAAACTCTAGAGGTCATATACGGTAATCGACATAGGATTTCTATCAATATTGTGCAGTAGCCATCTTCTTTTGAGTCAACTGGATCTACTCATAATTCTCTTGCATGAGACAAGGTCCCAGTAAACCTACCTCACCTGCCTTTAGCCATCACAAGGGTGATTGGCATAGCCTACTGTACAAAGCCTCGTAAGAAGACATCTATATCATTGCCTGATAATTGTTATTATATGAGAACTCATCTAGATGAATGTGTCTCTCCCAAGATCCCCCAAAATCTAGGACAAATTCTCTCATCATGTTCTCTAGCACTTGTATCATACACTCTGATTGGCCATCAGTCTAAGGGTGGTGGACTGTGCTTAGAAGCACCTATGTACCCAGTGCCCTCTGAAAAACTCTATAAGAAAAGATATGTAATGTGGGAATCCCTATTTGAAATGATAGTGTATGAGAACCCATGAAGTTGTATTATCTCATAGATATATAACCTTCCATGAACATTAACATTGAAGGTATCCTTGATCAGTAACAAATGATCAACCTTTTTGATCCCGTCAACAACATCCCACGCAACATCGTTACCTCAAGGCGACCTTAGTAAACTATTCATGAAATCCATTATGACATCATCTCATTTCCTCTTTGGAATAAGTAAATGCTATAAAATCATGGCTGGTTGTTGAGGTTCCTCCTTCACATGATGATAGGTGTAACACCTTGTAACAAAACTCGATACATCACTTTTCATACTTGGCCATTAGTATTGATGATGCAAGTCACGGTACATCTTGCTGACTCCGAGATGTAGTGCCCAAGATGAAGCATGAAACTCTCACATCATATCCCCACGTATATCCACTGGATCCCAAACACATCCATGGATATGTAAGATCTCATCAACACCTACAGTCTAACCAGGAGGAGGGTCCTCACCTTCCACACTCTCCCATAGGACAAGACCCTCTGAATTCGATAACTGCCTCATCCTTACTTTATAATATAAGGTTTAGGTCACAACTATGGATGTTAAATGTGTTTATCCCTAACTATTGTGCACCACCATATAGATCTTAGAGAATAACACCATAAGTTTCCACTCACTACTTACCTGCTGCACTGTCTGTATCTAAGTCCACGTGCTCAGTGCATAGAACATTACATTACCTTTACCAATCATGTATTCAAGCTTGAATTCAAAAGATTGTAGGTAATCCAACCACCTTTTTTGCCTCATATTCAAATAATACTGAGTAAATATATACTTGGGGATTTTGTAGTCTATATACACCAAAAAATGATCTCTCAATAAATAATGTCTCTAATAGAGAAAAACATGAACAACTGCATCTAGCTCAAGATCATGCATAGGGTAATTCCTCTCATGTGGCCTTAGAAACTGAGAATCATATGCGAAAACTCTACCCTCTACATCAACACTACTCCCAGCCTAATACTTGATGTGTCACAATTAAGGATGGAACACTCAATTCATCATCCCCATGAAAACTACTATTTTGTTTGTGAGACTGAATGTCATAACTAGATACTCATATAAACCATACCTACTATGAAAGGTTGTACAAGGTATATCTGTGGGTAAAATATGTACCTGGTGATATCCTAATCTTAATTCAATTTTAAAGAATACTCGAGATCCTAGAATCTTATCAAACATTTTATCTATTTGTGGAAAGGGATATCAGTTTTTAACCATTAGCTGATTCAAATTATGATAATCCACAAATAGCCTAAGAGTTATATCCACCTTTTTTGAAAAAAGAACTGGAAAACCCCACAGAGAAGTATCAGGTTGGAAAAATCCCTTTTCCTCCAAATACTCTAGCTTCCACATAATTTCTTACAACTCCATCTTATCCACCTAGTAAGTAGAAATGGATACTGGTGCAGCTCATAACACTAGTTCAATGGAGAACTCAACCTATCTCTCGAGAGTTAAACTAGAAAATTCATCTGTGAACATGTCCCTGAAACGATCCACCATTACAGGAAAGTCTACCTGACTCATTACTTGATCATCCAAAATACAAAATAGAAATCTAGGCTGTCATTCTACCCAACTCATGATGATCTTGTCCATTTCAACTCGCCTGGACACCCCATTCACCATTGTGAGTAAACACTGCATCCTCTGGTGATGTGAAAGTTACCCTTAGGTGATAGTAGACAATGTAAGATTGATAATATACAAAATAGTCCATCCAAATAATGACATCAAACCCTATCATCTCGAAGACATAAATATCTCAAATAAAGTGACACCCACAAACCTCAACGGGGTACTCCCTGCACTAGAGAACTTCATACATTCTGATTCCCAATAGTATTTCTAGCATTAAAATGATTTCAAAATATGACACAATAAGCCCAAGGATTTTCACCATAGGTGCAAATATGAAACTATGAGATACACCTGTATCAAAAAGAGCAGATGCAGTAGTAGAGGCTACTAAGATCATTCCTCTCAATGTAGACAGTATGAAACCTTGCTCCTCAGGGGTAGGTTGTACATAATATAATTAACATATACCATGGCCCTATGAAACAACCTCACTACTCAGATTAGCCCCCCTTCGATGTATTGGAGTAATTGGTGTATGGCTACCTCAGCAAAAACCACTATTTCTACAGCGTGATTGGCCGACATTGCTCTAGCTCCCTGCTTGACATAGATCTTAGAAACCTACTCCTAAAACTGACATTGGAGCTGACCCCCTACCACACACAACTGGAGGGAGGGTCCTAAAAACCATTTCATTTGGCCCATCCCTCCATAAGCTCGGCACTCGACTGGGTCGTAGTCACGCTGATTCTTCATGTGTCCTCTCCTGCCACACTAGTAAACAAACACCGAGCTACTAACACTCATAGACTAACTGATGATCATCTCATGGTAAGCATCAAAATGGACCTTTCTTCCTGAAGATATAAAACTAATAGGTTGATAAGAAACATTTCCATGCTCTATATCCTCAAATTCCCCTAGGTTCCACTTTATAATCAGTTCCTGATTTACAATCTTAGTGATAGAGGTCAACCTGAAGACGTTGACCTGGGATTTGATAGTATGTCAGAGGCCTTCCACAAAGCATCTTGCTCTCGAAATCTCATCAGTAAGGTACATCAGTTCAAAACTATACAAATCTGTAAAGTATGTTGAGTACTCTATAACTTTCATGGTGCCCTGCTCTAGACGCATGAAATCACTAGCTCACTCTGCCCATAGCGTCTTGGGGTAAAAGTAGTCAAGGAATTTGGTCTGGAAATTAGTCAAACCCATATCTCATCACCTTTCAGCCTAGTTCAGAATATCCCACCAGTACATTACTACTCCATGTATCATATAAGGGGTGAGCTTGACACTTCTCTCAAGAGGTTTCTCCAGATGCTCGAAGATAGCTAGTGTGGTCTCAAGCCACAACTCAGAAGCTTGTGGACCATCATCCCCCAAAAACGTGAAAGGATGTTGCTGCTAGAACACCCATGTCATCTCGACCATAGTCATGGTAGGCTACAGTGCTCCTTGGAAAGTCTACATATAGGAAAATAACCCTTCGTTGAACTATGCCTTAGCTCCTATGTCTGAAACAATCTATTGTACCACAAAAAGAACTAAAAGAGGATCCACTAGTATCTGATGGCCCACCACCTTCAAAGCATGGTCATCACCACCCTCTTGGCATACCATTGGAGGTCTTCATGGTGACTTTCCTCTCCAATGCCAAACACTCGCCTCAGAAAGGAATGATATCAATGTCACATCTAAAAAGCGTTGGACATGTCAAAACCCTCCTAAAAACAAGTCATAAAACACAAACTAATCCTAAATCCATTAATGAATAAAGAACAACCACAACACAACTTGAAGAACTACCTATCACCCCCTCAAAATCGAGGTGTAGGTCAAGTCTCTATTTTCCAATTATTTTCATTTAATAGTCATTATTTGAAATGATTTAACCAATGTTCCACCAAGTTCTGATCCTTTAGGACTAATAACACCTCATGAACCAAAATTTGATTCTCATATAATCCATACACATCAAATTCACTTTTAAATATTAATTCAAAAGGTGCATCATTTTCTATTTCATAAGGGCCCATACACCTTATGAATTGAAAGATGATGTCACTTCTCTATCCTCTGCACATAGTCTATCACAAAATCAGGAACAACTATTAAAGCACCAATCACAATAGAATGCGTCAAATAATTCATCTTAAATGGTATGACATAATGCATGATATGTGATTTCTAACAAGCGACTATATGATGCATGATATGGAATACCCTCATCTCATCAGGTTGAAAAAAAATAGAACCCACAATTGCATCAATAGTATCAACATAAATCATGTGTGTCTCCTAATGGTAAAATGAAATCAACTATAATAGTCAAAACAAGAAAATATCAATTTCATTTTGGGTAATTTGGATTTTTCTTGTACATGAGTAGGCTACGCTTGAGCTTAGTGCATTAAAAAAATTCCATTTTCATTCATATCCATGTCTATTGTCTCTAAATAGTAAATCAAAACAGAAAAGAAATTGTCTCTGATACCACTTTGTGATGTCCTGAACTCGGATTCCACTCAATAGTGCCCCAATCCCAGTTGGCTACATGGCCTCAAATGCACTCCTCAAATTCCAGATGCTTCAGACTAGTGGTGAGGGCCTAATTGAGTTATTGGGGAGACTATTCCATCATTACCAAAGTATATCATAGTGGAAGTCAATCAAATTCAATAGCAGAAGTAAATACAATAAGCGGAAAATATGTAAAATAGACAAGGAAGACAGGAATATATAACAAGCCATAAGTGTCTCATATACCATGATGCAGATGATACATGTATCTAGAAAACAACCAAAAAATATACATGGAAATAAAGTACAATACAAGTATCCAAAATTCAAGAAGATCAAAAAGTGTCATAGTAGCATCGCATGCCTCAGCTGGGTCTCATTCTCCCATGCCCTAAAGAAATGATCAAAAACTAGTGTTATGGTGCTTGCCCCTACTATCACCTAAAACCATATAATTTGTTTGGTTCCCCAAGGAGGCCCAAACATTGTATGCGATAAACATCCTAGTAGGTTTCCACCCAAAGATCTACACAATTCTAAGCTGCACTATGAAATATGCGAAACAAGTACATGTAAGTAGTAATGTAAGTGTGAAAGCCCAATGCATATAACCAACGCAAACAAGTTACACCGAACAACCTCTTGTGGCTCCCTGAAATAAGTGGCAGCTCCCAACAAAGCCTTACTCTATAAAGAAAACCATATAAAAAACCCATGACCTTGTCGTACAACCACATTCATATATCCCACGATCATGCCATATAATGAAGTGTAGACCATGAAGGGTTGAATCCAATGAATTGAAGACCAAGGCATCATTATCATGTCCTAGTATCATCTCGATAGAAACTCAGTATAGGCACTGGTTGGAGTCCTAGGAGCATGTGTACCAGCATTTCCTACATGAGTCCAATCAAGCCTGGTCTAGTGGAAAACAATGCCCAAGACATCCCACAGAATCAAGACCCAATGTGAATACTCAACCAAGGTGTCCACTACTGTGTTCCAAATCCATGGAGATCCGTCCTTGGAATCTATGTAAATCATCAAACATTCCATACATTTAACAATGTCCAACCATATGAGTCTACCCACTCATATAAACAATTACATTCAAAACCATTCAATGAGTATACCTACTCATTTAATCTATTACATATCATGAGTATATCCACTCATGTACTCCACTTCCATTTAATCATGTCACATGGTTATACCCACCCACTTTTCACAATTTCCTTTTAACGCATCACATGGATATACCCACCCATTAATCATAATTACCAAAAAACCATTTAAGCAATCTAAAAACAACTAACAAGTATACCCACTCATTTAACAAGTTCCATTTAATCATTAAATAAAATTTGGTATGACATATTATGATAACACAAGACAAGGAGGCATGACATCTCTGACAAAGAAATCTTATGTGCATATTTTTAATTAAATAATGAGAATTTTTTTATTTTTTAATGATAAAACCCATGTATTTCAATGTTTTATTAAAATAATGGGTAATTTGAGTTTTAGAATGATTATGAGAAAAATTGAGAAAAGTGCATAATTTTGGATTTTTCACAGATTTTTACCACAAGGGTATTTTTGTCATTTATTAAAAAATATAAATAAAACATTACTGATTAAATTTTTTATAACACTGATTTTATTTTCTTCAACTTTATCTTTATGACCAAGAGCTGATTCAAAGATCTATTAGTCCAAAAAATTCATTGGATTTGGAAACTTTTCTGGGCAGACAGCATGGACCTCACCACCGTAACATATGCACAAATCAGTCTCATCCACTCTAATTTCGGTTATTATACCTGATATATCACTAAGTCACATAAGAATGACTCTAAAAAAACTTCAGGGGAGTTTTGAAGTCATTAAGGTTTCCATTGATCGTTATACATTTGAAGGAAGATTCTTGGAAATTTCGGCCATAAAAAGTCGTATTCAATGAAAATTCCATACCTACTTAATACGATGTCTAAATGAGATTAAATGTGGTGGTTGAATGGAAAATACATTTAGGAACAACTTTTATGAAGGAGTCAATGTGTTAATCTTCCATTTGTTATTCCAATAATGTGAAAACTTTTAGGGGATAGAATTCTGCCTATAAAAGGAGGCTCTCGCCTCCTTCCCAAATCATCAGCTCGACACCAACAACCATGGAGGGTTCCCAAAGTGTCATGGTACGATGATACACCTCTCTTCCCACCCAATTTTTTCATTTTATTTTATTTTTTATTTTTAGTTCGGTATTATTTTTCAATTGAAATTCAAATATTATTTTTATCAATCCATGCCTTTGTGTTTCTCCATCAATTTTTCTTTATTTCTTTCCCTATCTCTCTCTTCTCTTCCACTCACTCCACCAAGTAATCTATTACTCTCATAAATGAGAGGATAACCCCAAGACTTGGCCAAAGGGGATGTGAAGGTGATCATGAATATTTTTAATGTTTAATTTTAAGTTTGTAGATATATTTGAGTAGCATGCACGAGTAAGTCGAATGTCCCTGATGTTGTGACTACCACCAATAACATGAAAATCAACCTATCCATATTATTTTATTTAATAAATTTCCCTCTCTCAATTGGTTAGTTCTTCACACATTGGAGTTGAGATAATCAATGGATGAAACAACTTCAATTGAACCGGGTCCTGGAAGATGACACATTCTAAACAAAGTTGTGTCACCAACTTGGATTAAAGGAGGAGTTGGAATTGAGAGTGCTCAAACATTCAATGATATTCCACAATTTATAAATAATGAATAGTAGTTCAAACATGAGATTTTGTGTTTCGATTATCAAACTGAAATAAAATATATAAAGTAGAATAATTATTTAATATTTAACCAACCCCCAAAACCAAGTTATTTCTTATTAATTCATTCTATTTAGACTTGAATATTAGTATAAATTTATAATTCTTTCTTCACACGTCATTATTTTAAATAATAAAATACCTAAAAAGATTTTAATCACTTTCATTTAATAAAAAAACCAAAAAAGAGATATAATAGGTGAATTAAATAAATTAGGTACACTACATTGAGAAGGATCTTCAAGAAGGATTCCCCTAGTTAGCCACTGTTCTGCACTAGAAAAAATATAATTATTCTTGTCCACACCCCACAATAGATGTGCATCAAAACTGACACTGTTTTTGGAGATCCAATCATTAGTTAATTTAAATTTTCAATTTTCACATATTAGTTATAAATAATTTTATTTAAAAAACTAAAAAAATACTTCCATGATGTATTCAAATTTAGAATATTATGCATGGAAAAATTACTCATAGGTGCAGCAACAAGAACAATTAGAAGATGAATATTTTAGAAGAGATCAGATGCATGAACGTAGAGAAAGCATTGGACAAATGACCAGAAAGGCTAATAGAGTATTTGATTATGTTCATGCATTAATAGAGAAACCCAACCATAATCCAGAGGAAGAACATGAGAAAGTGGTGGAATAAATTTCACCACTTCTATTTGAAATTGAAGAACTTGAGGAAGCAAGGGAGGAAGACGTATCTACTAAGCTACAAGTGGGAGATCAACAAAGTTTGGATGAAATATTGATTAAATATGAGGAACTACCTAACATCCCCATATAATTAAAAGAATAAGATTCAGCACCACTGAAGGAAGAAACCACCGAAGTGGTGGAATTTGATGTCAAGATGGAGGAGCCGGATTACCTACCTCTATCCTCAGAGAGTATACTCCAAGAGGCACTTACCACTAAGGTGGAGATTGAAGCTGAACCGACTCAGGGAGTTGAACCATTCATTGACTCTATCCCTTCTAATTTTATTGAATATGAATTCTACATCACTCCATGTGGTTTTTATGATACAAAATTAGACAACCTCAACTCGGCCTTGGAGGAAGAAGAAGAACCTCGATGTGCACATGCTGAGGAACATATGGAGCTCCCTAACACAATGAATATTTATTGAAGGAAGTTCATGAAGTGATGATAGTGTATTTTCCTAAGGAAACCATGAAAAAAGATGCTTTTATGGTGAGGAATTTGATCTTGATACTTCATATTTTAATATTATACAAATTAAATTACACTCTGACATTCCCGTTGACTATTATTTTGATGAAGAATACCTCAAGTAACTAATGGAAAGGGAAGAAGAGGTTTTACACGTATCAACAAAGAAGGAGGATGATTCATAATTCATCCCACCCCCACTATGCAAGCTATAACTCATTGTAAATGGGGGATAAGGTGTACTCTGTCCCAGAAGGATGAAGAAAAAGCTGGGAAAATCCACATGTGGTCATTCAAATCAAAGAAGCTTTATCCACTGTCAGAATTTGGATTAAAGTAGGTTATACCCTCCAGAGGCAGTCAAAATTTAGGGCCCACTTGGGGGATAATACCAAGATTTATCTTTACTTGCTTTCTAGGAATTTATATTTCAATTTTTTTTCATTTAAATAATTTAGCATGTGGTCCCCTCCCTCTTTTATTTTGAGATTAAACAGAATGATCATTGTGATTAATTGAGTAATTTTCTTTTGTAGGATCATGACAGTAGAAGGAAGCCCCAAATAGTAAATGGGAAGGACCAAGTTTCATAGAAAATCGGTGTTCAATTTTAGTGTTTTATCTTTTAAACTATCCACATTTTTGCCCATAACATGTTTTTATATTTAAAGATAAAATTGCATGCCCACACTTAAATTCATGTTTTACTTGACTTATCAAAGAGACATGAGTTTCTTAAGAATCTTGTGATTCCATGTTTTATATTTCAATGTTGATATGATTAAATGATTGAAATGAATAATTGAATTTTTAAAATGAATCATGGATATTGAAGTAATAACTCATGATTTGAAGGAATTAATTGATTCATGTAAATGAAATTTCTCTACCATCCTTCATGCATTGAATTTTTGAAGTTCATGTGATTTGATTTATTAGTCATGACATGAGTGATTGTCCAATGATATATTTTCGATTCCCAAGATGATTTATAGACCATGTAATTTCTATTTATTCTTGAGCATATTTCTTGGATGATCTTGGGACATGTAACCAACAAGAACTTCTATTGAAACTTATCAAAGCAATGACTATGCAAAAATACATTTAAAATGATTGAGGCATCTCTTGGAAAGCCAATTTTCCCTAAAATACCACCTTTAAATCAATCCTTATTTTTTCCCATAGAGGCCATAAATGACCTTTATAGGAATGAGCCATGTTTCAAGCCATTTTTATCCATTCCTACCCTCCTTTGTGTATTTTCCTAATATTTTAAAGTTGAGGTGTGGGGTTAAAGGGAATCTTGGTGGACGAGATAATATACATTGTAAGGAAGAAGTGTGGGGGTATTATTGTGGTAATTGTAAAAGGATGTGGAATCATTCATTATACTCTATTTTTCCACTATTGAATAAAAAAAATAAAAAAATGACAAAAAGAACCAACAAAAAGAGAGAAAAAATGGGTTGTGATTTGGGAAAACCAAAAATCACCATTTTCTATACCGATGATCTTATGATCATATGTGGTTAGATGATGGATGTGAGATTTGATATAATAATGTATTTTTAAAAAATAATAAAAAGTAAAAAATAAAAAAAATCAAGAGGGTGCACAAATCATTCATTATACTTACTTGATCATAACCCTTTCTTTGAGTTTTGGAAATTAGGTGTTGCTACTTTTAAGGGGACAATTTCATTATATTTTTACTTTTGATATCATGCATAGTGCTTAAGGGATTAGCCTCCTTCTTAAGACTTAATTTTTGAAGCATCAAATCCTACTAACATTAAACCTTAGAGTCAATAGAAACTTAATTGAACGTCCTCGTGATTTTATGTGCGTTTTTTCTTTAAAAAGGGGAGAAAGTAGTTCATTTACTAGCCTATGGCTAAGGAGAATGTTCTCATGATATGATAATAACTCTACTTGAATTGTATTATGAGTGATGAGAGAATAGAATCAAAAGTGAGGTAAATCATCAATTTTCACATTTAATAATAATTAATCAAATATCTTGAATGAATGAAAGGATAAGTTCCATCAATTTCCAAAGGGTAAAAGTAAAATATCTGAATTATTTGTTTCTTAGAAAAATGGGAAATTAAATTGATATTTTATGCAGATTTTTGAAAGTTTGATTTCATATTTTTTTTGGATTTTATTACCTTGGAATTTAAATATTGGTAATATTGGTGTCCTATGATTTCCATTTTGAGATTTATACTTGGGGACAAGCATTGTTTAAGTGTGAGGGTATTTGACAGAGCAAATTTATGTGCATATTTTTGATCAAATAATGAGGAGTTTTAATGTTTTCAATGATAAAACCCATGTATTTCAATGTTTTATTAAAATAATGGGTAATTTGAATTTTAGAATGATTATGAGAAAAATTTATAAAAGTGTATAATTTTAGATTTTTGAAAGATTTTTACCACAAGGGTATTTTTGTCATTTCGTAAAAAATATAATTCCATAATTCGTGTTTTTTTAGAATCCTAATTTTATTTCATTCAAATTTCTCTTCAGGTCCTTGTGTTGATTTGAATATCTATTAGTCCATAAAAATCATTGAAGTTGGAAACTTTTCCGGGCAAACAGCGAGGACCCCGCCCCTATAACAGATGCACAAATCAGTCTCCTCACCTCCCATTTAGGTTATTGAACTAGGGATAGCACTAGTACACATCAGAACAACTATAAAACAAATTTGGGAGAGTTTTTAAGTTATTAAGGTTTCATTTGATCCTTATATATTTTAAGGAATCTTCTTAGAAATTTCATCCATAAAAATCCTTATTCAATGAAAATTCCATAACTCCTTAATCCTATGGATAAATGAGATGAAGGTTGGAGGGTGAATGGAAAACATATTTATGAAAAAAATTTATGAAGGGGTCCATGTGTTAATCGACCATTTAATGGGCCAACAACACAGAAAATTTCTGAGGATAGAATTCTTCATATAAAAGGAGGCCCTCGACTCCTTCCCAAATCATCAGCTCGACACCCAAAACTAAGGAGGGATCCCATCAAGGCATGGGCTGATGCTTATCCTCTTTTACCCCCTTATTTCTTATTTTATTTTAATTTTTTTATTATTATTTTATTATTTTTCAATTGTAATTCAAATTTTAGTATTATTAATCCATGTCTTTGTGTTTCTCCATCCACTTTTCTTCATTTCTTTACCTCTCCCTCTCTTCTCTTCCACCCAATCCACCAAGTAATTTATTACAGTCAAAAATGAGAGGTTGACCCTGAGACTTGGCCTGGGGGGAGGTAAAATTGATCATTAATTTTCTTTAATGTTTAATTATAAGTTTGAAGATAGATTTCAGTAACATGCATGGGTAAGGCGAATGTCCCCGATGTTGTGACTGCCTCTGATGATATGAAACTCAACCTATCCCTATTATTTTATTTAATCATTTTTCCTTGTTTCTATCATTTAGTTCTTCACACATTGGAGTTGATCTAATCAATGGATGAAACATCTTCAATTGAATCGGGTCATGGAAGATGACACATTCTCGGCAAAGGTGTGTCACCAACTTGGATTAAAGGAGGCAGAGGAATTGAGAGTTCTCAAACATTCAATGATATTCCACAATTTATAAATTAAGAATACTATTTAAAACATGAGGTTTAATTTTTTTGTTATAAAATTGAAATAAAACATATAAAGGATAATAATGATCGAATATTTAACCAACCCCCAAAACCAAATTCTGTCATATTAATTCACTTCTCGAAAGGGACGTTTTCCTAATGCTTATAGAGTACTTTTACCAACGGTTTAAGGAAATCGTTGGTAAAATCTGGTTAAATCATCTTTTCCCAACAGTTTTTCAAAACCGTTGGGAAACGTATATTCTATACCAACAGTTTTCTTAAACCATTTGTATAGAGAGGTTTAAATCATCCTTTACCAACTGTTTTTACAAACTGTTGGGAATGTTTTGCCCCAAATTCGGAGATGCTCGAACGCCCCCATTTTGTGCGACTACTGCACTAAACAGAAGGAGGAATTGGGATTTTCCTTCCCCTATGATCAAAATCCTTCCATCATTATGACTTATCAGTTATTCACTTGTATTATGTAAGTGATACTGCATCTACTATTTTGGTTTTATGTTTTCATTTGGGTGAAGTGGAGAAGCGGGATTCTGTTTACCCTACTGTGGAAATTCTTCGTTTCGATCCATTTTCGAAATTTCTTAGTTCTACACTTCTAATTTGTAAGTGATACTTTCATTTTAATGTTCTACATCTACTATTTTGGATTTCTATTTTGATTTGGGTGTGTATGAATTTTGTTTTCTGTTTGATTTGGGTGTGGGTGTTGGGATTTGATAGTGAATCAAATTTAATTAAAATGAATTATATGTTAATATCATCCATAAATTTTTAGTTCTTAGAAGGCTTGGTATTGTTGGGAATTTTGTGTTAATATCATCTATATTACACATTATTCACATCATGTTAAGAATGTGTGATGATGTTGTTAAGATCAGAGAGAAAACTCATACACTCCAGGTTGTTTATATTGGCATGGTTAGTCATGAGTGATAATTGGATTCCTAAGATGACTATACTAATAAAACATTAGGGTCAATTAAATATGGTTCTCACTGTGCGTTGTATATTATGTCTCTTTCTTAGACAATACTCACTTTTATGATGTTGGGGTGCTTTTCACTAGCCATGTTGGCATGTGTATACATCCATAACAATGTTAGATAAGTCAAAAGTTTAATTCAGTAATCTTGTTATCATTAACCTATATTATTATTAATATCAAATTTAAAAATAAATGTTTTTGTCTATACTTTATGAAATTAAACCATTTTACAAGCCACAAACAACCTATTAGTGTAGAAGCCAAAACTTTATCCAACCATGGGGTGCACTTGAATTGAGGAACTAATTGGGTAATGAAAGGTATGACCATAGAGGTGCCAAGAATGATTTATTAAACATGAGTGAATGATTTGGGAGGCCTGTGACACATAATGGGGCCTGAAGCATGTGCCTCTATTTGGGATGCCTATAAAGGGGCCATAAAGTCCTCTTTTACCAATGGTTGCACACAACCGTTGGTAAAACTCTTCCCTTTACCAGTGGTTTGATTCAATGACGAGGCAATGCACCTTTATTGGTGATTGGGGATTTCAAGCTATTGACATGACTCACACTCTTTCCACCGATAAACCAGATGATTGGGTTGTAGCTCAAGAAGCTATGTCAAATTTTAGAATTTATTGAGACTCTTGTATAATATGACTTTCTAATATTTGTAACTATGTTTTTCTTCTTGATACATGGCATAAATTACCATAATTCGGTTTATGATTTTGTTATTAGTTGTTATTGTTGGTTTGGTTATTTTCAACCATTTCCAATATTTTCCAATTGTTATCTTTCTTCCACTTTTAACGGATAATATTAAAATTGTACAACTTAGGTAATGAGGGAATAGTCTCCCCCACACACAACAAAGGCTCTCACTATTAGTAAATAACATTTGGAATTTTGGTAGATGCGCTTAAGGCCATGTGGCCATCTGGGTTTGGGTCACTAATGAGTGGCATCCTGGTTTGGGATGTTACAATTCCTGAATATCCTTTTTATAGGTGTTTTTAATCAAATCCATACATATAACTATTGAAGGCCCCTCTCTAAAATCAATTGGGACAAGATTCAATGAATACACCTACATCATTCAGAGTGTGTATCCTAGTACTTACGTACAAACCAACATAAATCTTCTATTTATTTATGGTTTTTATCAGAATGGATTTTCAAAATTATGTTTTTTGGGTTACACATTAGTTATTTGTTTCTAATTACTTACATATTTGTTTTCATTGCAGGAAATGACACACATTGAAGAGATATAGTGGAAAAGGAAGACAGAAAATAATCAATGCATGACACAGATGGGCGTTCCTCCACTCATCCATGTTGTGAGTTTTTTATTTCAAATATATATATTTCAATAACTTATAATATCATGTATTTTGTTTTGTGTCAATTTTTTTATGATCGACCCCCTAGACGAGAGATATTTGACGAGGAGCCTGATATTGCTCCCACTATAGAGTCTGGTGGTAGTAGTGGGGTGGTGTGAGAGTAAGACGATCATCTGGTGATCCCGGTACTGAGGCCAGTGGTACGAGGGCTTGTGGTGCGAGAGTTATATGATCCACTGGTCATACTCGATTGGACTATTCCCCAACCATAGACATATCTTCTACACCCCATTTTGATCTTGGTTTGTCTTTAGGGACACACAAGATATTTAGGCCTCTGATGTTTATAGTACCAGTTGGCCTGACGTCTGTGCCATCATCTTATTCTTCTGGTTCATTATCAACAAGCTATTATATTCCACCATCTTCGACTCCTGCTCCAATACAGTATGTGGCTAATGAGTGTACACTGAGGGACACTCCACCTATATAGGATATTCCTTCAGCTTCTGTACATCCATTGACTCCCATTGATCCGACTACCATAGCTATATTTATATAACTCTAACAAATTCTTATACCAAAATTTATTTTTATTATAACATGTACTGATAATTTTTTCATTAAAAACAGATTCATCAACTGATAGGAGGTGGGGAGGGGGTGTACTCGCTTGCGTGTATTATGGAACCGCTAGACACAGTTGATGGTTGAATACAATGATAAATGACAAATGATTGATAAATCTGGGTAGAAATGTCGGGGTTTTTTGGCGATGCTAGACAAATACTCCGACATCATTCCAGTCAGCCCTCTCTCTTGGAGACATCTGCCACACGAAGTCAAGGATAATGCGTGGAAAAAAATATGGGTAAAAAATCTATTGGATTTAATGTTGTATTTTTTTTTGTATTTATATGAATTAATCTATTGGCTGTCAGCTTCGGTTTAACTTCCCTGATGGAGAAGGTGCACGACCAGCACATTTAAAGGAGCTAGGAGAGCTTTGGAGAGGTTATAAGCATGAGCTATATGTTGGATGGTGTGATAGAGTGGGCATACAGTTGGATACAATACCTATCATGGATGACTTCCTGATAGAGAAACATCGTCAAATGATTACCCATTGGGAGACTGCCAAATTTAAGGTATTAATCCCATTTGAGGTATTTAAATGAAAATTTTCATATTTTTCATTAATATTATCTTATTTATTATTAATCATTATTTAGTAATCTTCTGAAAAAAACAAAAAAAAAGATTCAAAGCAATACCTCCACACTTTGGGGTGCACTACTACGTCAGATCAGGGGAGGCACCTAGTATGATATAGTTGTTTATAATTTTTCTTTAGGAATTTCCCTTTTTATTGTTTCCTACTTATATTATGTGATTTATTGAATATTGAATATTTTATTATACTTGCACTTTATATTGTTTCTATGTCATTACAGAAGAAAAAATTGAATATTGAAGGACGTCTCCCTCAAGCAAAATTGTTTTCATCGAGTAGAATGAAACAAATATAGAAATGCGGTTAATGAACCAACACAAGAAATGATTGTAAGTTTTAATTTGTTTATTTAAAAGTTTAATATCTATTTTGAAATTTAATAATCTATTAATATTTTTAACAGTCTTATTTAGATAACTTTAATGCCCAGGAGCCTGACAATTTAGGGCCACATGATCATTTATATCAGGGATTGGGAGATGAACACTATGGTCGATTACGCTGCCGACCTAGTAAGAATATAGTCCCAATGAGGTATTGGTCTTCTTCAAGTATCCATTCTAGTACCACCGAGTTGGTATAGGTCAAGGAGCATAGAAGACTGTCTGATAAAAGGGTCACAGAGTTGGAAGAACATGTTCAAACGAGGGAGAAAGAATTTATGAAACTTATCAAAGCTTTATCTTCATCAATTCCATCGGAGGCCAGCGTAGCTTGTCAGACATATATGTTGTCGATGGGTGCATTATCCTATGCACTAGGTGGCAGTTCTAGTGGTCGTCGAGATTATGACATTCTTGGTGATGATAAGGATGCTGAAGGGGATGAGGTCGAGGATGAGGACGAGGACGAGGGTGAGGATGGGGCCGAGGGCGATGATGGGGCCGAGTATGAGCATGGGGACGATGACGAGCATGAAAATGAGGACAAAGATGGAGGCGAGGATGAGGCTGATGATGACAGTGGTGATGGTGATGGTGATTAGGGGAAGATTGATCCATTACATTTTTGAATTCTATATAACTCTTTATTTTTTAACCTGGTTTTTCATTCTGGTATTTATATTTTTGAATTCAGTATAACTCTTTATTTTTTACCAAATATTGAAGCCTAATGATGTTATAATGGTTTATGGGGCTTCTGGGGCTTGTTCGGAGCTTGGAACCCCGGTCGGCGTAAAAAAACACTATGCCTCATGGTTAGTAAAAAATTTAAGACCATCCCACAGGGTATCTAACAACCATATTGGGATATATATTAGAAGAAATGTGAATTATTTTCTCTAACCATGCACCAGGGGTTGCACATCATGCATAATGTCTATAGTTTTAGTATAAGATATTATCACTTTTGTTACATGATTTTCCTAACTGACATATGGAAAACTGACCAAATGCATTCAGATTGTGTTGATAAGAAAACGATCCATGAGTCATATGTGACATTTACGAGTCAACCCCGCCTCAATCTGAGGCACGATGTGGCTAGTATCACTCAAAGTGTCTCTCATTTGTTTAAAATGGACACCCTTTTATGTAAAAACAACTCTTATATGGAAAACAGAACAAACATATTTTGATTGTGTTGATACTTTAGGAAAACGATCCATGGGTCATATGTGATGTGTACGACTCAATCCCACCTCAATCTGAGGCACGTTGTGGCCGGTACCACTCAAAGTGTCTCACTTTTATTTGAAATGGACAACATTTTAAGTGAAAACAAAAACTGACATACGGAAAATGGACCAAATGTATTCAGATTCTGTTGATAATTTAGAACAATGATCCATGGGAAATTTTTGATGTGTAAAAGTCAACCCCGCATCAATCCGATACATGATGTGTCCGGTACCACTCAAAGTGTCTCACTTTTATTTGAAATGGACCAGATTTTAAGTGAAACCAACAACTGACATAGGGAAAACCGATCAAACACATTCAGATTGTGTTAATACTTTAGGAAAATGGTAAATTGGTCATTTGTGACGAGTACATGTCAACTCCACCTCAACCAGAGGTGTTGTGTGATTGTGATGGACAAAAACGCACTTCACGTGTCGTAAATGGCCAAAACATGTGTTTAATGGTCAAATGCATGCCGAAAGACATCAGAATGACTTGAAATCACACGAAAACACCCTAACTATTATTTTTGAGGTGTAAGAGGAGACAGAACATCATTCGGATGCATGGTTTGCGCATCACAATTGAATATGTGTTTTTAGGTGTTTGGTGTGCTTGAAAAGCGTGTGTGGGGTGGTCAAAACCGGCCGAACAACCTCGGAATTCCATTAAATCGGGTGAAAAAGGGTGGGTTAATTATGAAACGGTCAGCTAGACGGCACGTCAATTAGAGGTGTCGTGTGACCGCACTGGCTGAAAATGCACTATGCATGTCGTAAATGGCGAAAACATGTGTTTAATGGTCAAATACATGCCTAACGACATCATAATGAATTGAAATCAAACAAAAACACCCTAATTATTATTCATGAGGTTTACAAGGAGACAAAATTCCATTTGGACACCCAGTTTCCACGGCACAGCTGAATATGTGTTTTTTAGGTGTTTGGCGTGCTTGAAAAGCGTACGTGGGGTTGTCAAAATAGGCTGAATGACCTCAGAATTCCATAAAATCAGAAGACAACAAAGGGTGAGTGAATTGTGAAATGGTTGGCTAGATGACCCATCAATCAGAGGTGTAGTGTGACCGCGGTGGCTAAAAATGCACTCTGGGTGCCTTAAAATGGCCAAAACATGTGTTTAACGGTTAAATTCATGCCGAACGACATCAGAATGACTTGAAATCACACGAAAACACCCAAATTATTATTCGTGAGGTTTACGAGGAGACAACATGTCATTCAGATGCGCAGTTTGTGCGAAACACCCGAATATGTGTTTTTTAGGTGTTTGGCGCACTTGAAAAGCATGCATGGGGTGGTCAAAACCAGCCGAACGACCTTGGAATGCCATGAAATCAGATGACAATAAAGGATGGGTGAATTGTGAAATGATCGGCAAGAAAAAATGTCAATTGGAGGTGTCGGGTGACCGCGCTGGCTGAAAACGCACTCCACATGCCGTAAATGGCCATACATGTGTTTAACAGTCAAATGTATGTCAAACGACATCAGAATGACTTAAAATCATACGAAAACACCCTAATTATTTTTCTTGATGTGTATGAGGAGACGACACGTCATTCAGACCCGCGGTTTGCGCGACATGACGGAATATGTGTTTTTTAGGTGTTAGGCACGCTTGAAAAGCGTGCGTGAGGTGGTCAAAATTGGCTGAATGACTACAAAATGACATTAAATCGGACAAAAACAAAGGGTGGGTGAATTTTGAAATGGTCGGCCAAACAACACATTAATCATAGGTGTCGTGTGACCGCGCTAGCCAAAAACGCACTTCGCATGTCGTAAATGGCCAAAACATGTGTTTAACTATGAAATGCATGCCGAATGATATCAGAATGATTTGAAATCATAAAAAAACACCGTAATTATTATTCTTGAGGTGTATGAGGAGATGAAACATCATTCAGACATGTGGTTTGCGCGGAACGGCTGAATATGTGTTTTTTAGGTGTTTGGCGCGAATGAAAAGTGTGCGTGGGGTGGTCAAAATCGGTCGAATGACCTCATAATGCCATGAAATCAGAAGAAAACAAAGGGTGAGTGAATTTTGAAATTTTCGACCAGATGGCACATCAATCGGAGGTTTTGTGTGACCATGGTGGCCGAAAACACACTCCACATGTTGTAAATGTCCAAAATATGCATTTAACGGTCAAATGCAAGCTAAATGACAGCAAAATGACTTGATATAACACAAACCACCCTAATTATTATTCCTGAGTTGTATGAGGAGACAACACATCATTTAGATGCACGTTTTGCACGACACGACTGAATATGTGGATTTAGGTGTTTGGCGTGCTTGAAAAGCATGGATGGGGTGGTCAAAAATGGCCAAACGACCTCAAGAATGCCATGAAATCGGACGACAACAAAGGGTGGATGAATTGTAAAATGGTTGGCCATATGAAACATTAATCGAAGGTGTCATGTGACCGCGGTGGCTGAAAACGCACTTTGCGTGTCGTAAATGGCCAAAACATGTGTTTTACAGTCAAATACATACCGAACGATATCAGAATGACTTGAAATCAAACAAAAACACCCGAATTATTAATCTTGAGGTGTTATAAAACATGAAACGTCATTCAGACTTGGGTTTGCACAACACGATAGAATATGTGTTTTTAGGTGTTGGCACGCTTGAAAAGCATGCGTAGGGTGGTCAAAACCAGCCGAACGTCCTTGGAATGCCATGAAATAAGAAGACAAAAAATGGTGGGTGAATTGTTAAATTGTAGACCAGACGACACATCAATCAGAGGTGCCTTGTGACCGCGGTGGCCGAAAACATAGTCCGCGTGTCGTAAATGGCCAAAACATGCCTTTAATGGTCAAATGCATACCGAACAACCTCAGAATGACTTGAAATCACTCAAAAACACCCTAATTATTATTCGTGAGGTGTATGAGGAGACAACACATCATTCGGATGCACAGTTTGCGCGGTACGACTAAATATGTGTTTTTTTGGTGTTTGGCACGCTTGAAAAACATGAGCGGGGTAGTAAAAATCAGCAGAACAACCTCGGAATGCCATGAAATTGGACGACAACAAAGGGTGGGTAAATTTTAAAATGGTCAGATAGACGACACGCCAATCGGAGGTGTTGTGTTGCCATGGTGGTTGAAAATACACTCTGCATGTCGTAAATGGACAAAACATGTGTTTTATGGTCAAATATATACCGAACAACATCAGAATGACTTGAAATCACACGAAAACACCCTAATTATTATCCATGAGGTGTACGAAAAGAAAACACATCATTCGATTGTTCGGTTTGCATGACACTGTAGAATATGTGTTTTTTAGGTGTTTGGCGCGCTTGAAAAATGTTCGTGGGGTGGTCAAAACTGGCCGGACGACCTCAGAATACCATGAAATCGGATGACAACAAAGAGTGGGTTAATTATAAAATAGTCATCTAGACGACACGTCAATCGGAGGTGTAGTGTGACCATCGTGGATGAAAATGCACTTCGAACAGCCCCCCAGACATCCCCCCTCACCCCGGATAGCCCCCCGCACCCCTCGGACATCCCCCACCATGGACAACCGCCCCCCAATGATCTATGGATCATTTGTGATGGGTACGAGTCAACCCCACCTCAATCCGTGGCACGGTGTGACTGGTATCACTCAATGTGTGTAAAATCTTCACAAGGCTATACAAATATTCTTGAAATTAAGGGATAAAAAATAAAATATGGTCTATTAGTCATACATTATTAGAAGAAAATATTCACAAGGAATAGATTGAAACACAATGGGTCATAGTATATATAGAAAAAAAATGAATTATATTAGGAATGAGTCTCAACATCCCACCATGAACATGCACCAACACTCATGTTCTAATTCTCAATCACGGGTCGTTCATTCTATACAATAACATACAAAAAATAAATATCATATAGTGATTTCATATGAAAGCTATGAACACTCAAGCATACCATATAACAAATTGGTCAACAAGGCTACACATAGATTCTTGAAAAATAAGTTTCAAAGTCTCATTAAAATACCCCATTGGTGAGGAAGACATATGGTGATACCATAGCCCCATGGATCACCTCAATCCCATCCTCAAACAGTGGGTTCTAGGACCAAACTAAAGTCCCTTTGGGAGCCTAATACCAAAGACTTAATTGAATATTCATACCCACTACCCAAGATGGGGATTCATATCACATCACACCAAGGAGAGCAAATTACAATTAGCCACATACCCCCTTTTTTAATTGAAAATTCTTTGAAAACACGTAGGCTATTCAGGTAACCCATCTCATATGTCGAGATTGGACAATGCTTCCCACTAACACATCGGGATCCATTTATACATAGATACATAATCATTAGAGGAATATAAACATCCCATGTGATTCCAATAACTCATCCTAGGCCTAAGCACATGACCACTACCGTTGTCTATCATATAGGTGTCATGATCCTTGCCACTCTACCCAAGTTTTTCTGATGTTTTTAAGATACTCAACCCAAGACCATGACTAAACATCCCATGTTCTTCCTATAACATGTAGGGTTTTTCTCTTCTGTGTATTGGTGTTGTGGTTTGAGTGAGTAATGAATTATAAATTTTGAATACTCTTATGTGTGTTGGTGTTGTGGTTTGAGTGAGGAATGAATTATAAATTTGGAATACTCTTATGGGTGTTATTGCATTTGAATTTCTAAATTTCTATATTTCTAAATTCTGGAATGAATTCTAAATTTTGAATACTTTTGAAGGGGATTTTTTTATTGGTTTTGTTGCAGGTCTGGAGAGGGGTTGTTGTGTTGTTGCAGGTCTGGAGAGGGGAGAGGGGCCTGCTGCTGTGGAGTTGAGCAATTGTATACCAACGGTTTTAAAATCATTGGTATAGATACTATAATATAACTATACCAACGGTTTGTTATAACCATTGGTATAGGTTTATACCAATGGTTACAACAAAACCGTTGGTATAGCCTTATGGCCTTCCATATCCCCTTTATACCAATTATTTATAACCATTGGTATAAGTGTACCACATATTTACCAATGGTTTACAAACCCTTGGTATATGTTATACTTTAACACACACATATACCAACAGTTTGTAGCAAACTGTGGGTATACCTTCTATTTTGACACCTATACCAATGGTTTTCACAGAACCGTTGGTATAGGCCTATTTTCACGCCTTAATTGGCTATGGTTGAAAGAACTGTTGATATACTATATACCAATGGTTTATAGGCTTTAATAATTGTTTACAACTGTTGGTAAATTATAAAATTCCAGTAGTGACTCATTCTATCCAGACTTGCATCTTAGTATAAATTTAGAATTCTTTCTTCACATGTCATTATTTTTAATAATAAAAAACCCAAAAATATTTTAATCACTATCCTTTAATAAACCAAACCACAAAAATAGATACAATATGTCAATTATATAAAGAAAGTTAACTACATTGAGAAGGATCCTCAAGAGAGACGACCATGGTCCACCACTGTGCTACACTAGAAAAAATATAGTTATTTTTTTCCACACCCTACGACAGGCGTGCATCAAAACTGAAGCTGTTTTCAGGGATGCAATCAATAGTTCTTTTTCTTTTTCTATTTTCACATCTTATTTAGATTTCATTTCATTTAAAAAACAAAAAAAAGACTTCCAAGATGTATTCAAAATAAGAATATTATGCATGGAAAAATTACTCACAGGTGCAGCAAAAACAAGAAGAGGAAGATGAATATTTTAGAAGAGCTCTGGTGCATGAACTTAGATAAAGCATTGAACAACAAACTAGAAATGCTTATATATATTTTGATTATGTTCGTGAATTAATGGAGCAACCCAACCCTAAGCTGGAGAATGAACCTGAGAAAGTGGTGTAAGAAATTTTACCACTTATATTTGAAATTGAAGAACCTAAGAAGGCAAGGGAGGATGATGTACCTACTGAGCTATAAGTTGGAGATCAAAAAAGATTGGATTAATTATTTATTAAATGTGAGGAACTACCTGAACTCCCCATACAATACAAAGAAGAAGATTCAACACCACAAAAGGAAGAAACCAACCAAGTGGTGGAATTTTAAGTCAAGATGGTGGAGCCCGACTACCTGCCTCCATCCTCAGAGAGTCTACACCAAGAGGCACTTACCACTGAGGAAGAGATTAAAGTTGAACCAACTCAGGGAGTTGAACCATTCATTGACTCTATCCCTTCTAATTTTATTGAATCTAAATTCTACATCACTCCTTGTGGTTTTGATTATACAGAATCAGACAATCTCAACTATGCATTGGAGGATGAAGAAGAACCTAGATGTGGACATGATGAGGAACATATGGATCTCCCTGGATATGTTGAATAATTATTGAAGGAAATTCAGGAAGAGATACTAGTGGATTTACCTAAGGAAATCATAACAAAATTTTCTTACATTGATGGGGAATAATTTGATCTTGATACTTCATGTTTTAATATTATTCAAATAGAATTACACTCTGACTTTCCCATTGACTATTCTTTTGATGAAGCATGCCTCAATGAACCAATGGAAAAAGAATAAGAGGTTCGACAAGTAGTAACCAAGAAGGAGAATGATTCATACTTCATCCTACCCCCACCATGAAATATATACCTCATTGTTAAGGGGGTGAGGATATGGTGTACTCTATCCCTGGATCATTACTCACCCAGAATGATGAACCAAAAGGTGGGCAAAGCCACATGTAGAGGTTCAAATCAAAGAAGCTTCATCCTCCACCAGACTTTGGATAATAGCCAGTACTACCCTATAGAGGTAGTCAAAATTCAGGGCCGACTTAGGGGATAAAACCAAGATTTATGTTTACTTTCTTTCTAGGAATTCAGATGTCAATTTATTTTCCTTGAAATAATTTAGCATGTGGCCCCCTCCATATTTTCATTTTGAACTTAAATGAAATGATCATTGTGAGTAATTGAGTAATTTTATTTTGTAGGATCATAATGGTAGAAGGAATCCCTATATAGTGAATAGGAAGGACCATGTTTCATGGAAAAATGGTGTTCAATTTTAGTGTTTTATCTTTTAAACTATCCACATTTTTGTCCACAACATGTTTTGAGCTTTAAAGATAAAATTGCATGCCCAGACTTGAATTCATGTTTTACTTGACTTATTTAGGAGACATGAGTTTCATAGGAATACTATGATGCCATGTTTTAGATTTCAATATTGATATGATTAAATGATCTAAATTAATAATTGAATTTTTAAAATGAAGCATGGATATTAAAGTAATTAAAGTAATAACTCATGATTTGAAGGAATTAATTGATTCATTTAAATGAAATTTCCCTACCATCCTTCATGTTTGAATTTCTGAAGTTCCTATGAATTTATTTATTAGTCATACCATGGGTGATTATCTAATGTTATATTTCCCATTCCCGAGAAGATTTATAGACCAAGTACTTCCTATTTATTCTTGAGCATATTTATTGAGTAATCTTGGGACATGTAACCAACCATAACTTGTATTGAAACTTTTCAAATCTATGACTGTGCAAAAACACATTTAAAATGATTGAGGAATCCTTTGAAAAGCTAATTTTCCTTAAAAGACTACCTTTACATCAATACTTCATTTAGAACATAGAGACCATGAATGACCTTTATTGGAATGAGTCATGTTTGAAGCCATTTTTATCCATTCCTACCCTCCTCTGAGTATTTTCATGATAGTTTAAAGTTGAAGTGTGTGGGTAAAGAGAATCATGGTGGATGGGATGATATTCATTATAAGGAAGAAGTGTAGGGGTTTTATTGTGGTAATTGTAAAAGTTTGTGGAATCACTCATTATACTCTATTTTTTCCCTCTTGAATTAAAAAAAATGAAAAAATGACAAAAAGAACCAACAAAAAGAGGAAAAAATGGGTTATGATTTTGGAAAACCCAAAATTACCATTTTCTAGACTGACGATCTTATGAGCGTATATGGTTAGGTGATTCATGTGAGGTTTGATATAATCATAACTTTCGAAAAATGAAAATAAAGTACAAAATAAAAAAAATATTCAAGATGGTGCACAAATCATTCATTTTTCTTACATGATCACAACATTTTCTTTGAGTTTTGGGAAGTGGGTGTTGCTACTATGAAGGGGATAATTTCATTATATTTTTACTTTTGATATCATGCATAATACTTAATATATTAGCCTCCTCATTGAGCTTTAATTTTTAATGAATCAAATCCTACCAACCATAAACCTTAGAGTCAATAAAACCTTAATTTCACGTCCTCATGATTTTATGTGCATTTTGTCTTTACAAAGCGGAGAAAGTAATTTTTTTACAATCCTATGGATAAGGATCATGTCCTCATGATATGAGCATAACTCTACTTGAGTTTTATAATGCGTAATGAGGGAAAATAATCAAAAGTGTTGTAAATCATGACTTGGTATGTTTAATAATAATGAATCATGGAGCTTGAATGAATTAAAGGAGAAGTTCGAACAATTTTCAAATGGTAAAAGTAAAATATGTGAATTATTTGTTTCTTTGAAAAATGGGAAATTAAATTGATATTTTTGAATTTTTTGAATGTTTTATTTAACATTGAAAATTGTTTGATTTAATTCAATCGAAATTTTAATATTGGTAACATTGGTGTCCTCTAATTTCTATGTTGAGATTTTATGCTTGAGGACAAGCATGGTTTAAGTGCGAGGGTAATTGAGAGAGCAAATTTATGTGCATATTTTTGATCAAATAATGAGGAATTTTTAATTTTATTCAAAGATAAAACAAATGTATTTCAATGTTTTATTAAAATAATGGGTAATTAGAATTTAGAATGATAATGAACAAAATTGAGAAAAGTGCATAATTTTGGATTTTTGACAGATTTTAACTACAAAGGTATTTTACTCATTTTTTAAAAAATATAATTCAAAAACTCATGATTATTTTTCTTAGAATCATGATTTTATTTCATTAAAATTTATCTTAAGGACATAGAGTTGATTCAAATATCTATTAGTCCAAAAAATTTATTGAAGTTGGAAATTTCTCTAGGCAAATAGAATGGAACCCACCACTATAACGGATGCAAAAATCAGTCTCCTCACCTCATATTTAGGTGACTCCACTATGATAGCACTAGAACACATATGACCACCTTCAAAAAAATTAGGTGTGATTTTGAAGTCATTAAGGTTTCCATTGAACATTATAAATTTGAAGACAACTTCCTAGAAATTTCAGCCATGAAAAGTCTTATTCAATGAAAATTCCATAACTCTTTAATCTTGCATCTAAATGAGATGAAATTAGGAGGGTAAATGGAATCCATATTATTGAATAACTTTTATTAAGGGCTATATACATTAATCTAACATTAATTAGGCTAAAAATGGTCAAAATTTCAGAGGAATGAATTTTGCCTATAAAAGGAGGCCCTCACTTTCTTCCCAAATCATCAGCTCGACACCCACATATAAGGAGGGATCCCACCAGGGAACGAAACAATTATTCTCCTCTTTCCCCCCTAATTTATTATTTATATTTTATTTTAATTTTATTTTTGTAATATGTTTCAATTGTAATTCAAATTTTAGTTTTATTAATCCATGCCTTTGTGTTTCTCCATCCACTTTTGTTCATTTCCTTCACTCTATTTATCTTCTCTTCAACCCACTCCACTGAGTAATATCTTACTCACAAAAATGAGAGGATGACCTCGAGACTTGGCCTAGGGGGAGGTGAAGGTGATCATGAATTTTCTTTAATGTTTAATTTTATGTTTGTAGATAGGTTTGAGTAGTATGCCCTGGTAAGGAGAATGTCTCCGATGTTGTGACTGACTCCAATGACATGCAACTAAACATATCCCTATTCTTTTATTTAATAATATTTCCCCTATCCATTGGTTAGTTCTTTACACATTGGATTTGAGCTAATTAATTTATGAAAGGGATTCGATTGAACTGGGTCCTGGAAGATGACACATTCCAGACAAAGGTGTGTCACCATCTTGGATTAAAGGAGGAGGTGGAATTGAGAGTGCTCAAACATTCAATGATATTACACAATTTATAATTAAATAATAGTAGTTCAAACATGAGATTTCATGTTTGGATTATCAAACTAAAATAAAAAATATAAAGGATCATAATGATTGAACTTTTAACCGACCCCCAAAACCAAGTTATTTCTTATTAATTCATTCTTTTTAGACTTGCATCTTCGTATAAATTTCGAATTCTTGATTCACATGTCATTATTTTTAATTATAAAAAACCTAAAAAGATTTTCATCACTTTCATTAAATAGAAAAAACCACAAAAAGAGATATAATAGGTGAATTAGATAATGTAAGTGAACTACATTGAGAAGGCTCTTCAAGAGAGACGACTCTGGTCAGCCACTATGTTGTACTAGGAAAAATATAATTATTTTTGTCCATGCCTGCGATAGTCATGCATCCAAACTAACATTGTTTCTAAGAAGACAATCATTATTTTATATACTTTTTCTATTTTCACATCTTAGTTAGATTTCATTTCATTTAAAAAAACTAAAAAAAAGACTTCCATGATGTTTTCAAATTCAGAATATTATGCATGTAAAAATTACTCACAGGTGCAACAACAACAACAAGAAGAAGATAAATATTTTAGAAGAGCTTAGGTGCATGAACTTAGAAAAAGCATTGAACAATTAACCAGAAAGGCTGATAGAGATTTTTATTATGTTCGTGAATTAATGGAGTAACCCAAACCTAAACCAAAGGAATAACCTGAGAAAGTGGTGGAAGAAATTTCACTATTTATATTTGAAATTGAAGAACCTGTGGAGTCAAGGGAGGAAGACTTACCTGGTGAGCTAAAAGCGGGAGATCAAAAAAGTTTAGATGAATTCATGATTAAATGTGAGGTACTACTTGACCTCTCCATACAATAAAAAGAAGAAGCTTCATCACCACTGAAGGAAGAAACCACCCAAGTGGTGGAATTTGAAGTCAAGATGGGGGAGCCCGACTACCTACCTCCATCATCAGATAGTCTACTCCAAGAGGCACTTACCACTAAAGCAGAGATTGAAGCTGAACTGACTCAAGTAGTTGAACCATTCATTGACTCTATCCCTTCTAATTTTATTGAATCTGAATTCTACATCACTCCTTGTGGTTTTGATTGGACATAATATGACAATCTCATCTATGCCTTGGAGGACGAAGAAGAACCATGATGTGCACATGTTAAAGAACATATGGAGCTCCCTGGACACATTTATTATTGAAGGATGTTCATGAAGAGATTATATTGTATTTCCCTAATAAAATCCTGATAAAAGATTCTTGCTTTGATGGGGAAGAATTTGATCTTGATACTTCATGTTTTAATATTATTCAAATAGAATTACACTCTGACTTTCCTATTGACTATTATTTTGATAAAGCATACCTTGAGGGACCAATGGATAGGGAAGAAGAGGATACACAAGTAGCAACCTAGAGGGAGGATGACTTATACTTCATCCTAAACCACCATAAAAGCTATACCTCATTGTGAGGGGGGGGGGGGGGGAGGATATGGTGTACTCTATAAAAGGATTCCCTCAACTCCTTCCCAAATCATCAGCTCGACACCCACAACTAAGAAGGGATCCCATCGGGGCATGATCCGCTGCTTCTCCTCTCTTCCCACCTCATTTATTATTTTTATTTTGTTTTAATTTTAGTTTTGTTTTAGTTTTCAATTGTAATTCAAATTTTAGTTTTATTAATCCATGCCTTTGTATTTCTCCATCCACTTTTCTTCATTTCTCTCTCTCTATCTCTTTTCTTCCACTCACTCCACCAAGTAATCTCTTACTCTCGGAAATTAGAGGATGACCCCGGGACTTAGCCCAAGGGGAGGAGAAGGTGATCATGAATTTTCTTTAATGTTTAATTTTATGTTTTTAGATAGATTTGAGTAGCATGCACGGGTAAGGCGAATGTCCCAGATGTTGTGACTCTCTCCGATGACCTGTAACTCAACCTATCCTTATTCTTTTATTTAATCATTTTTACCTCTCTCTATTGGTTAGTTATTAACATGTTTGAGTTGAGTTAATCAATGGATGAAACGGCTTCAACTGAACCAGATCCTGGAAGAAGAAACATTCTAGAGAAAGGTGTATCAACAACTTGGATTAAAGGAGGAGGTGGAATTGAGAGTTCTCAAACATTCAATGATATTCCACAATTTATAAATATATAATAGTTTTTCAAAAATGAGATTTCATGTTTGGATTATCAAACATAAATAAAAGATATAAAGGATAATAATGATTGAACATTTAACCAACCACCAAAACCAAGTTCTTTCTTATTAATTTGTTATTTTTAGACTTGCATCTTAGTATAAATTTAGAATTATTGCTTCACATGTCATTATTTTAAATAATAAAAAACCCAAAAATAGTTTCATCACATTCATTTAATAAAAAAACCACAAAAAGAGATAGAATAGGTGAATTAGATAAAGTAAGTGGACTACATTGAGAAGGCTCCTTAAGAGAGACAACCCTGATTAGCCATTGTGTTACACTAGGAAAAAATTAATTGTTTTTGTCCATGCCCCATGAAAGGAATGTGTTAATCTCCTGTGTAAGTAATTAAACCTCATTTAGGTACAACCGAGCATCTTTAAACTAAGAAAACTTGAGGTCACACCCCTTGGGTAGTCCGTCAATGGTCAAAATCAAAGAAAAAGCACGACGCATTCCATGGGTGGCCTTGGGTTGGGGAAACAACAACCAACGTATCTCAAAGAACCTAATTTCATCCCTAACAGGTCCTACCACATCTATTTTAGATTGAAACTTTAAAATTGGGCCCACGCCGTAATGTCTGGCAGGCAGAAAAAAGGTCGATAGCTCTATAAAGCATCAAAATTCGAATGAAGAGTCAACATCAGTGACTGATCACATCAACACTATCAATACCCGATTCGCTCAACTCATGACACTGGGCTACAGAATTAGGGATACTGAATGTGCTGGTATTCTTCTCTAAAGATTTACAAATCCATATGATTAGCTGATCATCAACCTTACCGACAATATCATGATGGACATGTTTATGCTCAAAAAATGTTACAGCTGTGGTTCCTGAAGAAAAAAGTCAATGAAAGAGAAAAGTGACAGACAGAAAACATTGCACCAATCGAAGACTTTGTCAATAGAGAGTGGAAGGATGATGGAGCATGATTCTAAGTGAGAGAGAAAATCATAGAAGTTACAAATCAAGAATAATAACAAAATCACATGTTACGGTTGTGGAAAGTAGGGGCACACCAAAAAGAATAGTTGGAATAATAAGAGTGGTGGAAACAACTGTCAATGAAATAGGACGAGCACTTATAGAAATGGAGACATACTAGTCAGCGAAAATTCAATGATGGATGGAGGTAGACATCATCTCAACAACACATGGATAATTGATTCAATAGAAACATGGCTCAAAGGGAGTGGTTTGATCAGTATGAACATATCTCAAAAGGACTTGTTTACATGGGGAACAATCACACCATGAAGATCTTTGGAGTTAATACCAACAAATTGAAGACGCATGATGGTATAATTCAAACCACCTAAGGAGTACACCATGTGAAGATCCTGAAGATTAATATATTTTCTTTGGGTGGATTTGATGACATCAAGTGTAAGACTCTCACTAACAATGGAGTGGGGAAGATTGTGAAGTGTTTTCTTGTGGTGATGAAGACAAAGAAGATCTCAAAGAATTTACGCATTCATTATGGTGAAGCATACAAGGAGGTGGAGATAGTTGTCACAACCCGTCCCTTGGGTCCCATGTCGTGACTACCCCAAACCCGTCTTCCATAGGCTAGAGGCTGACAACTAGCACCAGAAAGGTGTGTCCCTTAAATGAGAACACATTGCTTTTTTAACATGTACAGACACACAATCCAAGAACAAAACAAGATGAAACCACACTGACTAGAACACAATAAGATGCAACCACAAAGTAAACTGCTATCGTAAAAGAGTGATGAAAGTAAAAAGGGGTCGGAATACAGGCCCAACTATAAAAGTACAAGTATGGCTGGTAGTACAATAAAACTAAAAGAAAACAGAATAAAACACTTAGGTATAATTACCACACAGGTAACACCATGAAGATAAAACCATGAAGGTAACTCCACAAAGGTAGAAGTAACACCACAAAGAGAGAAATACCACACATGTAACACCACAAAGACAATACCACAAAGGTGTAAGTACCACACAAGTAACACCACAAAGCAAGAAGTACCACACAGGAAAAAGACTCATCTCATAATCAGGTATAACTTAAGTATAGAAGTATAAATGATTAGTCATAAAATATAGCATCTTATTCTATTAAGAAGCACTACTGCGGACCCACACAAGATCGATAGGTAACTAACCCCTGCTGAACCACACAGGATCTGACCCACACATGATCGATATGCATGGACCAACACAGAATCACTAAGCACTGACCCACACAAGATCTGACCCACATAGGATTGATGTTATTTCTTCATGTTGCAGCCTGCCACAGTTTTCCTTGCACTCGGTATGCTCAAGTTATGTAGAATCTTCCCCTTGAGATATCAGTCGTACCTCGACCACCACTAAGCTCCACAAAGGAATAAATCAAAGGACCTCCATGTCATAAGGGTTCCAACACGATAGAAGAAACATCAATCGGACACCCGGTCTGTGAGTTATAAGTGATTTAGCTTCGGGGGCCCGGTTGGATTCGGGTTTGATCCAACCCGGCCTTACTCCAACTGTCTAAAAAAATCAATTGGAGAATACCAAAAGGACTGTCTCAATCCAAGGATCCCAATACTGTAGATGGTTCGTCAAACAGACGTCAAGTTCTCAAGATATGCTCCTTTAAGGGTTCCAGGGTCTGGTTGGTCCTGGGTCCGGTCTGACCTGGTCGGACCAACCCGGACTGACTCGCTCTGGGCTGGGCCGGGGTGGACTCGGCCCGATGGGACGATGTTTGTTCTGACCCTCAAGAAGGGTGGTCCGCAAGGGAAACCCACTGCGGCCCAAAAGGGTGGCCTGACCAGAATAGGGTGTCCCACAAGGGGGGAAACCTGTAAGGGGGAAGCCCACAAAGGGGAGGCCTGACCTGCGTGGGGCGGCAACTCGGTCCACGGAGGCGGTCCTCTTTGAGTGTGGCTACCCGGTCTGAGGGTGGCGGCCCGATGTGAGGGTTCCGGCCCACTTTGAGGGTGGGGGCCCGATGCGAGGGCGGTGGTCCACTCTGAGGGAGGCAGTCTGGTCCGTGGGCGGTAGCCTGACGCGAGGGCGGCGTCCCAGTCCGAGGGCGGTAGCCTGGTCTAAGGGCGGTGACCTGGTGTGAGGGCAGTGCCCCGACTCAAGGACGGTGTCCCACTCCGAGGGCTGTGGCCCAGTTCGGTCAGATGCAGGGGGGTGTAACCCCCCGGTCACCCGGATTCCCAAAAGGCCCGGAGGCCATTCGGTTGGTGAGGTGGCAGTGCCGTGTGGGTGCTGCGGAACCCTATGGAGGTGTGTTCGGCCTCTTCCACAGCTTCCATTCGTCGGCGGCGCGGTGGTCATGTCGTCTTCCTTCCCACGGTTGGCCGTCATGCCGGCCGCCTACTCTGTTTGCCACGGTTGACAAACCATGACTCTACTCTTACAACGTGTGTCGATGTGTTCGTGGTCTTCTGAGGTGGTGCAAGGAAAAGAAAGGCAGTGGAGGGTTCGGGATGGGTTTTTTAGGCCCTCACCCTCTGCGTTTTCTCGCATTATGAAGGATATTAAGGGACTTCAATAAACAGTTGTATTGAACACAAGATTAACCCCACAAGATTCCCCGTAATAACCTCCCGCGGAGATGGATGAATCGCGGGTCAACATGTTAGTCGGTTGACCCGCGTTCTTCGTATAATTTCTTGAATGTGGAAGAGGGAAACAAAAATGCACAAATTAAAATAATCCCCTACCTGGAAGATACATCCGCTGATGATGGTCAAAGAAACCTATTTTATCATTATTGTCTGTTCGTGACTCGGTGGCGCTCATCACCGCTCATTGGAACCAGTCTCGTCCTCCTGGTGGTTGGCGTCGCGGTACTTTTCCAGAGATTCGTCATTTTGTGAAGCCGTACCGACACCCCTCCACAAGCTCCATATAAATAGGAGAGGAGAAGGAGTGTATAGTGCTCAGGGAATTAATGAGGTTCATTTAATTAATGAACCTCCCAAATTTCCAATGGTGTGGTTACAAGAAAAGAAGAGTTAAGCCATTTTTGGCTTGACACATCGTCGGTCCTGCCAGCGTCGTTCGTCCATTGGAGGAAAGAAGGAAAATAAAATAACTAAACAAGTTATTTTATTAATATTTCAAAATTCCACAAAAGTTACTTTTTCACCCAACCTACTACGGTCGAAGTTATTCCTCTTTTAAGTGAATCCCGGCACTGCGGGTTCAACGATACCCTTAGATTTTTAAGCTGAACAACAGTTCAAAAGATAGAAAATGCCGCTTACGCATTTACTGAACGTTCCCAAAAAAAGTTTGGAAAATTATTAATAGTCACCCTCAACCCACGCTGGTTGAGGTTAGGATCTGCCTAATTGAAGAACGCCCCAACGAACCCAACGGTACTCTCAGATTTCCAATCCGAGTTATCGTTTAAAAGTTATGGATTTTACAATAAAATAATTGTCACCTAATTATTTTATTTACATCCAAAAACTAACTTTCACTGGTGGCCCGCACCGGCCAAAGTTAGTATCTTCCTAAAGAGAGCATACCCTCACAAGCTCAGTGGTGGTCTCGGATTTTTAATCCGAGTTACTGTTTATGAGTTATAAGAATTTGAAAAGTAAAATAATTTTATATAATAATTTTATTTTTAGTTATTCCATTTTCAGGGTTTCTCATAGGAGGCCCGCGCTGACTAAAATGAAGTTTTGCCTAGGGTAAACCCACCATTCTGATCACAAAAATGCCCTCATATTTTTAATTCGAGTAACCGTTTAAGAATTATTCATCTTTTTCAGGAAAACTACTTACATGCGCTAATTAAAGATTAAAAAAACTTCAAAGGTTCATTCTGGGAACCCTGGGCCTCACAATCGCACACCATCAGATTTAGTGGTCTTGAAATAATTCCATATAAATAAAAAAAATTATATGGAATTTCCGAGACATTAAAATAGTTGTCATGTTAACTACCTCAACAAAAGCATTGGGGAAGTGATGGTATCAAAAGCTTGGTCTTATTTTCGAATGAAGTTTGACGATTATTACTGAACATAAGTTTCTTCCTAGATTACAATGGTATCCGTTCCATTTTGGGAACATTATGATTTTTGCAACCAACATTGGTTGAATTTTGTGATGTCGGCAATGAAGAGAAATGATATCTTAGAGTTGATCCATTCCAATATTTGGCAAGCACTGTTTATATCCCTGGGAAGAGAAAGGTGCTTTGTATAATTCATTGATGATTATTCCATGAGATGTTATGTGTACCCAATAAAGATGAAATCAAGTGTTTTTAAAGTCTTCAAAACATTCAATGGCTGGATGAAGATGGAATCTTGAAAGAAGATCAAGTGTTTTAGGATTGACAGTGGTGGAAAATATTGAACTGAGGATTTAGATACTTTTTTTTCAATGAGAAGGAATCAAGAGACAATTCATGGTGTCGTACACTCCTCAACAAAATGGAGTGGAAAAGTGGGTGAACAGAACCTTGTTGGATAGAACAACAGTGATATTGAAGACTGTAGGAATTTTAAAGAAGTTATGGGATAAAGTAATGAAGAGAACATGTTATGTGATCAATTGATTTACTTTTGTGATGATTGATATGAAAGCACTAAGGAATATGTGGAGTCTTAAACCTGCTGACTATAATTGGTTACATACTTATGGAGGTCATGTATCTGTATTCATTAATGACCAGAAAAGATTGATGTTGGATTCGAGATCCAATGAATGTATATTCTTAGGATACGTTGATGGTGTGAAGGGGTATCATATGTGGGACCCCACTACCCATTGAATTATCATCAACATGGATGTTATATGTTTAGAAGATAAGGGGGAAGTGATGATTAATGGGGGCTTGAAGAAAGACAACACATATAATATAATAGTTGGGGTGGAGGAAGAATCCATAGAAGAACCAATTTCTTTTTAGGAGCATGATGATCAAGTTATGATTGATTTTGGACTATGAATACCAACTCAAGATAAAAGAGAACCAATATGGCACTCAGAATTTATCACTGAGACAAATATTTTGTACTACATATTGATATACGATGGTGATCCATATTAATTTTTTGGAGGTGATGTGGAGTTCAGAAATATCCACATAGATGGAAGCAATTCAGGAGAAACTTGATTCCCTTCACAACAAGAAGACTTGAGATATTGATCCATTACCTCATGGAAGGAAGACTATCAGTAAAAATAGGATCTTTAAAATTAATTGGGATGAAAAGGAATAATTTTAAAGATATCATGCAAGACTGGTGGTCAAAGGATATGCATTGGGAGAAGTTATTGATTTTAAGGACATATTTTCTACCATTGTTAGAATAATGACTATTCAAATAGTTATGGGGATGTGTGCAATATATAGTTTAACTCTAGAGTAGCTAGATGTGAAGAGAACTTTTCAACATGTTGATCTTGATAAATAAATATATATTTTCTAATAGGAATGTTTTTAAAAATAAGGAAAAGTGAACTTGGTTTTTAGGTTGAGAAAAACTTTTAATGGTATTAAGTAGGCACCAAGGTGTTGGTACAAGAGATTTTATTCATATATAATTAGTATTGGACACAAAATACTTCATTCAAATACTTGTGCATATTTCATGGGTTCAGATGGTAATGATTTTGTCATTCTTCTATTGTATGTGGATGACATGTTGATAGTTTTCATGGGAGTATGATATGAAGGAATTAGGACCAAAAAATAATATCTTGGGATACAGATTTAATGAGATAGAAATAAGGGTACGATTTAGCTATCAAAAAATAATTTCTTGAAGAATATCTTGATATAATTCCACATGCGACATTATAAGCCTATATTTACCCCACTTACTATTAATTTTATGTTATCCTCTATGATGAATCCTAACAGTGATAACAGTGAAGTATAGAGGATGGAGATGTCTCAATTACCTTATACACCAGCACTGGGTAGTATGATATTATCTATGGTTTATATGAGACCAGAAATTGTACATGTAGTGGGAGAAGTTAGTTGGTATGTGGAGAATTAAATACAAGAGCATTGGAACATATTAAAGAAGACCCTTAGATACATCAAGGAGATCTCATATGCTATATTATGTTATTGAGGATCAAATTTCACTATTAGAGCCTACGCAGATTCATATTTTGTAGGTGGTTATGACCAATGAAAATACACTTTGGGTAATGGGTTTAAGTTTGTAGGATGAGTTGTGAGATGGAATTCAAAGTTGTAGTCTGTTATATATTTATCCACGACTAAGGGAGAGTACATGAAAACTACATAGGCTTGCAAAGAAGTGATTTAGATGTGAAGGTTTCTAGAGGATCCCAGACAATAAAAGAAGTATATCCAATTGTTTTGTGACAATCATAGAACCTTGAAAATTAAAAGGAATCTATCTTTTCATTCCAAGATAAAGCACATTATGGTACAATATCACTTTGTTTGAGATGTTGTGGAGGAAGGAAGAGTGGATATACCGAAAATTTATATTGAAGAAAATTAGGTTAATTTTATAATGAAGTTTATTAACTTTGTTAAGTTAATATAGTAAAAATACTCAATAGTAATCATAGATATAAGATCAACCTAGTTGGAAGATAAAAAATATTTGTGGAAATATTATTAGTTCCCAATCAGATCTCCAAGTGTGATATATATTGGCATTTGATTGTCACAAACAGTTTTCCCCCTTGATTTTTCAAAGGTGGCTAGTGTGGTTAGTGGGATGGGTTGAAAAAGTAACCCATGGAGTTAAATAGAGGAAGAAGATCAAGTAAGAGCCTTGCCTATAAAAGGAAAAGTGCTTTGACGGTTTTAGCATCATCAACTCAAGTATTGAGCTTCCTATTTCAACATTTTGAGTGTTGTATTTTCTGAGGTGAATTATACATTAATCAAGAGAGTTAATTACATGGAAATTTTCCTTATAATAGAAAGAGAGTGTGTTTAACCTCTTTTACCATAGTGATATCATTCTATTTTTCTATGGCGTTTTACCCCTCTTTATTTGTGGGGTATTCTATGTTACATCTACTATTCATTTTTTATTCATTTTTACTTTACTTTTATCTCAAAATTATCACATAATGAAAGGGACAATAATATTTTATCCCAATAGTAGCCTTACTAAATATTTTTTTTTTCAGATTCTATAAAAAATTGTGTGTTGTGCTATAAGGTAGCCCACTTTCAATGGAGTAATTGAGTTGTATGGGTATAATTTTGTTTCTCAAAATTACAAAAAAAAAATTTAACATGTTTATAATTATATAAATAGAAGGAAGAATCAAGAAAAAACAAATAATAAAAATCTTGTAATGAATTATCATAATAAAAAATTTAACATGCTGATTCTAACAAACCATAAACAAAGAACAAGAGAATAAAAAGTATCGATTCATGTAAACATTTACAATAGATAACATGCTAATGAGAATATATATAACCTGTTTGATATTAATACTAATAATTACCAAGACCTATTAGATATAACAGACTCAAACATAAGAGAGATGATCAATAGAAACGGTTGACATAAAGTAGTAATCAAATCATAAAGTGGAACATAGGTTTTTGAAATTATTTATCTATTTGTCCTATATGCATGGTATAGGGGTACCGAGATTCAACTATGAGAAAATGGGATTATAAAAGATATTTGATAAATAGTGAAACATAACCATATAAGAAAAAGGCACATGTGGAAAATATACAAAGTTCAGGTTCTTGAAATGTGAGGACTCATAGTAGAACCAAGTTAGGGATTCATCATATACTGTGCACCTTGGAAAAACTCAAACAACACACACAACATGAAACCAAAGAATAATCAAATACAAGGCATAAATAACCGATAGAAAAGAAGAATAATACCATACTAAAGCCCCTTACTAGGGATAAATCTATCCTATGTGTTTTCATAGAGACTCTATGCAATTAGGTCTTGTTGTTAGGGTCATCGAGAGTGTACTCCTATATAATCGTCATTTCCATCTAGGTAAACGGAACACCAAGGAACACTAGGACCTCATCAGATCTCCTCACCAAGCATAGATGAAGATTATCCAAACTTATCTAGATCACTATTTTTCTCTGGTAAGTCAAGGAATCCCACCATTACTCTTTCATCTAATCTTCTCCCTCGAGGAAAACTAGAGCTCCCAAAACCATGTAGATTTTATGCCCAACTAAATCTCCCAAATGTGGAGAGGTAGATTCCAAATCGAGGAGTCATTCTAGTAGGGTTAGAGGAATACTAGATCATATAACCAAAGATATAACAAATCTAGATAAGTGTCCCAACATAACCACTTAAACAAAAAAATAAGGACATATGGCATCATAGGATAAGCTATCAAGGGTCACCCATAGATCAAGCCAATCTGTTTCATGAAGAATAAAAAAAGGAAGGAATAAAAAACCATAGGATCATAAGTATCAAGGGATCAACATCAGGTATGATGATGACATAGATCAAATGGGAAAGCGGACCAAGGATAATGGCACATGCCTAATGTATAAACCGAACAAAAGGACCACATGAACTAATAAAAGAAGCTCAAGCTCAATAATACATAAATTGAACATAAAAAATACCAAAAATTATATGAAAATGAATATTATGAGAAGTAAAAAAAACAATGTATAACACCCCAAATTTTGGGTATCATATAATGATGATATTATAAATTTACTTTTGTTAAAGTCCTTTTAACCGAACAAAAATTTAAAGGATAAACATAAGGCTCTTTATTTAAATAAGAACACCGTAGTGTCTATAATAAACCGAGATCAAAAGAGTAATCATGATAACCAAATATACCTATTAAAAACCCTATCAAAACTACTGGAAGACTCCAAATCACCACAATGAGGCCTAGTATGTAAAGGAGATCCTTCGAGTCAACTAAAGCAAGAAACATGACCACTGTGATCATAAAAACCATGATGAGAATCGGCGGAATGGGAAGCACCATCTTCTTTATTTTTAGTTTTAGGACACCGTATGGTTTGGCTTTATATGACACTTTTTCGACCATTTCTCTAATGAACATTGGAAGCTAACGGTTATAAAAAAATAGCTGTTGGACCTTTTTAGGATAAGTGAACTTATTTAAATATTAATTAGTTTCGAAATAATTGAGTTATTATTAAGGTTATAATTAAACCATCATTTATGAACTCTAAAAGGATATGGTGTAAAACTTCATTTCACCCTTAAGTGATTTTGAAAGGAATTAAGGAATTCAAAACAATTTGTGAATTTTTCAAATACAATGTAAGAATTTTCATTTCATAAATAATTTTATAAACTATGTGTAAGTTTTTCAAATTAAATTATGTTTTTATTGAACTATGTTTTCAAGGATACTAGTATATAAATTATAATGTAGGTTTATTAAAATTTCCTTTTCGTAACTTTTTGAGTTAAAAAAAGGGGTTTAGTATTTTTAATTATAGAAATACGTCTAACTAAAACAAGGTTGATTTGTATTCATTAATGTTGAAGAATATAAAATTCTATATAGTTTTAATAAATGGATTGTTTCCTCTTCTTAAAACATTTTTTAGTGTAGTTTTTTAAAAAAATTGGCCCACTAGGGCCAGTCCAATTTGGCTAGGGCCGAGGGAGGCAGCTCACACGAAGTGGCTGAGCCTGACCCTTATCCCCAAGCCAAGGTCGGCCCGAGCTCGGGAATAGATTCCCCAAAGGGCACTCAACAGTGAGAAGAAGCGCATAGGTGCACCAGTGTGGGCATGAGGCCACGACGGGGTCTGGGTTGGCCAAGGACTGCAGGCGGGAGCCCGTTTATAGGGCCCCCTTCGTGGGTTTTGTGTGATTTCTAAGAACTTGTTGGGAGGCCCTGGGTTATAAGGGAGGTGAAAACTGATCTCCGTTTCGATGTGGGAAGTAGTTTTTCAGGCAAAAAGCGATCTGGACCATTGGATCGCGTTGCACATGATCTTGGCCGTTGTTTCCGATCCCAATCTCAACCATCAGCGACCGCGTCTCTCTCTATGGTTTTTGTCAACCGTTCGATCAGGCATGATCTAATCATGTTCTTTTGAGGTTTTTAAATTTCCACGTCAATCCTAGACCGTCCAATGAATCATAGATCTAATCCAAGCTTCTCAATTATTTTAAAACAATAGACGCATCTCATCCCTTGGATCGTTGTTGGGATCGATCTGGACCATCCGTTTTTTCTTGGCATTTCCCCTAGCCACGTGTTCTTCTTCCTCCACACATGGGTTACACCAGTAACCCTACCCTATGGAACACCCCTCGTTTTCTTCACCTCTGACCGTCATGGACCCCCATGTCTCCTCGTTTTCTTCAAGCACGACACCCCCCATTAAATGCAATGCAAGTGGGTAAGTTTTTTCATGGAAGGTGGTGTGTGAGAATTTGTATATAAATAAATGATACCTCTCGGTTCTTCTCTCCCATTCAAGTCTCCAGCGAGCCCGGCCAAACCTCCCTGAATTCCTCATTTTCATGGTTTTTAAAGTAAGGATTTTTTTTCCTTGTTTTGATTCTTTGAGACTATATACACTTATATATTAGATATATATATATATATATATAATTACATTACTGTTTAGTCCAAACGTTCTTAAATGTTTAACCTAGGCCTTCAGGTTCTCTTGCATTCAAATAGCTTAAAGAATGTAAGGATTATACCTGGCCTCATTTTGGTGTTTTGAAAATACATATATACTTTTGGTTATATGAATTTACGTCGGTTATATACAGGAATGGGCATGACCTTTATACTTTGATTATATTTATAAAGTTTGTGTATAATTGTTCATGCATTTCACATATTCACATACACTTAATTTCATATTTAAATAATAAATAAATTTTGAAAATTTTATATATATGATCAGGATTTTATAAAATTATTTTTTGTAGGTTTTAATAAACAAATTTTTATGACTAAGGGCATGACCTGCCCTATTCAAAATGTTTTTGAACTAATATACATAGGGGATAAACACAAATGGGTGTGCTAATATTTCAGTTTGAGTTCATGTACATAGATATATTTTATATGTTGCATGAACCTTGATTTCAGTTGTTAAGGTCCTTACACATTAATTCTTGAGTATAGGTGGAGATTTAAAAACATAAGAAATAGGGTGTTAAACAAAACTTATATCCACATTTAAGAGTAACTTATTTGTTTTCCCCATCTTTTAAATGATGTTGCTTATGGAGAAGATTCCTGATTTCTATCATGGACATTATTCAGTATTATGTAAAGGATTAACAGTATTGAATGTTTTTTCATGTGTAAGCTCAAAACCCTAATTGAGATTTTTAGTTCACCTTGTAATTAATTGGATGATAAAATTCTAGAATTTCAAGAACTAAATTTCATTTGATAAATTCTAGTTTTTTTGTTATCTCAGTACCTTAGATGTCAATGTATGTGCCATAATCTTCCTTTCTTCTTTCCTTTTAATAACTATCATATGATTGTTATATTGGTTTTTAATCATCTAGAAGCCTGTCTCATTTATAAGATATGTAAATTCAACTACTATGACCAACTATGAATGAACTATTCAAAGTGGTATGGGACATCTTGAATATAGAACCCCATTTAAGTAAAGTATTGATTTATGTGGCTCAAATGAAAGTAAAGACATATTAAGGGTGCTCCCTGATAGTGCTCCAATGCATTGGGTAAAGAATTAATCTCTAGAGATTACAAGCTTCACGATACCCTGGTGAATAACCTCGGTAATTTTTCTTTATTGACACCTTGGGGATGGACCTTGGTGATATGTTCATGAATGTCTAAATGAACTGTTGAAGCCATATATTCAATTCATGTTACAAGTTCTTTTCAAGATGATTTTCCTATTATTTCACTACTCTTCCCCTTATGTTTTTATCAAGTTGATATTGATGTCACAAGTAAATGTTTGGGGCATGATTCATGTAAATTAGTAACAAACATATGAAATTGAAGTTTTTTTCCTTCACACGAAAATATGATTAAGTATTACTCTTAATGTTTTAATTTTTTCTTAAACATTCATACATCATACTTGTTCAGGATATAATTTACTACCCCCTTTTCAAAATTTCCTAATTGATTCATGTATTCCTTGAAAATATTAGTTGAGCACTTCTATGTTATGTTACATGTGTTATAGTTTTCTATAAGAGAATGTTATTTGGATAATATTTTAATAAATGATTTCAAAAGATTCATTGGTTTATTTTAAACCCCTTAATGGGCATTCTTATTCTCACCCTACGTTTTGAATTTTAATGCTTCAGGTAACAACTTTTATCAAATGAAACATTTCTCAAGTTACTAGTTACCCAGAGCCCGAACTGAACTTGATCCTCTGTATGGGACGTGATGTGTGTTTATCAGTGCATGTTAATATTTTAAAATGACACATCATGTTCAGAAGTCACTGACTCATGGTTTTTCTGGGGTCGGGTCTTCATAGTTGGTATCATAGGAATCGGTTTGGATAACTCTGGAAATCCAGAACTAAAACAAAGAAAAATCTAGTTCAGTATTACTAAAAATGAGTTTACTTAATTTTCAGAAGGAAAACGAAGGTACTAATCTTTTTTCTTTTCCCAATGAGGCCTTAGAAATCATAATTTCCATAGCCATCCATGAAGCTTTTATAAACTATGTCAATATCCGTATGTCGTGCAAACATCTATATGATGTGTCCAACTCTCCCCGAGTACTTCAACTCCACCAAAGAGCGGGTATGGATTACATGATTATGATGCTAGCCCAGTTGCTATCTTACCCACGATGGGGGAAGTACTATGAGGGACTTTTTAGATGCCTCACCACAACGGAAGCTGTCTCGTCCCTCACATCTTTCCAAGAGGCTGTTGTAGAGGGAGATCTCCAAGAATCATACATGTGTCAAGTCATTTCCTATGGCCATTTTGGTCAAAGGATGGACTTTGGCATCCTTGAATACAAAACCTCTCGTTCTCTGTACAGAAAATAAGTACATAGGGATGCCTCACAGTTGTACACCCCACATATCAGACTATGGAGATACCATAAGTGCTCCCATGACATCGAACCTGATTTCCCGCGTTGCATATAGTTTAGGGAGATAGAGAGTTTCGAGATTTTCTTGGGAATTTGTGTGTTAGGGAACCGAGGAAACCATTAGCCCCGTTTTACATTGTGCACTAGTAGTTATATAAAGAACATATTTTGTTATCTCTTCTTTCTTATGTCTTTACTTTTTTTATACTTTTGGATGGATTTCAAGTAATTGAACTCTCATTTTAAACTTTCAGATGGAAGGACAAACCCAAATGTTATCTCTTCCTACTGAGATACTGGATATTATTGCAATCAAAACCTCTGAAGATGAGTATCGTTCCTTCGAAAACCTACGAGGAACGTGCAAGAAGTGGTTTGAGGTGACAAATGGTCTGGGGATTCTCTACACCTATCAAGGGAATGCTCCCATCTACTACCGCATAGCTTCCGCACAATTGGCCGAGCGTAAGTGGAGAGGAAAATACCATGAAGGTATCTTCCTGTGTTTCACCCTAGGCCCGAACTACACGGCCAGTGTAAAATTTCAAGAGGGTGCTTTAGAAGGAAACATTTATGCAACCTACATGTACCAACTCCTCAACGTTAGCTTGTACAACAATGTCTATAATTTAGATGTCTCAATCAATACATAATTTGGAAAGTTCTTCGTACATTGGTCAATATGGATATTTCTAAACATTTTACCATTCGAGCCTCCCTCTGGATGCCCAAGTGTGTGGTGCATGAGTTCAACCCCTTCTACCCGAAGTGTATCTGGATCAAAGAACTAGAGGACTTGAGCATCAATTTGGGTGTTCTACTGAACGCACATGAGGATCCTCTATGATGAGGGATATAGTATGAACAACTAAGGGCTTCCTCATAGCCAGTTTGTATGAAAGGAATTGTGGGGACGCAATACATTGATGGGGGGAGTAAAGTAACACCCCAAATTTTGGGTATCATATAATGATGATATTATGAATTTACTTTTGTTAAAGCCCTTTTAATAGAACAAAAATTTATAGGATAAACATAAGTATCTTTATTTAAATAATAACACCGTAGTGTCTACAATACACCAAGATCAAAAGAGTAATCATGCTAACCAAATATACCTATTAAAAATCCTATCAGAACTACTAGAAGACCCCCAATCTCCACAACGAGGCCCGGTAAGTAAAGGAGATCCTTCGAGTAAACTAAAGCAATAAACATCACCACTGTGATAATAAAAATCATGCTGAGCATCAGTGGAATGGGAATAACCATCTTCTTCCTTTTTATTTTTAGGACACCGTAAGGTTTGGTTTTATTGGACACTTTTTTCGACCGTTGCTCTAGTGACCATTGGAAGCTAATGATTATAAAAAAATAGTCGTTGGACCATGTTAGGATAAGTGAACTTATTTAAATATTAATTAGTTTCCTAATAATTAAGTTATGATTAAGGTTATAATTAAAAAATCATTTATAAACTCTAAAAGGATATGGTGTAAAACGTTATTTCACCCTTAATTGATTTTGAACAGAATTAAGGAATTCAAAACACTTTGCGAATTTTTCAAATACAATGTAACGATTTTCATTTCTTAAATAATGTTATAAACTATGTTTATGTTTTTCAAATTAAATTATGTTTTGATTGAACTAAGTTTTCGTGGATACTAGTATATAAATTATAATTTAGGTTTATTAAAATTTCCTTTTCATAACTTTTTGAGTTAAAAAAGGGGTTTAGTATTTTTAATTTTAGAAATACTTCTAACTAAAACAACTTTAATTTGTATTCATTAATGTTTAAGAATATAAAATTATATATAGTATTAATAAATGGATTGTTTCCTCTTCTTAAAACTTTTTTTAGTGTACCTTTTTCAAAAAAAAAATTTTCCCAGTTGGGGCAGCTCTTTTTGGCTAGGGCTGAGGGAGGCAGCTCACATGAAGTGGCTGAGCTTGACCCTCATCCCCAAGCCATGGCCGACCTGATCTTGGAAAGAGGTTCCCCGAAGGGTGCTCAGGAGCGAGCAAGAGCGCATAGGCGCACCAGTGTGGGCGTGAGGCTGTGGTGGGGTCTGGGTAGGCCAAGGCATGTGGGCAGGAGCCCGTGTATAGGCCCCCCTTCATGGGTGTTGTGTGATTTCTGATCACTTGTTGGGAGGCCCGTGGTTATAAGGGAGGTGAAAACTACTCTCTATTTCGATGTGGGAAGCAGTTTTTTGGGAAAAAAATGATCTGGACCACTGGATCACATCGCGCGCGATCTAGTTCATTATTTCCGATCCCACGCTCGACCCTCAACGACAACATCTCTCTCTGTGGTTTTTTTCAACCGTTTGATCCGGAACGATCTAATCGTGGTCGTTCGAGGTTTTCAAATTGTCACATTGAACATAGACCATCTGATGAAACTTAGATCTAGTCTAACCCACTCAAATATTTTAAAATAGCTGACTCATGTCATCCCTTGGATCGACATTGGGATCGATCTGGACTGTCTGTTTTTCCCTGGAATTTCCCCTAGCTGCGTCATCTTCTTTCTCAATGCATGGGTTACACCAGTAACCCTACCCTATGGAACACCCCTTATTTTTATTCACCTCTGACCACTGGTGACCCCCATGTCTCCTCATTTTCTTCAATCACGACACCCCCATTGAATGTAATGCAAGTGGGTACGTTTTTGCTTGGAAGTTGGTGTGTGAACTTTTGTATAAAAATAACTGATACCTCTCTTTTCTTCTCTCCCATTCAAGTCTCCAGCGAGCTCGACCAACCCTCCCTAAAGTCCTCCTTTCCCTGGTTTTTAAATTAAGGGGGTTTCCCTTGTTTTTCTTCTTTGAGAATATATACACTAATATATTTGAAAAATATATATTTTTTAACCTTACGGTTCAGTCCAAACGTTCGTAAATGTTGAAACAAGGCCTTAGGGTTCTATTTCATTCAAATATCTTAAAGAATGTAAGGATTATACCTAGCCTCATTTTTTTGTTTTGAAAATACATATATACTTTTGGTTATATGTATATACATCGGTTATATGCAGGAATGGGCATGACCTTTCTACTTCGGTTATATGTATGAAGTTTTTGTATAATTGTTCATGCACTTCAAATATTCACATACACATAATTTCATATTTAAATGATAAGTAAATTTTGAAAATATTATATATATGATCGTGTTTTTATAAAATTATTTTTTTGAAGGTTTTCATAAAAAAAATTTATGACTAAGGGCATGACCTGCCGTATTCAAAATGTTATTGAACTAATATTCATAGGGGATTAACACACATGGGTGTGCCAATATTTCAGTTTGAGTTTGGGTACATACATATATTTTATATGTTGCGTGAACCTTGATTTTAGTTGTTAAGGTCCATACACATTATGTCTCGAGTTTAGGTGGAGTTTTAAAAACATAAGAAATAGGGTGTTAAACAAAACTTATATCCACATTTTAGAGTAACTTATTTTTTTCCGTATGTTTTAAATGATGTTTCTTATGGTGAAGATTCATGCTTTCTATCATAGACATTATTCAGTATTATGAAAAGGCTTAACAATATTGAATGTTTTAGCATGTGCATGTTCAAAACTATATTTGATATTTTTGGTTCACCTTGTAATCAATTGGATGATAAAATTTTAGAATTTCAAGAACAAACTTTCATGTGATAAATTCTAGTTTTCTATTCTTTAAGTACCTTAGATGTCAATGTATGTGCCATAATTTGCCTTTATTCTTTCCTTTTAATAACATCCAGATGATTGTTAGCTTGTTTTTTAATCATCTTGATGCCTTTCTCACTTATAAGATATGAAAATTCAACTATTATGACCAACTATGAATGAACTATTCAAGGTGGTATGGGACATATTGAATATAAAACCCCGTTTAAGTCAAGTATTGATTTATGTGGATCACATGAAAGTAAAGACATATTAAGGGTGCACCCTGATAGCACTCCAATGCATTGGGTAAAGAATTAATCTCTTGAGATTACAAGTTTCACGATACCCTGGTGAATAATAACTATGAAATGGTGAATAATTGAAAATTGAATTTTGAAGGAAATGGCCTTCCCAAATAACGCGCCCCACACGCTCGTGGGTTTTGAATCTTTTCTGACAATTTCTTCTTCTGCCCCCGGACCTTTGGTGGCCTTGGCTCCGGCGATCGATCCAGGCTTGGGACCTGTTGCAGCAAACTCCTCCCCTTCCCCCCGGGGGTCCCCATGATCTTTTCCTCATTAGCGACACCCAGTGGTGTCCTTCAAGGAGGCTCTATGCAGGGAGTCCTTTAGTGCTGCTCTCCCTTGTTTCAAGGATATTGATCCATTTTATCATTCGGTGTTGAGGGAGGGTTCTCACCTGTCGCTAGTCGCCCCTGCCTCCACGTTCACTACTTCTTCAGTTGGTTTGAAATAGACTTTGGTGGCGAGGTTTGGTACGAGGATTCCTCCCCTCTCAACTTTCAAGTGGTTCATGGCCTCCTGGGGTTTTCAAGTGTTGGATCGCATCTCGGTGATTCATCAGAAGTTGTTCTGTCTGGTTCTCACTTCTGAGGCGAATTTCATTCAGGCTTGGTGCAAAGCCCCTCGGGAGATGGGTCGATGGCATTTTAATCTTTCGTGCTGGTCTATGGAGGTTCATAGAGGGAAAGAAAGATCGCGGGCTGCGGTTTGGATTATCCTTCCATGGCTCCCTCTTCCTTTCTAGAATGGCACCTTCCTTAGGGCCATTTGTGATACTTTGGGGGGTTTTTCTGTGCGGATGAGCGTACCCACCGCGGGGAGGAAACTCGGGTGGCTCGGATCTGCGTTGATCTTGATCTCTCTCTACCAATCTCGAAGAAGCTCTATCTGAAGGTGCAGGATTTCGCAGACTAGTCCCAAGACATTGTTTACCCTGTGTTTCCCAAGTTCTGCTCGTCGTGTCTCCTCCAGGGTCATTCGGCCCTGAGCTGCAGGAAACATTACCTCGGTGGCCCCCTATTTCGTTCCAGTGGCTCAATGCATGGCGCTCTACTCCCTCAGCCTTGTGAGGGGTCTGGTTCTACCTCGGTTCAGTCTACACCCTCAGATGTCTCCCTTTCTCTTGTTTCTCCTTCCCACTGCATGCCCTCTCCTGCTTGCCTGGCTTCTGGCTCTCCTTCCCTCGCCCCAGTGGTTTGTCCTCTATTGTAGACCATTTATCCATCCCCTAGCTCAAAGGCACTCCCTTGTCTAGATATGGTTTCCCCCAAGCCGAGTGGCAAGTGGTTGGGTTCTTTGGTGTCTCTTGAGTGGTCTTGGGAGTCTTCTTAGTTGCTGCTCGTAGGGGCATTGCGGGAATTCTTCTTGCGGTCCTCCCTGAGGGCCCTGACTGCTTCTTTCTGGCCCATTTCCTTGCCATCTTCGGCTTCTTGACATGCGCTTCAGGCCAAGGATGACAGGGTTTAGGGAGTCATCCTCCTTTCTTTGGATTCTCGCCCTAGTCCCACGATGGGACCAAGTTGATCTCGTATAGCCTTTGGTGACTGGGCTATCGCAAAGTCAGCTTCCTTGGTTCCTAGTGCCAGTTCTTCGTCCTCTGTTACGTATGGCGCTCGGGTGCCAGTGGAACTGGGTCCCCAGGTAGGGTTTCCACCCCGTGAGGTGAGTTGAAAATCCCATAATTCCTCTTCCAGGTTCCTCTCAAAATCCCCAGATCTCTCCGATATGAGTCCGGGGTTGCGTACAAGGTTGATGTTAAAGAAGATGTTGGATAGGGAATGTCCTTCACTCCTCTTGGAAGAGACCACAATTCATGGGGCCAAAGATGAGCCTCTATTGTTGCAATGATTCCAATTCTCATCTGTAATTCCCGAGGTCTTCGTGCAAGGGTGAAAACATATTTCATATCCTCCGAATCTAAAAGAGACAAATCCAAAATGGCAGTGATCCTCGAACACAAATAGGCCCCTACCAAGATTTCTGAGTTCACTCGTAAGGTGAAAATGCATGCTTCCATGCATGCGAACCCGATCAACAATCATATATGGATTTTCTGGCACATGGAAGATACTGTGGACATGGTCCTTGCAGGAGTCCAATATATCACTACAAAAATTACGTTTTGTGGGACTCTCTTTTTGCCTCCTTTGTCTATGGAAGCTACGACGCTCAGAGAAGGGAAGTTTTGTGGTCTGAGATGAATGTTTTTTATCCTGGAGACCAGCCTTGGGTGGTGGTTGGGGGTATTTTAACGTTTTTTCCCTCCCAGATGAGAAGAAGGGTCATGGGGACTTTCCGAGAAGGGATAACAAGTACTTCTCTCAGTTCATGGCTCACAAAGGGTTGTCAGGCTTAGGCTATTTAGGAGACCCCTTTACTTGGTGCAACAACCGCAAGGGTGACAGTCGAACCTAGAGTATACTCGACCGTTGTATCACCAATGTCCACTCCATTTACTTTTTTCCAAATGAAAAGGTGTCCCACTTGACTCGTAGCATCTCTGATCACTCCTTGTTCTTGTTATCCTTGTGCAGGAGGGAGGGTTTGCAAGAGAGATTCCACTTCCCTAGATAGTGGTCGAGTTTCCCTAGCTATCATTGGCTAGTAACGAACATCTGGGCCAAACCGTCTCAGGGCCACTCATGGTTGGATTTTCATTCCAATTTAAGGCACCTCAAGCAGGATCTTCAAATCTGGGCTCGGTCCATTCCTTCTTTGGATCCGGAGTTGGATGCGCTCAAGCTTGGAGTCGATCGGCTTGAGACTAGCCTTGAGGAGCTCTGGGATGACTCTATATTTGGAGAACTTGTGGAGAAAAGGAAAAACATGGTGGTCATGGTTCTCTCGCAGGAGCGAAAGGCAAGGTAAAGCTCGCGGGTCAAATGGCTCAAAGAAGGGGAAAGAATACCACTTTCTTCCATGCGTGCATTCGGGAGAGGAGGCGTGCTATCAAACCAAACATGGATCTGGCAGATGGATCTATCACCGATGACAGAGAGGTGGTCAGGGGATTGGCTCTTTCTCATTTTAAGGATCTTCTTGCTGGTCCATTTGAGTTCATGGCCCAAGGTTATCCCTCTGGGGAAGCCCCGTTGCGGGAGGGGATTCCAAGACTCGTGTCTGCCCATGACAATAGCCTGCTGAAAGGTATTCCCATGGAGGAGGAGATTCAGGAGGCCATGCTGATCCTGGATCCAGAGAGTGCAGCAGGTCCTGATGGATTCCCTAGATCCTTCTACAGGGGCTCTTGGGAGGTTGTTAGGAGTGATATCATCTACACCATCCAAGACTTCTTCTGCGGGGGTGGCCTTCCTCGGATCGCCTCAGCTACGACCACCGTGCTTCTCCAAAATGTAAAATATCCTTCCTCTATCCACCATTATCATCCTATAAGAATGTGCAATTTCCATTACAAAATATTGTCATCTCTCCTCAATAGGTGGTTTTCTAGACTTCTTCCCAGGTCGATTTCCATGGAGCAACATGGGTTTGTGAAGGAACTTTCCATTCAAGGTGCGATGGCACTGGTGCAGGAAATGATAAAAGATCATAACTTCAAATCTCGAGGTTCCATCATGGTCATTAATTTGTACATGATCAAGGCGTACAATAGGATGGAGTGGGGTTTTTTCAATAGGGTCCTTACAAAGATGGGTTTTTTCTTCTTGGGCCTGTGACCTCATTTTCAGATGAGTTAGCTTTTCATGGATGGCTATTTCATTCATGGGGCATACTCACAGCTTTTTCAAGGCCATCTGAGGTCTACGGAAAGGTGAACCTCTTTATCCGAGTATCTTTATTCTCATTCAAGATACCCTTAGTAGGTTGATCCAAAAGGGTATTTCTGATAGGGTCATCTTTCCCTTTTGTAGGAAGTTTAGGCTTCATTCCACATCACACATGATGTTTACTGATGATACAGTTATCTTCATGAATGAAGGGAAGAGCTCTGTCCAAGGAATTAACAATTTATTAGAGGAATATTGCTCTTGGAGTGGCCAGATCATCAACAGAGAGAAGAGAAACTTTTATGTATCTGATTCATTCTATGAAAGAAGAGTATGTGATCTGAGTATCAGTTTGAACATGAAGCGTGGAGTCTTCCCTTTGGAGTATCTCAACACCTCTATGTCTCCAGGAAGACTCTATATCAGGGACTTTGACAAAGTGATGCAAAAAATCACCAGCCGTATTCTCAACTGGAAAAATTACTTCCTATCCTTCGGCAGCAGCATCTCTCTTGTCAACAACATTCTTTCGGCAATTCCAGTGCATGATCATACTGCCTCTACTATGCCGAAGGGTGTCATACAATCCATTGATAGGCTCCTTGATCATTTCATCTGGGAAACCCATTCATATGGGAAGAGACATTGGGTCTCATGGAGGAACATGGAAAGGCAAGTTAGCGAGGGAGGGATCAATGTCAATAGCTTGGCGGTCACAATCCAGTTCATGCATGTGAGGCTCGCCTGGGAGATTATCGAGGAGCATACCTTGTGGAGGAAACTAATGTCCCAAAAGAACTGAACCATCTCTGCTTCTCCTCCCGTAAATGGGTTGTCCTTATGGTCCTCTGTGTGTATTATCATTTTGAACCTCCTTCCTCATTCGCAATGGATCATTGGTGAAGGCAACATACATTACTGGTTTCATAAATGGACGGGTAACACGCTTGCCTTTCCCAGGTGTCCTGCTCTTATGATCTCCTTCAAGGAATTGATCCACTATCCAGCATTTTTTAGATCAGTTTTGAATACTTATCAGCAAGAACTGTTTGACTCCTTTCTCATTACCTCAGAGCAGGATATGTGCATTTTCACTCCATCTGTCTTAGGGAAATTTAACTCAAAGGACTATCGTAGGATGACCATCTCCTAGGATCAGTATAATAGATGGAATGAGATCATCTGGTGCAAAAAAGTACATGCTAAAATCAACTTTCTCTCCTGGAGAATTCATAACAATGTTGTAGCATCTGATTCCAACATCAAACACCGAAGTATATCCATGGCCTCCTGTTGTCAGTGTTGATTGGACAGAAAAGAAGAGAACACGAGCCATATTTTTTTTGAAGGGGTTTGGGAGCGCATGTTTTGGAGTAACTTTGGGGTGTTTATAGATTACTCTCCACAGGTTTCCAACATTGATTTCTTCCTGGAGCACTGGTTTCAGGGGTCCGAGGGTTCAGAGGTGGAAAAGATGGCACGCTCTTTAATATGTAACATGGGCTGCTGGTGCTTATGGAATTCCAGGAACCGAGCCAGGTTCGAGGGGATTAGTTCCACTGGTAGGACCATCGTGCGAAGAGTTTGTTACATGATGGTTGAACTGATTTTCCATTCTGGTAACTGGAAGGAGGCTCTGTCCATTAGCTTGTTGGGTGTCCCTGTGGATGCAGTTCTTCCCTTTATTTCCATGGGACTTTAGTTCGATGAGTTCATCATGAGTTCAGCCTCAAGCTCAAAATGGATGGGTACTCTGTCCTAGGGGGAATGCATGGCAGTGGGGTGGTTTGTGATGCTACGAGAAGTATTGTCCTGGCATTCACATCTGACTTTGGGAGTGGAAATTCTGTTCAAGCGGAGGCTAGAGCTGTTCTCTCAAGTCTTTCTATCTGCAGGGAACGTTCCATTTATATTTCCCAGCTGGAGACTGATTCTATTGTTGTACCTCTCGTTCCCCTCGTTGTTTGATTTTCATGATCACAATCACCTTATTCTTTGTCTAACCTTGTTTTTAAGTGTTGTGGATAATAGGCAAAAGATTGCCAAAGGATTGGCCCAAGAAAGTTGGCAAAATGGACTGAATTGCAGTCCACCGGCCAACCGGTGTGATAGCACCGGCCAGCCGGTGGACCTGGCAGAGGCATTGCCCACTGCCAGGCTCCACCGGTCAGCCGGTGGCTTGACCACCGGCCAGCCGGTGGCATCCAGTCAATAGTGGTTGCTACTGTCTCACCACCGGCCAGCCAGTGGCTCCTCCACCGGTCAGCCGGTGGAGCCTGGACCTTTTTTCTTCTCCTCTGCCAAGGTACCGGCCAGCCGGTGGGACTGTACCGGCTAGCCGGTGGAGCCAGTCAAACTAGCCGTTGCAGTTTGACCAGGCTGGCCCACTTGGCTCTCAACGACTCTTTAAGCCTCTCCAACGGCTCCGAAGACTCCCCAAGGGTTCCATGCCTATAAATAAAGGCCAAGGAAGCCCCTATCACTTACCGGAACTATACGGAAGCCCACGGACACCTTGTTGATCATTTGGCGTACCTCCGGTGCATTCCTCCAAGGGAACCCCAAGTGCTCCATCCAATTCCACATCCAAGGAGCTCCTTCAAAGAAGCTTGGAAGCGGCCTTCAACATCTCCATTCAATCAAAGGCGCCCAAGACTTCCTCAAATACGGTTTTTCATTGTTTTATTTATTTTGAGCTTAAATTTGGGTTTGTGCCTACAAACCCCAAACCCTTTTCTCATCCCCTCTTTCTTTTGGGTTTCACATCACCACTAAGGTGTGAAGAGGTTGTCATGCTTTCCTTTAAATAGCTTGAGACATAGGTGAGCTATCCTTCACCTGTAAGAAGTATAGTGGGTTCTTGCTCAACCATCAAAAGCAAGTGGGTTCTTGCTTAACCACCAAAAGCAAGCTGTAATAGGTCCTAGTGCTACCTCAAAGCCTAGTGGGTTTCTTGCTAAAACCATTGAAAAGCAAGTGGTAGGAATCTCTCAACGGTTGAGTTGGGAGCGGAGACGTAGGCCGGGTTTTGGCCGAACTCCGTTAACAATTTCTTGTGTGATTGCCTCTTTATTTCCGCTACATTCTTTACTTTGATTTTAATTTGTTAATCATTTTTTAAAAGGCAATTCACCCCCCCTCTTGCCATCCTTTTTTCCCCGTTTTCTCCGTTCAACAATTGGTATCAGAGGAAAAATTTGAATAATTCCCTAAACCGGTTTCAAATTAAAGATCCTTTTTGATGGCTTCTACCGCTTCTTCTTCTCAAACCCTCGAAGGTCATTCATTGGGTCGTGCTCCATTGTTTGATGGAACCGACTATTCTTTTTGGAAAACCCGCATGACCACTTTTTTAAAAAGTATTGGTTATCCAATTTATAAAACTGTTATGCAAGGATTTTCCCTCTCCTCTCCCGATGAGTCTAAATGGACCCCCAATGACATTGCTTATTTTGAGCTTGATGGCAAAGCCATGAACGCTCTTCATTGTGGTCTTGACCGTAATGTTTTTAATTGCATTTCTACTTGCTCTACTTCACATGATATTTGGAAATTTTTAGAGCTAACCTATGAAGGTACAAGCGAGGCTCCAAAGCAAGAATCCGATCAAAAGCGAGAACCCGTCAAAAAAAAAAGAACCCGACGAAAAGCTCAAGCCCGTTTGCCCACCTCACAAGAAAAGGGCCAAGAAAAAGGAGAAGAAGAAGGCTTCAAAGGAAACATGGAGTGATAGCTCCACCTCTTCATTCTCCTCCTTCTCCTCGAGCGACCAAGGTACAAAATGCCTAATGGCAAATCATGAGGTATCATCTTCCGACTCTTCTTCCTCGTCTTCTAGTTCTTCAAATTCTTTCAATAATTTGTCTTATGAGGAACTCTCACACGCTAGAGACCAATTAGAAAATGGTTTTCATGAACTTTCTTCTAAATTTGTTTCTTTGAAAAAGAATTTCAAAAAGCTTTCCTCCGAAAAAGAACAACTTCTCAAAGAGAAGGAGGAACTCTCCCTAAAAATCCAAAATTTCCCAAATGTTGATTCTTTGGAATCAACCATCAAAGACCTAAGGGAATCTTTAGCCAAGTTCACCCAAGGTGAACAAAATTTGTCCAAACTCTTAGGTTCTCAATGAGTATCTAGAACCACCAATGGACTTGGCTACACCAACCAAGCTTCCTCCTCCCATGCACCCACTGTTTTTGTAAGGGGGAGCTCTAGTTTCAAATTTTGTAACTATGGCAAAAAACCCGGGCACCTTATTTATGAATGTAATTGTAAAAACGCCCGGTATGGTCAACCCAAAAGTATTTTATTTTCGGACGAGTTTTATAGGAGAAGACCCGCCATGAGACAAGTATGGATTGAAAAATCCCTTCTAGCGAGTCTCTCAGGGCCTAAAATTGTCTCTTTTCAAAATCCCTCTCCCCGGTGACTTTTTGTTTTTATTTAGGGGGAGTTAGGTTTGTTTAAGCTTTTTGTTTCAATTCAAACTTTCAATTTCAAATTAAGCCCTTTTGATTTCAATTTCAAAATTTTCGATTCCAACTTTCAATTTCAACACTTGGTATCAAAATTTTCATTTCAAAATATTCAGTTCGAATTTTTCATTTCAAAAATTTCATTTGGTTTCAAATTTCAAATTTCAATTGGTTTTTGATTCAAAACTTTCAATTCAAACTGCAATTCTAATTTTCATTTCAAATTTCAAAAATTTCAATTGGTTTCAACTCTCTATCTTGTTTTTAAAACCCTTTCCCTCAATCAAGTTTTATGCCCCGAGCTATTTTGATAATCACAAAGGGGGAGAAATTTCTTGATTGATTGGGGGAGAATCTTTTCTATCATGCTTTGATTTATTTTCAAATTATCCTTTAAGAATGTCTTTAATTTAAGTATTTTACTTTGATTGTTTTGGTGATTGTGATCATCAAAATAGGGGGAGATTGTTGTACCTCTCGTTCCCCTCGTTGTTTGATTTTCATGATCACAATCACCTTATTCTTTGTCTAACCTTGTTTTTAAGTGTTGTGGATAATAGGCAAAAGATTGCCAAAGGATTGGCCCAAGAATGTTGGCAAAATGGACTGAATTGCAGTCCACCGGACAACCGGTGTGATAGCACCGGCCAGCCGGTGGACCTGGCAGAGGCATTGCCCACTGCTAGGCTCCACCGGTCAGCCGGTGGCTTGACCACCGGCCAACCGGTGGCATCCAGTCAATAGTGGTTGCTACTGTCTCACCAACGGACAGCCGGTGGCTCCTCCACTGGTCAGCCGTTGGAGCCTGGACCTTTTTTCTTCTCCTCTGCCAAGGCACCGGCCAGCCGGTGGGACTGTACCGGCCAGCCGGTGGAGCCAGTCAAACTAGCCGTTGCAGTTTGACCAGGCTGGCCCACTTGGCTCTCAACGGCTCTTTAAGCCTCTCCAACGGCTCTGAAGACTCCCCAATGGTTCCATGCCTATAAATAAAGGCCAAGGAAGCCCCGGTCACTTACCGGAACTATACGGAAGCCCACAGACACCTTGTTGATCATTTGGCGTACCTCCGGTGCATTCCTCCAAGGGAACCCCAAGTGCTCCATCCAATTCCACATCCAAGGAGCTCCTTCAAAGAAGCTTGGAAGCGGCCTTCAACATCTCCATTCAATCAAAGGCGCCCAAGACTTCCTCAAATACGGTTTTTCATTGTTTTATTTATTTTGAGCTTAAATTTGGGTTTGTGCCTACAAACCCCAAACCCTTTTCTCATCCCCTCTTTCTTTTGGGTTTCACATCACCACTAAGGTGTGAAGAGGTTGTCAAGCTTTCCTTTAAATAGCTTGAGACATAGGTGAGCTATCCTTCACCTGTAAGAAGGATAGTGGGTTCTTGCTCAACCATCAAAAGCAAGTGGGTTCTTGCTTAACCACCAAAAGCAAGCTGTAATAGGTCCTAGTGCTACCTCAAAGCCTAGTGGGTTTCTTGCTAAAACCATTGAAAAGCAAGCGGTAGGAATCTCTCAATGGTTGAGTTGGGAGCGGAGACGTAGGCCGGGTTTTGTCCGAACTCCGTTAACAATTTCTTGTGTGATTTCCTCTTTATTTCCGCTGCATTCTTTACTTTGATTTTAATTTGTTAATCATTTTTTAAAAGGCAATTCACCCCTCCTCTTGCCATCCTTCCCGTTTTTATCCGACCCAACATCTATGATTATCCAAAATGATTTACTTGGTAAAGTCTCCATCCCCTGGTCAATCTATTACATCATTTAGCAATGTAAGGCCCTCCTAAGAGACAACATTTTGGTCATCCACACTTGGTGGGAGGGGAATAAAGTGGCGGACTATTTGGCCTCCCTGGCTACTCCTGGAACCCTATTTAGTTTCCTTTCTAATGCTTTCTTACTTAAACCCAAGGGGGTGAACTTGATTCCGACTAATGCCCTTAGCTTGCATTACTTTTGGCCTATATAGGTCTTGGCTGTTCTCTTTTCTTGTAGCCTTTTGGCCTAATAATAAAATTATAATGGTGATGGTGGGGGTGAATAACTGAATTCACATGCCATATAATCATTAAACTAAGAAAGAGGTGCATAAACAACATGACAAGGTAATAAATGAAAAAACATGACATTAAAATAACTAGACAAGAAAAAAGAAATATGGTAAGGTAAGAAACTAAAACACATACTATCTAAAAAATTAAAAATGAAATGTATCCATATATATGTGGAAACAAAATCTCATTGATGAATAATAAATGAAACTAAATTAGGTAAATGCTTTCTTAATGGACGTCATGTCTAAAGCACATGAAAATCTATATCATCAAGACTATTCACATGATGGTTTAAAATATTCTGATTTGCACAAATAATTTGTCTCATGAGAACCTATAGATGCATTTAGGATCTATATAATGTTTAGTCTCCTCCCATCATTTATTTTACAAATTATTCCTTAAATTGAATAATCAAAATCAATAATATGCCTTATCAAATATCTGTATTGAATAAAGAAGATGAAATTATCAATATTTTCTGAAATAATAAAATAACTGTCAATGTAGACATCATATGTTAAATGTTATCTGGTTTAGGAAATAGTAACATCCATGATGAATGAAATTGATAATTTAGGGTAAATTCAATGTTCAATGATCAAAAGAGATTGAATATTTCAAGGGGAATAAAAAATAATTTAAGGAAGTGAATGTGAATACTATCCTTAGAAAAATCAATAATAAACCATTCAAAAGAAGAATATAGATGATATCACTACAAAAAAATATTAAGTGGAGTAAAAATAAATGGTTCACTACTACAAAATAGGCCTTTAAAAGTGATAGAATAGTCTTTTATCAATTCTAATAAAACACTGACAATATGAGAATGGTTAAAAGTTCAAAACTTTATCAGTGCTAAAAAGCACTGTTACAGTCCCCCTTTAACAATGATAAAAAAACACTATTAAAAGGGTCCTTTAACAAAACTTTTTTAGTGATGTTAAAGGGGGACTTTAATAACACTTTTTTAGTGATGATAAAGGCAACACTGTTAAAGTGGGTAAAATTATAATTTTTTGGACACATTTGAGCTTGACCCCTTTTATCAGTGCTTCCATAAACCCTTTAATAGTGCTCCACCCCCCCTTTATCAGTGCTTTTCACCCCACCACCATTTATCATCACTTTGTGAATTTCTATCCTTATGTGCATCTTCATGGATTCAAACCCTTCACCTCTCCTTCGAAGATGGAACACCTTTACCACTACACTATGTTGTTTTGATGTCTATTTAATGATATTTCTGTTTATATATATATATACATATATTTAAATAATTATTTTAAAACACATTTATAAAATATATATTTGTGTGTGTGTGATATATATAGTTATATTTATTTAAATATATTATATATTATATTCATTTATATATAATAGATTAGAATATAAATTATATATCTCTTTATTAATACACAAATATGTATATATATATATATAATTTAAAAATGGCTAGATATTATTTTAAATACATCTTTAGAATATGTATTTACTTACATATATTAGAGTATACATTTTTACATAAATATGTTTATATATGTTTTTATATGAGTGATTTATTATAAGTAAACATAAGAAAAATAGATATATTTAATTATAAATAACATTAAATTATGAAAAATGATAAAATTTCAAAACCATAATATAAATATAAATGAAATACCTAGGAATGAAATTATTCACCACCAAAAAAGGCAACAAGACACCCTTAAAATTGGTTGAAAATCCATGGAATGTCAAAAAATTAGGGTACCCTGTCTAAAAACTCTATTTTTTAGATCTTATGAGATTTTTTGGCATTTGAACATGTGATAGAGGTTTACCATTGTCACTAAGGGTGTAGATCTCACCAAAAAAATTTGATTTGATATGTGGTAGAGTATAAATGGACACCCAGATCCAAAGTTATCACTGTTTTAAGTTTGAGTTACGTTTTCAACTTATTTTAGATATTTTGTTATTTTTTTTATTTTCTATCTTCGAATTGATATTAAATGACTATTAATCGAAAATAATAAGAAAATTATTAATTAAAAATATTTTATTTATTTATTTTGTAATCCATTTTCAAAAAATATCTTATATATTAAGTGTAAAATTCTATTTACCTTATCTAAATCATATTTTAAAAAATATATATTATATTTATATAAATATAAATACATTTATATATTTATATATTATTCGTAATGAATTCTTTTAAGTAAACCTTTATCAGTGCTACTAAATAAGCATTGATAAAGAGGGGTCTTTATCAGTGCTTCTAAAAAAGCAGTGATAAAGGACCCCTCTTTAACAGTGTTTTTTTACAACTACTGTTAAATGATCCCATTTATCAGTGCTTTTTTAAAAGTGCTGATAAAGGTCCCCCTTTAACAATTTTTTTATCATTATTAAAGACCTTCTTTAATAATTTTTTTAGCGCTGACAAAGGGGGTCTTTAACATCATTTTTAGTAAGATCTGTTAAATCCCTAGTATTGGATAAACCTAGTTTTGTAGTAGTTTCTGTTGATGCTGATGAATAGAAATACTATAAAACGATCTTTAAAAAAATTGGGGAAAATATCATATGATTATGACAACCTTTTTGAAAAAAATTTCTTTGAAAATCACTTTTGAAAAAAATTTCCTTATAAAGTAAACTTTTAGGCATGAAAGGGAAGATTTAAAGAAACGACGATAGGTAAATCCGTACTTGTCATGCGAGGTAAAAGAACATTCTATTTTCATTGTTAAATGTTAGAAAAATACATTTTTTGAAAAGGGAAAAGAATATTCCTTTGAAAAAAATGGTAAACGACAAAAAGGATAAAAATTTATTTACCAAATCATTTTAAAAATATTTTTGAAAACATTTTTTTAAAACGTGATTTTTAAAAGAATACAGGTTCTCCAACTAAAGTGATAAATAATGTTGGGTTTTCATAAAAAAAATTCTAAAACATTTTCAGTACCAAAGAGTGTAAAAATGGTAATAATACTTGAAAATAGTCATGAATAACTAGATAATAATGAAAGGGATTGTTGAAAAATTGTTATACAATTTCCCCTAATAAAAGTTACATTGCAAGATCATTAGAACTATTATTGAGGAAAATAATCTTTAAACATCCCAAGGTGTCCCATATAAATTTGACAATTTTTAAATCATAAGCCTCATGAAGGAATAATATTGAATGGAATTTTCAAATACAATGAAGATAAAATAATTCATGATATTATATATCAAAATGGGTAGTATATACGCCACACAAAATAATCAAATTTTGAATATGGCATTTATCTCACAGATGTAAAAAGTGAGATGAGAATCAATTACCTTGAGTTTCCTTTTGGGTGAACATCCTTTCAATTCTTGTATAATAAACTTATTTTAATTTTCTAATTTATTGAGAAACTTTTTCATGTTTATAATTAATTTTATTTCACTTTTTACTATGTTCCATACAACTACTTAAAAAATTCTGTTTACGTTGGGTGTTTCGAACAAATTCGGATTATGTGTCAAAAACAACATTGGTAGGTCAAATATGGTTAAAGGGGTCATTATATAACATATAAAAAATAATAATCCTGAAATAATTATCATATTTTTTCATTAATTATGCATTTAAAATAAATCATTATATATGGTTATGAAAAACGAACCAACATTACAATCATGGAGATGGTAGGTTGTACATATGCATGAGTAATGCTCTTATTTTTCAATGATTGTTATGGAGAGAAGGTAAGTAACTCCATATCTTTACAAAATGATAATTATATCATAAATAACATATTATTAAATCATATATACTTTTATATAGAATTATTGTGATGTAAAATGAATCACATCGTGTTGAGGAGACGGTAGTCCACATGTTCATGAACGACATTATCACTTTTTAAGTCTGTAAAAGGGTAATAAAGAAAATGATATATAAATATATATAATATATACATAAAGGTAATTATTTCTTTAATATTATATAACATTTTTTTTATTTCAAATAGTTTTAATTATAATCATCATTTATACATTCCATAGATCGTGTGAACAAATCACATCGCTTTGAGGGGGCAGTAATCCACACTTCCTCAAACAAAGTTATCATATTTAAAAAATGGAAATTATTAAAGGTATATGTTTTAAAAAAATTAAATAAGTACAAAGAAATAATAAATATCATAAATATCATATATAAACCGAGTGTCCATCGTAATTTCTAACCATGAAAGTTTGTAAAGGAAAATGAACAATCATCATTTCAGGAGACATTAGTTTGTCGTACAATGAAACAATATGTTCGTTACCCATTAGATGGAAGTGTGTGTAAGTGTAGGTATAACCTTTAGCATAACAAAATACTAGTATATTAAGGATAAGTGTGTTTTTATATAGTAATATAATAAGAATATATGAGGGTTTGGAGAATGGAAATAAAACTAGAAAGCTTGAGAGAAGACATTACCTCTTAATCGGGCAACTACTGTTGGTTTCTACCAAAAGGATTCCTTGGAAGGATTTATACTAAAATGGAGGCTTAAAGATAAATTTTAGGGATTTTAGGAAGCTATATGGGAAGATAGTTTTCAAATCTAAGTGTTTTGAGATGTGTCAAGAATGGGGAGAGGTGGCGGCCTTTTATATGGGAGGAAAAGGGCTCACTTGGTCTTTTGAAATCAAGTTAGGTGTACCCATTTTTTGACCAAAAAATGTCATAAAAAACAAAAACAATTCAATAATAGAAGGTTAATGTCCTAATTATGTGGAGACGTTTTTAGGTCATTTGGGCCCTTATGTTAAAGGTTTAGTCCTTTATTCAGCTCAATTTTACCTTAATAGTTGTAATTAATTTTAATTACTTTCACTAATATTTTTATAAAAAACAAATTTGTTCTTATTAGAAATTATAAATTATTGTTATTCCAAATATGGAATCCATATTTCCAATTTCAAATTATAGAAGTAATTAATTTAAATTTATTCCCGAAGATGGGATGACAATGCATGTTTTTAAGGAAAAAAGGTATGAACGTTTGCTTTTTTTTATAATCAATTAAAAATTCAAATTTATTCAAATGACATACATTGTATTAATTTATAAAAATATTATCTAATTAAACATTAAAACCAACTAAAAATATAATTTAATCTTATAAATAAATTAGATAAAAAATATTTTTTGAACTAAAATTCAGTATTTTTAACTATTCATTAAATATGAAATGTTTCAGAAAAATATCAAAAATTTACCCTAAAATAATTATTATATTTATATTTCCAAGATTAAGTTTATTTTTATATATTAAATCAATAAAATTGTCAAAATTCTATTTTAAAATGGGTTCTCTATTAAAAGGTGGTAAAATTGCCTTGATAAAAATATAGTTTTTATATGTAAAATAGGGTTTATTCTTATCTTATTCATATCAAAAATAATTTATTAATATAAACAATATTTTATTAAATATATAAAATATAAATTTCATTAAAATCATTCATTAATTATAAATAACTATATTTATTAAGACAAAACTCCTTTGGATGTATATAAATATTAAAATTTCTTTATTATATCCAATTGGTTCTTATTTTCATTTATCATTAGTTGGTAACCAATGAATTCATTATATATTTATATAAACCATAAATTTTCATAAGTTAGTTAAAGCTATTTATAACTGCTAACATAATGGCTAGGTTATATCATATTATATTAAATAATAATATTTTAAAAATACATTATTATTTGGTGAAAATCGGTCTTGCGTGTAATGGAAGCTATCAAGGAAGGTAATTTTTTCATGTAACACAAGATATCTAGGAAGGCCACTCTTTCATGTAACATAATCTATAAAGGAAGGCCTATCTTTAATGAAACACAAGCTAACTCAGTGTTGCATGTATTGAAATACATAGAATCTATTTTAAATAGTAAATATTTTAGAAAGTATCAAGATATTATATTACCTTATGTGTTCAGTGTCGCGTGTCATACATACTATCAAATAAAAGGTTCTTACTTTAGATTTTCATTTCAACACATTATCCCCACCTTATTTAAATTACATCCTCACAATTTAAACCCGATCATGGTGATAGATTATTTGATACTTCCTGTGTTTGAAATCCCACATCCTGAGAAGGGTTTATAAGACATCCTCTATAAAAGAGAGAATAAAAAGTATATAGGTCACATGGAATACCATTTAAGTAGGTCTCTAATAGGAGAACATTAGTGTAAAGTAGAGATATGTACTTGGAGGTAAAAGGTAAATATTTATAAGGAGTGAATGGGGTCATCAATCAAAAACTGGTGAATGATCAATGGAAAGTTGAGGACTTCAAAGCTATAAATATGTGATGATTTAGAAGACCACATATTCAATAGAAATTAAGATATTAGGAATAAAATTTATTTTTAAGACATTTTCCTAATGTTGGGTAATTATTTTACTACTTAAGAATATAATGAAATTTTCTTACATGATATGTTACAATTTCATATGAAAAATCATAAATTTTGGTTTTTCTTTGATCAAATTTTAATTCATTCCTTTACTCCTAGAAATTAATTAACAATAATTATTTTTTACGCCTGAAGTACTAAAAAAACATTTAAAGGATCATGATGCCTATAAAAGAGTGAAAATTCTAACTATTTTCCTTAACTGTCTTCCAAAACCAATATGGTTAATAGATTAATATCTAATCATCAAAAGTGAAACTACAGGTTTATCATTAACATGTATTCATCAAATTTTTTAAATAAAAAAAATGAAAAAATAACCAGGAAATTTCATAGGTTAGTGATTGGAAGGAAATCCTTATTATCCTTTGGTCATGGGTTTAAGACCCACAGCCTTGCCAAATTTGATTGGTTATCACCCAGCTTATAGGTCATCATTTTCTAAAAAAAAATTAATATAATTCCTAAAATAACTATGATGGAAATCCTTTAAATTATGTTAATCACAAAAAAGAATTTTAACTAAATTTTTCAATAAAACCCTAATACATAAATACTTCATCCACTTATTTCCTCATAGATCCTTCCATAGTCTAGAGTTTATCCATGATATCATTTATAGGATTTTTAAATCATGATACCCTATTTTCTATCTAAACACCCTAGTTTTAATCTAGGTTATTAATTTTCAAAATTCTTCATGGTGGTTTTTAAAGAATAAACAAATTATCCTAAACATATCCCCCAAGAATTTTAAAGCAGTTGTGCACTTAGGCCCGTTGTTGTATACCAGGTTACCCCAAGTTTGGCTCAAAATACCTTGTCATAGTTATTAATCCTAGCTACATATGTATGAACACCACATACACTTGTATTATCCAGACATAGATGTATTGCTAGAAATAACATCATAATCTCTACCTTACCAATATTCTAGGATTTTTTTTCTATACTTATACTCAAATTCTACATTAGGTCTATGTTCTCTAACATATGTTTTCCTAAATCTAGTTCCTAATGATGATACAAAACATCCTCTGATATCAACAGTTGTAACCTGACTCCAGAAGGCCCAAAGTCAGTGTCTACTACTATTACATTATAAATATTACAAGGAATTAAATCCCGAAGGATCGAGAGTTTAGTATTCTTGGTAAACGAGATACATACATAAGAAAAGAATACACTAATTAAAACAAAATTTTTTATTACTTCTAAATTAAAAGCTTCAAGGATAAATCTAATCAATCTAGTAAATCCCTGTATATCTTTCAAAGTACGCTTCTTGGATTCCTAGGGAAATAAAAACAAAAAAGGTGAGCTCAAATTATCATTAAGGAAAAAAATAGAGCGGAAGTAATAATGAATCAATGAGAATAATAATTATTATGTGGGGAATAACTGAACTCAAATTCCTTATAATCAATAAACTAAGATGGATGTTCACTATAAAATCAATAAACCGAGAAGGAAGTTTATAAATATTATGGAAAGGTAATAACTGGAAACACATTCCTTTGAAATAACTAGAAAAGGAAAAATAAAAATGGAAAGGTAAGAAACTGAAACACATTCTATCTAAATAACTGAAAATGAAATGTATCCATAGATTTGTCGATGTAAAATATCATGGAAGAATAATAACTAAAACTAACTGAGGGAAATGATTTGTTAATAGACATCATGTTTAAGGAACATGAAAACCTATATCATCAATACCTTTCACAAGATGGTTTAATCAATTCTAATTTGTGAAACTAATTTTTCTCATGAGAGCCTATCTATTCATTGACGACCTATACAAATTTCAGGCTCCTCCTATCATTGCCTATCCAAATCATTTCTCATATCTAATAATCAAAATAAATAATATGCCTTATCAAATATCTGTATTGAATAAAGGATATGAAATTATCAATATTTTATTAAATAATAAAATAAAAATCAAAGTAGACATTGTATGTAAAATGGTATAGGGTTTAGGTATTAGTAATATACATGATGAATAAAATGGATAATAAGGGGGAAATTCAATGTTCAATGATCATAGAAGATTGAATATTTCAAGGGGAATAAAAAATGATTCAAAGAAGTGAATGTGAATACTATCCTTGGAAAAATCAATAATAATCCACCCAGAGGAAGAATAAGGATGGTATCAATAAAGAAATATCAAGTGGAGTAAAAATTAATGGTTATTGTTGATGATGAATAGAAATACTATAAAATGATATTAAAAAAATCCTTGAGGAAAATTTCCTTTCATTATGAAAAGCCTTTTGGAAAATTGTTTCTTTGAAAATCAATTTTAAAAACATTTTATTTAAAAATTAACCTTTTATACATGAAATTAAATCTTTAAATAAATGATGGTGGGTAAATATGTACTTGTCATATGAGGTAAAATCACTTTTTTTTTCATTGTTAAAGGTTAAAGAAATGAATTGTTCATAAAGTGATAAAAAGATTCCATTGAAAACAATGGTAAAAGAAAAAAAGGGTAAAAATTCCTTTACCAAATCATTTTAAAAACATTTTTAAAATTTTTATTAAAAAATGGGTTTTAGAAGAAAATAGGTTCTCTGAATAAAGAGAGAAATAAAGTTCAGTTTTCTTAAAAACGTTTTCTAAAAAATTTTGAGTACTAAAGAGTGGAAAAAATATTACTAATACATGAAAATGATCATGAATAACAAGATAATAAATAATGGTTTTATTAAAAAATGGATATATAATATCCTAGAATGGAAATTCCATTGAATTATCATCAGTACTAGTCATAAGGAAAATAATCTTTAAACATCCCAAAGTATCCCATAACACTCTAAAATAATTTAAATCATAAGCATGATGAAGGAATAATAATGAATGAATATTTTAAATACCATAAAGATAAAATAATTAATGATATAATATATCAAAATGGGTAGTAGATACACCACACAAAATAATTAAATGGTGAACATGACATTTATCTCATAGATGTAAAAAGTGAGATGTAAATACCTTACCTTGAGTTTCATTTTGGGTGAACGTCCATTGACTTCTTATATAATAAACTTATGTTAATTTTCTAATTTATTGAGAAAATTTTTCATGTTTAACATTACTTTTATTTCACTTTATACTTTTTTGTATACAACTACTTAAACAATTCTGTTTACATCGACTGTTTACACCAAATTCAGATTATGCGTCAAAAACAACATTGGTAGGTCAATTATTGTCAAAGGGGTCATTATATGACATCTATAGAATAATAATCATGAAATAATTATCATATTAGTTCATTAATTATACCTTTAAAATAAATTATTAAAAATGGTTATGAAAAATAAACCAACATTACAATCATGATGAAGGTAGGCCGTACACACACATGATTGACGTTCTTATTTTTCAATGATCGTTATGGAAAGAAGGTAAGTAACACCAAATATTTCTAGAATGACCAATATAACATTAATACTATATTATTTAATCATATATACTTATATATATAATTATTGTGGTGTAAAACAAATCACATCGTGTCGAGGAGGCAGTAGTCCACACATCTATGAACGACGTTATCACTTTTTAAGTGTGTGAAAGGGTAATAAAGAAATTGATATAGATATATATAGTATATTTCCCAAAAGTTAATTATTTTATTTATATCATATAGAGGTTGTTTATTTCACATATTTTTAGTTATTATCATTCTTTATTCATTCCGTGGATCATGTGAATGAATCACAATGTTTTGAGGGGGCGGTAGGCCACACTTCCTCAAAAGATGATATCGTATTAATGAAAAATGGAAAGTATTAAAGGTGTGTTTTATAAAATGATTAAATTATAATAAATAATTAATAAATATCATTTATATCATATAAAAATATATTTTCCATCATAATGGACAACTATGAATGTTGGTAAAGTAAACTGAACAGTCGTCGTTTTGTGAGGCAGTATTTCACTATACACAGACACAATATGTTCATTACCCATTAAATGTAAGTATGTGTAAGTGTAGGTATTACCATTATAATAAAACATACTATTATATTGAGGATATTTTTTTTATAAAAGAATCATATAATAATATATGAGGGGTTGGATAATGGAAATAAAACTAAAAATCTTGAGAGAAGATGTTACCTCTTAATCTGGTAACTACTTTTGGTTTGTACCAAAAGGATTCCATGTAAGGATTTCTAACCAAAGGGAGAATTCAAGGTCTAGGGTAGGGATTTTGGGAATCTATATGGGCATATATTGGTTGAAAATAATTGGTTTGAGAGGTGTGAGGAATGAGGAGAGGTTGTGACTTTTTGTAAGGGAGGAAAATGAATCACTTGGTATTTTGAAAGAAAATTAGGTTTACCCAAATTTTTACCAAACAACAAGTCATAAAAAACCAACCGAACTCAATAATGGAAGGTTAATGGCATAATTATTTCCAAAAAATTGGTTTTGGAAAAATCATGAACTTGAGCCATACATTGTAGAAATGAATGTTGATATGTCACCAATCTTATGCGATCAAGGATCTCAAAGTGGAAAATATTCCTCGGGATAAAACAACCATTTCTTTACAATGTGTATGACTCTCTTCAATGGTTATATTCAAAGGAAAACCTTTTCTCTAACATCAAAATTAAATTCCCTTTGGTAGAAGTCAGTATAGCTCTTTTACCGACTCTAGGTATCTTTTATATGTTTTTGTATGGATTGAAACTTATTTTTCATCACTTTAACAAGATTAGGTCCATGTAGCTTCCATTCCACAACTTCATCCCAAAAAAATTTGATTTCTAAATTTCTTTACATTCAATGATTCATATAGATCCATTTAAATACTCGAGTGGAATTTGTTTTTATATGAGAACTCAACCAATGGGATATTTTGATCACATCCTCTTTTAAATTCCATAAAATGTGATCTTATCAGGTCCTCAAGTGTTTGAATCGTCCCTTTAGATTTTATACAAGATTAGGGGTGATAGGTCATGGTAAAATTTAATTTAGTACTAAAATATTATTGAATGCTTCTATAGAATTTAGAGGTGAACCTTGGATCACAATCAAATATGATCGGAAGTGGAACCCCATTAAACCTCACCATTTTTTTCAAATATATCGTGGAAATTTTTTCAAGTGAGAAATATTCTCAAATAGTGATAAAACGGTCAGTCTTGGTGAGTCAATCCAGCACAAACCATATCTTATTTTTTCTGTGGATGTTTTTGGGAGACTGGTGATAAAGTCCATGGTGATAGTCACCCATTTCCACATGGTTATAATAAATGGATTCATCATCCCTTTGTAATTTTCTCTCTCTACTTTAACGTGATGGAATACCAAACACCTTGATATATACTTCGTAATCGCCTTCTTCATGTATTCCCATCAAAAGTGATCTCAAAGATCTTGGTACATATTGGTACTTCTAGTGCGGTGTAGAAAGATAGGCTATGTGAATTATACAATAGCATGGTCTTTATCTCAGGATATGAAGGAACACAAAGCCTTATTAAAAACTAAATTACACCATCCTCATCAATTTGGAACTAATGTAGCTCCCATTACTTTATTAATTTCAACTTTTTTTAGCTCCAGATCATCCCTTTATGTCTCCTTGATCTTCTCTTAGATAGATGGTTACGAAATCATTTGGTAGAGGTAGGATGTATTCCAGATCGTTATGGTTTCAAGATATATCCTTTTCATATGCAAGAATATAAGGTCTCTCTCAATTTGCGTCATGGATATAGTAGCATGTTTTTTTCTATTAAGAGAATCATCTACCTTATTCTCCTTTCTCAGATTGTAGTGAATAGAGAAATCGTAGTCCATGATTAGATCAAACCATTTTCTTTGATGCATATTGATATACTTCTATGTGAATATATACTTTTGACTCTTATGATCAGTATATATGTCAAACTTCTCACCATAATGGTAGTGCGACCAAATATTAAGAGCAAATATTATATCTTCTAACTCTAGATCATGCGCCAGGTAGTTCTTCTCATGGATATTTAACTATCATGAGGAATGGTTTATCACTTTATCATTCTGCATGAGTAGACAATCGAAGACTTTCTTTGAATCATCACTATATATACCAAAAAATTATACACTTATTGGTAGTGTGATTACATGTTAATACCAAGACGATAAGGATGACTATCATATTTAGGTATTATTTTTTGTTGTCAAGGATGTTTAAGAAGAAAATAAATCACCTCTCTTTTTATTTGGTGAAAATCAGACTAACCATCGTATTCAATAAAATAAGACTCATAACTGTTAAGAATGTCCATTTTATTGGGAATATGTTTTGGGGATGAAGAGGATCATTATACTCACCCTAAGTCTAGAATGAAACGTTTAATTCTAATGGGGAAAAATCAGATTCTTCCTTACTTCTATGAAAATATAATGATGTTTTGCTGATCTTGGAGTTCTCATAAATCAACAGTATGTTATTAAACTGGTGATGAATGATTGATGAAATAAAGAGAAGAAAAAGATTCTACCAATCATATTCAGTTTGATCATAATAATACCAATCGTATTCAGGTTGATAAGGAAAGAAAGATGTTGATAAAATATAGGTAAGTAGAAACACTTTACATGGTAGGTTATATGATTATGAAGATGATATTCAACATAATCAATGTCATGAAGGAATTAAGGGTACTTGCTGAAAGTTTATGAAAGAATAAATTTGATGAATTTGAATCATTCCAGTCTCAAGATCATCATAATGATATTTCTGGATGAATAATTGTTTAATGATCAAGGATGATGATCGTAATGAAGGTTCTAGTTTTTAGTTAAACTAAATGCCAAATAGATTTAAATCCTAAAAGAAATAAGTTAGTGAGAATCATATTAAAAAAAGAAATAAGCTCTTAAAGTTGATCCATTGGATTTAGTATGTCATCATATTCATCAATGGTTTAATTATTTATGATAAAAATTGACCGATATTATATTTAGAAGAGAAAGAAGTTGTTGAAGTTGAAGCAGCTGATACCGGTCCATCAGACTCACTATGGCATCATAATAATCAGATAAATAATTGTTTGAAACTAATGAATGTAAATAAATTGAAAATTATGTGGTGTCAAATATGGAGAATAAATTCAGAGATTTATCAATAATTTATTCAACCATTTAAAATAGGTTTAATTACTTTTTTTATCATTCAAGTGGGTCAAGAAAAGAGATAAAGAAGAATATATTATTTTACATTTGTCTTCTTCATAATGAGGTGGATCATAATGAAAAAATAAGAATTGGAAATTAGAATAAGACTAATTTTTTTAAAGAATGTATAAAGTATAGAAAAATCTATTTGAAGATTCATGATGGTTCGAGAAGTGTTGAGAAGAGTTTAGGAAGGCAAGATGCTCCTGAAATTTAAAGGAACATATAGATTTGTAAAATGTAATTGAGGGGAAAAAATTTCAGGAATCCAACTCAAACTGTTTTTGGGGTGAGTATAAAAGATAAATGACTTTGTAATTTATGATAGATGTACTATTCATGGTGAATAAGAGACAAGGTTTATATTTAGAGAGAATAAGAGGTTTCCTGATTTAATTTTGTTGATGAAGTATTTCGTATAGAAGAAGCTTATGAGAAGAGACAAGATTGTATTCATCTGGTCATCGTATTGGGCTCAATCATAATACTGGAAAAATTGTGTTGGGATTTCTAGATTAAAGAAGGAATGGTTCAGAATTTTCTCAAATATATTCTAACAAAGTCATAAATTTTTATTATTGAAAAATTAGACTAGGAGAATTGGACTGAGTTTTATAACAAAGTCCATAAAATTTATTACCAACTTCTAGGTAAGCAAGTAAATATTTTTTATAAAAAAGAACACATTTTTGAAAGTTGATAAAGAAGCATCATAACTAGTTTTGTTACAAAAATTTGTATTACATCATTTGTTCTAGAAGGATAATATGCACTATTGAATTGTTTACATAGTGACCCACAAGTGAAAGGGCATATCCTACTCAATGTATTCCAAACAAATTTATTTTATTCTAGTGTATTGTGTGGTATTAGATCATTTTTATACAATACCAAGGATGTAGATATTCTTTTTGAATAACAAACCTTGTAAATTCTTGTGTTCTTATAGATGTGGGTTTTAATTATTTTCAATAGGAAATGGAATATTGAACATGGAAAAAATGGTTTTTTATAAATAAGGAAATATAAAAGAAAAATATATCACTAATTCACCCATCCCCCTCTCAGTGATACAATTATCTTGACTGGGCAATTACAATTAGTATCAGAGACAGGTTCCCTTCATTTATTCTTTGTTGAAGTTTTGAAGAGAAGTTGATGGATAATTTGAATTGTGTCAACAATAAAGGAATCTTGGTTTTTGATGGTAAGAATTATCATATCTAGAAAGATATAATGTTTCCCATCTTATGTCTATTAGATATGATTTTCTTGAAGAAGCAACAAATGTATTTCCTTTTATTGATGATAAAGTTCATCTTAATCTATTGATAAGAATAATCTTGAGAGTGAGGGAAGGGACAAGAATTATTTACTATCATCACTTCCTAAAAGGGAATTTTTATTGGTGGAGGGTGTTTCCATAGCAAAAGGTATATGGGATAAGCTGAAAAAAATATGAAGGCAATACAAAAGTGAAGAAGAAAAATTATAAATCTAGTGGCCGAAGTACGAAGACATGAAAATGGGTGGGTATGAATCTATTGGGGACTTATTTACCAGTTTAAATAACATAAAAAAGACTATCATATGTCTTAGTTAAAAGTTCGAGGATTCTATAGTTATTGAAAAGATATTAAGAATTATTCCAGAAAGGTTTTATGATAAAGTTTATTAATTAGAAGACAGATATCATAAAAAATTATTTATAGATGATTTTAATAGAACTTTCATCACTTATAAAATAATAAGGTATAATGATATGAAAATAAAAATAAAATTTGATAGAGAAATATCATTCAATACTATGAAGAAAGAGAATTCAAGGAAGTTTATTATTGAAGAAGAAGGTGGTTATTTTGATTCTGAAAATGAGGTATGTAAAAATCTTGATGGTATTTTATCCTTTTTTCTAAAAATGTGAGAAGAGGCATATGTAAATATAAAGGTAATTTTCCCTTGAAATGTTTTGAATATGGATTCATTAGAAACTTTACAAGAAAATTTCCACAAAGAAAGAAATAAAAAGATGGTGATGAAGAAGAAATAAGTCCAAGAAGGTCATGGATGAAATAGGGAGGAAAGGACAATTTTACTCCATAGGGAGGGGTAAAAAATTCTCCAAATCTAAAAGGTGTATTTTCTTATCTAAAGATAATAAATAAGAAGATAGTAAAGTTAAAACCAAAAATTCTACTGAGCATGTTGGTAAGAATACTTTTAGTGTAATAATTAATGATGAAGAATTCAGAATCATCAGTTCTAATTAAGAAGAAACTCAACTTAAATTTCTTTTAAAATAAGATTTGAAATATATTTGAGAAATATTAGAAGTCTTGAGAAACAAAACAAGAAGTTGGAAGATGAATTTTCCACATAAAAAATTCATGAAATTTTTTTAGATGAGAATAAAAAGATGCAACTGGATATTAGTGATTTGAAAAAATATCTTAAGGAAGAAAATAATTATAATGAACTTCTGGAATTGAAGTTAAAGGAATAGAAATAATAGTTAGAACTTGTCCAGTAAAAACTTTTTAAATATGGAAATAAAATTATATTTTCAAAAAATTATATATATGAAGTTGGTGAATGTTTTCATAAGGAAAAACCTGATAAGGATAAAAAAGTAACCATCAAAAGTTGATAGGAAAGATAGAATTATTTCTGGAAATAAGAAAGCTTAGAAATTTTTGTATGTGGCTACGATTAACAAAGTTGAGAATTTATAAGTTTTTGAAAAACATGAGTCTAAAAATGTTTCTAAAAATTATGAATATGTAAATGTTTCTATTATTTCTAGTTATGACAAGGATAAAAGGAGAAATAAGCAAAAAAAGAAGATTCTGATTGATAACAGAAATGTTGGGGGTCAACAAAATTCAGATAATAAGGTTCCTAAGAAACATATTCATAACTCTAGTCAGTATGGAAGCTATAGATGAAAATATTCTTTCTATGGTTACTACTGGTATTTTGGTGGAATCAGAAATAAAACAAATATGTGTTGTTTCAACCAACAACATTACTAAAATTCCATAGGTTATGAAAGTCATAGATTTAGGGGGAGTCAATCTTCTCAAAAGTATAAGTATGAAAAAGAATTTCTAAAGAAACCTGATAATGATGGTGTAAAAATTAAAAATAGGTTCCAACCTCAAGAAACTATTTGTGAATGATGTGAACAACCAAGTAATCTTGCTAAGGGTTTTATTTTTTTGTTACTGACACAATATAATTTTCTTAACATTTCTCATAAGCCGGAGGTGAAGAAAGAAAAATCTCTTGTTGTTAAAACTACCCTCAAATCATTTAAAGGTGAACGACCTTGGATTTTTGATAGCGGGTGTTCCTCACACATGAAAGGAGATTTAAATTTTTTGAATAATTTAAAAGACTTAAAATAAGTAACTATGACATTCAACAAGGATAAAACAATAATAATCAAAGGTCTTGGATCAACTATCATTGGGAAAAAAAGTTTTAATCTAAGAAATATTTATATATCTATGTGTTGAAAGATAACTTGTTGAGTGTTTCACAATTGTGTGATGAAGGTAACAAATTTACCTTCAGGAAAGATGTATTTTTTATGAAAATTGATAAGGATGAAAAGATAGTTACAAGAGCCCAACATACAAAGGGAAACGTATTTCAAGTTGGTGAGCTACAGAACTCTTGTTTCTTGGGTATGGTAGAAGAAAATTAATTATGGCATAAAAGGATGGAAAACATGTGTCAAATAAAAAATAGTAAGTTATGAAAGTGATATTGTGTTCATGATATTTTTGATTTTAAATGAATAAGAGATTTCTTTTGCACAATTTTTCATACGGGAAAAATTACCATGTCTGTGTATAATAAATTTCAAATATGTTCAAAACAACCCTTGGAACATATTCATTCCGACATCTATAGACCAATAAGAAAAAAATCAAAAAAATTATGATAATTACTTCATCACTTTCATTGATGAATTTAATTACATTACTTGTGTTATGAATATGAAACAAAAATCATATTCTCTAAGAATATTTAAAGGTTTTAGGAGAAAATATAATAAGAAAAGTGAGTATTCAGTGAAGAAGTTGAAAACTAATAAAGGTGATGAGTATAAGAATGAAGAATTTGAATGTTATCCTGAGAAGAATGGAATTTTTCATGAGTATAGTTCCCTATACACACCTCAACAAAATGGGGTTGATGTATAGAAGAATAGAAGTTTTGTGGAAATGGGGAGAACTATGTTACTTGAACTAGGTATTTCTCATTCATATTGGAGGTAACCGATAAATACTGTTGTTTATATTAAAAACTGATGTTTCTATAGGACAAGTTTTTATATGAATCTATACAAATTATTTTATAGAAAAACTACATTTTCAAACACTTAAGAGTTTTCAGGTGTCCATGCATTATAAAGAAGAAAGGTGGAAATTTGGGAAACTTTGAGAAAAAAGGTGAAGATGTAATTTTTCTTGGTTATGATCTAGAGGGAAGAGGATATAGATGATTCAACAAATAAATAGAAAGAATTTTTTATTCTAATAATTTGAGAGTTATTGGAAAATATATTAAAGATAAATATAATCAAACAGATAAAGAAGTTGGGCAGGATTATGAAAGTTTTGTCAAAATTTCTAATAAGGAAACATCCAAATTTAATCCTACCAAAAAAAAGAATCGGATGCAGCTATTTCAAGTGATGAAGAAGAATCTCTAAAATCTCATCCCAAGATGAGGAAGCCAGTGGAAGCTCGGAACAATATTGATGATCAACATTAAAAGTTTCAAACAATAAGAACAACAAATTCTATTACACATACTTTTTTGTATTCAAAAGTTGGGGCGAATGATGTGAAATAAGATTTTGAGTATCTAGAATGGGTTCAGTCCATGAATGAAGAGTTAGAACAGATAGAAAAGAATGATTCACAGAAACTCGTACCTAATCCATATAACAAAAATGTTATTGGTACAAAGTTTGTTTCCCAAAACAAAATGAATGAATAATGTGAAGTGATAAAAAACAAGGAAAGATTAGTATGTAAAGGTTACTCTAAAATTGAACGTGTTGATTTTGATGAAAATTTTTCTCCAGTAGAAAGGTTAGAAAAAATCAAAAATTTTCTTGTTATTTCTACACAATGGAGTTACAAAATTTTTCAAATGGATGTAAAGTCTGAAATTATAAATGTTGATTTTAATGAGGAAGTTTACATTGAACAACCTTGTTGATTTGTTGTTGGGAAAGAGGAAAGTTATATGTGCATATTTAATAAATCCTTGTATACACTAAAGAAATATATTAAGGCATAATATTCAAAACTGGATACTTTCTTAAGGAATATGAGTTTTAAGAAAGGAAGAGTTGATAACAATATTTACATCAATGAAATTCAAGAGTTTTCCTTCATCATAATAGTTTATATTAATGACATTATCTTTACTAGGAATAATGTAAGATCTTGTGAAAAGTTTTCTAAATAAATGAAAAAGTTGTTTGATATTTCCATGTTGGGAGAAATGAAATAATTTATTGGGTTAAAAAATTTATAAAAGAAGAAACAAAATTTTCTTTCTCAAGAAAAGTATTCTAAAAAAATTATTAAAAAGGTCATTATAGAAAATTCAAAACTAGTTTACATGTCAATATCAGTGGGAACAAAGTTGAGTAAACATGGAGAAGTCAAGAATGTTGATCAGAAAGAGATTCCAAAGTTTATTGGTTTTGTTTTATTTTACTACTTTAGGACCCAATATTGATTATTATGTTACCTTATGTGAAAGATTTTATAGTGATCCTAAATAATCAAATTTACTTTCAAGAAAAAAAATCCTCAAATACATCAAATGCCCAAAAAATTTCGAAATCAGGTATGATAACTTAGGAAGTATTGATTTTTTTGGTTATTCAGATACTGATTGGGCAGTAAATGTTGATGATAGATGATCCACATCATGTGGAGTTTTATTTCTTCGTAAAATTTTTGTTTTTTAGAATATAAAGAAATAGAATTCATTAACTCTCATTACAACTGAATGTGAATATTTTTCTACTACACAATCTGCTACCAAAATTATGTGGATGAAGAATCAGTTAGAATACTAACATGTTGAATTGAAGTTACCCTTTATCTTGGGTTGTTATAATCATAGTGTAATCAACCTTTCAAAGAATCCAGTAAAACATTCTCATTCAAGACATATTGATATTAAAAATTATTTCATCAGATATCATCAGTAGAATAATGACTTAGGGTTGGAGTATGTTCTTAAATCGGAACAAGCTTCTAACATTTTCACAAAACCTTTTCCCAAGGATGTATTCTCTAAATTGATCTTGAACAAGGTCATCTAACCTCTTTCTCGTCAAGGTTGAGGTATGTGTTTTTCTTACCTCTATCATCTTATCTTTGGAATGTGTTTTCATGTGGGGGAATTTTTTTATAAATCTATCATTATGGAAGCATATAAATAAAGAGAGTTGTGGGTAAATTGTGAATTCATCATTGTAAGTGTGTGAACTATTATAACTGTTTGTTGGAGTGGTTGTTGGAATCAATTTTTTTGTATTCTATGGATGTTTAAAATTTTAGGAAGAAAATATGAGGAAATTTTTCATAGTCACTACTTTTGGACATCATGAATTTTATTTCAATAATTCTTGTCTCCTACAATGATTTAGCACATGTAGTCTTATATCTATTGATAAGTAATACATATCCTGAGGATAAAAATTTCAGTGATTTATGAACCTTGGTTGACAAAAAAATCAAAAGTGGGAGATTGTTAGGACCAAGATGATAAAGATGAATATCATATTCAGGTATTTTCATTTGTTTTCAAAGGGTTTTAAGAAGAAAATAAATCACCTCACTTTGTAATTGATAAAAATTGGACGGAACATCATATTCAATAAAATTAGATTGACAATGGTTAAGAAATTCCATCACATTGGGAATATGTTTTCTGGATGAAGAGGATCATCAAACTCATCCAAAGTTTGGAATGAAATGTTTGATCATAATGGGGAATAATTTGAGCCTTCCTAATTTTGATGAAAATGTTATGCTGCTTTTCTGATCTTGGAGTTCTCATAAATCAAAAGTAAGTTATACAACTTTTGATGAAAGCTTGATGAAAGAAATGGGAGAAAAATATTATTCCAATCACATTCAGTCTGATTGTAATCATGCCAATCGTATTCAAGAATCTTAGGAAATAAATATATTTATGAATGATAGGGAAGTTGAAACACTTTACTTGGTAAGTGAGATGATGCTAAAGTTGATCTTCAAAGTAATAAAAGCCATAAAGAAAGTCATGATACTTGTTAAAAGTTTATGAAAGAAGAAAGTTTATGTATTTTAATCATTCTGGTATAAATTTCATCGTAATGATATTTCTGGATACAGATTTGTTTAAAGGCAGGGTAGGATAGTCATAATAAAGGTTCTAGTTTTCGGTCAGACCAAAATCTAGAAGATTTAAATCGTTGAAGAAAGAAGTTTTTGAGAATCATATTCAAAAATTAAATAAGTTACTAATTTTGAGCCATCGAATTCAGTATGTCATCATATTAATTAGAGGCAGAATTATTTGTTATAAAAATTGATTGGCATCATATTCAGAAGATAACTAATTTGTTGATGTTGAAGCTGGTGATACTGGTCCATACTCGGTATACCATAATAATCATCGGAGGAATAATTTTTTTGAACTGATGAATGAAAAGAAAAGCAATATTTTGTGGTGGCTAATATGAAGAAGAAATTAATAGCTATATCAATAATTTAGTTAACCATTTAAATAGTTTGAATTAATTTTTTTATAATTCATGTGGGTCAAGATAAGAGATGAAGAATGATATATTGTTTTAAATTTGTATTCATCATAATGAAGCAGGTCGTAAGAACAAATTGAAATAGGAAATTAGAATTGTAATGATGTTTACAGAAATTATAAAGAAGAGTTGAAGTTGTGAGAATATTTGAGAATGTTAAATAAGTGTTGAGAAAATATTGTGAAATTATTATGAACCAAAAATTCAAAGGAATGTGTAGATTCAGAAAATTTGATTGAGTGGGAAATTTTTTAGGAATCCCACCCAAACCATTTTTTGGGTGAGTATAAAAGGGAAAGTACATTGTACTTTTAACCAATGTACTATTCACATAGAAGTATAGAGAAGACATAGATCTAGATAGAAGAAGAGGATTCCATATTTTTTTTTGTTGTATTCAACTGGTCACCGTATTGGGAAGAATCATCGGACTGGCAAAATCATATTTGGATTTTTGGATTGAAGAAAAAGTGGTTCAGAATTTTCTCAATCATATTCTAAAAAAGTCCAATATTTTTCATATTGAAAAATAAAACCGGGACAATCGGACTGGGGTAATTGGATTGGGAAATCAGACTGAGTTTTGTAACAAAATTTAGAGAGGTTCTTACCAACTTCTAGGTAAGAAATTTAAGATTTTTTTAAAAAAATAATATATTTGTGAAAGTTGATAAAGAATCACCATATCATGTGTTGTTACAAAACATTGTATTTCATCATTTGTTATAGAAGGATCACATTCACTATTGAATTGTTTATATAGAGCTACATGAGTGAAACAGAATATCCTACTCACTGTATTCCACACAAATGGATTATTTTCTAACAAATTGTGTGGTATTAGATTATTTCAAAATCATAGAAAGGATGTAGCTATTCTTGTTGAATAGAGATAATTATAAATTCATGTGTTACTATAGATGTGTATTTTAATTTTTTTCAATAGGGAATGAAATATTTAATAGGATTCTAAGGTTATTACACAATTAAGGAAATATAAAAGAAAAATATATCATTGATTCACTCTCCCCCCTCTCAGTGATACAATTATCTTAACTGTGAAATTACAGTACATGAACAGTGATTAGCCTCTTCTTGATGTCCTTAATGATTTCCTCATATCTTTAATCCATAAATAATTTAACCCATTATGTGGTAAATTAGTTAGTTTTCTAAAAAATAATAATAAATTTATCACAAAATGTAAATAATAACCAGATAATCTATAAAACTATATATTTCTATGACACTAGTGGGTCTAGGTTATTCTTCAATTGCCTTTTTCATTTAAGGGACCACATAAATTCCATCACTTGTGATCACGTTCCCCAATAAAGTGACTTCTTGCATCCAGAAGTCACACTTTTTGAACATAGAATATGTTTTCTCCTTCCTTGATATCACCAACACAATCATTATATTCTCTTCATGTTCCTACTTAATCTTGGAATAAATGAGAATATAATCGTTAAACACTACCAATGATTTGTTGATGTGGTCTCTAAATAATATATTCATCAAATCCATAAGTATTGTAGGAAATTTAGTAAGTCTGAAGGGAATTACTATGAACTCATAGTGCCCATACCTTATAAGGAAAGAAGTCTTTTGAATATCTTCCTTCTTCAACTTTAGTTGATGATATCCATAAAAAAGATACACCTTTGAGAATTATTTCACTCCTCATAGTTGATTGAACAAGTCATCAATCCTTGGTTGAGGATAAATTTTATTTATGGTGATCTTGTTGATATCTTGGTAATTGATAAACACATGTTTTGATCTATATTTCTTCTTGTCAAAGAGAATTGGTGCACCCCTAGGCGATGTACTAGGGCGTATGAACCATTTTTCCAAATGATCTTGTAGACACTTCTTTAACTCCTCCATTTCAATCAAGGACATCCTATATGTGAATTTTGAGATAAGAGTGGCTCTGGGTATGAGATCTATTGAGAAATCTACCTCACGATCAGGGGATTCCAAGTAACTCTTTGGGAAATATTTCAATGTATTCCCTAACAATGGACATTTCCTCCAAGTTAATACCTTCCTTTGAATCAACCATTTTGGCAAGGTATGCTTATCTACAGGGTATCAACACCCACACTGTTGATGGATTTTCCAAAGAATATTCATGATTTTCCTTGCATTTCTAGAGGATCATGGGATGGTTCAGAATATAAAAATAGATTTTTTCCAATAGTTGATTTCTTCTATATATATTGAAAGCCAATACATGTCCAATATAGCATCAAATTTCAACAAGGTAAATATAATAATATTTTCAAGATGAATCATCCCAAATATGATTATAGGAGAAGAGTACAACACTTGGGTTGTAATGATTACACCACTATGTTTTTTATGGATATCTCTACTTAAAGGTATCGAGGCATCAATTCAATAGTTCTAGAAAACTTTTAGGATATAAATGAATAAGTAGAACGAGAATAAAATAATAATTTTTCTATTATTTAGTTAATAGTAATCATACTCTGTATGAATTCATTTTTACACTCCACTTCATTAGTAGTGATGATATAAGATTTCCCTTACTCCTTTGAATTTGGCGGTTGCTGACATTGGTTTACCTTAAGGACATGTGGTTTAGTGCACTTCCTTGCATAACACCCTTGGTCCCTATAGTTGAAGCATTGAACCATGGGTGGTGCATTAGGTTGTTCTTTCCTATCCTATATCATGTTGGTCAGCTTCTTTATGTATCTTCAATATTCATTAGCTTGGTGTCCTTCTCTCCCACACTTGAAGAATTTCCCCATCCCTTTGAGGCAATTAACTTGATGCTTCTTCCCACATTTTTTGACATGTGGGTAGTTGGATCCTATTTCTTCATTTTTCATTTGACCCACAATCTTGAAACCCCATTCTTCTCTTATTATCTCTATAACCATGGGACAATTCTTTGAACTCCATATCTACTTTAAGAGCACATTTAACCACATCTTCAAAAATACCAAATTATTATATTTCTAGATCGTTTCAAAGGTGTATTTTTAAAACAATAAAGAACATATCTATTTTTCTATCATTATTGATAAAAAACCCAAGGAATACATTTAAAACCATATGAAGTTTTCATCATAAGCTATGAAAACTTCACCTTCCTTTTTCTTTAGCTATGTGAATTCTCTTTGAATCTATTTTTTAAAGAGTTCAAGGGAAATGCTTTGTAAGAAATATTTTCATAAATTATTCCCACGCCATCTCTTCCATTTAATCATTCAGATTTTTGTTCTTTATCAATTATGGCTATTGAATAGCTTCTCCATATAAATGATAAATTGCAAGAGTCACCATCTCCTTATTAGAGGAATGGATCATAGAAAAGATCTTCTTTATTTAGTTAACCCACTATTCCACATCAAGTGGATTGGAAGTTCCACTAAACATCGATGGTCATTTTTGCATTAAGGACACAATGGATAATTGATCCTTCTTGGGTGAATATGGAAATTCCATATATTTCATGTTATTATTCATATTTTGAGACAACTAGGTAATAAATTCCACAATGTTTTGAACTCAACCTTCCATGGAATTGGGGATCTCATTTTGATAATTGTTTCATTGTCACTCACACAGGTTTTAGGCCAAGTTTCTCATGGTTCCTACCATTTTCTAGAATAGAAAATTTTAGAACAAAACAGAATTCAATAAATCATGAGTAATTTATTCTTTTATGAAATTAACACTGAAGGAATATCTTATGGGATCCCTATGTCTATACTTTTCTAAAAATAGTATTATAGGATGTTTTACCTATACATAGACTTATACTAATGGTTTTTTACTCTTGTTTTCTAATCGTAATTCCTAAATGAACTAAACCATTCTTAGATACCAACTATAGGGACCCTAATTTTTCATACATAACTATTACATCATTTTAATGATAAACAACATAATAGCGTTACAAATATAGGATCCAAAGGTTTATGTCTTAGAAAAATTAGGCTCATAAATAACTTGTACATAATAAAACATAAAAATTTATTTAAATCATTCTTCATTATCCTTCTAACGTATCATATTATCCTTAGAACATGCAATTACCTAAGGATATACATCAATGAAAGGGGTAAGACAAAAGCCATGTAAGAGGATGAATAAATAACTTGAATCAATATAACATGATTGAGCATACTCATCATATAATAATCCTATGATCATTATAAATATCATGTGGTAAAAATGTGATAAATTCCTCGAATGTGGAAATGCATAAAAATGAAACATCATGTCATAGTGTTCAAATGCCACATATAGTTGTGAATAAATCTAGAATCTTGTTAACACATAACTTATATGAATAATCATAACATCATCACTGTAAAAAAATATAACATCATGTTCAAAAATATTAAAAATTATCTCATGAGATACAATAGATTACCCAATGCATTGGAGGGCTATATAATTTTGGTCTAGTCATCACATCATAATATTTACATAACCATGCATGCCACATAGAATTTGTAACAATCATTTCATGAAATAACCCATGGAAAGGAATGGGTTTCATGAGGATTTCAAAAATTATGATTTCCTAAATAAAGATTGGGTTCCAAAAATGAAAAATGGAAAACATATTTTCTATAAGAATCATCATTATTTAGTTAAGAATAAAAAACTCAAGAGGAGTCAAAGATGTGTTTTGTAAAGAAGATTTATTTTGTAAAATCATTGTATTTTCCATAAAATCAAATAAAAAACATGTATATCCCAATAAAGAAGAGGAAGGAATAATGAAATTATATTTAAGGAACATTATAGGACTATTTATTCCAAATATTTCATGAAATATGGATAACCCAATGAAAAAGAGTTGGGTTCAAGAATCCCCTTACCTTAATTCCTTCTTTATTTCATCACTTTTGCGCATCTTGAATAATAAACTTATATTTATTAAAAAACAAATAAATTTGTTAATTATATCCATTTATACAATTATTTATCAATTATAAGCATTTTATTATATTTATTAATTTCTATTGATGAAATTTAAGTGTTTTGATATCATTATTTTCCTAAAAATATCTTATTTCACTTTGATTTCTCAATTTTCATTCAGAGTCATTTATAGAAAAGTATAATTAATTACAGTAGATTATAATAAATGTAATTAATTATTTATATATTATATATAATTAATAATATCCATACATGAAGGTGGTTATAATAATTGCCTTAGAAATGCCTCTATAGGTGGTTAATCAACCTTTAACGGGACATTGTTAAAAGAGAGGGAAAGAAAAGTATTGCATTTATTTTTGTCATAAATATGACAATTACATCAGGTTAACATAAATAATATAATTTTAAATTATTTAATAATTATTTTTATAGTATATGGTTTTTAAATGAATTTGTAAAAATAAGAAATAGAATAAGAAAAAAAGGAAATGTTAATAGAGACTTACTCTCTCCTCAATGTAGCTTCTCTTGTAAGACGCTATAACACCCTTGGTTATTAGAGTTGGATTGCTCCAAAATGTCCCTAAGTAATGTAAGGGGATTTAGAGGGAGTATTTGGGAAGATATTGTACTCTGGAATGTTTGAGAGGAGTGTGTTTCCAAGGGAAGGGAGAGGGATTATTTATACTTTAAGAGAGGGGTATTTTTAGAGTAAAATATTTAATAAAATAATATATCAAAGGAAAAACATGCAATAGTGAATTTTTGACAAAATAAATAACATATAAATATAGTATAATGGGTTTAAGACTTTAAATCCCCTTTATAATTCTAATTCATTAACTTATTAGAATGAAAAGTGAAGAAAAAAAGAAATTGATATTTTAATGAGTCACTTTTGAATTTAGGTTTTAGAAAGTGATTTTTAGGTTTTAAAATTAATTTTATTGTATTTTAATGACTCATTTATGAAATTAAATATATAACGGGAGAAAAAAATTTCTATAACGGATTATGTCATTATTACATCATGAATGATGTAATTTAAGAAACATCGATTATGTGAAAAACTATATTTTTACTATTCACCTAAAAATTGAAGTATTTCAGAAAATTACCAAAATATCACCCTAGGATAATTTTAAAATGATCATTTCAAAAATGATATTAATTTAATCAAAATAAATATCTAAAATATGTAAAATATAATTTTAATACGAAAATATTGATTTTTACAAAATACATTAAAATACAGTTTATTAAAAATATGCTCGATTTTATTTGAGGGTTTTAATCATGTTATTTATTTTATTGAATTATAATATTTTTATTTACATAAATTAATCATGATAAATGTTATTTATATCATTATTTATTATTTTTTGGGTAAAATCACTATTCCAATGGTCAGGTTACTATTCCCAACAATCATGTTACTATTCCAACGGTCACATTACTATTCCAACAGTCACATTACCATATATATAAACCACTAAATTATTTAATTCAATATTCAAATAAATTCCTCTAAAGGTTCTATATTTCCATTTTAAATAATTTTTCTTTGTTTACTACTATTTTGTTTCTTTTATATAGTGTTGGTAGTTGGGCCAATAATTCTAGTAGATTAGGTCGATCCATATTTTCTCATTTTAGCTTTTCTATTTTATACTTTTTCTCCAGTTGCGATATTTGGAAATTTAATTGGTTTCATTGCTGATTAATGTAACAATATTTATTAATATATTTTTTAGTTGGTTTCTCTATATTTTCAATGTGTATAATATATAATATAATACAATACACATTTATTCAGGAAACAAATTTTACTAACAAACATTTTGTCATTACAATGCGGTTCCACATCTCCCGCCTCAGCCTAAACGTACTATAGAACTCTAGATACCTATCTGATGAGGAGTAGTTGAGTCTTTCCTAGACTCTAGTACCTATCTTACTCCCCTACCACTACTATACTATGAGAAGTTCTAAAAAAACTTATGAAGGTGGCCCATCCTTCCGCAGACATGGCACTCCAAAGTGGTGTATGAAAACTAAGGTTTCTTGTGGTTTAACATTCTACACTGATGCACTATAATGGAATATGATCCTATTATGTACTTCCACTACCCTAACTGGTCATCATGTCATTTACTTGGAAACAATTGTCATAGAATCACTTCTTGCCACCAAAATAAGTGATCCTAGTTTTCCCTATGGAAATAGCCTGGCTACCTCTTGGGTCCTCTCTCTGATTCTTTACTGTGATGAGTTCATTATTCATCAAATCTAAAAAGATACTCAGAATAAAAACATTCACCTATAACCTAACCTCATAGTGAATACCATCCTGAAAATGATTCTCCCTAGAGATCTCATCAATATCTAAATATGGAAAAAAGCATTGAAGGTCGATGAAATGTTCAACATAGTCTTTCACTAATATTCTATCCTATATCAGATGCATTAACTAATGATCCTTCTCACCCCTCAGCATATATGGATAGAAGTGGCTCAATAAATTCACCTCAAATTCCTTCCAAGATAACTCCTCCTCCTTCCCATCCTTCTCTAGTATATCCCTCCAATGTTTGGTAGGTCTACTGAGAATATACACAACAAGATTCTTTGTCCTATCTGTGGGTGTCTCAAGATGCTTGATGATTGTATAGATTTACTCAATCTAGAACTCATCTACCTGGGAGCCTCCCTCCCCAGTGAACATAGGTTGATGTTGTAGTTGAATCTCTCTTATCAACTCATACACCAAAGGAACGATGAAAATATTCTTCTTTTCCATGGATTTCATGACCCTTAAGATGTTTCTGTGATGATGAACATCCATTTGATCCTCAAGATCTATAGGAAGCTCCAGTTCATCCACATTAGGAGATAACTGATTTCCACTCTCTTAGAAGTCAACTCGAAGATGATGAGGAGTCATTTTATCTACAAGAAAAATAAACTCTTATAAACTTTGGCTAAAAATAAAGTCAACCTCAATAGGCAATGACAGTAGAGAACCATTACTCTAGGTCTCTCTAACCATGGATTATAAGTGTTTTATGATGAAATAATAGTTTATTTCATTCCATTTATCAAATATAATATATATATTATTTCACAATTCATATTGGAATGTATATGACATATGCAATAAACATGTCCCTATCATGAACAATGCATGTCAATTTATATATATATCCCCATGTTTCTATCATGATGCATACATACTCATATCTCACCATACTAGTCCATGAGTGTAAATATCAATAAACAATAACACCACAAAATAATAACATCACACAACATGTAAATCAACCAAGGTGAAATAACATCAATTTTAACAAGAGAAAAACATAAACAATAATCCCATCCTTGGAACTCAAATTTTCCCACTTACAAGGGTTAGCTACTTTAATGAATAAGCTCATTACCAAGTCCCAATAGATCCTAGCCTCCTTTCTACTTTTTCCAAAAAATAAAGCAACAGATAATAACAAGCTGATCATCTAATACCACTTTGTAATGTCCCTCAGTCTGGTACTCTGTTACATTGTCAAAATGATTTGGTTATTAGACGTCAAGCATGCATCCCCATATGCCAGAGGCTATTAAATATTAGCGAGGCTATGATATTTATAGTGGGGAGAGTATACCCCTTGGTAAAAAATAGTAGAACTAAACCATAGTAATAAAAATTATAGGAATAGAGAAATAGTGGAAATAGTATATCATACAGCTTGGAAAATAAAATGAGGAACCTATAAGGATGGATAATGTAATGACAAGCTAAGATGTATCTAAAAGTAAAACTGAAACCAATACAAACAAAATATTCTACTCAAATTAAATAATCCCAAAAGGCTCTGGTCCCAATCCCCATGTCAGACCCATCTCCAAAATCCATCCCATCCAGCAAGAAACTAAAGAATCAACAATAATTTCCCTTTCCCTTGTCCAATCTTGCATCCATGTAATCTGCTCGAGTACCAAACGGTTCCCAAATACGGTGTGAATAAAACTCAATAGGTCGACACCACCATCCCTAAACACAACCAGTATGATAATAATTATAAGAAATAAAATGTTAAATAGGTTTATTAATTAACTAATTAATATATTATATCAATTAATGTATTTCAAAACCATGATGAAATGTCTCTGAGCATGTAACACAACCTTTCCATCTATATCCATATACCATGGAAAAATCAAAAAATCAGGTAGCTCTCTTTGTATAATAATTTCATCCTACGATGATGACCCTATATAAATTCATTTTAGCATGTGTCCCTAGGTGTATCCTGGTATATAATCATTTCAACAAGTATCGTTGGGAATTGCCTACTATATAAGCATTTCATCCTCCAAGAAAATCCCTATATATAAGAATTTTAGCATGTATCATTTGGACAAGCGTACTATAAAATAATTTAAACACTACTAGGATATCCCAATATATAATCATTTAATCACCAACTCAACATGTCAGAATAGTATGGATATCATAATATCACATCATAAATCTCAATGGTTAATTATGAAAATTACCGATTTTCATTCAAATAAACATTCATTTATCACTCAAATGGTCAACAATCATATCAATATTCAACAATAGATTACCTAGAGATTCTATATCAAGCAATCACCTAAGGGATCATGTCAAACTCACCATGATTTAAACCATTAGCCAAGATATTTTTACTCAAATGTTTTCTCACCCAATAGGTATCCATAATCCATGTTGCATCAACCATTGAATCTAAAAGAATCCAATCCATGATTTACTATAAATCAACTAATTAATTATAGTTCACATTACATGGTCATAATCAAAATATTTCATATAATTCACAATTAAATATACCATATGGTTAGGTTTAGTCTCCAAACCATTAACATGTGATTAACACTACGCTTTTAATGACAAAATCCATTAAAGAATAATTCACAGAAGATCACAAGAAGAAAAGAGATTAACCCAAAATTAGATCAACACCCAAAACAAAACCCATGTTCAAAATATGTACACTATAATGAAAAGTAATTATGGGTGATAAGAGGGAAATCAAAGTGAATAAACTCACCAAGGATCGAATGTGAAAATGGGACATCTTGAAGGGGGGAAGATAATTTAAAATTTCCTAGAGTTCACCCTAGGAGCGAGAGAGGAAAGGATATAATAAAAAATAATGAGAGTTATAAGTACACAACACACCTAAAACTACTGGGTATGAGGAATACATGATGTGTAATCCTTTCATGTCATGTATTTCCTCATTTTTAAGTTATGCTGGAAAAATATTTTTCCCCGGGTTAATATTTATTTTGCTCAACATTTACATGATGTGAATCAGGTTCACAACATGTAACCACATCACCTTATAAACTAGTTCATGAAATTCATCTAGAAATAGTTACATGTCATGTAACATGTACACAACATATAAGTTTTTATTGAATAGTTTTTATACTAGCTTCTATAAATGTGACCAACCCACCTATGATCCTTTTCAACTCATAGAAAACCCTAGTAATCCTATTTAACATATTTATACCTGGAATCCAATAATTTAAATAAACATACATGCCTAAAATTAAGGTTATTTTCTCCAAAAAAGGCTCTATGTCATCAAATATGACTTATTCACTAAGGCTTAATTACAATGGGAAACCCAACAAAATATGTTCAATGAAAACCTCAGAGTGGGATGTACCTAGAAAAATATGGGATCTTATAATGATCTTGGTTTTGAATGTTTTTTTTATGTTTCATCAATTACAAAATACATTATTTTTATATCTAAACTTCATATAGATGGATTTATTTTAATATTTGTAAATTAATGTTGCTTATTTTATAAAAATAACATTTGTTATGGTATGGTGAATTTAAATAACAAATTTTTTTTATCGTATTACACAAACCAAGTAATAGAAATTGATAATGAAACTTCTTCACATAACTCGTGCCACAACCAATTATGGCATCGTTTTCTTGGTCATGTAAATGAAAAATGTTTGACTATGTTATACCAAAATAGATATTTAGATTCTTTTGAACTAAAACCAATTTGTATGTGTCACACTTATTTATATGGTAAAAAGAATAAAGCCACATTTCGTAGAAATGGTGAAAGGTCTAAAGAGATTCTTGAATTAGTTCATACATATGTGTGTGGACCATTTCCTATTGAGGCAGGGGTGGGTTCTCATACTTCATAAATTTTACCGATGATTTTAGTAGAAATGAATATGTCTACATAATGAGGTATAAGTCAGGTTCTTTTGATAAAATCAAGAAATACAATAATGAATATGGGAACCAAATTGGTAATATGATTAAGAAAATACTCTTATAACATGGTGGAGAATATCTTAATCAAGAATTCATTGATTACTTATAGGTGTTTGGGATCCTATATTAACTCACTCCTCTTTATAAACATTAGTGGAATGATGTAAGTAAAAGGAGGAACCACATCTTGTTGGACATGGTGAGATCAATGATAAGCCATGAGAGTATTCCATTATTCTTTGTAGGAATTTTAATTACAAAAAAGTAGCACAAATAATAAAAAAGTTTCAAATAAAGATATAAACAATATATGAAGTTCCAAAGGATCGAATAATAACTCAGAAGTGGGTTTGAATAAGTTGTCAACTTTTATAAGTTTCAATAATTTTGAAAATATTAAACCCTGAAACTTTTTAATGTTTATATCCTTATCATCTTCTAGTAAATACTAATGTATGAAAAATTAGTAAAAAAAGTAAAGAACATGCTATTTATAAGGTTAGACCTCAGTGTGAGAACCTATATCATTTTAATAGATACTCCTATGGTTCAATAGAAAATCACTAAAATGAATAAGTGAATAAAACTTGTGCCAACTCCCATTAGATAGATTATATATCCTAATTTTACTGATTATACTAACTCCTATTGGTTTATAAATTTTTTTCTTACAAAAAATTGAGATAAAACAAAAGAAAAATACTTTATTAAAACTACACCACAAATTCTCAGCTCAGAATCCCCATTATGATGTGGTTGGGTCTGATTCTCTCCATCTGATAGGGCTGGGTCCGATGGACTCAATCTGATGAATTCAGTCTGATGGACCCAGTCTAATGAATCTATTCTCAATATGCATTACTCAAACTCTTCTCAAATGCTTAGTCCAATCTTACTCAGTCCAATAAACAAAAATTTTAGATGTGAAAACTTCTAATGAGATTTCAATATGGAAAGATAACTTTGACATGAATTCGGTAGTGCTCTTATTTTTCCACTCACATAAAAAAGATGAAAAGTATGAATATACATTTCTTCTATTTAGAGGCATCCCAAAAATAAAAATTTAAGAAACTAAAAAAACTTTTCCCACTCACTCAAATTAAAAAAAATCCAATATCTATACATATTTTAATTTCAATTTTGACCACTTAAACTCTTCACAAATATTATGAATTCTTCTTATGTCTACGTTATAATAATTCTTCTCAGAATTCCTAAAATTTATTTAGTATAATAGAAATTAATCAACTCATTATGATGGAACATCCTCATCTCAATATGATGAAACTTCTTCAACTCATTCTAAATTGAATTTCCTCATTTGAGTTAGTCTAATTAACTTTTTTTCTCAGATTCAGTGTGATTGACTTTCCTTTTCAGAGTCGGTCTTGATTGAATTTCCTTCTCAGAGTTAGTTTGATTAAATTTCTTCCTGAGAGTCAGTTTAATTAACTTTCCTCCTCAGATTATACCTTATAGAACTTCCTTATCTTTAATCCAATGGAATCCTCATAATGATGGAAATATCATTACGATGGAATTTTATTTATGATGGAAACTCCAATCTACCAGTTTGAAATACTTCAAACCTCATCAACTATAACTCATTCTGACTTCTGAAAACTTCTATGCTCAGTACTTCTGGATATGATGAAAACTTTTTTCTTGATTCCTTGAATCAATACAATCTTTATGATTCCTCTATTTCTTAAAAATATTTTTCATCATTATAGTTTTCCTAATTTATGAGAATGTTAATATTATCAAATTACTATATAACTTATATACGAAAGTATTACGACTTCCCTTACATTCAACACCTTCTTTATTTCCAACCAAAACTCAATATGATTGGTTGCACCTATTCTCCTCCTTTTCTTCATAAGGATCACATAATAAGTGTAACAAACAACTTATGATATTTGAGAATTAAAAACTAGAAAAGAAATATTTGACTGAAGGTTAGAACGTTTAAGAAATTTCAAACTCCTGACATAACTTTCTTTATTCATCCTCTTCAGCAAAATTCTAACTTTCCAACCAACATTGAATCCAATGAAACTTGAACTTCATGTCAACGGATCTGAGACTGATGGTGTGTCTGATAAAAAACTCTAACTTTTTGATGAATTCTATGACTAGTGGTGATCCGTTCGATACTTTTCATCTGGTGTATCCCAATTCAATCCTCTGTGTCTATAAAACAACTTTCTCAAAAACAATAATTTTCTCCCACTTTATGTTTTGGTTCGAATATTCAGAAACATTCACTTGTTTTTAAAAAACATTCTTTTATAAAAGATTACTTATCAACAAATATAAAAATTTACTAAAAACAAAACATCACAAAGGTTCTTCAATCTCCTCATTCGGATATTTTAACAACACTCATTAATAACTTTTTCAACACTAAGAAAATTTTCACAATTCAACTTTTGTAAACAACTCATGTTTTTTGAATTTTAACAAAACACATCATTTATTAAAAGAGTGTTTAGACACCGCACTAATAGATAAGGTTTTTTTTGAAATAAATCCATCCCTTGGTGAGAAGAAAATTGTATGTCCATGCTAAGATAAAATCCCTCTATCATTTATATTTTCACACTTTTATTTTTTTATAAATTTTATTTTCCTCTCCCCCCTTATCTGATAAACACAACTTCATATTCACAAAATAAAGTTAATTAAAAACTTATTACATAGTACAATGTTGTTACTTTTTCTCCCCCGTTGTCAATATAATGAAAATCATGGTAGGGGACTTCCTTATGAGTTTTAGGAAGTCATTATAGGAGGAATAACAGGAATTTTCATCCTCAACTCATCAAACCATTATTTTGGAATTGAATATGTGAAGATATCAATAATTTGATACTTTGTTGAGATATATTCCAACAAAACATCTCTAGCAGCAAATTTCTCTTTTATAAAGTGAAAAATTATATTTTTGTGTTTTGATCTTGAATGTTGGACATGGTTTTTAGAAATAACAACTGCAATATGATTGTCATAAAGTGTATTCAATAGTTTAGAAACCTTTATATTCAAATCTTCTAATTGAACTTTCATCCATAATATATTAGAACATAATTGAATAGTCACAACATATTCTAATTCCACTTTTCTCAAGGTTACTGAAATTTTTTTCCTACTATGAAAATTTACACAACAATCACCCAAGAAAAATGTTTCCCCTAAGGTTGATTTTATATCATTACAATCTCCAGCCCAGTCAATATTAGTACAACCATGAAACTTCATCTCATAATTTATTTTTTATAATAATCCTTGTGAATTTTTTCCTTTGACATATCTCAGAATTATCCTTGCTTCCAACATATTTGACTCTTTCAGATTACTTTGATACCTAGCACACAAATTTATAGCATAAACAATATCAGGCTTGAGATTATAAGGTAAAGTATAGTTCCTATCATCTTCCAAAAGTATTTCTAGTTCACACTTTTTCCAAACTCATCTTTACTCATCTTCATCCTCACTGAGATAGGAGTATAAACTTCTATATATTCTACAATTCCAAATTTTTGTAACAATTCCCTTGCATACTTTTCTTAAGATAAGATAATTTATTTTTCCTTATATTGAACTTGTAAGACACGGAACAAAGTTAATTGTCACAACATTGATCGTTCAAAATTCTTTTTCATTTCCTTACAAAATTATTTACATTTTTTTTCATCCCTAGAAAAAATTATATTATCTACATAAACAAATACAATTAGAGTTCCAAAGTCAACTTATTTTATATATAAGTTTCTTTCAACTTTTCCTTTTGAGAAAATCATCATTCTCAAACAATTTTCAATCTTATAATACCATGAATATAAATCTTGTTCAGCACATATAAATCTTTCTTCCATCTAAAAACTTTGTTTTCATCCTTATCAAGTAGAAAACCAAAAGGTTGCTCATTGTAAAATTATTCTTCAATTTATCCAAATTTATATCTATCTGATACACTTTTTAATTTTGATGAGAAGGTACTACTCAAAACATTATAATAGTTTCTAACCACTAAATAGGGGAAAATGTTTCATCAAAATCGCTGCCTTCCACCTGTGCATAGCCATTAAAAAATTCTTAGATTTGATTCTTGAAACATCTCCATATTCCTTAAAAATGTTTCTATAAACCCATTTTTATGATAAATTTTTATATTTTAGACATAAAACAACTTCATATATTTCACTTTTTTCAATTTGATTCAACTCTTCATTCATATAATTCACCCATTCTTTTTGTTGAATAGCTTATCAGACTGATTCTGGTTCAAATTTTGAGATGAGTGAAGTTTTATTTTCTAATCTCAGCTTTCTTCTAGCCTGAACTAGAGCCTTAAAATTCCCCAGAATATTTTTAGTCTCGATTTTTTTTAAAGTAGGAAATTTCAGAGTTCCTCTTCCTTCTTCACATTCCTCATCATACGATTCATCTGAATCTTCAGGAACATTACTTTTATCACTTTCATTTTCATTGGAAAATTTCAGATTTTATTCCTCAAAATCCCCATAAAATTTTTTTAAATAAGTTTTATTCTCAATAACTTCCACATAATATTATTCCACCAACTTTTATAAACATTTTTTCAAACATTAGTAACTTCTTCCATTGGGTGAATAATAAAATTTCCTTCCTCATCTTTCTCATCAAACATTCGCTGATCCAAATTTATTATATTAAGTGAACAAGGGATTCCAAAAAACATTGATGTACTTAAATAAAGGTTTTTTCTCATATAAAATTTCAAAAGAACTCATGTTGGCTTCCAAACTTAATTTTTTTTCTAAACATGTAAAATAATACTAAAAAATTCACTCTAGTAGAACTTTGAATGCTTTTATTCTTCTCACATGATTCTTCCCATTTCCACCAAACCTATATTATTCCTTTCTACTACTCCATTTTGTTTTGTGGTATGTAGACAACTATACTAATGTTTAATACCATGATCTCTAAGATATGTTTCGAAATTATTTCTTGTAAACTCAATAATATTATCCATTATGAATTTCATTATATAAACCCCCATCTCTTTCTCAATATCTTTTTTGAAAAACCTGATCATTTCTATAGGCTCTGAGTTTTGTTTCAAAAACATGATGTTTTTCATTTGAGTGAAATCTCCATTAAAATTGGAAAATTATAAATATCCTTTTTTTATTGATGTCTCATGGTTTTTTCTTTTTTTACTTCCTTTCAAGGCAGTCTCAACAAAAAAATATTTCATTAACTTTCTTCATCCTAGCTTCCTTTTCATTATCTCCCATAAGAAACTTGTTCAAGAAGGAGTTCCATACATATTTCAACATGCTGAAAATCCAAATCACATCTTCTATAAACTTCTTCTAGACAATTAAATTTATTTTTTTTGGAATGTTTCAAACTTCTTGTGATTTTTCTTTTCTAACTTCCAATGTATTAGGAAAGTAATTCATTCTAATTTAACTATTTATTCCTCTGTATTAAAATATTATTTTGGGAAGTGATATGTTATGCCAAAAATTATAAGTCATGTGCCCATATATTCTATAGCACTAATAGAATACATCAAATCTTAATTTTTTATTGAAGTATGATATTTCTCTGTAAAAAAAATTGAGGTTGATAAATCTTTCTTACCCTATCATACTCTTGGTGTATTCCAAATTTCCTTCTAAGTGAGTTTTAAAATTTTGTATATGTGATAGGTTTATTACATTCTTTCTACATCCAAACTTTCCTATTAATTTTCTTATCACTTGAAATGTTAGAAAAATTAGATGAAACCTTATTTTTGGTGTGTGAGGAATTCACCTAATTCTTTATTTGAGATTTCTCAACAAATTTATAAGTCTTATATTTTACTAGTAAAGCTTTGTTAAAATTTTCATTAATCTTTCTCAAGGTACTTATAGAATAAATAAGTTTATATTGAAACTTATTTATTATTTTTCCTTATATTCCGATTTCTTATTGAGATCTTCAACCATATTTCCATGTTTAGTGATTATTAGTTTGTAACTTAAGAACTGTTGAATGTATTCTTCCTCAGACTTGATGACATAATTTCTTACTTTAGAAACTTCTTCATAATATTTCTTCATTATTCTAATTTCTTACTTGATATTTCTATTTTTCTCAATACATAATATAAGTTATGTTTTTAGTTGATACTCTCTATATGATTCTTCACCACCTTGTTCACTATCAAAGGAATCATTTATTTCATAAAATTTTGCAATGAAGGTTATAATTTTTTTTCACTTTCATATTTTGAAGAAATGTTTTCAGTTGAGTATGATTCAACATTTTTACTTATCAAATTTATTTTGTTTCTAGTAGACTTATTATGGTGTTTTTTGGATAAATTTTCTTCTTCATAACATTTTTTTCACTTCTTTCATCAAGGTGTTTCATCAGAATATTCTCGATACTCACCAAATTTCATCTTAGGTAAATTCATAGTAAAGTGTCCAATTCCACCATAATCAAAAAATTTAAGAGTATTCTTACCACCATAATTTCATCTTCCTCTACTATAGTTCTTAGATATAAGAGACGTGATTTTTTTCATTCAACTTATCATCCACTTTATCTTCAATGTAGAAAAGATCATCATGTCCAACATTTTGAATTATCATCTTTCTCATTGATTCAAAATCTATTTCATCTTTCATATTTTTTTAACATTGGAGATTTTCTCATTTCATAAGTAAAAAGAAATTTAAGCAATTCATCAAGAGATAAATCATCTTTATCTTATAAAGAGAAAATTTTAGAATCAGACCTATCTGGAAAGTTTCACATGATTTTCTTCACAATTGTAGAATCTTTCATGACATCTCCAAAACCTCTAATGTTGAAAAATGTAACATCTCAAACCAGGTTCCACACCCCAGTGCCTCCAATCGGTCAGTCACATGACCTCAGGCATGCCTCCCCATATGTCAGAGGCTGTTGATTAGTAGTAAGGTTATGATATGTTGATCATGGGGAGACTTTACCCTCTTTTATCAGAGTAAATACACCATCAAAAAATAATAAACAATATATTAATAACATGTAATCATAACCTAAAAGAACCAGTATCACAAGATGACTAAAAATGAAAATACAATATCAAAAATTAAAGAAGAAAATATGTCAGGCCCATGTACATGTCATGTGTCTAAATTGAAACCCAAAATAAAGAAATTGACGACTCCCCCAAGCAGGTCCCGAATAGTGTCTAGTTCCTTCATCCATGCTTCATCCCATATCAACGATCTAACAAAAGGTATTTTCCCTTAACCTCTCTAGAAAGCACAAACGCTATATAGGTACTGATCAGGCAGCCCAAGTAGGTTGTGAGTACAACTGAGTAGGTGTCATTCCCCCTCCATGAGAGGCCCATGCTGTGACTCCCAAATCCAACCTAAAATAGGCTAGGGGCTAGTGACTAGTACTGAGAAGGTGTATCAATGACATGAGAGGCCTTAGCTTAAATACCTGTATAGAAACACACATCTCCAAGCATATAAAATGATGAAATGTAAAAAAATTGAAAACCCATGCATTCATACATCTAAATTGCATAACTAGAGTATAAAAGGAAGTAGTATAAAGTAAGTTGGGCCAAATACAAGCCCACCACAACGAGTTTGAAAACTAAATTACAACCTAAAAGTAAGTATTGGGACTGCTTTAAGATAGCTGTAGAAACACACCTCGGTTTTTCTGGTCTCACTAAGCACCTTCCGGTCCTGGTCCTCTTAAGACACTATCAATATTTTAATGTTCTACACAAGACACGACACATGAAGGAAAACCCCATGTATGGGTGAGTATAACAATACTTAGTAGGACACCTCAAAAACAAAAAATATACAGGTAAAAATAATATTTTCCACATTTTTATATGAATTTAAATTGTTTTAACCCTCCTAATTTTTCAATTTGAGCTTATATGGATCAATTTTGGATTTATGGTGTGTTTTGAGCTAAAATGTGGAATGTTCTTAAATAATGGATTTTTGACATATTTTTACCTCAAGGGTATTTTGGTCATTTATATAAAAAATATAATTCCAAATTGAATGATTATTGTTTTAAAATACTTATTTTAATTCCTTTAACTTTTTCTTCTATACTAGAGGCTTATTCGAATATCTAAAGGCCATAAAAATCAATGATGTTTGGAAATTGTCCGGGCTAACAGCGTGGACACCACCTCCGTAGCGGATGTATAAATCAGGATAAACAACTACAATGGTGTTGATTATATATGGATATGAAGTAGGACACAAATATTAACTACCTAAATAAATTTAATGGAGTTTCTCTCCCATTATGGTGGTAAAGAGATGTTATGGAAGCTTCCTGGAAAATTCTTCTAGAAAAAAAATACATTTTCAATAAAAAATAAATAAATCCCTCTAGAAGAGTCCAATCAATATGAAATTTTGAGGTCGAAAGAAAAAATTCATTTATTAACACCTTTTATGAAGGATGGAATGTTTTAATCATCCACTTATATTTCCAAATATGTGCAAACTTGAGGAGGACAATTTCTTCCTATAAAAGGAGGGGATCTCCCACCTCTCATCTTATCCCATTTTCCATCACATTTATTCCTAGGAACCAAGGGGATATCTCCACCGAGGGAGGAAAATCACAAATCATTCCCTTATCATATTATTAATTTATTTATTTTCTTTATTTTTTTATATTTCAATTGTAATTTAGATTTTTAATAAATTCATGCATGGTTTTTATATTTGTTTTTTCTTCCACCCAACCAGCCTCCTTTCTTCTCCATCTTTTATCCTTATTTTCTTCTTTTATAATTCTCATACTATCCACCATTACCTCTTACCCTAAAAAAATATGTACTTACTCAATCCTTGGCTCAGGGGAGGTATGTGTCAATTTCATTTATTCTACGGTAAAATTATAATGTTTTATTATGTTTTTGGTGAGAAAGAGTGACATGCACGGGTGTGGCGATATCCCACCAGGAAACTAAATTCAAACTAATTTCTGTTTTTTTATTAAATATATTCCCTCCCTTATACTAAATACACGCTCTTAATAGGATTGATTTGATCCATTCAGTGGTTGAAATGGCATACAATAGAGCCAGGTCTTGGAAGTTGTCACACTCACGATTGAGTTGTTCTATCAGCCTTGATTAAAGTAGGAGGTGAAGTTAAGATTGCTAAATGAATTCAATATTTCACACCAACTAATAAAATAATAGTAATTCAAGAACGAGATATCAAAATTGAATTATCAAATTTTATTTAATCACCCACTACTATAAAAAATGGGCTTTATCAACACTCAAAATGGGCTTTATCGGCGCTAAAAAAGCACTGTAAATATTAGCATTGATAAATGTACATTTTATCAGCACTAAGAGAGTGCTGATAAATGTTTATTTTATCAGCGTTGCTTTAGCGCTGATAAAGGATTCTTTTATCAGCCCTAAAAAAGCACTGATAAAAGCCTTGTCTGATGCAAAAAAAATTCTGCAGCAGCACACCCAAACAACACCTACAAATAATTCAGCATGTATACCCATACAAAATTAACACATAAATCATAAGCTAATTACACCAAGTATACCCTTACACCATTAACACATAATTAATAAGATAATAAAACACATAAAGAATTCTTTTCAGAATTCAAGGGGTTGGGGAGGTTGTTCAGGGGTTTCGGGTGGCTGTCCAAAGGGGGGGTAGGGGGTGTCCGGGGGGATGGGGGTGTCCAAGAGGGTGGGGGTGGTCCAGGAGGTTGGGGGCTGTCCAATGAGGGTGGTGGTGTCTAGGGGGGTGGGGGTGGGGGTGTCTAGGTGGTGGGGTGGTGTCTAGGAGCGGGGTGTCCAGGTGGGGGGGGGGGGGGGGCTGTCCAGGGGGTGGGCTTCTATCCAGGGTGTTGGGGGGGGGGATTTCTAGGAGGTGGGTGGGGTGTCTAGGGGGTGGGGCAGTCCATGGGGTTGGTGGGGCTGTCCAATGGGGGTGGGGTGGTGTCCAGGAGGGTGGGATGGGGGAGTCCAGGGGGATCGAGGTGTCCAGGGGGTGGGGGTGTCCAGGGGTGGGGGGGGGGGTCCAGGTTGTTGGTAGGGCAGTCCAAGGTGGGTGGCATGGTGTACAAGGATGGGTGTGTCCAAATGGGGGGGGGGGGTTGTCTATGAGGTGTCCAAGGGGGTGGGATGGTGTCTAGGGTGTCAAGGGGGCTTTCTAGGTGGCAGGGGGATGTCCGGGGGGGGGGGGGTCCAGGAGGTTGGTGGGGCTGTCCAAGTGGGTGGGATGGTGTTTGAGAGGGTGGGGGTTGTCGTCCATGGGTGGGGGTGTCCAGGGGGTTGGGTGTATGCAAGTGGTAAGGTGGTTTCAAGGAGGGGTGTGGGTGTCATCCAATGGGGGTGGTGGTTGTCCAGGGGGTGGGGGGTGTCCGCCGGGGGGGGGGGGGGTTGGGGGGCTGTCTGTGGTGGGGGGGGTGTCCTTTGCTGTGTCCAGGGGGGTGGGGGTGTCCAAGGGTTGAGGGGGATTTCCAGGGGGTGCGGGGTGTCTAGAGTGGTGGGGGTGTCCAGGGGGTGGGTTGGTGTCTAGCGGGGTGGGGACGGTCTAGGGGGTTGGTGGGGTTGACTCTTACAGTAAAAAAGGACCCATGAATTGTTCTCATAAAGGATCAAGACAATATGAATGCGTTTGGTGGCATTCTCGTAGGTGAGTTGTTGTTTTCCCTTAAAATTGTGTCCAATTTAAACAGAAGAGAGGCCCTTTGAGTTGTACCGACCACACTATGCCCCAGATTGAGGTGAGGATTACTCATACACGTCACAAAGGACCCATGTATTATTCTCCTAAAAGATCAAGACAATCTAAATTCTTTTGGTCAAATTTCTGTAGGTCAGTTGTTGTTTTCACTTAAAAATTTTTCCATTTTAAACAAAAGTGAGACTCTTTGAGTGGTACCGGACACACCATGCCTCGTATTGAGTCGAGGATGACTCTTTAACTTCAAAAAGGACTCGTGGATCATTCTCCTAAAGGATCAAGACAATCCGAATGTGTTTGGTCGAATTTCCGTTGTTCAGTTGTTCTTTTCACATAAATATATGTCCATTTTAAACAAAAGTGAGACCCTTTGATTATTACAGGCCACACCGTGCCTCGGATTGAGGCAGGGATGAATCATTCACATCCCCAATGCATCCATGGATCATTCTATTAAAGTATAAACACAATATGAATGCGTTTGTTCGGATTTCTGTTGGTTAGTTGTTGATTTCACTTAAAATCTGTCCAATCTAAACAGAAGAGAGACCCTTTGAGTGGTACCGGCCACACCGTGCCTCGGATTGAGGCAGGGATTACTCTTACATGTCCCCAACGCACATATGGATTGTTCTATTAATGTATAAAGAAAATCCAAATGCATTTGGTCAGATTTCCGTAGGTAAGTTGTTGTTTTCACATAAAATTTTGTCCGTTTTAAAGAAAAGAGAGACCCTTTGAGTGGTACCAGCCACAAAATGCCTCAGATTAAGGTGGGGATGACTCATTAATGTCACAAAGGACCCTTTTATTGTTCTCATAAAGGATCAGGACAATCCTCATGTGTTTGGATGAATTTATGTAGGTCAGTTGTTGTTTTCGATTAAAAATATGTCAATTTTAATCAAAAGAGAGACCCTTTGAGTGGTACCAGCCACACCATGCATCTAATTGAGGTGGGGTTGACTCTTACACATCACAAAGGACCCATTTATCGTTATCATAATGGGTCAAGACAATCTGAATGCGTTTGGTTGGATTTTCATAGGTTAGTTGTTGTTTTCACTTAAAATTGTGTCCAATTTAAATAGAAGAGAGACCCTTTGAGTGGTACCGGACACACCGTTCCTTGGATTGAGGTTAGGATGAATCATACACATCCCAAATGACCCGTGGATCATTATCCTAAAAGATCAATACAATTTGAATAAGTTTGTTCAAATTTCTGTAGGTCAATTGTTGTTTTCACTTAAAAATTTGTCCATTTTAAACATAAGAAAGACCCTTTGAGTTGTACCGGACACACCGGGCCTCAAATTGAGATGGGGATGACTCTTTCACATCCCCAATGAACACGTGGATCGTTCGCTTAAAGGATCAACACAATCTGAATGCATTTGGTCGGATTTCCGTAGGCCCTTTGTCGTTTTCATTTAAAAATCTGTCCAATTTAAATAGAAGAGACACCCTTTGAGTAGTACCGGTGACACCATGCATCATATTGAGGTGGGGATTACTCTTACATGTCTCCTATGCACCTGTGGATCATTATATTAAAGGATAAAGACAATTCTAATGCGTTTTGTAGGATTTTTGTTGGTCAGTTGTTGTTTTCACTTAAAATTGTGTCCATTTTAAAGAAAAGAGAGATCCTTTGAGTGGTACCGGAACACCATGCCTTGGATTGAAGCATAGATGACTCGTACACATTACAAAGGACCCTTGGATCGTTCTCATATAAGATCAAGACAATATGAATGCGTTTGGTCAGATTTCTGTAGGTCAGTTGTTGTTTTCACTAAAAAATATGTCCATTTTAAACAAAAGAGAGACCCTTTGAGTGGTACCGGCCACACCGTGCCTCGGATTGAGGCGTGTTGAATCTTACACATCAAAAAGGACCCATGTATAATTATCATAAATAATCAAGATGATATGAATGTGTTTGGTCATATTTTCATTGGTCAGTTGTTTCTTTCACTTAAAATTGTGTCCAATTTAAACAGAAGAGAGACCCTTTGAGTGGTACCGGCCACATTGTGCCTCGAATTGAGGTGGGGATCACTTGTACACATCAAAAAGAACCCTTGGATAGTTCTCCTAAAAGATCAAGACAATCTGAATGTGTTTGGTTGAATTTCCATATGTCAGTTTTTGTTTTCACTTATAAATTTGTCCATTTAACAAAAAGTGAGACCCTTTGAGTGGTACCGGCCACATCGTGCCTCGTATTGAGTCAAGGATGACTCGTGGACATCCCCAACACACCCATGGATCATTAAATTAAAGTATAAACACAATAAAAAATGCGTTTGGTCAGATTTATGATGGTCAGTTATTATTTTCACTTAAAAATTTGTCCAATTTAAACAGAAGAGAGGCCCTTTGTGTGGTACTAGCCACACCGTGCCTCAGATTAAGGCAGGGATGACTTGTTCACATCCCCAACACACCCTTGGATCATCATATTAAATGATAAACACAATCTGAATGCGTTTGGTTGGATTTTCTTAGGTTAGTTGTTGTTTTCACTTAAAAATATGTCCGATTTAAAGAGAAGAGAGACGCTTTGAGTGGTACTGGCCACACCATGCCTTGGATTGTGGCAGGGATTACTCATAGACATCTTCAATGCACCTATGGATTGTTCTCCTAATGGATCAAGTCAATATGAATGAGTTTGGTCGAATTTCCGTCGGTCAGTTGTTGTTTTCACTTAAAAATATGTCCATTTTAAACAAAAGTGTTATCCTTTGAGTGGTACTGGCCACACCGTGCCTCGGATTGAGGCAGGGATAACTCATGCACATCCCCAATGCTCCCGTGGATCATTCTCTTAAAGGTTCAACACAATCTGAATGTGTTTGGTCATATTTCCATAGGTCAGTTGTTGTTTTCACTTAAAAATCTATCCAATTTAAATAGAAGAGAGACCCTTTGAGTGGTACCAGCCGCACCGTGCCTCATATTGAGGTGGGTATTACTCGTACACATCCCCAATGCACATCTGGATCGTTATCATAAAGGATAAAGAAAATATTTATACGTTTGGTCAGATTTCCATAGGTTAGTTGTTGTTTTCACTTAAAATTGTGTCCATTTTAAAGAAAAGAGAGACCCTTGGTACAGGCCACACCATTCCTCGTATTGAGGAAAAGATGACTCGTACATGTACCCAAGGACCCGTGGATCGTTCTCTTAAAGGATCAAGATAATCTGAATGTGTTTGGTTGGATTTCCATAGGTCAGTTGTTGTTTTCACTTAAAAATCTGTCCATTTTAAACAAAAGAGATACCCTTTTAGTAGTACCGGCCACACCATGCCTTGGATTGAGGCAAGGTTGACTCTCACACTTCAAAAAGGACCCATGGACCGTTCTCATAAATGATCAAGACAATCCTAATGCTTTTGGTCGGATTTCCGTAGGCCATTTGTTGTTTTCACTTAAAAATATGTCCATTTTAAACAAAAGAAAGGCCCTTTGAGTGGCTAATCATTCTTGCATGTTGTTAGTGTATATCATCTGTTAAAATGGGTAATTGAATCATTAGAGAAAGGATTTTTTATTTAATAAAAATTAAAATATTCCAATGAACATTTACATACAACAATGTGTCATTTTTTGATCCCCTAAACCCCTCTCAAAAATGACCGCCAATTGTACATGTCCCCAAGTCAGATCTTCATGTTTTTTGTGTACAATATATCATGAGGTATGCAGAACACTCATTTATGAACATATCTATATCTTCTTGTGAGTATGAGGATTTTTGGAAGTTAGAGTAGTAATACAAAATATATAAATAAATAAATAATAAATAAATTAAGTGAACTAGTAGTTGTTTTTGAAAATACCTCTTTAAGGAAGCATGTTTCTTGATAAACAATGATCTCCTTCATAAATGTACAATCATAATAATGGAACTCATTATCGTTTGTTTGTTTTGGACACTACAAAAAATTGATCATTAGGAGAATATGTAAGTTGTGTTCAGATGTGTTTGGATAGTGAAATTTTATTATATATACCCTGATATTTGTCCAGACGTAGTACTTGCTCGCCACCTTATGATTATCCCCTGTCCTCATTCCTTTTTTTAGATGATAATTATACACCCCCTATCATAATATAATCCTCAGGAAAAGACAATATAAATTATATTACTTGATGTTTAGACCTAAAACATAGGATGTAGTGTCTTACAGATTCAAAAACGCCATCGTGTGTGGTCGGTTTGATGGATACCCATTCTTTGAATCTAGAAAATAAATCTTTGGAGTATCCAAGTTCACTGCAATTAGAATCCAATGATTCCTAAAAACACAAAAGGGAATAAGTAATAAAAGAAGTCAAAATATAATTTATATGATTTAATCATAGAGTTTTACCCCTACATGGTTGGTATTAAGAAGATTATGTCATCTGTAATCTTGCTTTCAAATGTTTTCAGCAAGCCGTTCACTATTTCAATCTTTTTTGATGGCTCTATTTTCACTAGATGTGATGATGTGGTATGAGAACTAACGAGTCCAAATCATGGCTCGTGTGAAAATTCTTTTGACTGTTTTTTATATATACATTTTTCAATAATATAAAATACATTTAGTCATAATTTACACATTAGATCAGCATTTAGAAAATCAATTCACGAGAATGTACCTCATATATATATTTACAACAATGATGCCTAGCCAACCGTTTTCAAGGATCTCATTTACATTTTCAGCAGCAACAGAATCTTGACATTCCATGCCGTATATATTCTCTTCGAAAACCACTATATGACTACTACCACCTCTTATCTTTGTATCCACATGAGTCTTCAATGCTAGTAAATGTGGATAGAGAACAAGTGGTGTTATTGTGATTTCAGTAGCTGCTTCTGATCAGTTGGTCGATCATTTAAATGGTTTCGAGAAAACATTTATCACCCCCTTCCCTTTCTCTATTTATAATAACATTAATTTTTTTAGACCCTTTTTTCATTAATTGTTAAAGGTTTATCTTGAAAAAAATGAAATAAATACCTCTTTGGCCGCACGTACTCTTACAAGTTTTGAAGACCATGAAATGAATGTCCCAATTTCCTTTTCGACCGTATGAGTATCTTCTTCATAAAGTGGAATAGGTAGCTCTGCATTTGGCTCATGTGATACAATAATCATCACTTTTAGATGATCTTTCAGAAGTGGTCTATTATGCAGCATGTCTTCTAGGATGTTGAACACTGTAGCCCTTGCTACGAGATGATAGGTGGGTGTTGACAGATACAAATCACAATCATTATCACCCTATAGAAGATCAGTACAGGAAAAGTATCAGTGTTTGTCTGATTCACATTTCATGGGAACAATTATTAGAATATTGATTACCATGGCTAAGACAACTCTTTGAGGGGAATGGATCGCCTCAAAGCTGGTGGGGGTGGGGCAGGATCTTCACACACTGGTTGTTCCTGAGTTGTGTCTTCTCCTTGCTCCCCACCCATAAAGGTTTCTTTCAACTCTCCCTGCCATTGTAATAGTTCTTCAAGGGTTGCTAGTTTTTCTCTCATTTGTTTCAATGTTTCATCTCTATCATCCGTTTTTTTTTTCTTCTCAAAATATACTCAGGGTGTCTATAACAACCCGTACTTTACATACATTTTTATTACTTCAGAATTGAAGCAAACTTATTACAACATATAACAAAACCAGGAAAGGACCGCATAGGTATAGAGTCTTTAGAAACTAAGAAACATAAACAACTGGTTCATAAAGCATCTAGTTTTCCTCTCACTTATTTCATCATATCTAGAGTCCCATTTTGGCATATCCTACTTAATAACCTTCTTCCTGGCCTGGGGAAATAAAACATAAAAAAGGGTGGGTTCAAATGCTCAGTAAGGGTAAACAAAAGAAATATCAATCACATCATATACATAAGAACATAACTTTTGGAAATCATAACCTCCAAAAGAAATCATAATTTCATAACATGGGATAAATCATAGTAGTTAAATGTAATCCCAATAATCAAAACTTAAAACATGAAACTTTGGGGCATACACACATAATCATAGATAATCATTTCTTATTAGTCAAGACTCATTGCCAAGACTATCTTAGTGGACAAAGTCCATTTCTGAACCGAGTTCATTCCTCGTTTCAGCCCTGTTTCACTGAACTAGTTTAACCTGCCGTTACAGCCATGCCTATCTCAAGAGATATAAAATCTTTACCCAATGCATTGGAGGGAGATATAGGTCCCACCCATCTCATAATGATACCATTCTTATGTGTGCCACAAAATCATAAAACATACATCATAGCATAACCCATGTAATAAAAATGGGAATCTTATACATTGTGATATCATAAAACAACTCATATAAGATAAAGGAATACATAAAAATATTTCCATCACAACATAATAAAATCCTTGTAATAATAGGGATAGAAATAGAACCCTATATTATCTTAGATGGAAAATAATTTTGATAAAGCACTTTAACTCCATTCTTGAGGAAAATATCCTTTCTACTTCAAATTTTTTTTCCTTTCTTTAACATGTCTTACAATTTTAAACTAAAATAAGTTGATTAAAAATAAACTTGAAAACCTGTAGAGGAAGATTCTTGGAAATAATGTTTTAAAAATCCATTCATTCCTTATAAGTTAAAAAAAACATTCTTCTCGTACTTTTATCGGAAAAGTCAAAAAGTACCTCATACGAAAAATGACAAAATATTCCTTTCATATCTTTTACTAAAAACTCACAGAAGGGTAAAATTGGATTTACACAATTGTAGGTGGATAATATTACATATTGAGGAAACATGGATGTGGATGATAAAATACACCCTAGTAAATACCAAAGTATAAACAATCTCGGATAAAAATGAGATTGTGATATTTCCCTTACCTTAGGTCTGATATGCTTTATACATATCTGAACCTCCTTTATAATTATTTAAATAATGCTATTGACTTATTCCATAATCATAATAATTGTTATGATATCACATATGGTCATATTATTATCTTTTTATTAGTAATATTTCATTACAACTTGTTATTCGGGTGTTTATTACTTTTTGTTCTTATGCGTGTTTTGTCGAATAAATTCTTATTCTTATCTTTAGGTTATAGATACCTCATTTACAGAATCTTATTAGTGTAATATATATCATATTCATTCATTCAATTCATTTATACAATCATTATGCAATGATGATCATGTAGAACGAGTCGCATCACATCATGGAGACGGTATTCCGTACATACGCACGAGCGATGATATCATTCCCATGATCATGGAATTGTATTGGAGTGTATGTATACTATTTCAGAATCAATATCACTTTACAATAATCATATATATTCATTATTTACACCATTATACCCATCCATGTAAGGTGGTGGTGGAAAATAGATTACACCATGACGTGGAGACGGTATTCCGTACGTACGCACGCGCGGTGATTTTATTTTCCGTAGGATGGATAGATGGTGAAATAGGGTTGTTTACTAATTATAATAACATATCCGTATATGAGTGATACTTATGTTATTACCTCATAATGAAACAACTAAATAATAAGTAGTGGAAGAAGAAATAAAGACGAAAGAATCGGTAACAGACATTACCTCTTCTTTGAAGTGCTTCTTTAAGACCTCCTTTTAGGGCACTAAAATTGGTCTTTGAAGAAGACCAGGACCCCTAGGATGTCTCTAGGGAAGTGGAGAGGAGAAAGTGGTAGGGGTTGTCCGAGCTTGAAGGCTCAAAGTGGTGTGAGGAAGAGGGGGAGGAGGTGCCCTTTTTATAAGGGAGGAGAGGGGCTCCTTTGGAAAAACAAAAAATATTATTTTATTATAAAGTCAAGTTCGGTTTTAAATAGCTCCAAATTGATTTATTTCGAAGCTAAGGTGGGTATGGGTCGAAATAATCTCATCCAATAGAATTTAGACAAGTTTAGGTCACTGTTTTAACCATATCATTTAGATTTAACATTAAGTTAAATAATTTTACTTTTACCGTGTCTTCTTGTGTTCTTATACTATAAAGTTAATAAACTCACTATAAGCAGCCAAACGAACCCCAAGTTGTTTATTATTAATATATATAACCTTATCTAAGTCATTTGTCCAAGACATATATTTTTAGGAATAAAATACAATTACTAATATAATATTTGTTTTAAAAACTATTTTATGTCAATTTTGACACTATTTAGTAATTGATTTTTGTGAAAATCATAACAGAATGATTAGTTCGAAAAAAGTTAATTAAATAAATACTAACATGTCATATTAATCTATAAAATTAGTTTAATTCATAAAAAGTCTCAAATTATATTTATTTCGGTATTTATAAGATAAATTATGTCAATATTTAATTAATAAGATAATTACTGCATCATAATTGTGTCATAAATAAATTAAATTATTTAATGTCTAAAAATTACAAATAAAATACCATTATGTAGGAAATCTCTTTATATTTCTAATGAATATTTATAGTCTAATTTATCTTATATGTAACTTTATATTAAAAATTATTTACTTATTAAACTTTGATTTTAACTATTATAACCCTTCTTTAAATAAATTAATAATAAATGTCCTAATCTAATCCAAGTGGGCCTAAATGGTCATATTTTATTCCTAAGTTTGTTTCTGGTCGAATTAGACTTATCCAATAGAATTAGGACATGTGTTAGGGTAATAATAATATCATTTTTACCCTTAATTACCCTATTTACTTTTAACCGTGGTAAATAAAAGTAAAAATTTACTATTCACCAAAAATTATTTTCATCTCATTGAACCACATTTTACTTACTGACATCAACCGTGTCTCTAGGATTTTTGAAATTCCACTCACAGAAGCGGTAAAATTATGTTTTATGAAAAATTCAGTTTTTTTAACTACCACTTAGTAGTTTCACTATTCATCAAAAATTGAAAGTTTTCAGAAAAATACCAAAATTTCACCCTAGGCTAATTTCGATATTCCGAATCCAAAAATGAAGTCCATTTTGAAAAATAAAATTTATAAAATTTCAAAAAGTGGTTATTACTATTCATAATGGCTAGTTTTAATAATATTTTAATAGTATATCGTTGTTTAGTGAAACTCGGTATTGCGTACGACGCAAGCTATCGAGGAAGGTCGCGATTTTGTGTAAAGCAATCCAAGAAAGTGAAAGATTCCTTGGATGAATTATATGACATAAAAGTCTTAGGTGTTACATTCTACCCCCCTTAAAAGGAATTTCACCCTCGAAATTCGTCACTTTGTAACAAACAGATGAGGTTACCTCTCCCTCATCATAACCTCAAGCTCCCATGTAGCTTCTTCTAATTGGTGGTTCCTCCATAAAACTTTCACCAATCAAGTGGTCTTGTTCTATAGGACTGTTTTGCTACGATCCAGAATCACTATCGGTTGTTCTTTATAAGAAAGATCTTGCTCCAGTGGTACAACTTCTGAGCTGAGTACATGTGAAGGATCAGGTATGTACTTTCTCAGGAGAGATACATGGAACACATCGTGAACTTGAGAGAGATTAAGTGGAAGTGCCAATTGATAATCTACCTTCCCAGCACGATCCAGTATTTCGAAAGGACCAATATATCTAGGGCTCAACTTCCCATTCTTTCCAAATCTCATGACCCTCTTCCAGGGAGATATTCGTAAGAACACTTTATCAACCACTTCAAACTCTAGGTATTTTCTTCGGTTGTCGGCATAACTTTTCTGTCGACGCTAAACTGCTCTTATGTGTTGTTTAATAGATCTAACATTTTCTGCCATTTCATCAACGAGATCAGGTCCTAATAGATTTATTTCCCAACTTCATCCCAGCAAGTTGGAGTCCTGCATTTCTTTCCATAGAGAGCTTCATAAGGAGCCATCTGAATATTGGAGTGAAAGATATTATTATAATAAAATTCCACCGAAGGTAGGTATTAATCTCAACCACCTTTGAAATACATAGAGCAAGCTCTCAACATATCTTCTAGAGTTTGAATTGTTCTCTCAGACTGACCATCTGTCTGAGGATGATAAGTAGTGCTGAAACATAACTCTTTATCCAGAGTATGCTGAAGACTTTGCATGAACTTTGAGGTAAACCTCAGATCCCGATCAGATATAATAGAAAGTGGTACTCCATGAAATCTTACCACTTGCTTTACATATATCCTGGAAAGCTGATCCAGAGTGAAATCCTCTCTAATAGTGAAGAAGTGTGCAGAATTTGTAGGATGATAAACTATGACCCATATAGAATTATTGCCTTTGGATGTTTTAGGAAGTCCGGTGACAAAGCCCATAGTGATGTTTTACCATTTCCATTCAGGTATGTGTAATGGTTGTAACACCCCCTTAGACTTCTGTCTCTCAGCTTTAACCTGCTGACAAACCAAGCATCGAGAGACATATTCAGCAACATCTCTTTTCATTCCATCCCACCTGAAGTACTCTTTCAGGTCCCTATACATCTTCGTGCTTCTAGGATGAATAGAGAATGAATAACTATGAGCCTCATCCAGCATCTCCTTCCTTAATTCGGGGATGGGAGGAACACAAACCCGATTCCTGAACTTTATTATCCCATCACAATCAAGGTTGAATTCAGGAACATTTCTCACCTTCTTTTGTAACTCTACATCTTCTTTCTGTGCCACTTTAATCTTCACATGTATAGATGGTTGAACATTCATTTGAGAAAGATACTATTTTCCACCTTCCATTATAATTCCAAGATACATCCTTTGTAAATCCATAAATATTGGATCTTTTGTGATCCTCATCATGGATAAACTGGCATGGTCTTGTCGACTTAATGCATCTGCCACCTTGTTTTCCTTCCCAGGGTGGTAATGGATTGAGTAGTCGTAATCCTTAATCAGCTCCAACCATCTTCTTTGGTGCATATTCAGCTCCTTTTTTGTGAAAATATACTTTAAACTTTTATGATCAGTATAAATATCACATCTTTTACCATAAAGGTAATGCCTCCAAATCTTTAAGGAAATGATTATCGCAACTAACTCCAAATCATGAGTTGGGTAATTTTGCCCATGTATTTTCAACTATCGTGAGGCATAAGCTATCACCATATCATTTTACATAAGAACACACCCCAATCCCTTCTTGGATGCATCACTGTAGATCACAAAACATTCTCCACTACAAGGCAGTGTGAGCACAGGTGCACTGGATAACCTTCTTTTCAACTCCTTGAAATTCTCTTCACATTCCTCCGTCCAAACAAACCTAACTCCTTTCCGAGTCAACTCGGTGAGTTGATTAAATAATTGTGAAAAATCTTTCACAAAACGTCGATAATATCTAGCCAAACCAAGAAAACATCGAATCTTGGTTACTGTTGTTGGTCTCAACCATCTTTCGATAACCTCTGTTTTTGTTGGATCCACATATAACCCCTCTTTTGAGATTATGTGACCCAAAAATGAAACTTTTTGAATCCAAAATTCACACTTGGTAAATTTGGAATAAAGCTTCTCTTTTCTCAGGGTCTTCAATATAATTCTCAAGTGATATTCATGTTCTTCCTTTCTCTTTGAATAGACAAGAATAACGTCTACAAAGACTACCACAAACTGATCAAGATAGTCTCTAAAGACTCTATTAATCAGATCCATGAAGATAGCAGGGGAATTATTAAGACCAAATGGAATCACTATAAATTCATAGTGTCCATACATTGTACGGAAAGCCGTCTTTGGTATATCCTCCCTGTTGACCCTTAATTGATGATACCCTAAACGAAGATCAATCTTGGAAAAGTATTGAGCTCTGCGTAGTTGGTCAAATAAGTCATCAATGCGTGGGAGAGGTTATTTGTTCCTCATAGTGATCTTGTTATATTCTCGATAATCAATGTAGAGTCTCATTGATCCATCTTTATTCTTAAAAAACAGAATAGGTGCTCCCCAAGGTGACACACTAGGGCATATGAACCCCGTATCAAGATTCTCTGGGATTTTCTTCTTCAATTATTGCAACTCAATTGGGGCCATTCTATAAGGTGTCTTTGAAATAGGCAAATCACCTTGTACGAGTTCTATTGAAAACTCAACTTCATGATTTGGTGGAAGACCCGGTAATTCCTCCGGAAAGACATCATGAAACTCCCGTACAATGGGAATATTCTTAATCGTGAGTTTCTCACCAACCATTTGAGATAAATAACCTTCTTTTAGTGGAATAAATACCCATAAAATGGAAGAAATTTCCACTGGAAGGTTATGTTCATCCTTGCATCGATAGACGATCATAGATTGATCTGGAATATGAAATGTGACTTCCCTTCTTTGGCAATTGATATGAGCTCCATGTATAGAATGCCAATCCATGCCAAGAATCACATAAAATTCCACTATAGGAAGGATCACAAGATTTGCAGGAAGAACGTTCCCACAAACATCGATCGGAGAAGAATTATAAACTTTTTATGTGACTGTTGTGCCATTATGGGTTGTCATAGCTAACTCAACATCTAAATGTTGAGGTAATACGGTGATATCCTTAGAAAATTCTTCAGAAATAAAGGAGTGGGTGGATCCAGAATCAAATAAAACATTTGCTTCTTTAGAGTGGATGGTAAGTGTACCTTTCACCACATCGTTATCGTACTCCACATCACTGATAGAAATTTCATGTAACATTCCTTTGTCTTTAGACTTAAGAGTTTATTGACGTCGACCATCATCCTCAACCCTTGGATTTGGGCATTGATTGGCATAATGCCCCATCTCCTTGCACTTGAAACATTGAAGTGTAGTAGGTTCATTCTGTGCATCCCTTCCTTTGTTTGCATCATTAGAAATCTTCTTCCCATCACTACGGCATTCAAATGCCCAATGACCTTCCTTTCCACATTTTAAACATTTACCTATCCCTTTAAGACAACTCCCTCCATGTTTCATTCCACACTTTGAGCATAAGGGAAATTTCATCTTCTTTTCAGTGTACTCTTTAGATTTTCCTTTGAATTTCATTTTCCTCTTCTTATCAAACCAATATGACTGATGGGTTACTCCAATCTCCATATCGACATTGTGAGCACATCAAACGATTTCCTCATAGCTATTGAAGTCCCTTATGGCTAACGCCCTTCGAAGACTTGGTTTTAAGACACTAAAGAATCGATCGATCTTACTCTCAGGTTAGAAAATAATACCAGAAGCATACCTTGCAAGTCTTGTAAAATTTGCTTCATAAGTACCAACAGATTCATCATCCTTTTTCTTCAGTTCAAGGAACACTTTCTCCATCATTGTTCGGAGAATACAAGGGAAGTACTTATTGAAAAATATGTTCTTGAACTCGTCCCATTCCATGGACTCAATTAAAACTCTTTGCCTCGAATTCTTGATAATATTCCACCATTGATCAGCATCTCCTTCCAAACGATACACTGCTAAGATGACTTTATCATGTTCAGAACATTGAAGAACTGAAAATATCTTTTCAGTAGTACTAATCCATTGTTCAGCAACTAATGGATCAGTAGACCCACTGAATGAAGGTGGACGCTGCCTCATGAAGGATTCAACAGAATGTTGCTCTTTCCTTTGCTCATTTGGAAGTCCTGCATGATTCATAGCTTTATAAAGTTGTGTGAGCATGGCTACCAGATTTTTCATTCCAGCTCCCATAACGTTTGGTTTCTCCAGGGGACAATCATTGCATTGCCCGTCGCATTCCGCATTAACACGATTCCTTCGGGTTCCAGCCATTGACTAAAACCAAGAAGAATAGTGTGAGCAACACTAATTATAATAGGAAAACCACATAATCAAGAATAAAATTTCACACTTAAAGTCTTATCATAGGTTATTCATGGCCATTTCTAAAACACTAATATTGTGTTCTATGCTTAGAATTATCCTTAGTGTTCTTACTAAGGCTTTCACATCCTAGTTTCCAAAGGTTGACTATACCTTTCCTCTGATACCAACTATAACGACCCATACTTTACATACATTTTTATTACTTCAGAATTGAAGAACACTTATTACAACATATAACAAAACCAGGAAAGGACCGAATAGGTATAGAGTATTTAGAAACTGGGAAACATAAACAACTGGTTCATAAAGCAAATACTTTGCCTCCCACTTATTTCATCATATCTAGAGTCCCTTTTTGGCATATCCTATTTAATAACCTTCTTCCTGACCTGGGGAAATAAAACAATCAAAAGGGTGAGATCAAATGCTCAGTAAGGGTAAACAAAAGAAATATCAATCACATCATATACATAAGAACATAACTTTTGGAAATCTTAACCTGCAAAAGAAATCATAATTTCATAACATGGGATAAATCATAGTAGTGAAATGTAATCCCAATAATCATAAATTAAAACATGAAACTTTGTGGCATACACACATAATAATATAGAATCATTTCTTATTAGTCAAGACTCATTTCCAAGACTATCTTAATGGACAAAGTCCATTTCTGAACCGAGTTCATTCCTCGTTTCAGTCCTGTTTCACTGAACCGGTTTAACCTGCCGTTCCAGCCATGTCTATCTCATGAGATATAAAATCTTTACCCAATGCATTGGAGGGAGATATATGTCCCACCCATATCATAATGATACCATTCTTATGTGTGCCAAAAAATCATAAAACATACATCATAGCATAACCCATGTAATAAAAATGGGAATCTTATACATCGTGACATCATAAAACAATTAATATTAGATAAAGGAATACCTAAAAATATTTCCATCACAACATAATCAAATACATGTAATAATAGGGATAGAAATATAACCCTATATTATCTTAGATGGAAAATAATTTTGATAAAGCACTTGAACTCCATTCTTGAGGAAAATATCCTTTCTACTTCAAAAACATTTTACTTTATTTAACATGTCATACAATTTTAAACTAAATGATGTTGATTAAAAATAAACTTGAAAACTTGTAGAGGAAGCTTCTTGGAAATAATGTTTTAAAAATCCACTCATTCCTTATTAGTTAAAAAAACATTCTTCTCGTACTTTCGTCAGAAAAGTCAAAAAGTACCTCATACGAAAAACGAAAAAAGATTCCTTTCATATCTTTTACTAAAAACTCACAGAAGGGTAAAATTGGATTTACACAATTGTAGGTGTATAATATTACATATTGAGGAAACATGGATGTGGATGATAAAATACACCCCAGTAAATACCAAAGTATAAACAATCTCGGATAAAAAAGAGATTGTGATATTTCCTTTACCTTAGGTCCGATATGCTTTGTACATATCCAAACCTCCTGTATAATGATTTAAATAATGTTATTGACTTATTCAATAATCATACCCATTGTTATGATATCACATATGGTGATATTCTTAGCTTTTTATTAGTAAAATTTCATTACAACTTGTTATTCGTGTGTTTATTACTTTTTGTTCTTATGTGTGTTTTGTCAAATAAATTCTTATTCTTCTCTATAGGTTATAGTTAACTCATTTAAAGAATGTTATTAGTGTAATATATATCATATTCATTCATTCAATTCATTTATATAATCATTATACAATGAAGATCATGTAGAATGAGTCGCATCACATCATGGAGACGGTATTCCGTACGTACACACGAGCGATGATATCATTCCCATGATCATGGAATTGTATTGGAGTGTATGTATACTATTTCAGAATAAATATAAATTTACAATACTCATATATAGTCATTATTTACACCATTATACCCATCCAATTAAGGTGGTGGTGGAAAATAGATTACACCACGGCGTGGAGACAATATTCCGTACGTACGCACGCGTGGTGATTTCATTTTCCGTAGGATGGATAGATGGTGAAATAGGGTTGTTTCATAATTATAATAACATATCAGTGTATGAGTGATACTGATGTTATTACTTCATAATGAAACAACTAACGAAGAAGAAGTGGAAGAATAAATAAAGATGAAAGAATCGGTAACGGACATTACCTCTTCTTTGAAGTGCTTCTTTGAGACCTCTTTTTAGGGAACTAAAATTGGTCTTTGAAGAAGACCAAGACCTCTAGGATGTATCTAGGGAAGTGTATAGGAGAAATTGGTAGGGGTTGGCCGAGCTTTAAGGCTCAAAGTGGTGTGAGGAAGAGGGGGAGGAGGTTCCCTTTTTATAAGGGAGGAGAGGGGCTCCTTTGGAAAAACTAAAAATATTATTTTCTTATAAAGTCAATTTCGGTTTTAAATAGCTCCAAATTGATTTATTTAGAATCTAAGGTTGGGATGGGTCTAAATACTCTCATCAAATAGAATTTAGACAAGTTTAGGTTCCTATTTTAACCTTATCATTTAGATTTAACATTAAGTTAAATAATTTTACTTTTACCGTGTCTTCTTGTGTTCTTATACTATAAGGTTAATAAACTCACTATAAGCAGCAAAAAGAACCCCAAGTTGTTTATTATTAATATATATAACCTTATCTAAGTCATTTGGACTAACCATATATTTTTAGGAATAAAATACAATTACTAATATAATATTTGTTTTAAAAACTAATTTATGTCAATTTTGACACTATTTAGTAATTGATTTTTGTGAAAATTATAACAGAATGATTAGTTCGAATAAAGTTAATTAAATCAATACTAACATGTCATATTAACCTAGAAAATTAGTGGAATTCATAAAAAGTCTCAAATTATATTTATTTGGGTATTTATAATATCAATTATGTCAATATTTTATTGATAAGATAATTACTACATCATCTTTGTGTCATAAATAAATTAAATTATTTAATGTCTAAAAATTACAAATAAAATACCATTATGTAGGAAATCATTTTATATTTCTAATTAATATTTATAGTTGAATTTATCTTATATATAACCTTATATTAAAAATTAGTTACTTATTAAACTTTGATTTTAACTATTTTAACCCTTCTTTAAATAAATTAATAATAAATGTCCTAATCTAATCCAAGTGTGCCTAAATGGTCATATTTTATTCCTAAGTTTGTATTTTGTCGAATTAAACTTATCCAATAGAATTAAGACATGTTTTGGGGTAATAATAACATCATTTTTACCCTTAATTACCCTATTTACTTTTAACCGTGGTAAATAAAAGTAAAAAGTTACTATTCACCAAAAATTATTTTCATCTCATTGAACCACATTTTACATACTGACATCAACTGTGTCTCCCGGATTTTTGAAATTCCACTCACAGAAGCGGTAAAATTAAATTTTATGAAAAATTCAGTTTTTTTAACTACCACTTAGTGGTTTCACTATTCATCAAAAATTGAAAGTTTTTAGAAAAATACAAAAATTTCACCCTAGGCTAATTTCGATATTCCGAATCAAAAAATAAAGTCCATTTTGAAAAATAAAATTTATAAAATTTCAAAAAGTGGTTATTACTATTCATAACAACTAGTTTTAAAAAAAATTTAATAGTATATCGTTGTTTAGTGAAACTCGGTATTGCGTACGACGCAAGCTATCGAGGAAGGTTGCGATTTCGTGTAAAGAAATCCAAGCAAGTGAAAGATTCCTTTGATGATTTATATAACATAAAAGTCTTGGGTGTTACAGTGTCACCCCAAACCCCACACCCCTCACATGACCGTATATTCTGGATACTTCAAAGCTGTCAATAATAGGTCTGTATCCACTACAAGAATAGCTGATTCCTGTGACTGTCAGATATAGGAAAATAAATAAATATTTTTATGTAATAGAAATTTAAAAGAAATATTTTTATCGTCGTGTCATACATACACAAATTTGCCACACTTTTTGTGTGTTCTCGTCTACTAGCTTCCCTTCCTTATTCACACATACCTCTTTCCAAAGCACATGACGTGGGATGGAAGTATATTTGGTTTTAGACTCATCAATCTACATATAAACATAGAAAGATAATTATGATGTTGTTTATTGGTACCTAAAAATATTACTGTAAATTTAAAATACGTACCATTTTCATTTCTAGTGAAGCATGCCCCATACTTGCTTTACGATAGGGGTATGTTGTTTTTGATGCACGTTCCTTATTTTCTTTATTGAGTTTTTGTTTCATAAATGAAATATTGACAATCATTGTGATGAATACACGTATTGTCAAACAATGTATTATCACCCACAATGTATCTGAAACTTCTCATCCACACGGCGGCCAATAAATGCATCCCATGCTTCTTGGGATATTAGGTGAGCATAGACAATGGGTGGGTGTGGGTTTATTTTACCTTTGGAATATTTCAGGTGACATCTTATTAAAATAGTGCTAAAACCTCGATGACTCCTTCTTGCAAGCCTTAGTACATAATCCTTGTGTGAATCGTCTACTATAAATGTGTTCTGTAAGATATTGAGAAGATTAAGACATTGTTTAATTATTTTAATTTCTAGTAAATTAAATAAATAAATTCATAATGTTACCATAATTTCTTCCCAAATCACAGCCTTTAGCCCGGACACAACATGGTGCCCTGAATCTATGTCAATCAGCATGCATTTTCGAGCGACAACTGAAATGTAAATAATAAACTTTGCCTTGTTGGGATTCACATGTTGGCCTGGTGCATTCCATCTGACGTCAAATTTGATGCCTTCTCTTTTCTCTTTAAGAACTTTGGCTAACACTGTCAAACTACAACACACCTATGTTTTCTGTGACGTCGATCCTTCATTCCCGAACATTTCATCTATATCAACATCATCTAAAGGTTCATATGAAATGGTAGAAAAAAAATGTTTTGATGGTTGTTGGACCTCAATACTAGGAGCAGAAGGAGCCGTAGGAGCCATAGCAGCAGGAGAAGCAGGAGCAGCAGGAGCAGCAGCAGGAGCATCTGCAGCCGCAACATCAGCCACAGCAGCCGCAACAATATCTTCAGAGACTTGTTCAGCCTCAAGGTTAGGAGCACCAGAATGTGCAGAAGTCATTATCTGTAAAAGTTGTTGAATAGTTAATTTAGATTACATAAATTCAGTAATGATTATATAATAACATGATATAACAAGATCTATATTACAAACAAAATATAACATGTTTGTTGAACTCTCTTTCATTTTTTCAAAGGCTGAAGGGATTTGACACCTTTATCGATTATCCGAATGCCTTAATTTTGGACTCCTATAACATAAAAAACATCATCTATATTGGGACCGCTCCAAAATGATTTCGATGTACCACTGAAAGGATCATCCTCAACTGAATTTTCATCGGAACCTTCAATAGTTTTGGACGCTAACAGAACAATCGACCACTTTTCGGTTTGCGGGATCTGGAACATAAAAAACTTGTACCGCTTATAATGACATTATAAACTCTTCTTTTTTGTACCCTTCATTACTAAAATCAACTTTCAAAAATCCCCATTCATCTATTTTAACACCATTTTTGTTATCAAACCATTTTCATTGAAAAATCAGCAATTGGAATGTCGTGTAATCCAACTTCCATATTTTTTTTGATAATGCCAAAGTATGACATATTTGCATAAATTGGATTTCTATCCTTACTACTAGAAACATGCATCGCTTCAGCCATTAGTGTAACTCCAATATTTTTCATGGTACTATCTTCATCATGTTTATTTGTATTGAATGCATAACCATTAATTACATAACCACTGTATGATAATACATACACACTTGGTCCAGTGGCTAGGCATTGAAATCGTTCTAAAATTGAATTCGAATTTTTATCCAACTGCTTAAAAATATGGTCCTGAAACCATCCTATAAACTGGTGATTATTTGTATTTGATTAACATTTTTAATCCCTGGATGGATTCAACTACCTAAGAATTTCTTTGTGAGTTTCAATATATGGAGCAACCTCCAAACTATTATGTAAAACATAATGGTGGGCCTGCTCCCGATCTATAATGCTGATTGTCACAACTCTTCCAGAAATTCCCTCACCCTCAATGCATCCAGTGTGACAAGATTTTGGGAGACCAATGCTTTTCACATCAGATAGGTATTCAGTACAAAATTCAATGCCTTCCTCAACAATATATCGCTCCACTATACAACCATCTGGACGACTTCTATTTTTTACATACCCTATCAAAATCTTCATATACCGTTCAACATGATACATCCATCTATAGTGCACAGGACCACAAAGTCAAATCTCTCTCACCAAGTGAATCATCAAATGAACCATCATATTAAAGAATGTTGGCAGGAAGAACATTTATAATTAACATAATATGATGAAAATTTCTTTTTCCATAGCTGGAAATTTCGTCAGGTCGAAAACTTTGCAACATATATCATTGAAAAAGAAACAAAGTTTTCTTAACGTATGACAAACATTCTTGGGAAAAATAAAAAGTAAATCTATATGAATTAGATATTACAAAAAAACATGGCAGTGATGTGATTCCAAACCTTTTAACTTCAAATCATTCATTGAAAAAATGTTCTTGATATTTGATGAATACCCCTCTGGAACCTTTACATCATTGAAGAAGTTGCAAAACTGGTATCTCTCTTCCCTAGAAAGAGTATAAGCAGCTGGAGGAAGAAACATTCGATTTTCACCCTTCACTAGAGCCAACTCTTCTCATATTCCCATGTCAACCATGCCCAACCTTTCTTTAATTCCATCCATTGTTTTGCCAGGGGGATTTAGCAATGTTTCGATAACACTGTCACATACATTTTTTTCCACATGCATCACATTAAGAAAATGTCTGACATACAAAAAATTCCCGTATGGTAATTCAAAACAAAATGATATCTTTTTCCAACCGATTTTAATAATGTTTTTTGAAAATGGTTTACCAAAAAAAGTGTTCACATATTTTACATTCTCAAACAGATGATCACCTATTAGTGGAGACGATGCTTCAAATTATTGTGAACTTCCATTAAATGATGTCGTCCAAGATTGGTACTTATGCCGATGAGGTAGAAATCTACGATTTCCAAAAAACACAGATTTCAATGAATGTTTTAACCTAATTGATTCTGTATCTTCTTCTCACACAGGACACCCTTGAGTTCCTTTAATGCTATATCCTATCAAATTTCCATAAGCAGAGAAATCATTTACTCTCTCATACAACATCGCTCTCAACATGAAGGATTAAATTTTAAAAGCATCATACAACATAACACCTGAATCCCACAATAACTTAAAATCCTCAATCAAAGGAGCCATTTAAACATCAATATCGTTACCTAGTTGTTTTGGTACTTATATAAGTATAGATAACATGATGAATTTCTGCTTCATGTACAAACAGGGTGGCAAGTTATAATTTACCAACATAACCGGCCATGTACTATGAGTGCTGGTTTGAAAACCAAAAGGATTTACTCCATCTGTAGATAATGTAAGATGAATGTTTCTCAGCTCTTTTACAAATTTAGGATACTCATGGTTAATTTTCTTCCATTGAGGAGAGTCGGTTGGATGATGTAATTTCCCATCTTTATTTATTTTATCTGCATGCCACGACAATTGTCTTGTAGTTTCTTCACTTCCATATAGACACCTAAACCTTGGAATGATTGGAAAGTACCATAAAACTTTCGTATGATTGGATTCCTCTTTCTTGTATCGATAAGAACCACACTTTGGACATTCTGTAAGTGATTTGTTCTCCTTACGAATCAATATATAGTCCTTCGAGGAGGCATGTATTCTTTCAGAAATCATACCCATCGAGCATAGCATTCGTTGAGCTTCATATGTCCAGCTTGGGAGCTCATTATCTTCAGGGAGAATGTCATTCAAGAGAGCAAGTATTTTTGTAAAACTAGAATCACTCCATCCATTGAATTCTTTCAATTTATACATTTTCAGTACAGCTGACAATGCTGTATACTTGGTGCAACCAGCATACAATGGCGTCTTTTCACAACTCTTTAACTTCTCAAACAATTTTGGGCAATCACAGAGTTCATATTCAATTGTCTTTGTCATTTCCTCAATATGATATTCATCATCATTGACATCTATAATCACATCCTCTATACAGTCTTCTTCAGTATCCATATTTGTATTCATATCTGATGATCCATAAAACACTGTTTTATCCCAGCCAGTAGCTACATTCGCTTTTTCTATGTGTTTATTCCAACATTTATAACTCTGATCTATTCCGTGACATATCAAATGTTCTTCCAACTCCTCTGGAGTAAGTATTCTAGAATAAAAACAACGTAAATACGTACAAATGATTTTAGAAGGATCCTTTGCGTGATCCTTTGCAAATTTGATGAACTCTTTCACTCCGTTCTCATACTCTATTGTCAAACGATTAGCATCCATCCAATCTTTATTCATCTCCATCCAATTTGAATCTCAAATATTAGTATTTATGGTTCAAGTACACAAAACAAGACTTCCAAATACAGTAGAAGAGAACCAATTCCTTATAAAAATAGAGATTAATAGAGTGTAACCATTAGTATTTATTAATCTTCATTAAATATAATTACGTTAGATTCATTATAGTTTCCTCAAATCACCCCAGACCAAACAAAAGAATAATCAAGAATGATAAATCTACCACTCCTAGGTCTCTTCCCTACATTCAATATCATCATGCCTAAATACCCATATATCCAGACATACACATGTCACAAACACATAAAAAACCATATCCACATCAGAACCAAAGTACCAATATGGATTTCAATCAGGTTACTCGACTGAAGTGGTGCTGTGTAAGAAATAATAAGAAAATATAATAAGTATATAGTCACACATAAATATCATACTGGTGTTAATAATCTAATAAACCCAAGGTATCATTCCATCTATCAGAATACTCTGAAGGAGCCCATATGCGACAGTAGTCTCAGGTGGTGAAGGTTCCTGAGGAGGAAGAAAAACACGCACCTATCGGGGTTCAAGGTCAGGTCACTGAGGTTGAAGGTGGCCCGATACTCCTTCAAGGGTTCATTCCATATTTCACAAACCGTGTACTAGTACCCTAGGTTGTTAACCCACTGCTGGTGGAAGTGAAACCGTTCCTGATGATCATGCCAAGAAGAAATGAAAACCAAGAGGGGGGAGTGGTTCAAAATACCTCAAGGAAGATGGAAAAACATGGTATTTGAGAATAGGTTAGTTGATTTGACGTTGGCTAGACACCTATCCAACAGGCTCCACAAGCGGTGATTGCCCCTGTAGTTGTTTCACCAGGTGAAACTGTCACCTGAGAAGCTGAGATCAATGAGGCCCTTCCCAGCCATGAACTAAACAAACTCCCTAATGGCCTTCCTCTGGAATGGGATTCTACCTTTCCTTTTCTTTGGGTTGGAAATTACTTTAAAGTCACCCCCAACAAACAATTGATGGTTGCTGGGATCGAAGGTATTTTGTTCACTCCATAGAGATTCCCTTTGAAGAGAGTCATAGCTTCCAAAAACAAAAGTCATAGGGAAGGAGGTGTCACCATTGGACACCTTGGTAGTAATGAATTGGTTGAAATCTTGAACACTCTCAACAACATATTTATTGTTCCAAAATACCCATTTATGTCCGTTGGAGGGGTCATAGTGTAGAAATCCATGAAACACAATCTTTTAGGAAAATTATATGATTATTATAGGGTTTTTGTGTTATTTGATAACAACAATAATGAAATTATTCTTTTTGATTTATATGGGGAGAAAGTACAATTTAACATGGGAACTATGACCATGAGCATTACATATGATGATAATAATGATGGATATGATAGGGCTCTTGAATTGGATCTAGAGCTAGTAGCCTTATTGAAGTGGGAGGATGATCTCTCATTGAGGTCCCTTGATTTTTAACATGTTCATAATCCCTTCTGGTAGGTAAGATTTATATGAGTGGGAGATGAGGATAAAAAGGGACAGGGTAAGGATGGGTAATGAAACTTGGGGGCTGGTGAGGGAGTTCTCTCTAGATCAATAAGTATTTGGAGCTAGATGACAGGCTCAGAGCCAAGGGAGGCAGAACAAACACTTCTAGGAAGGGGCCTGTCCATAACAGAGAAACAGTCCGTAACCTCAGCGAGGGAGGACATAGATGGATGTATGGGTGGTAAGGCTAGAATTCTTGGTGGTCTAGGCATCATGCCATACTAGTGCACTGCCAGACAAAGTCACTTAGATAGAATTATGGAAATAAGGGGGAACCCCTCGAAGAAAATAGGGTTCAAGCATTGGATGACATAGAATACATTAGAACCGGGTGGTGTTTTCCTTAAATAAAAAGGTTATCCTTCATTCCTTACTTTATAGTGACATGGTGTTGGATCTAAGGGAATCGATGATACTGATGAGGAATCTAGTGAAACTGGAATCCAAGTGGTAAGGACCTTAAATTCTTCATAAACTTCACTATGATAATGTAAACTCATTGATCGCCATTGATGATGAGCATATCAATATTTCTACCAATACTGGGTTTCTCAAGAGATATTTAACATGAATAATCCATCCCTTTTAAATAAAATCAACCCATGTCAAACATTTCCCAAAGATTCCACATTTTTATTTACAGTAAAAAAAACTATACTAATAGAAAATCTCAAAATGATGGAGTAATGATAAAAGAAAAAATAAATATTTCATAGCCACATATGTTCAAATAGTATGTGAAATTATAAAAAATACCCCATGAAACACCACTAAATTCAAATTTCAAACAAAAATATGCTACTGAATAATGCCTCAAATCATAATGATACTCATACCTTGATACATTCACCATGATGTTCCTGATCATCATCATCATCAACAACTTCACTGACAAGACAACAAACTAGAATTCATCACCTTAGGAACCTCATCACTAATTTCCAACCCAACAAAACCTAATAATACAATTAAATCAAAACATATATATAAAGTTGATTGTTGGAAGAATTTATATAACATATCCAGCCATACCACCATCAAATTGAATGGTTTCTGGGATCTAGAATAAACAAATACCAAATCACCTAAAAACCCACCATAATCATTAAAAAAGGTGATACTTTAAGATTAATAGAAATATATTGGATGATCACCCCAAGAATCCCAATGCAATATGTAGGAAGAACACTCATAAATCTACGATGAAGCAGAATCATCACCACCGGAGGATATGAAACCTAGGGATGAAATAATTCAATACAAAATCTACTAGAACACTATTGATGGGAAATCCTCACATCCCAAAACTCCAATTAACAATGTTTTAATAGTTTGATATGATATATAGAATAATAGTTCTAGAACCATTAGAAAAAGTTGGACCAAACTAGAGCTTCCACAAGGTTTATTACCTTATAGACAAACATGAAGAAGAAAAGGATGAATCATGTAGCCTACAACCATAACAATCTCAAATATCCATTAAATCTATCATGCCAAATCAAAATATGGTTATGTGTGATGGGAAAAGAGAACAATATTAAAAAATGATTTGGAAAACATGCCTTAAAGGGAGGTCTAGAAATGCGAAGCTCCGCGGGCGGCGGAGGTCTGACAATGCGAAGCTCGAGGGCGTTGCAGGCGGAAAAGGTCCAGCAAAGCGAGGCTCAAGGGAGGCGAAGGTCTGGCAATGTGAAGCTCAGTGGGTGGAGGAGGTCTGGAAATGAGAAACTCAAGGGTAGAAGAGGTCTGACAATGCGAACTCAGCGAGTGGGGGAGGGGAGTCGCAGGGTTACAGTACCACGAGAGCTTTAAGTCGTGATAAAACGAGGGAACTGTGTGACCGACTTTATAAAAAAATGGACTGAGGATTTATCAGCGCTAACAATGCTCTGATAAAGACTACCTTTATCAGCGTTAACTTTTTAGCACTGATAAAGTTATCCTTTATCAGTGCTTTTTTATCTATGATAATAGTCCTCTTTATCACTGCTAAAAAAGCACTGATAAATCCTTCATGTATCAGTGCTAACATTTTAACACTAATACAAGGATTCTTTATCAGCTCTTTTCCAGCACCGATAAAAGGTTTTTTTATCAGTGCTTTTGTAGCGTTGATACAAGTTTTCTTTATCAGCGCTTTTCTAGCGCTGATAAAGACTCCCTCTATCAGTGCTAGAAAACCCGTGATAAAGAATCCCTTTATCATTGTTATAATTATATCACTGATACATTTTTTCTTTATCGGTGGTTTTTTCTTAGTGCTGATATAAGGTGGAGCTTCCCTTTCCCATTTTTGTAGTAGTGACCAATAAGGAGAATTATGGAACCCACAAACCAACCCATAAATTCCATGTTATTTATTCAGTAATTAAATTTTTTCATTGCATGTTAGTTTAATATTATCATTAATTTAAATTTCATAACCTTCTTAATTAAAAAAATTAAAAAGAATTAGTTTAAGTGAATTAAATTAAGTGAGCGAACATATGAGAAAGTTCCTCAAGTGAGGCGAACCTAGTAATCCATTATACTACACTAGGAAAATTAAATTGCTTTTTACATTCCCTATGATAGGCGTGCGTCACATACAATAAAGGAAATACATTCATCTCTACACAGTTATATTTCTACAACACATATAACAAGAATATCCAGATATACTCAACAAAGAAACACATTCTAGAGGTAAGTTACAACCATATTATACTAGTCTATGATTCTATATAGAATATTCCACAAAGATCTCACTTGAGAGAACACACTCCTAAATATAATAGCATAAATGATGTCCATCCAATAGTTACTTCTTATCGGGTCTCTTCAGGAGAAAGAGCATGCTAATAGTTTGAATAGAATACAATACAAATATGAGGATCACTAGCTAGGCCATGGAGTGATACCAACAAATCAATATGGATTAACCCTCTAAGTAGAGGATTGACTCCCATGTAGTGTTTGTCATGTAGATACCCAGAACTCCACCTTGGACTTGAATATGAATAGAGGATCCCACTCTGGGCCTCTCAGAGGGATTCCAAAAAATCTATCTAGGAATTACTACTGAAGGAATCATTGTCCCAGGAGTAAAAATTGATTGCATACTAACCCTCATGGAAAAGATAATGGTAACAAACCCTAACAAAAATTTTTGAAGATATAGAGTACAAGGGCTCCAAGACATGTATAAAAGAGTACACAGTGTGTAGTAGGGGTCACACTCCATGTCCCTTGAACCCAGGTCTTGCCTGTGTAAATGGATTATCTCATCAAACTGTGTCCATGTAGTAGTACACACCATGTACGTATCCCATTTACTCTAACCATGTGCTAGTACACATCACCATCCTATGCATGTCTTCTCAAGTACCAGTACACAGCTTAGCCTATGAACATATTCCCATGTAAACAACCCGTGTGATTCCCGAGTACATGATGAGTGACCCAGGTGATACCACATGCTTTGTGAAAGGGGTCACATTCCATGTGATATTTAACTTCCTATGGAAAGCCTAATAGTAGCTCATGTGGCCCCACACAACTTATAGATCTAGATTAAACATTGTGTTGTTCAGGATTTTTCAGAATCCCATATCTACTCCCACATTTGATCCAATGCCTCCAGATTTCGATCTAGGGATCATTTCACCATGAGATTGAAGATCCCAACTCGTCTAATCATTTTTGTTGATGAAGAATTCATTACGCCATTAAATCTACTAAAAAAATGAATCAAATTTTCATTCTTTGTTGTGTGTTGACCAATGGTAAATTGGGTTTCCTCTATCATCTAAATTGCTTTATCCCCATCATCACACATCTTTCAGGCTATTCCAATCTTAGATCTGTGATATTGGATCGTTGAACCAAGAAATGAGTGCGCAATTAACGATTGATCGAGAATGCTCATGACGAATGATGAATGGGGGGAGAAAATAAAAAAACATATTGGAGTCACAAACTTTGATCGATGTTCTTGTTTATATTGATCCATCATTATTAGAATGAAAATATGAATAATAAAATTAAAAATATATTCTCCCATCCAAACCTCATAAAATAAACTCATCCTACATAATGATCAAACCACAGATCAATATTTTCTTTGATTGATTCATGTTCATTGTATAAATCAAGAATGGGGAAGAATAAAATAAAAACACATGCCCTAGCTTGATTCAAATCAATCACTAATGAAGAATGGGGTTGTTTAGTGTTTTTTGGTGAGATCATTTGATTATTTTTTTGCAACTATCATTGATTTAAGATCCTATCGCCATTCATCTGAGAGGATTCACCGAAGCTATCTCCAATGGCTCTCCAACAGTTCCAAGGTTGTATAGCTAACCCTAGTATTTATCCATAATAGTTTATTTAAAGTCCATCAATCACTGCATCAACAAAAATGAAATAAAAAATTTATTAAATCATGTTTTTCATTACCACGCCTGTGATGACTTTTCTACAAATGACCCACAATGACTAATGTTAAGTCACTCCTAGGGTAAACCTCACATTCTGAACTCAACGGTACCATCATATTTCTGGTCAGGGTACCCGTTTAGAAGTTATTAAACTCTTTCATGAAAACTGTGCATGCATGCTATGTAATATATTTCAAACATTTATTTTAGGAACAACGGCATCCGAATCACACAACGTCTCAGTGCCTGGTCTCACAAATAATCTATATAGTATCCAAAAAAAATAGTGCATGGAAAATCTAAGTCATTATAGTATTCCACCACTAATGACAACTAAAACGGTATATAATCAATAGCATGTGTATACAGTTGTATAAAGAAATAATTACAATGCCTATGTAAACAATTATCACATTATCAATTAATCTTTATTTAACTATATAAACCTTTGGGTTCCCGTAGACACTCATACCACAATCCCCACTTCAGCACATGCCAGAGGCTGAAGTATGTCCGAGGGATGTCATATCTTATAATTCCATTGTTATCATTAAATACCTACTCTTAAATTTGTTGGAGCTTAAAGTATGTATGAGGAATATCATATCTCATAATTCCATTGATATCATTATTTAATTTATATTTTAATTCACATGTTTCCATTCATACATCACACAATATAATTTCCATGTTTCTATTCTTTAATTCACAACTAATTGACAATGTTACCATTCATACCTTACACATTATAATAATCTTGTTCACATTCTCCATTTCACAACTAAATGGCCATGTTACCATTCATACCTTACACATTATAATAACTGTGTTCCTGTTATTTAATTCACAACTAAATGAACATGTTACTATTATTAACACATAATTAATTCAACAATTAATTATCCAAATCAATTCCATTACTAATTCCACAATTTTTTAAACATAACAATTCAATTAGTTAATTAAAAATTTAACTAATCACATAAATAACAGTAATTAATTCAAAAAATAATTAATCACAAAAAATACATTAATTAATTCTGAAATTAATTAATCACTTAAATTCTATTAGTAAATTCAATAATTAATCAACCACACCAATTTTATTACTAATTAAATAATTATTTTATCACATAAATCCCCTTAATTAATTTTCTAATTAATTTAGTACGTAAATTCCATTAATTAATTATTCAATTAATTAATCAATATCCACAAACTAAAAAACACACAATTAATTTCATAATTAATTATCTCAATCACAATCTCAATAGATCATAATTATTTCCACAATAAAATATCTCAATCCTAAAATCTTATTATCTCATAATTAATTCTACAATTAATGATCTCATTCTATAATTCCCAAAATCCCCAATTTCTGATCTCCTCAATTAATTAATTCAACAAATTAATTAGTTCAATTAAGAAAGTAATTTCTAAACATCTAATAGAAACTATACAATTACATTCATGTTATTTAAATAAATACATTGAGATTTGAATTATAGACAACCTACCTCAATTCGTTGATGAGCGATCACCCTATGAAAATCCTTATAATTTGAGCAGCACAATTATATAGAATGCGATTCAAATTTAAAACCCTAAAAAAGATCAAATCAATCAAGATATCTTAAATATAGATATAGATCTACAATACTAGATCCAGATCAACAAAAACATGTCTATATACAATCAAAATAGGAAGAAAACCCCCTTTCTAGAATAGGATAATAAATAATAAGGAATAGGAAATCAAGCGAGGTAAGATCCTCTTACAGGGAGGGGTGAAGATCTTCAATCCAGGCTTAAAATAAAAAATTAAAAAGTCTTTTAAGTCTTTTAATCCATATAGGATTCTCAAAAATCATGAAATATTTTCTAGGGTTAAATGGGGATCAAATAGGAGTTAAATGGGGGTTTTGGTGAATAAAAATGTAAAATTTTTAGTGATTTAAAAATTCATGCATGGTTAGCTGGGCAGGGGAGCATGGTTTCTTTTAAATGTGTACCTAAATGTGAACATCTATTATGGGGGTTCATAGTTTCTCATAATAGGGTGTACATATTGACAAATCATGTGTCAACCATGTAATTCCTCCCTGTATAAGGTTGCATGGTTTGCTAGGCAGGGGTGCACGGTTTGGGAAAACTGTGAGACGAATATGCACAACCCTTCTCCCTTCAAATTTTCTCAATTCTTCACCCAAACACACCCCAAGGTAAATCCCAACCCAAGTACACTGAAACAAGGAAAAAATAAATACCTAAAATTAAGACCAAGTCAGCTTTAGGAAAGGTCGGGATCTTACAATCTCACCACCTTATAACATCATATCCTTGAGCTGCACTCCCAAGAATCTCTAAGATTCTGAGTCAAAATGATTAGGACAATGATCCCACATATCTTCTTTCCTTTCCCATGTCTCCTCCCACACATTACCATGTTTCCACAATACACAAACTATAAGCATGATCTTTCCGCACAACACTTTATCACTGCGATTCAACACATGTATTAGATTATATTCAAAGGAAAAATCTATCTCAATCCCAACATCATCCATATCGATCACATTAGAAGGGTTGGGGTGATACCAACATAGTTTTGACAATTAGAAAACATCATATATAGCACTGTATCTCTGTGGAAGATCCAATCGGTATGCCACTTGGTTGATTCTCTCAACCACCTCAAACGATCCAACAAACATGGGTGCCCACTTTCCAAATCTCTGTATTCTATAGAGATTGAATCTCGGAAACACCCAAATGAATACATGATCATCCAATTTAAACTCTAGGGGTCATTTTTTTCTATCAGCATATGACTTCTATCCACTTTGGGTCGTATCCATATATTTCTGAATAAACTGTACATGCTCTAATATGTCCTACACGAGACTCGGTCCCAACAACTTAGACTCACTTATCTCCATCCAGACTGGAGGTGGTATTCGTGGCCTACTATAAAGAGCCTCATATGGTTCCAATTATATAGTATCCCAATAACTATTGGTATGGGTGAACTCCACTAGTGATAGGTGATTCTCCCAAGACCCACCAAAGTTTAGAACACAAGCTCACAACATATCCTCAAGCACTTGTATAGTATGCTCTCACCACCCATCTATCAGTGGGTGGAAATTCATACCCAATAAAACGTACATACCAAGAACCTTTTTCCATCCATATAATAATCGTGAAGTAAAACACAAGTTTCAATCTGAAACAATATTCTGTGGAACCTCGTGCAGACAGACTATCACCCAAACATAAAAATATCCCAACTGCTCCACTGAGAAAGTATCCAATATATTCAAGAAATTCACTACCTTTTTCAGTCTATCCATAACAACCCAAATAGAATTATTCTTATAAGGCATCCTTGGGAGAACCACCACAAATTCCATGGTCACTTTGTTCCACTTCCATTCTATAATAGCCAACGAATGTAGTAAACCTATAGGTCATTAATGCTCGGCCTTCACCTACTGATAGGTGTACCATCATGTCACAATCCTTACTATTTTCTTTTTCATTTCCAACCATAAAAACTATCTTTGGAGTTCACAGTGCATTTTGGTCACACCAGGATGTACCACCCACTTCGAGGCATGAAACTCACTCATCAGCTTGTCTCAAATTCTTTTAGGTATGACAACCTAATTCCTAACATAGATGACCTCATTCTCATCTATGTTCCAATCAGAAGGTGACTCCCCACCTTCAAGGTTTTCCCTTAAGGTAAAACATTATAAATCCACATACATTCTATCTTAGATATATCTCAAAAATGTTTACTCGAATGAAACTATTACGAGAGTCATCTAATACTAACTCTCCTAAACCACAATGTGTATCTTGGGTAGTAAAGCCATCATGTTCCACTCAGCACTAGACTCCTAAACCACCTGAGTTTGAGTCTTCCTACTCAAAGCATCATCACCAATATTCCCCTTTCCAGGCGTATATGCTGGCTCAAAATTTAATGGTTGAATATACTCAACCCATATCTGTTATCGATGATTCAAGTATCACTATGAAAATATGTACTTTAATCTCTTGTGATCAATATACACAGTAAAAAAATTTCCCAATAGATAATGTCCCCAACACATTAAAACATAAACCATTATAGCCAACCAGAGGTCATATGTAGGGTAGTTCAGTTCATGGGGCCTCAACATCAAAGACCCATAAACCACAAATTGATCTCCTTGCATAAAAAAAACTCCAATTACAATCCTAGAAGTGTCACAATACACTGTACACTTCTCACCTTTCTCAGGTAGGATCAATATTGGTATTGATGCCAAAATCTTCTTCATCTCCTAGAAATAATTATCACAATCTTTTGACCAATAAAACTCTGTCCCTTTTTTGGTCAACCCCGTCAGCAATGTTTCCAATCAGTAAATTTCTTTAATAAACCTATTATAATATTCATAAAATCTTAGAAATCTATGGATATCAAACATGCTCTTGGGATGCTCTCAAGAAACCACTATCTGAACCTTCTCTAGATTTACCAATACAGATTCCTCCAAGATGATGCTACCCAAGAAGTGTACCTGATCAGTCCAAAAATTTATACATATATATCTTGATGTATATACAATGATTTGTTAGTGTACTTAGGATGATATCTAGATGTTGGTCATAATAATCATGTGTCTTGGAGTGCACCAAGATTTCTTCCACAAACACTACCACAAACTGATGTAAGTATAGATTAAATATTTTTTTCATTAAGTCCATAAACATTACTGATGTGTTCATCAATCTACGAAATATTATGATGAAATCATATAGTCCATACATGCTTCTAAATTCATCCCTTGGTATATCAAAAGTCTAAAATATTAGTTTAGGATACCCTAATCTCACGTCAATCTTTGAGAACACACAAGCTCCTCTCATCTGGTCAAATAGGTCATCGATATGGGGGAGAGGATACTGGTTCTTCACAGTCATCTGGTTCAACTTTCTGTAATCAACGCATATGCATAAAATATTATCAACTTTCTTTGTAAACAACCCTAGTGAACCCCAAGGTGACATACTCATATAAATAAATACCTTATCCTATAACTCCTCCAGCCGAGTCTTAAGCTCTTGAATATCTTTCGGTGCCATTCTATATGGTGGAATAGAAATCATATCTTCCCCTGGTATGAGCTCAATGCTAAATTCCACATCTCTCTCAGGTGGAATCCATGATAAATATTAAGTAAACACATCCTAAGACCTATCCACTAAGTGTTGAAATATATCTTATTTTATATCTCCATCATTCAGAAATAAACTAGAAACCTGGGTTGTGATCTATCCTATTTGATGAGTAATTGGCCCTACTCAGAACGCCTTGATATCCCACTATCCACATTGAATATATTTATAACCCTTAGGAGATGTAATGGTCACTCTCTTATTGTAAAAATCAATGTGGGGACAATATTATACTAACCAGTCCATACCCATAATTAGTTCAAATCCTAACATGTCTATGATATAAAGATCCCATAGAAATCGATACTACTCGACCTCAAGAGAACACCCATTGCACAAAAAAATGTGTCTTGACCGAACTCCATGAGGTGTGTTTGTCGTCAACACCCCACTCACAAACTCCATCACCCGGCTCAAACCATTAAAAACTTTTGTAGAAATAAAGGAATGATAGGCACCGATATAAAATAAGGCACTAGATATCATAGAAGCTATAAAAATTGTACCTCTCACTATCAATGGTCCAACCTTGATATCCAAAAGTGTACAGTGAATAGAATTCAACAGTCTTACCCCACTTCCCTACGATGAAGTCTAAGTACCCTATGCTGCACTACTCTACTAATATGAGCACTCTAACCCTAAAGCTCAACTTACACTACCTTTACCACCTTGTCCAGTAGAACACCAGATTCAAGACTGATATGGTGCAGAATATCCTCTTCCTACAATTTGATTCTTACTCGCTATACCCTTACTACTCATCTAGCGTTGGGTCCTGTAGAACTTTTGTAGATATCCCATCTTTCTGCAAGACTATAACTATATTGGTTGTTGAGGGAACAATCTTCAAAAGTTTCTTAATCTACCACACTAGTGATAGATCACTTGATTAAGGTCCTATGAAACTGATACCTCCTTTTAGGTACTCTATTTCCCACTTCCCTAGTTGATGTTTTCATAACAATGATTCCTAATCTCAGAATTTGTACCTTCTAATCATCCAAATAGAACCACCTTTCCTACACTGGAAGTCTCTTCAGGTAACCCATATCTATGAGATCCTTATCCACCGCCTCAACAAACTCCTTTAACTAAAAATGTTTAACTTGGGACTTAATCTCATATTTAATCACATAATAAAAATGTCTCACTGTAGTTATCTTATCCACTTCCAATGATGGAGAAAAGTGTTGCTAATGTGTAAAGTGTCCAACATAGTCAATCACATAAATACTCCCCCAAGTCAACCTCATGAACTCATCTACTCTCTCCTACCTCAGTATATCTGGATAGAAGTTCTCTAGAAACTTATCCAATAGTTCCTTCCATAACATACCATTATCCTATACAGTCCACGGCTGAACATACCACCAGTGATTCACTGATCCTCGTATCATGTAAGCAGCCAACATGACCATCCTCTCTACAGGAGTCTCAAAGTGTTCAGATATAGTATTGATGGACTTAACCCAGAAATCATATATCTTAGGTTCACCATCTCTAATAAAACCAGTATGGTGTTGAATTTGTAACTCCATTTTTAGATCAAACATACTCTTCACAACCCCCCCAGGTCTCTTCCCATGAATTTCATGAAGTGGGAATAGTTCTCTTGAAACTGCTCCCTAAATTCCTCACCTGACACAATTGCTGCCTTAGTTCCTACTACTGGTAGATCATCTCTAGCCATATACTCATGTTATCTTCTTAATAAGAACCGTCATAGAGAAATATCTATACCATTACAAATAGGTATCTTTGGACACCTTTTAAAAAATTAACACATTTAAGGTAAAATACAATATTCCACAACAATTCATTTCCCCAAACCCTACCACATAGTCAAAACTGAGGTGTTTTCAGTACCTTTAATAATATTACTCATTGGTCCTAGATAACAAGGCTAAATACATTCTAATTATTCAATTTTCTCATTTAGACACCGATTTATTCTCATCTTACATCATTCTACAATCTTTCTCAATTTCATGTTATGTGCCATTTTCATTTCAATTTGACAAGCAAGGAAAAACATTTCTAGTTCAATAACATACCCATAAACCATTTTTCTATGTGTGCCTAAAATTATGCATGTCACAATAACCCTATGTTCCTAGAATGATGCATGTAACTCAAATCTTGTGCCATACTGGTCCACGAGTCAAAACATAGTAACATTAACATCAATAATCACAATACACAACAAGTGTGTCACCCAAGTTGAAATAATATTCAACTGTAACAGCAAATAGGAATAACAACAATCCCACCCTGGGTACTTGGGTTCTCCCCCATACAAGGGTTAGCTAATCCCATGCATGAGATCATATCCAAGGCCTGACTCTTTCTAGTTTCATGTATACCTTTAGCAAATAGGAATAAAAAATAAAAAAGAAAAGAAAAATGGTCTCGGATACCACTTTGTAATGTCCTGACCTAGGTGCCACACATCGGTGCCTCGAGTCGGTCAGTCACATGACCCTGGGTGTTCCTCCCCATATGCTAGAGGATACCGAATAGCAGTGAGGGTCTGAAATACTGATAATGGGGAGACTATACAACCTTTTATCAGATTAAATACACTAGAATAAAATATGAAACAATAACTAAATAACCTGTAATGATAACATAAAATAACTGGTATCATGAGATGGCTAAAAGTGTAAATGCTATATCAAAACTAAAGAAGAAAATATGCCATGCCAATGTATGTGTCAAGTGTCTAAAATTAAACACAAAATAAATACACTGATGACACCCCTAATTGGGTCCCAAAAAATTTCTTGTTCCCTCATCCATGCTCTATCCCATATAATCCATATAACAATGAGCTTTTTCCCTTAATGTATCCAGAAAACACAAAGTCTATTTGGGTACCAATAAGGAAGCCTGAGTAGGGTGTGAGTACAGCTTAGTAGGCCACCACCAATGGTGTATAATACAATATATAGTTAATAGAAATTGTATGCAGTTGTGTAAATACATAATTAAAATTCATAAGTAAATAGTTATCACATTATCAATTAATCTTTATTTAACAACATAAACCCCCGAACTCTCATAGACACTCGTACCTTAATGCTTTTTTTGGCTCATTCTGAATCCAGAAGTATGTCTAATGGATTTCATATCTAATAATTCCATTTTTACCATTCAATACCTACTTTGTCTCATACCGGGTCCTAAAGTATATCCAATGAATATCTTATCTCATAATATCATTGATACCATTATTTAATTCATACTTGAATTCCCATGTTACCATTCATACATCACACAATATAGTGACCATGTACCCATTATTTAATTCATATCTAAATGACCATGTTACCATTCATACCTTACACATTATAATTATCATGTTCCCATTCTTTATTTCACAACTAAATAACCATGTTACCATTCATAACATACAAATTAGATTGAACATGTTCCCATTATTTAATTCTAAACTAAATTTCCATGTTTGAATTCATAACACATAATTAATTCAAGAGTTAAACATCCAAATAAATTCCATTACCAATACAACAATTATTTAAACACAAAGATTCCATTATTTAATTCAGTAATTAACTAATCACATAAATAACATTAATTAATTCAAAAATTAATTAACCACATCATGTAAATTAATTAATTCTACCATTAATTAATAAATTAAATTATATTAGTCAATTAAACAATTAACTAACCCCAAAATATCATTACTAATTCAAATATTAGTTTATCACATAAATACCCTTAATTAATTCCACAATTAATTGGGTACATCAATCACATTAATTAATTCTTCAATTAATTAATCAATATCCACAAACTCAAAATTCCACAATTAATTTCACAATTAATTATCTCAATCACATGCTCAATAGATCATAATTAATCACAAAATTAAATATTTTGATCCTCAAATCTCAATATATCACAATTAATTCTAGAATTAATTATCTCAATCTATAATTTCCTAAATCCCCAATTTCACATTTCCTTAATTAATTAATTCACCAAATTATTGAATTTAGTGAAGAATAAAATTTCCAATAATCTAATAGAAATTATAAAATAACATATACATAATTTAAATAACGACTTGGGGATTTGGATTATAGACCAACTAACTTGATTCGTTGACAAGCGGTTGTCCAACAGAAATCCCCAAAATTTGAGCAGCACAACGACCTAGAACAAGATCTGAATATAAAACACTAAATCAAGATTGAACAAAAAAGTATCTCTTAAATCTATATATATATGTCCACAATAATATATCTAGATAAAAAATCAAGGTATATATCCAATCAAAATAAGAATAACAGACCCTATCTAAAATATGAGAAGAAAGGAGAAGGAATGAGAAACCAAGTGAGATGAGATCCTCTTACTAAGAAGGGTGCATATATTTGATATAGTCTTTGAATCACAAATAATGGAGGTCATTAAGACTTTAAATCCATCTAAGAGGCTCCAAAATCATGAAATATCATCTAGGGTCGAATAGGGGTCAAATAAACGTTAAAATGGGGGTTTGAGTGATTAAAAATATAATTTTTAGGCAGTTTAAATGGTCGTGCATTGTTAGTTGGGAAGGGGTACTTGGTTTCCGCTAACTATGAGCCTAACCATGAGCCTCTATTATGGGGGTGCATAGTTTCTCCTAAGAGGGTGTATGGTTTTAAAAACTGTGTGCTAACCGTGAAATTCCTCTGTCCAGTGTTGCACAGTTTGATGGGTTGGGGCACATGGTTAAGGAAAACCATGCGCCAACCATGAATTTCTTTTATCCCTTCCAATTTTCTAAAATTTTCTCCCAAACACACCCCAAGGTAAAACCCAACCCAAGTATTCTCAAACAAGAAAAAAAATAAATACCTAAAATTAATCTCGAGTCATCTTCAGGAAAGGTTGGGATCTTACACAAACAATTTCATTTACTCTCATGATGTATTCATCAATGGATTCTTCATCTCTCATTATTATGTCTTCATAATTAATATTCCAAATTTATATCCTTTCTTAAATCACTTTTGTATTCCTGTTGAATATACTTTCCAGATTATCCCACAAACTCTTTGAAGTTTTCAAACCCATCACCTTCATATAAACATTTTCTGATAAGGACATAAGAATACAATTTCTAGATTTTCTTTCAACTTCTATATTTATTTTATTAGTAAAAAAAATAGGAGAATATTTCTTAATAGGTGTAAAACCAATTGTCATAGCATCAACAACTTCTTGGCCAAAATATAGGAGATAAAGAATCATCTAATTTTTCCATCCATAATAATTTTTTCCATAAAATGTAGGAATCTTTCTACTATTGATAGAATTGATATTATACATAATAAGGATTAAATAAGGGAACCTTACCTCTGATACCAATTAATTTTTCAAAAGATTAAATAAAAACTTAGAAGGGGGTTGAATCAGTTGGTCACTTTTATAAGTTGGAATATTTTTAAAAAACATAACCCTTGAAACCTGTTAAAGTTTATATCCTTATTTTATTTTAGTAAATAACCATGCATGAAAATGTATGAAATGAAGTAAATCATATAATATTTAAAAGGTTTGTCCTCGGTGTGAGAACCTACATCCTTACATAGCCGGTCCTGTGGGTCTATATAAATTCTCTATAATGAATAAGTGAATAAAACTCGTGCCAAATCCCGCTAGATAACTTATATGACTCAGTAGAAATTATTACACTAACTCCCATCACCTTAAAAATTTCATTATAAACAATTGAGAAAAAATAAAATAATAAAGTCTTTCTTGAAACTTCTCTACAAATTATCTATCTAGAATCCTCAGTCGAATGTGGCAAGGCCTGATTCTCTTATTCTGATGGGGATGAGTTCAATGGACTTAGTCTAATGAATTTAGTCTAATGGAAACATTACGATGAACTTGTTCTCAATATATATAACTCAAAAATCTTCTCAAATTCTCAGTTAGATATTCCTTAGCCCGGTAAACATTACATTAAGATGTCCAACCTTATAATGTGGTCTCAGTCCAAAAAGATAACTTTGACATGAATTCTATAGTTCTCCTCCTTTTCCAATCACATTAAAAAGATGTAATTTTCAAATGTATTGTGAATATATTAATAGGAATCCTAGAAAGAAAAAGGCAGGAAATGGGAAAACTTTTCCTACTTAATTAAATTCAAAAACTTCTAGATCTACGCATATTTGAATTTGAATTTTGACCACTTAAACTCTTCACAAATCTATTGATATCTTATTGAGTCTTATTTTTAATTATTATTATCAGACTTCCTAAATTTTCTTCGGTATGATAGAACTTCATTAGCTCATTTTGATGTAACTTACTTAACTCATTAGGATGGAACTTCCTCGACTCATTATGATGGAACTTCCTCATCTCATTCTGAATTGACTTTCCTCATCAGAGTTATTCCGGTTGAATTTTTTCTTAGAGTTTGTCTAATTGAAATTTGTTATTAATGTAAATCTTGATTGAATTTCCTTCTCAAAGTCATTATGATTGAATTTCCTCCTCATATTCAGTCTGGTTGAATTTACTCCTCATAGTTAGTCTGATGGAACATCCTTAGAAATAATCTGATAAAATCCTCACAATGATGGAATTGTCATTATGATGGAAACTGCATTCTGCAACTTTGAAATTCTTCAAACCTCACTAGCTATAACTCATTCATACTTCTAAAAACATCTGTTCTTGGTACGTCTGGATCTGATGAAAATTTTTTCTTGATTCCTATAACTAAGAAAATCTTTATAAATCCTCCATTTGTTCAAAATCTTTTATCAAGAGAGTGTTACTGATTTATGATAACTTCAAGATTGGAAAAGTGTCTTCTAACTTACATAAGAAATTATTATGACTTCTATTACTTTGAAATCCTTGTTTCTTTTCAACCACAACACAATATAAATGGTTTCACCTATTGTCCCACTTTTCTTCATAAGTATTATATCACAATTTTTATAGACAATTTATGATATTTGAGAATTAAAAACTAGAAAATCATCATTTGGATGATGGTTGGAAAGTTTAAAACATTCTAACTCCTAACATCACTATCTTCATTCAAACTCTTCAACAACATTTTGAATTTATAACCAACACTAAGTCGAATGAAAATTGAACTTCGTGCTAATGGATCTAAGACTAATAATATGTCTGATCAACAATTTTATTATTCTAACAACTTATCTGATTGGTGCTACATAGTTTGATACTTTTTGTTTGGTGCTGCTCAGTTTGATCATCTGTATCTAGAAAATAACTTTTTCTAAAACAAAACCTTTCTCCCTATTTATGTTTAGCTTTGAAAATTTAGAAACATTCACCAGTTTTTCAAAAACCATTATTTTTCAAAAGATTAGTTTTCTACAAATACAAAAAAAAATTTAAAAAACATCACGAAGGTTACTAAGTATACCATACCATTTATGAAATGGAAAGAAACCTATGTTGTCATACGTTCATATTTTTGTTTAGAAAGTGTTTTTAAGGCCTATTTTAGGAATAAAATTTAACCTTGAGGTGTAGAATGTGACTTTATATGATAACTCAAAAAAAAAGGGATATTACCAATATGAACCCTTAGAAAAAAAGTAATAGTGGAAAGACATTCTATATTACTTGAGAGGGAAAACATCTGTAAAAGTGATAGTGGGATGGAGATAGAATTAGATGAAGTTGAGACTCAAGGTACATAAGACTTGTCATAGGAACAGGTTCTATAAATCCCCATATAAGAATAAACTATTCTAGAGACACATATAATGTGTGGGAGTAAAAGAGAGGTTAGAGAACCAGAACGGTATGGTTTTCATGTCACCAAGTATGGTGAATAATTATTAGTTTATGATAATGATCATATAACCTAAAATGATTTTCTAAGTGGAACAAATGTTTCCCAGTGAAAATAATCCTTCAATTCTAAAATGAATTCCATCTACCAAAATCAAGCCTCTAAATTGGTAGATCCTACAATGGATGTAAAATCCATTGGTTGCAAGTGGGTATTCAATAAGAAACCAGATATTGAATGAAAATTCAGTACCTATAAGGTCTGAATAGTTTTAAATGGATTGAAATAGAATAAAGAAATTAAATGAGATAGAACATTGTCACCAATTGTAATGTTGAGATCCATCAGAATTATACTAGACATTAAGGCTTACCGTGACTATGAGATTTGAGAAATGGATGTCAAAAAATGACTTACATAATGGGAACCATTAGGAAGTTGTTAATATAAAACAACCTGATGGGTTTGGGACTACAAAGGATGAAAATATACAGAAATTGAAAAATAATCCATTTATGGATTAAATCAAGTATCTAGGATATGGAACATTCATTTTGATAAATATATAATAGAATGTTGTTTCATAATGAATGAGTGTGATCCTTGTGTCTACAAGCAATTTAGGGTTATTGCATTCATTTTCTTAATAGTATATGTTTATGACATATTACTTATAGGAAATCAAATACCAGTCTTACTGTTTTTTAAGACCTGGTTGAATAAATGCTTCTCTATGAAGGACTTGGGAGAGACATCTTATATATTTAGAATCAAGATCTATCATGATAGATACAATAAGTTTCCCAGTCTAGGTTAAAGTACATACATTGATAAGATACATAAGATATTTGGTATGAAAAAATCCAAGAGGGGATTGTTTTCAATGTCACATGGCACTCATCCTTCCATGAAAATGTTTTCTCAGATACATGGGGAAATAAATAGAATGGAAAGGATTTCATATGCATCAGTGATTGGGTCATTCATGTATATTATGATATGTACTAAGATAGATGTTTCCTATGCATCAAGTGCAGTAAGAAGATATCAAGATGATCCAGTTGACCTCTATTAGATGGCAGTCAAGATTATCATTAGTTATTTGAGGTGTACTAAGGATATGTTCCTAGTTTATGGAGGATATGGGGAAGAAGTCATCAAAAGATATGAAGATTATAGTTTTCAAACATATCAAGATGACATGACATCACAAGAGAGATACATATTCACTTTGAATGGAGGTATTGTGATCTGGAAGATCTCAAAAAAGGCTATGGTCATAGATTTTACAATAGAGTCCAAGTATATTGTGAATTCTAAGGTAGCTAAATAAGAATTATGGATGAAAAAATCATCCATGATCTTGAATTGGTATATAACAGTAAATATCCTATTACACTCTATTGTGATAATACTGTAGTGGTGTCTCTCGTAAAAGATCCAAGTACACATCAACATACGAAGTAGGTACTTTGGAAGTATCATCTCTTGAGGGATTTTTTTAAGAGAGGTGAGGTTTTAGTGAGCAATATTTCCAAAGAATAAAATATATCATACCCCTTGACTAAAATCTTGACTCACCATAAATATGATTATTAAGTGAGTTCAATTGGACTAAAAGTTATAGGTACTTGGATCTAGTCCTCATGGGAGTTTCTTGGAGTTGGTGTCCTAAGATTAGATATTTGTACTTCAATTATAAGTATGTTTGATATATAGAATATTATTAAAAAATATTATTACATAATGTCTATTGTTATATAAAACTATAATGTAATAATGTTCTAGAGTATATGTCACATTGATTAGGTCATAGCAGTTCTCTGTTATATTGAGAACCCTTAAGTGTTATGATGATATTCTTAAATAATGTTATTCTCTTGGATAACTTACTATGATGGGACACATAGTTCATATACTGTTAAGTGAGATCACTCATAAGAGGATTAGTCTTAGTATCATGATGTTCTCACTTGGTAAACAAACAATATGGGAGATTATGAGAAAGAATCACTGGTAGGAATTCCACATGTTTTGGTGTCATCAGATATTCCTATATGCGAGCATGTGTAATGGCACATGGACTTTAAAATTATCATTAATGAATTTTATAACTCATGAACTTAGATTTTATGATGAAAACAATGACGACATATATTCATGGTAAGTTAGGTTGCGTTTTTCTTATCATGACTCACATGTCATTAATGAATATGTTAAAGAAGGATTTAACCCTTCTATATTTATGGAAGTTGATATCTCATCCATTTGATTAAAATAGAACCATTACATGAAATTCCATGTACATGGTGTAACAATGTGTTAATTTTAGATATTTAAAGAAAGATGTTCCAAGAAAATAGGTTGGTGACATAGATGTACAACCTGCTTGATTAGATATTATGATAAGGGGATTATATTATATTGTAAATGTTCATTTTTGGTCTTCATCATTTCAAAATTAAGTTATTTCTCTTGGGTGCCTTGAATCATTTCTAGATAGTAATTTTGGACTTTAGGAAAGCTCTCTTGATTCCAATTAGAAAGAATCCTAGAGGTTCAAACACTAAGTGTTTATGATGATCTTGATTAAATAAAAGTTGAATTTAATTAATTGAATAAATATTATTCTCAAGACAGAGGTATAATTTTATTCATGTTTTATTGATCAAAAATATATATTGATTAATGAAATAATTATATTTAATATTTATTTAGGAGTTTAATAAATAAAAGAATAATTTGAATAGACCAAGACCATGTCTAATAAATAATATTAATTAAAAAGATGGTTAGATAATATTTTTCGATGCTCAAGTTGGAGCGCACCATAGAATAATAATAAGAATATTATTATTATATGGAATGAGGTTTATTAAACATTTTAGTATTTTATAAGGGCTAGAATGCAATAAAAATTATCCTAACCTAAAATCTACCTCAATAAATATCATGTTATGGTTATTGTGAAGGTAATTGAAAATAGGCAATTGTTTCAAATAATGAATTTTCTTTTAACTACTCTATCACTCTCCCTCTCAAGAAAAATAAATGATTAAGATATTTATTCACGATTAAAGAATGAGTGATCAATAATGAACAATTCAAGACATTTTACTCCCCACACTAGCACATAGAGATCATTTAACATTTATCGGATATCAACGAAGCATGTGTGGATTTTCTCTAGAAGGATTATATTCTAGGATCCTCATAGTGCAATAAAGGAAATTTGAAGGGGAATTTTCATATGATTAACATCATTAATGGAGAAATATTCCTAAGATTAGGTTATCATTTTTTATGACATTAAATAATTTAATTAAAAATTTGATGTTCAAGCTCCTCACTCTTGGTTTTGAGCATATAAACATTAAAAGAAATTTTAATATATTTCCAACCACCACATGATTCCACTACTCCCAGAACCATCATAAGGTGCCACTTTCCATGATCCTTTGGCAGTACGGATAGATCCAGGAGGAGATGTGGTAGCGGAAGTCAAATGTTCGAGCTCAGTGGATGTCGAGTAGTATGTACACACAATTCCAAGAAGTATGATCACTAGTCTCATGGCCATATCTTTATTACATTCAATATATTGACTTTTCATTAAACATGGAGTTGAATCAAGTACAATCTGGGGTTGTAGCAGCTTGGTTAACACACAACAACTCGTTATGTGATTTTAGATTTTATGATTTATTTTTCATTTATTATTATCACCAAATACACTAGTTAAACATGATCACACTTGTTAAGGATGAATTAGTGGTGTCCTACTGAATTTTATTACTCACACCTTGCATAAAAATATCGATGCACATTCAGACTTTATGTTTAGGGATTTGGATAAGGAAAAGGGACCTGTGGCTGATGGCTGAGCAAATGAGAATGGAGTGGTAGTATATCATGATGGACTCGGGAGGACCCTGATGTTTTATTTATTTATTTATCTACCCATTATTAATCTAGTTTGGATTTCCACTTTATAATCCCATTTATTATTGTATGACATGTGTCTCATCTTTAAGTTTCCACATAATTACTATAGTTGTTATTATATTGTTTATTATGTATTAGTTGAAATATGACATGATAATATGGGTATAGTCTCCCCACTGATGGAATTAGAACCTCACTACTAGTCAGAAACCTCTTGTGTGTAGGGAGGTATACCGGAGGTCTTGTAGTACTCCGGTTCAAACTCGACATTTCAGGTGAAGGCATTACAAAAACCATTAAAAAAATACTCCATACTAAAAAAATACCATTCTTACTAGTGGTTTTTTCTTCTAGCAGAAGTAGTTTAAACATTTTCCTAATTATTTAGTGGTGGTTACTAAAATATCCTTATATGGCATGTTCTATAGTCATTTCACAGTAGTTTTATTCATTTAGCACTGGTTTTTTATGTTATTTTTTTGAGAATTTAGCAATGATTTTCAGGTTATTTAATGGTGATTTTTTAAAAAACATGAAAATAAAATCGATAATATAAACCTAACCACCTATAAATATGTCAGTGGATGTTTGGATTATTAGTAGTTAATATTTACCACTGTTAATTATGATTCAAATTCATTTTTTTAAAAGTGGTTCTTAAAAATCACCTCTCAATATTTTTTAAAAAATATAGTTTTTAGAAATATTTAATAAAAAAATATAAATATAAAACCATTGAAATGTAATAAACTAAAACATAAATGAACAATAAACCCATCATACATACATCATAATATATACATCCATAGTTATATACATATACATTCATAGTCATCATAACCTTAGTCAACTAATTACCTCAGTCAACCCATACCTCAATTATCAATATATACATATAAAATATGTCCAACAACAACCCATTCCCAATATATTCCAACCCCATGAACTATGTTTCATCCTTCTACCTCCACATCATCTCATCAATTGAAACATACCACATAATCTCATCAATTGTAATAAAAAAGACAGAAATTAAAACTAAACATAATAAATCAAAATTAAAATAGAATCATTGATAAAATTTAAACATACCAAAGAAACTAAGAACCATCACCACTAACTTATAAATAATTTCTTGAATCGAATGGTCAACCTCTTTCCTTCGGTTAACATCTATCACCTACAATAAAAACCTTAAAATTTAAGAAAAGAAATGCCAAAGTGAAAAGAAATGGAATATATTTATAATGTTGCACATAAAATTTGTTATTTTGTTAATCAAACAGTAGAAATTGTAACATAAAACAAATAATATACCATGAAAAACACTTTTAAAATATAAATTTTCCTATTTAAAATATGATTCCACACTTGAAACTAAAAAGGGATATGTATAAAAAATTCTAATTTATTTTTAAATCAATGTGCAATGTGCTTAAATTTTACTTAATATTTTTTAAACAATTTGATATAAAATCATATAATATATTTAAAAACTAAATCAATGGTGGGTTTTCCATGAGTTCATTCCAATATGAGGATTTTTTCTTTGGTTTTTACCATTACACGCATGTTTTAGTGTTTTAAAACCCTAAAAATGTATTTATGGGAATCCTCGGAAAACCATAAATTTGAATGATGTGTTGTTAATTCATAGATTTCAAAAACCATTCTATAGTCATTATCCTCTAATTTCATTGCAATACAATGATGTTTTCTAAGTCTTAACCCCCCGATGCACGCTTTTAAAGGCTTCAATACCTTTAAAAACTATTTACTGAGCCATTGTGACCACACTGCATGTCAAATTGATGCGTTTTCTACACTTAAAAATCAAAAATAACACAATGATGTTTTTCCCTTTTTTCACTTCAATTTTAGGATGTTTTCAATGGTTTTGATTTTTACATACACATTTATGTGTTTTAAAACACTAAAAACTTATTTACGGGCATCCTAGAAAAAAACTAACTTGAAATGAAATTACTTCGATTCCTAAATTTCAGAAATAAATATATGGTATTTTTCCTTTGATTTTATGGTAATTTGATGATGTTTTCCTAGTTTTGACCCCCAATACACGTTTTTCAAGGTTTTGATACATTTAAAAATAGTTTATCGATCCATTTTGACCACAAAACACACTGTATTGACATGTTTTCTACAATTATATGTCCAAAATAACTTAACAATGGTTTTACCATGATTTCATATCAATCTATTGTATTTTTCTATGGTTTTGACTATTACACGCGTATTTTAGTTTTTTAAAACATAAAAAATGTCATAGGAATCATAGGAAAACCATAATTAAAAATGAGGTGTCATCAATTATTAAATTTAAAAAATAATTATTTGGTCATTTTACTATTATTTCATAGAAATTAGATGATGTTTTCTTGGTTTTGACTCCCCCAATGCATGTTTGTAAAGGCTTTAGTACCTTTAAAAACAATTTACCAATCCATTCTGATCACACTACACATTATATTGATGTTTTTCCTATGTGTAAACATAAAAAATAAATAATATATATATATATATATCATGATTTCATGTCAATTTGAGGTCTTTTTCTATGGTTTTGACCATTACATGCATGTTTTAGTGTTTTAAAACACTAAAAACGTGTTTATGGGTATCCTAAAAAAACTGTAACTTGAAATGATGTGTCGTTAGTTCTTACATTTCAAAATTCAATATATAGTTGTTTTAATTTTATTTCATGGTAATTCAATGATTTCTTCCTAGTTTTGACCCTCCATCACATGTTTTTAAAGGCTTCAATACCTTTAAAAACGATTTATTAAGCCATTCTGACCACACCACACGTTGGATTGACATGTTGTCAATGTGTATACATCAAAAATAACTCAACAGTGGTTTTCCCATGATTTTATGTCAATATGAATTAATTTTCTATGGTTTTTACCATTACACACACTTTTATGTGTTTTGAAACACTAAAAATCCATTTAAAGACATCCCAGGAAAACCATAACTTAAAATGATGTTATGTCGGTTCCCACATTTCAAAAATTAATCTATGGTAATTTTGCTATGATTTCATGGAAATATGAAACATTTTTCTGGTTTTGACCCCCCGAAACATGTTTTTAAAGGCTTCAGTACCTTTAAAAACAATTTACCAAGCCATTCTGACCACACATCACATTAGATTGACATTACACATACACTTCAAAAATAAAACAATGGTGGTTTCCCATAATTTGACATAAATCTGAGGTTTTTTCTATGGATTTCACTGTTGTATGTTTTAGTGTTTTAAAATACTAAAAATGAATTTATGGGAATCCTAATAAAACCGTAACTCAATATGACATCTCATCTATTAATTGATTTAAAAAACCACCTATGGTTATTGAATTAGGATTTCATGGCAATGAAATGATTTTTTCCTGGTTTTGAACCCCCACCACATGTTTTTAAAGGCTTTGTTACCTTTAAAAACAGTTTACTGAGCCATTCCAACTACATCACAGATCATATTGATGTGTTGTTAGTGAGTACGTATCAAAAATAACTAATTGGTATATTTACCCTGATTTCACATTAATATGACGTCATTTTCACTTTTTTTGAATGTTACACACACATTTTAGTGTTTTAAAATACAAAAAACACATTTACAGGTATCCCAGGAAAATAATAACTCATAATGATGTTCTGTTGGTTCCAACATTTCAAAAATAAATCTATGGTTGTTTTACTTCTATTTCATAGAAATATATTGATGTTTTCCTAGTCTTTACCCCCATATACTTGTTTATGAAGGCTTCAATATCTTTAAAAGTCGTTTACCGAGTCATTACGACCACACCACATGTTTGATTGATGTTTTGTCTATGCGTAAATGTCAAAAATAACTCAATAGTTAATTTAGCATGATTTGACATCAATATGAGTTATTATTCTATGGTTTTCACCATTATATTCTTGTTTTACTCTTTTAAAACACTAAAAATGTGTTTACAGGCATCCCAGGAAAACCATAAATCATAATGACATGTTATCAGTTCCTATATTTCAAAAATTAGTCTATATTAATTTTTATATAATTTCATGGGAATCTGACAATGTTTTCCTGGTTTTGACCCTCTAACACACATTTTTAAAGGCATTGGGACCTATAAAAATAGTTTACCATCCATTCCAACCACACTGCATATCATATTGATGTGTTATCTAAGAATACACATCAGAAATAACTGAAAAATGAGGTTTTCATGACTTCATGTCAATATGAGTTCATTTTCTATTGTTTTGATTGTTACATGAATGTTTATGTGGTTTAAAAAACTAAAAACCCACTTATGAATATTCGAAATTTTTTTAACACATAATGACATATTGTCGGGTCCTACATTTCAAGAATCACTGAATTTTTTTTCCAATATGGTTTTATGGAAATATGAAGAAATTTTCGTAGTTGTGACACCCCAACATATATTTTTAAAGGCTTTGATGCCTTTAAATTTTATTTACTAAGTCAATCCAACCACACCGCATGTCAGAATGTTTTTTGTCTATGATTACATGTCAAAAATAATTCAATGGTGGTTTTATTATGATTTCATGTCAATCTGAGGTTTTTTCCTTTGGTTTGGAATATTAAACACATGTTTTAGTAGTTTAAAACTCTAAAAATTAATTTACAGGAATCCCTAGAAAACTGTAACCTGGAAGAACATGTTGTTGGTTCCTACATTTCAAAAAAAATATACATGGTTATTTTCCTCTTAATTCATGGAAATCCAATATCATTTTTCTAATTTTTACCCCCTATCATGCATTTTTAAAGGATTTAGTACCTTTAAAAACTATTTACTGAGGAATTTTGACTGCATCGCAAGTCTAATTGATATTTTTTATATGAGTACATGTCAAAAATAATTCAATGGTGGTTTTATCATGATTTCATGTTAATATGATATTGTTTTCTATGGTTTGAACCATTACACACATGTTTTGGTGTATTAAAACACTAAAAATACATTTACACGCATCTCAGGTAAACTATAACTCGAAATGATGTTTCATCTTTTCCTACATTTCAAAAATCAATCCACAGTCATTTTCCTCTGATTTTATGTTGATATGGAATCTAATTCCTATTTTTGACCCCCCTCCCCCCCCCCCACACATGTTTTTAAAGGCTTTGGTACCGTTACAAACTATTTACTATGTCAAAACTGAGAAAACAAGCTTGAATTATTTTCAATCTTAAAGATAACAATATATAATTTATTTTTTATGTGTAGGAATCAAACACACGTCAATCCGGTGCAAGATGTTGTCATTATGACTCGAAGTGCATGTTTTCAATATAAAAGTGTCATTTTAGTTTTATATAAGGAAGTTTTATGCATTCTTTGCAAATGTGTGAATAATCTATGAAATTTAGAATTTACCTTGATAGGATAATGTATAAGGATAGAAATTTCCTTGGGTACCGTTCTAGTAATCCATTAAAATAAAAAAACTAAGTCATTTTCAATTTTCTCTCACCATTGATCCTATGTTTTCCTATAAGAGTCATGATCTCAAACTTTTCCTTTCATCCTTGCAATTTATCTTTGTGATTCCCTATCAATAGCACTATTCGAACCCCACAAGGTGTAGTATTAATTGATGATGACTCCCTACCAAAGAAAACCGATGGAGTAGGTCCAAAACCCATCCCCTGTACATGTCTGGGACTCTCCTTCCCTAAAAAAATTGGAACTTCATCATTCTTGGAAACTAATAATGATTTTGAAGGGTTCACATCACATATTTCTTAAATTTGAACCTGTTAATACAAAAATATTAAAAATTATTTTTTAAAATATTTGAACTTCATAATATTATCTAATTAATAAATTTTTTATTAATATATATTTTTATTTCATTACTATAAAAACATAATATTGAAAAATAAATTATAACAACAAATAATCCTTAAACCCAATTAATTGGTGTTGGCTAGATGTATCAAACGGTGCTAAATTGACATCATTTTAACAATGTATCCAGCTCCATTTAATTTGGTTTAAGGATTTTTTGTTATAAAATATTTTTCATTAATTTTTTATAGTAATGAAATAACATGAAATGATAATGAAAATTACTTACGAAAACATCTTTGGTTGGGTCATTTACAAAACTAACATCAGATTCCCTATGCACTTTAAACCACATCAATGTATGGCCAAAAGAGTAACCTAATTCATTATCCTTTATAAAAAATACAATCAAGTTAGAAAAAATTTGACATATAATAAAATGATATAAAGAATAATGAATAAAATACAAACCAAATGTATTCTTTTTCTAAAAAAACTCTATGACACACTGATATGAAGAATGAATTATTTCTCATGATTCATAGAATTTTTTTCAATAATTCCTAAAAAAACATCTAGAAATAAAAAACATAATATTGTATAAGTATATCACAAAATTTTATTCATGTCATGTAAATAAGTTATCAGGGAATATTAAATTAAATTACCTTTAATTAAGTATCAAAAACCTCATTTTACCATGTTTTAGGAATATGCCTCCAATATTTACAATTAATGGGAATGCTCATTGTATCACAAATAAGCTACCTAATAATCTGCCGATAGATTCTGGAAACATCATTAGTAGGCACCCCAAACCCATCAAATGGAATGATAATATTGAATTCCATTAGATCTCATACATCTTTCGTGTTCATATTTATATATCTTCTATTTTTATTTTTATCCATTTGAAAAATTAATTAAACAATTAATAAAATATACAGTTTTTTTGCAATGAAATACATACCAGTAATAGTAAGTCACCGATATCCACTAGATAAAGGGATTACCAACTGCTCTATAGCTGGAGGTGAATTGGATAGTGGGATACTAAAAACATCTGGGGAATGGCTGGCTCGCTGGTAGTCTCAATTATAACAGAATCACTCAGATCCACTAAAGCTGACGGTAGTTGTGGTGTGCTCCGATATGATAACCAGCTAGGATTTTGATATTTATTTGTTCTTATAATTCTTTCAATTTAATTGGTTCAAATATATTAAATGTATAGAAAATTAAAAAATTATAAATTTTTATAAAAAGAAAAAATAAAAACTAGAACAATTTATATATGTATGGACCACTTATTAATGAGAAATTGTAATATATTTTCATTACCAATTTATAAATTCAATTATCGTCATCTTCATTATCATCATTATTTTAAAACTCCATTCTGACGAGTGCTTCATTTTCATCCTCTATTCAAAGTTCCATTGTTTCCATATTGTATGTAAAAAATTATTCAATGTTTTGTGGTTGATTAGGTTCACATTCACAAAGTAAAAATTGATCTTCATCACTCATATCATATAAGTCTCTCTACTTTAAGTGTAAAAAAAACTCTTACCTTCATGTATTTCATCATCCACATAATAAACTATCTTCACTTAGGAATCCAAGATAATTGGATCATTCTCTACATGCTCATTGGTATGGATAAATAGAGATGAGTTGATAGAATTAAAATGTAATGAATCATTCATTATACCTATATTAATATTAACCCAGTTTCATTTGAATAAGACAACAAAAAACTAACCATGATAGTTTAATTCAATTATGTCATCCAAATTTCCATAATATCCCACCTCTATATGTGTAAATACACCACTATTTTGTGTTTTTAAGTCTTCTTCCTGATAAATTGTATGAAACCAAAATCCATGAATATTGTTGGCATCACATATCTCAAACTTTCTTAGAGGACCTCAAGAAAAAAAAACTTAAAAGAATTTTATATTTCAGATTGATTTTCAAAATTAATTATCTAGAAAAATATATATAAAGTTTTAGTTTTAACATAGACAAAATAACTACATGTCAATAATATTAATATGAGTATATACTTACCTGATGGGTGATCCATTTGACAATCTCCTAATTAACATCTTTTTTAATTCCATTTTATTTTAAGATTTACCCTTTAATCACTTATTTGATTGACATAGCAATTCGTCAATAAATGAATCTATAATAAGACTACTGAGCAGTATATATCTATGTGCTTATAGAAACTCCAATTCATCTAGTGTAAAATTTTACCCCTTTACAATTGGTTATCTAATTATTGGAAATATTGATAAGTAGTTTTCAAAATAATAATTAGTGGAGATATCATCAAAACATTAAACATGATTTAATCTAGTCTCAATCCCATCCAAATACCTTGAATACAAGGTCAATCTCTTTTTGGATATGTAACCTTTAGTAATAGAGCCTTTTGGTTGATATTTATTCATCATATATGATTTCAAATAACCTATGTACCTGATGAAAAAAATAGGAAACATATAAAAAAAATTATGAAATAATTTAATAAAATTATATTCACTAATTAAAATAAAAATTATATCATTGTACATCTCAATTAGATACATAAATTGATAATGTTCTAGTCAGCCATGTTTAGCTTATTCAACCAAATGAACAATCAAATGAATCATCACAGTGAATAATGATGGGGGAAATAACAACTACAAATAAAAAAGTGTCAAAACAATTCTTTCTTGAAGTTTATCAAGCTCAATTAGATTTATATTTTTTCTAAAAATCTCTTTTAAAAAGGTACAATAGTTTTTTTTTCAGTTAATATATTACAAGATTCTAATGAAAACAATTGTTCTATCAAAATACATGAGTTGTGACTTTTCAATCCATGTAACTTTCAATTTTTAAGTCAATTCACCTTGATATATTACTTGAATATCCATCTTCAACTTTTAAATATTTTAAATTTTTAAGGAATACATATTTCTCTTGATTTTTCATTGTAAAAATATTCGAAGGATACTTTCCATTCTCATTTTCCCAAAAATCATGCTTTATATTCATTAACTCCAAATTCTTATGAGCATTAAGGCGACCCTTTGATTTACCCTTCTCATTAAGAAATGTAAAAATTACATTGCCCCAGAATTGTTTCTCAATATTCATTATGTAAAGATTATAATATATCAAATTAAACTCTTAATAAACAATTTTCAAAAATATACCCTTTATTTTTTTTCCAGATGCTTTAAATATTGTACCTTGTACCCTTTTCCCCTTCTTTAAAATGATTATATTTTCCAAATACTTCAATGGCACTCATTAATTGTCCCATGATTTATGAACCTAATAACACTTTTAATGGATTTCCCAGTTTAATATCGTCATTGAATTGTATCTTGTTAAAAAAAGATTTATGATAAGAAATAAAGAAATCAATGATGACACATAAAACATCATTTTCTTCTATGAGGTAATCATTGATGAACAAAATTACAAACTAGACAAGACAAACTAGTATGAGTGTTCCAATAAAATTAATTTTCTAATACAGGAATGTTAGTAATTTTCTATATTAAATTAGCAAGTATATTTAATAGTTTTCTCATTGAAGCATCATATGTTTCCATTCCATCATCTCATAATTCTCACAATTATTTTATTAGAGGTTGAAGGTATACATCAATTCCCTTTCTAGGCATTTTATTTCTAGAAATAATCATCGAAATAAAAAAATAATATTTATTCATACACATCTATGGAGGTAGATTATAAGGGATCAAAACAACCGTCCAAATACTATAATTAGTACCTAAAGTAAAAAAGGGGTCAAAACCATCAGAATCCAATGCCAAACTTGAATTCTTAAGATTTGAAGATAAATATAGTTATAACAAATCAAACATTTTCTATGATGTTGAATCTTTTGGATTTCTCATCAAGCCATCATTACTATCTTGATCATGTCACTTCATTTAGTATGTAGTATTAGATTCCATGGATAATCTTTTGAAGCATCATATTAGAGTAAAGTAATGAAATAACGTTGAAGGAGTTTTGTTATTTTTATTCTTTGGGTTGCATTTATTTATACTCTCATTGTTGTTCATTGACTTTCATCTACTTTTAAAACATCTTATGAATTATCTTTTGTGAGACTCTTCTCCCTAGTAAAGCATGAAGTCATTAAGGAATTCATGTATCTTTGTATAATATAGTCCAAGTTTATTTATGACTTTATTAATCTCATAGAATGATGCAAGGATAATAGTTTCACTGAATCCATCATGAAGAAACTCTAAATCACGTACATTTCATTGTCAATAATTTCTTAGAGACTGTTTATATGATACATCCTAAGTAGGAAAGAAAACATTGAATACTTATCACACCCGTCATACAGTTCATGTTATAGGTATTCAACTAATTCATAAAGCTCATTTTTTCAGTCATTGAACTTATTAGAAGGATTTAAATTCTCAGGGTCAATTGAAGGTTTTTTTGATCTATTGAAATATTGGAACTTATATCCTGCAAAGACAAATGTTTCATTTATCAAATTTCCAATTGAATTCCTCTCTAGAAGGTCACTTTGTGTTTTGTTGATAGGATTATATTTGTTTTGAATTTCCATAACAATATATTCACCATGCCAAATCCTACATACATATTGAGAAGAAAATTGTTTCTATATAAAATGATCATATACTTCATTTCTATTTGACCATCACTTGAATTTTCAATCATGACATAAACATTTTATTCTACCATCCACTGATCATTTTTTAATTACATAATATTTTTTTCAAACTCTTGTCACAACGAGGTGTGTTTTGGGGTAAAGTAATCCATCTTTTATCCATAGGTATTGGATTTTCACTCGTCTCCCTGTATATTCATATATAAAGATATAAATGGTTAATCAAACAAGTACAATTAAAAGTAAACATCAATTAACTTCATTGAGCTTGGTCATGTAATTTATCCTATAATTCTATAAATATAATATATAAAATCATGGTGAACATACATGTACACTCATTCTGTTCTTACTTAGAAAGTCTCATGCCAGTGTGGAAGAAGAATACTAAAACTTTAGTGAATAATCAATAAAACCAAATGGTTTCCTATCCTCTAATCAACCATTATCCAAAACTCACTAAGGCTTACTCACCAAGAATTCATGAGGTATAAATTAATCATGAAACTATAGACTATTTATAACCCCACAGACAAACAAGCATTCATCATATAAATGATTCATGATCCCCATTTATAATAGGAATTAATGATAGTTATGTGTATAGGATTCCTAATTGATAAAATTTATCATTTGATTATAGAATATGATATACTACATAATGATATAGAAATCCAATCATACAATATTAAAAAATTACACCTTACGATTAGGGATTGCACTCTTTGAGAAATGGGGTAGAGGGGTCGCCGTTGGGGATCACCATCAAGGAGTAGGGGGGTCATTGTGGGGTCATCATCCGGTAGCAAGTGGGGTTGGGGTCACGAGGATCGTATGTGAGAGTGGGAAAAGGGGTGGTCACCATCGAGGATGAGGGGTGAGCCGTCGGGGGGAAGTGGGGGAAGGGGGGAGAGGTATGTTGTCAGAGATAAGGGGGGTCAGTGTCGGGGAGATGTGGGGTCCTGGGTGAGGGGTGGTCACCTACATTAGGGAGAGGTGCGACCAAGGGGGAGGGGTGGTCTCCAGTGTCTGGGATCAGTTGGGTAGAGGGGGGGTATTCACTGGCACTGAGGAGAGGCATGATCGAGAGTGAGGGGCAGTTGCTCGAATTGGGGAGAGGTGTGATCAAGGGAGAGGGTCGGTCACCGATGTTGGGGGAGGGGCATGGTCGTGGGGGAGGGGTGGTCATCAACGTCAGGGAGAGGTGGGGCTGAGGGATCGGTGGGGGTAGGTGTAGGAAGGGAGTCACTAACACCGATGAGTGTCATGATCGAGGTGGGGGTGGTCACCAGTGTTGGGGAGAGGCGAGGCCGAGAGGGAGGGGTGATTGCCAACGTCGAAGAGAGGCGCTGCCAAGGGGTAGGGGCAATCCCCATCATTGGGGAGAGGCACGACCAAGGGAGTGAGGGGGTTAAGGCATTGGGTGGAGGGGGTGGGGTTAGTTATTTTTTAAAAATATTATCAGTGGTTTCATTGAAACCGCCCCTATATTTAAAATATATTTAATAATGTTTTTTAGTAGTGATTATTAGAACTGCTACTAATAAACTTTCACTAAGACCACTCTTTTTTGTAGTGCTAGATAACATAGTTTGACTGGATCTTACCCTAAAAGTGACATATGTAATTTTATTATCGATTCGAAGGCTATAAAATCACCAAAAAATACAATCTCTCCAACCTCTCAAACAATTGGATTTATCTCACTAGAATATTTTTCCCACTTTATGAATTTTCTCACCCATAGTATTTTTTATTAGTTTATGGAATTTATCTCACTATTAGAATTATCACCCAAAGGAATTTATTTTTTACATTAGGGAATTTTATTCACACCTAGATGTGATATAGTATGTAAATGCACAACATAACATTATATCTTCATATGACATCAATGAATTTTGAAATGAAATCATTGAATCATTTTACAAATGTAACATCCCGAACCCGAATGTCACTCAACTGTGCCCCAAGCCTGGTTGGCTACATGGCCTCAAGCACATCTTCCCAAATACCAGAGGCTTATGACTATTAGTTAGGGACTAGGTGATTCCTTGGGGAGAATATAACCACATTACCATAATTTATCAAAATGGAAGTCAATCACATTAAATAGTGGAATAAGATACAATAAGCATAGAATAAATAAAATAGACAAGCAAGACAAGAATATGTAACAAGCCAGAAGTGTCTCATATACCTGGACGAAGATGATACATGTATCTAGAAAATATTCAAAATAGGTACATAGAAATTTAATAAAATACAAGTATCTAAAATCCAAAATCACCGAAATGTTCTCCCGTAGCATCGCAAGCCCCATCTTAGTCCTATTCTTCCATGCTCTAAAACAATGATAAACAAATAGTTTTAGGGAGATTTCCCCTACTATCACCTATAACTATATAATCTGTTTGGGTCCCCAAGGAGTCCCAAATATGATGTGAGATAAAAATCCCCGCAGGTTTCCACCTAAATATCTATACAGTTCTAAGAAGTACTATGAAATATGCTAAATAAGTGAAAGTAAGTAGTAATGTAAGTTTGAAAGCCCAAGGCATATAACTACTGTAAACAAGTAATACTAAACAACCACTTGTGGCTCCCTGCAACACGTTTCATCTCCTAACAAGGCTTCTATAAGAAACATAAAAAAACCACAAAGCCTATCCACATAACCATCCATATAATATCCACATGTCCTTACTGTATAAAGAAAACTATATCAAAAACCCTCGGCCTTGTCATACAACAAAAATCATATATCCCACAGTCATGCCATATAATGAAGTGTAGATCACGAAGGGCCGGATCTATGGTGCTGAAGACCAAGGCATCCTCTCCGAGTCTCAGGATAATATCGATGGAAACTTGGTAGAGGCACTGGTTGTAATCCTAGGATCATGTGTACCAACATGTCCTACGTGCGTCCAAGATATCTGGATCTAAGGGGATGCAATGCCTAAGGCATCTCATGGAATAAAGACCAAAGGGGCATAATCAGCCAAGTTGCCCACTACCGCATTCCAGATCCATGGAGATCCATTGATGGAATCTATGTAAATCATCAATCATTCCATGCTTTTAACAATTTCAAACCATATGAGTCTACCCATTCATATAAACAATTACATTCAAAACAATTCAATGAGTATACCCACTCATTTAAACCATCACATCTCAAGAGTATACCGACTCACGTACTCCACTTACATTCAATCATGTCACATTGATATACCACCCACTTATCACCAATTTCCATTTAACACATCACATGGGTATACCCACCCATTAATCACAATTACCAACAAAATTATTTAAGCAATCTAAAAACAGCCAACGAGTATACCCACTCATTTGAAAAGTTCCATTTAAGTGATTAATCATGTTAGGAATGGAATATTATAATAAAACAAGGTAAGGAGGAAAGATATATCCTATGTATATAATTAGGCCTCATTTAAGAACAATCGAGCTTCCTTAAACTAGGAAAACTAGAGGTCACACCCCATGGGTAGTTCATCAATGGTAAAAACCAACGTAAAGGCATGGTGCACCCCATGGGTGTCCTTGGGCTGGGTTAGAAACAACAAACGTATCTCAAAGAAGATAAGGGAGTCCCAAACAGGTCCTACCTTATCTATTTCAGATTAGCACTTTAAAATCGGGCCCACTCTAAAAAGTCCAACGGGCAGAAAAAAGGTCAAAAGCTCTATAAAGAATCAAAAGCCAAAAGAAAAGTATAGACCACCTACCTTATCTCATTAGTGGAGCTCTCATCTAGTATCAAGTCCTAATTCATCTTGGTTGGGAATAAATATAAAGAACATAGGAAGAACAAGAAATTAGGGCATAAAAGCCTAAATCCAAACAATGCAACTGTTGTTCTAAAGAATCATGAATGGATAAAAGGGAATAAATATATTACCTTCACGGTTCCAAAAAAAATGATAGGGAAAGAAATGGAATCCAAATGGGCACTTGATCTGAAATTCTAGATAAGAAAGTTTTTAGTCTTCAAAATAGAGAAAAAAGGCTTCTATCCAAAAAATAGTGGTCCCTGCCTCTATTTTTAGAAAACATAGTTAGGAAATTACATGATAAGTAATTTCCTTACATGGTGTGTAATTCTATGTTTTCCATTAATGGGGTAAAACCCTTACACATCATGAAAGGTCCTAGAAAAACCATTACATGTTATGAAATCGGATTACACAGTTTGTAATCCAATTACACATTGTTTAATTGGCCTGCAACCGGTACACAACCTTCTTGCCTATTATTTCTAAAAAACTGCCCAACCAGCCCATGGAACAGTTTAGGGTCTATGACAAAAAAGAATGTAAAAGATTCATACCTCAAGAAAAACCTAGGATCTTACAATCTTACCCCCTTAAACCAATTCTTCCCTGAATTTCCCTCTCATGGGTAGTAAAGATCCATTTGAAAAAGCTCCTATCACTAAGCACATATGTCGGCCTCCCGCTCCTAATTGTCATCTTGTGAATGGTCTTGCTTCCATAGAACCTATACTAAAGGAACTGTCTAGCCTTGTATAACCTTCATGCTCCTATCAACAATACGAATTAGATTCTCCTTGAAGGATGCATCAAATTGTAGCTCAACCTCCTCAGGTGGAAAATCATGAGATGGGTCTGAATTATAATGGCGTAGTTGTGATACATGGAAGATGTCATGTATGGCTAAGTACCTATAAGGTAACTAAAACTAAAGGTCTACTGATCTGACTCTCTCAAGAATCTCGAATGGCCCAACATATAGTGGTGAAAGCTTACCCCGTATCATGATCCTTCTATATCCCAACCTTAGTGAAACACATAAAAAGACCTGATCCCTGACCACAAACTCTAGAGGTAATATACGGTGATCGACATAAGATTTCTATCAAGATTGTACAGTATCCATCTGCTTCAGAATCAATTGGATCTGCTCAGAATTCTCTTGCATGAGACAAGGTCCCCGTAAAGCTACCTCACCTGCCTCTAACCATCACAAGGGTGATTGGCATAGCCTACTGTGAAAAGCCTCATAAGGAAACATTTGTATCGTTGCCTGGTAATTAATATTATAGGAGAACTCATCTAGATGATTCTGTCTCTCCCAAGATCCCCTAAAATCTTGGACACATTCTCTCATCATGTTCTCTAGCACTTGTAATATACACTCTGATTGTCCATTAGTTTGAGTGTGTCGGACTGTGCTCAGAAGCACCTATGTACCCACTTCCCTTTGAAAACTCTATAAGAAACACGATTTAATGTGGGAATCCCTATTTGAAATGATAGTTCATGAGAACCTGTGAAGTTATATTATCTCATGAATATTCAACCTTCCTAGAACATTAACATCGAATGTATCCTTAATCGGAAATAAATGATCAACCTTTTTGATACCGTCAACAACAACCCACGCAACATTGTATCCTCAAGGTGACCTTAGTAAACCAGTCATGTAATCCATTATGAAATCATCTCATTTACACTTGGGAATAAGTAACTACTATAAAATAATGGCTGGTTCTTGATGTTCCTCCTTCACATACCGGTATGTGTAACACCTCGTAACAAAACTAGCTACCTCACTTTTCATACTTGGCCATTAGTATTGATGATGCAAGTCATGGAACATCTTGTGACTCCGGGATGTAGTGCCCCAGATGAAGCATGAAACTCCCACATCATATCCCCACTTATATCCACTAGAAACCAAACACATCCATGGATATGTAATATCTCATCAACACCTATGGTCCAACCAGGAGGAGGGTCCTCACCTTCCACACTCTCCCATAGGACTTGACCCTATGAATTCGATAACTACCTCATTCTTACATTATCTAATAGGGTAGAGGTGACAACTATGGATGTTACATATGTATATCCCTAAATGTTGTGGACCTCCATATAGATCTTAGAGAATAACTCCATAAGATGCCAGTTGCTACATGCCTGCTGCACTGTCTGTATATGAGTCCACATGCTTAGTGCATCGAACATTACATTACCTTTACCAGTCATGTATTTAATCTTGAATTCAAAATACTGTAGGTACTACACCAAACTTTTTTTCCTCATATTCAAATAATACTGATTAAATATATACTTGGGGAATTTTTAGTCTGTATACACCAAAAAATGATCTCCCAATAAATAATGTCTCCAATAGTGAAAAGCATGAACAACTGCATCTAGCTCAAGATCATGCATAGGGTAATTTCTCTCATTTGGCCTTAGAAACTGAGACTCATATGCCAAAACCCTATCCCCCTACATCAGCACTACTCCCATCCCAATAATTGATGTGTCACAATTATGGATGGAACACTCAGTTCATCACCACCATGAAAACTACTATCGTGTTTGTGAGACTGAATGGAATAACCAGATACTCATATAGACCATACCTACTATGAGAGTTTGTAGGAGGTATTTCTGTGGGTCAAATATGTACCTGGTGATATCCTAAACTTTGTTCAATTTTCATGAATACTCAAGATACTAGAAGCTTATCAAACATTTTATCTATTTGTGGAAATAGATATCGGTTTTTACCCATTTTCTGATTCAAATTACGATAATCCCCAAATAGCCTAAGAGTTATATCTGCATTTTTGAAAAAAGAACTGGAAAATCCCATAGAGAAGTATTAGGTCGGATAAACCGCTTATTCTCCAAATACTCTAGCTTCCACTTAATTTCATAGAACTCCATCGTAGCCACCTAGTAAGTAGAAATGGATACTGGTGAAGCTCATAACACTAGTTCAATAGAGAACTCAACCTATCTCTCTAGTGGTAAAATAGAAAATTCATCTGGGAAAATGTCCCTTAAACGATCCACCATTAGAGGAAAATCTACCTGACTCACTCCCTAATCATCCAAAATTCAAAATAGAAATCTAGGATATCATTCTACCCAACTCATGATGATCTAGTCCATCTCAGCTCGCCTGGACACCCCATTCACCCTTGTGAGTAAACACTGCATCCTCTGGTGATGTGAAAGTTAGACTTAGGCAATAGTAGAAAATGTGAGATTGAAAATATACTAAAAAGTCCATACCAAGAATGATGTCAAACCCTATCATCTCAAAGACATAAATATCTCAAATGAAGTGACAACCCCCAACCTTAAGGGGGTACTCCCTGCACTAGATCACATCATCCATTCTGATTCACAATAGTATTTCTAGCATTAAAACGCTTTCAAAATACCACACAACATGCCCAATGATTTTCACCATAGGTGAGGATATGAAACCATGAGATACACCTATATAAAAAAGAGCAGATTCAATAGTAGAGGCTACTATGATCATTCCTCTCATTGTAGACAGTATGAAACCTTGCTCCTCAGGGGTAGGTTTTACATAATATAATTGACCTATACCACGACACTGTGAAACAACCTCACTGCTCAGAGTAGGTCCCCTTCGATGTATAGGAGTAATTGGTGTATGGCTACCTCAACAAAGATAACTATTTATGCATCCCGATTGTCCGGCATTGCTCTAGCTCCCTACTTGACATAGATCTCAAAAACCAACTCCTGAACCTAACATCGGAGCTGACCCCAACCACTCACAACTGGAGGGAAGGTCCTGTAAAACCATTGCATGTGGCCTATTCCTCCATAAGATCGGCACTCGACTGGGTCGCAGTCACGCTGATTATTCATGTGTCCTCTCCTGCCACAATAGTGAATAAACACCAAGCTATTAGGAATCGTAGCCTAAATGATGCTTATCTCATGGGAAGCATCAAAATGGTGATTCCTGCCTGAGGATGTTGAACCACTAGGTTGAGAAGAAACATTCGTCTACTCTATATCCTCAAATTCCCTCATGTTCCACTCTATAATCAGTGCCTGATTCCAATCTCATTGATAGAGGTCAACCTGAACATGTTGAACTGGGATTTGATAGTATGTTAGAGGCCTTCCTCAAAGCATCTCACTCTCGACAACTCATTAGTAAGGTACATCAGTAAAAAACTATACAACTCTATAAAGTATGTTGAGTAATCTATAACTGTCATGGTTCCCTGCTCTAGATGCATGAACTCACTAGATCACTCTACCCATAGTGTCTTGGGGTAAAAGTAGTCAAGGAAGTAGCTCTAGAAAATCTGTCCAACCCATATCTCGTAGCCTTTCAGCCTGGTTCAGAACATCCCACCATTACTTTACTACTGCATGTATCATATAAGGGGTGAGCTTGAACCTCCTCTCAAGAGGTGTCTCCAGATGCTCGAAGATAGCTAGTGTGGTCTCAAGCCACAACTCAGAAGCTTGTGGACCATCATCCCCGAAAAACGTGAAAGGATGTTGCTGCTAGAACACCTATGTCAGATCGACCGTAGTCATGGTAGGCTACGGTGCTGCTTGAAAATTCTGCATATAGAAAAATAACACCTCATGGAACTATGACTCAACACTTATGTCTGAAACAGTCTATTTTACCAGAAAAAGAACTAAAAAAGGATCCACTAGTATCTCATGGCCCACCACCTTCGAAGCATGGTAATCGCCACCCTCTTGGAATACCATTGGAGGTCTTCATGGTGGCATGCCTCTATAATGCCAAACACTCACCTGAGAAAAGAAAGATATCAAAGTCGCATCTCAAAAGCATAGGACATGTCAAAACCCTCCTAAAAAAAGTCATAACACACAACCCAATCCTAAATACATGAATGTATAAAGAACAACCACAACTCCACTAGAAACACTACCTCTCACCCACTCAAAATACGGGTGTAGTTGAAGTCTCTATTTTCCATTTATTTTCATTTAACAGTCATTATTTGACATGATTTAACCAATGTTCCACCAAGTTCTGATCCTTGAGGACCCATAACACCTCATGAACTAAACTTTTATGCACATATAATCCATACACATCAAATTCACTTTAAAATTTTAATTTAAAAGGTACGTCATTTTCTATTTCATAAGGGCCGATACACCTTATGAATTGAAAGTTGATGTCAATTCTCTATCCTCTGCACAATATCTATCACAAAATCAGGAACAACTGTTAGAACACCTATCACAATAGCATGCGTCAAAAAATTCATCTTAAATGGCATGACATAATGCATGATATGTGATTTATAACAACTGACTATATGATGCATGAGATGGAATACCCTCATCTCATCAGGTTGCAAAAAAATAGAACCCACAATTACATCAATAGTATCAGAATAAATCATGTGTGTCTCCTAATGGTGAAATCAAATCAACTGTAATAGTCAAAACTAGAAAATAGCAATTACATTTAGTGTAATTTGGATTTTTCTTGTACATGGGTTAGCTACGCTCGAGCATAGATCATTAAAAAATTCCATTTTCCTTCATATCCCTTTCTATTGTCACCAAACAGTAAATCAAACTAGAAAAGAAATTGTCTCTATTACCACTTTGTAACGTCCTGAACTCGGATGCCACTCAATAGTTCCCCTAGCTCGGTTAGCTACACGGCCTCAAGCGCACTCCTCAAATTCCAGATGCTTCCGACTAGTGGTAAGGGCCTAGTTGAGTTATTGGGGAGACTATTGCCTAATTACCATAGTATATCACAGTGGATGTCAATCAAATTCAATAGCAGAAGTAAATTCATTAAGAAGACAATATGTAAAATAGATAAGAAACACAAGAATATATAACAAGCCATAAGTGTCTCATATACCATGATGCAGATAATACATGTATCTAGAAAACAACCAAAAAATATAGATGGAAATAAAGTACAATACAAGTATCCAAAATCCAAAAAGATCAAAAAGTGTCACAGTATCATCGCGAGCCTCAGCTGGGTCTCAAGATCCCATGATCTAAAGAAATTATCAACAACTAGTGTTAGGGAGCTTGCAAATACTATCACTTGAAACCATATAATTTGTTTTGGTCCCCAAGGAGGCCCAAAAAGGGTGTGAGATAAACATCCCAGTAGGTTTTCACCCAGCGATCTATACAATTCAAATCTGCACTATGAAATATGCGAAACAAGTACATGTATGAAGTAATGTAAGTGTGAAAGCCCAAGGCATATAACCAATGAAAACAAGTTACACCGAACAACCTCTTATGGATCCCTACAACAAGTGGAAGCTCCAAACAAGGAACCTATATGCAATATAAAAAAACAATATAGCCTTGTCGTAAAAAAATCCATATCCTATCCACACAGCCTTACTCTATAAAGGAAACCATATCAAAACCCACGACCCTGTCTTACAAACACAGTCATATTTCCCACGATCGTATCATATAATTAAGTGTAGACCATAAAGGGATGAATCCAATGTATTAAAGACTAAGGCATCATCATCAAGTCCTAGTATCATCTCGATAGAAACTCAGTATAGGCACTGGTTGGAGTCCTAGGAGAATGTGTACCAGAATGTCCTACGTGAGTCCAATCAAGCCAGATCTAATGGAAAACAATGCCCGGGACATCCCACATAATCAAGACCCAATGTGAACACTCAACCATGGTTTCCACTACCGTGTTCCAAATCCATTGAGATTCATCCTTGGAATCTATGTAAATCATCAACCATTCCATACATTTAACAATTTCCAACCATATGAGTCTACCCACTCATATAAATAATTACATTCAAAACCATTCAACGAATATACCTACTCATTTAAACCATTACATCTCATGAGTATATCCACTCATGTATTCCACTTCCATTTAATCATGTCACATGGTTGTACCCACCCACTTATCACCAATTTCTATTTAACACATCACATGGATATACCCACCCATTAATCATAATTACCAAAAAACCATTTAAGCTATCTAAAAAAAACTAACAAGTATACCCACTCATTTAATAAGTTCCATTTAAGCATTTAATCAATTTAGGCATGACATATTATGATAACACAATACAAGGAGGCAGGACATCTCTGACAAAAAAACTTTATGTGCATATTTTTTATCGAATAATGAGGATTTTTTTTATTTTTTTGATGATAAAACCCCTGTATTTCAATGTTTTATTAAAATAATGGGTAATTTGAATTTTATAATGATTATGAGCATAATTTAGAAAAGTGCATAATTTTTGATTTTTGGTAGATTTGTACCCCAAGGGTATATTTTCATTTATTAAAAAATATAAGTAAAAAATTACTGATTAATTTTTTTATAATACTAATTTTATTTCCTTCAACTCTATCATTATGACCTAGAGCTGATTTGAAGATCTATTAGTCCAAAAAAATTCATTGAATTTGGAAACTTTTCCAGGCGGACAACATGGACCCCACCACCATAACATATGTACAAATCGGTCTACTCGCCTCTAATTTAGGTTATTCTACCTGGGATATCACTAGGACACATTGGAATGACTCTAAAACAATTTTGGGGGTGTTTTGAAGTCGTTAACATTTCCATTGATCGCTATACCTTTGATGGAAGCTTCCTGGAAATTTCGTCCATAAAAAGTCTTATTCAATGAAAATTCTATACCTCCATAATACAATGTCCAAATGAGCTGAAATGTGGAGGTTGAATGGAAAACACATTTAGGAACAACTTTTATGAAGGAGTCCATGTGTTAATTGACAATTTATTGTTCCAACAATGCACAAACTTTTAGGGGACAGAATTCTTCCTATAAAAGGATGCTCTCGCCTCCTTCTAAAATCATCAGCTCGACACCAACAGCCAAGGAGTGTTCCCAACAGGGCATGAGATGATGCTAAACCTCTCTTCCCACCCCATTTCTTCATTTTATTTTATTTTAATTTTAGTTTGGTGTTATTTTTCAATTGTAATTCAACTTTTAGTTTTATCAATCCATGCCTTTGTGTTTCTCCATCCAGTTTTCATCATTTCTTTCCCTATCTCTCTCTTCTCTTCCACCCACTCCATCAAGTAATCTATTACTCTCGGAAATGAGTGGATAACCCCAAGACTTTTCCAAAGGGGAGGTGAAGGTGATCATGAATTTTCTTTAATGTTTAATTTTATGTTTGTAGATATATTTGATTAGCATGAACGAGTAAGTCAAATGTCCCTGATGTTGTGACTACCACTGATAACATGCAACTCAACCTATCCATATTATTTTATTTAATTATTTTCCCTCTCTCAATTGGTTATTTCTTCACACATTGGTGTTGAGATAATCAATGGATGAAACATATTCAATTGAACCGAGTCCTGGAAGATGACACATTCTAGGAAAAGGTGTTTCACCAACTTGGATTAAATGAGGAGGTGGAATTGAGAGTTCACAAACATTCAATGATATTCCACAATTTATAAATAAATAATAGTAGTTCAAACATAAGATTTCGTGTTTGGATTATCAAAATTAAATAAAACATATAAAGGAGAATAATGATTGAATATTTAATCAACCCCAAAAACCAAGTTCTATCTTATTAATTCATTCAATTTAGACTTGAATATTAGTATAAATTTAGAAATATTGCTTCACATGTCATTATTTAAAACAATAAAAAACCCAAAAAGATTTTAATTTATTTAATCTAATAAAAAACACAAAAAGAGATAGAATAGGTGAATTAAATAAATTAAGTGTACTACATTAAAAAGGGATCTTCAAGAGAGATGACCCTGGTAAACCACTGTTCTGCACTAGGAAAAATATAATTATTTTTTTCCACACCCCAAAATAGACATGCGTCAAAACTGACGCTGTTTCCAGGGATCCAGTCATTATTTCATTTACTTTGTCTATTTTCACATATTAGTTATATATCATATTATTTAAAAAAAACATTAAAAATACTTCCATGATATATTGAAATTCAGATTATTATGTATGGAAAAATTACTCACATGTGCATCAAGAAAAACAAGAAGAAGATGAATATTTTAGAAGAGATCAGATGCATGAACATAGAGAAAGAATTGAAAAACTAACCATAAAGGCTAATAGAGATTTTTATTATGTTCATGCATTAATAGATCAACCCAACCCTAATCCAGAGGAAGAACATGAGAAAGTGGTGGATTAAACTTCACCACTTATATTTGAAATTGAAGAACCTGAGGAAGCAAGGGAGGAAGACGTATTTGCTGAGATACAAGTGGGAGATCAACAAAGTTTGGATGAATTCTTGTTTAAATACACAGAACTACCTAACTTAACCATACAATACAAAGAATAAGATTCAACACCACTGAAGGAAGAAACCACCCAAGTGGTGGAATCTTAAGTCAAGATGGAGGAGCCTGACTACGTACCTCCATCCTTAGAGAGTATACTCCAAAAGGCACATACCACTAAGGTAGAGATTGAAGCTGAACCGACTTAGGGATTTGAACCATTCATTGACTCGATCCCTTCTAATTTTATTGAATATGAATTCTACATCACTCCATGTGGTTTTGATTATAACGAATTATACAACCTCAACTCTGCCTTGGAGGACGAAGAAGAACCTCGATGTGCACATGTTGATGAACATATGGAGCTCCCTAGACACATTGAATATTTGTTGAAGGAATTTCATGAAGAGATGCTAGTGTATTTCTCTAAGGAAACCATGAAAAAATATGCTTTGATGGTGACGAATTTGATCCTGATAATTCATGTTTTAATATTATTCAAATTAAATTACAATCTGACATTCCCATTGACTATTATTTTGATGAAGCATACCTCAAGTAACTAATGGACAGACAAGAAGAGGTTGCACAAGTATCAGCAAAGAAAGGGGATTATTCATAATTCATCCTACCCCCACCATGCAAGCTATAACTCATTGTAAATGGGGGATATGGTGTACTATGTCCCAGAAGGATGAAGAAAAAGCTAGGAAAAGCCACATGTGGTCATTCAAATCAAAGAAGCTTTATCCTTCATCAGAATTTGGATAAAAGTAGGTACTAACCTCTAGGGGCAGCCAAAGGGCCCACTAGGAGGATAATACCAAGATTTATCTTTACTTACTTTATAGTAATTAATATTTCAATTTTTTTCATTGAAATAATTTAGCATGTGGCCCCCTCCCTCTTTTATTTTGAGATTAAACAAAATGATCATTATGATTAATTGAGTAATTTTCTTTTGTAAGATCATGATGGTAGATGGAAGCCCCAGACAGTAAAGAGGAAGGACCAAGTTTCATGGAAAAAGGTTGTTCAATTTTAGTGTTTTATCTTTTAAACTCTCCACATTTTTATCCACAACATGTTTTTATCTTTAAAGATAAAATTGCATGCCCACACTTGAATTCATGTTTTACTCGACTTATAAAAGAGACATGAGTTTCTTTGGAATCCTGTGATTCCATGTTTTAGATTTCAATGTTGATATGATTAAATGATTGAAATGAATAATTGAATTTTTAAAATGAATCATGGATAATGAAGTAATGACTCTTGATTTGAAGGAATTAATTGATTCATGTAAATGAAATTTCTCCACCATCCTTCATGCATTGAATTTCTGAAGTTCATGTGAATTGATTAATTAGTCATGCCATGAGTGATGGTTCAAAGTTTTATTTTCCATTCCCAAGAGGATTTATAGACCATGTACTTCCTATTTATTCTTTTGCGTATTTCTTGGATGATCTTGGGTCATGTAACCGAAAATAACTTGTATTGAAACTTATCAAAGGTATGACTATGCAAAAACACATTTAAAATTATTGAGGCATCTTTTGGAAAGACAATTTTCGTTAAAATACCACCTTTATATAAATCCTTCTTTTAGCCCATAGAAACCATGAATGGCCTTTATAGGAATGAGCCTTGTTTCAAGACATTTTTATCTATTACCACCCTCCTTTGAGTATTTGCATGAAATTTCAAAGTTGAAGTGTGGGGTTAAAGGGAATCATGGTGTACAGGATAATATACATTGTAAATAAGAAGTGTGGGGGTATTATTGTGGTAATTGTAAAAGGGTGTGGAATCATTCATTATACTCTATTTTTCCCCTCATGAATGAAAAAAATAAAAAATGACAAAAAGATCCAACAAAAAGACAAAAAAATGGGTTGTGATTTGGGAAAAGAATCACCATTTTCTAGACTGATGATCTTACGATCGTATGTTGTTAGTTGATGGATGTGAGATTTGATATAATCATAAATTTGGAAAAAAGAATAAAAAGTAAAAAATAAAAAAAAACTCAAGAGGGTGAACAAATCATTAACTATGCTTACATAATCACAACCTTTTCTTTGAGTTTTGGGAATTAGGTGTTGCTACTTTGAAGTGGATAATTTCTTTATATTTTAACTTTTGATATCATAAATAGTACATAAGATATTATCCTCCTGCTTGGGCCTTAATTTTTAAAGCATCAAATCCTACCAACCGTAAACATAAGATTCAATAGAACCTTAATTGAAAGTCCTCATGATTTTATGTGTGTTTTCTCTTCACAATGTGGGGAAGGTATTTAATTTACAATCCTATGGATAAGGAGCATGTTCTTGTGATATAGGAATAACTCTACTTGAATTGTACCATGAGTGATGAGAGAAAAGAATCAAAAGTGAGGTAAATCATGACTTGTCATGTTTAATAATAATTAATCAAGGATCTTGAATGAATGAAAGGATAAGTTCCATCAAATTTCAAAGGGTAAAAGTAAAATATGTGAATTACTTGTTTCTTTGAGAAATGGGAAATTAAACTAATATTTTATGCAGATTTTTGAAAGTTTGATTTCACATTGAAGTTTTTTTTTATTTTATTACCTTGGAATTTAAATATTGGTAATATTAGTGTCCTCTGATTTCCATTTTTAGATTTTATACTTGGGGTCAAGCATGGTTTAGGTGTGGGGGTATTTGACAGAGCAAATTTATGTGCATATTTTTTTATCAAATAATGAGGATTTTTAATGTTTTTCAATGATAAAACCCACGCATTTCAATGTTTTATTAAAATAATGGGTAATTTGAATTTTAGAATTATTATGAGAAAAATTGATAAAAGTTCATAATTTTGGATTTTTGAATGATTTTTACCTCAAGGGTATTTTTGTAATTTCAAAAAAAATATAATTCCAAAATTTGTGATTTATTTAGAGTCCTGATTTTATTTTATTCAAATTTATTTTCAAGTTCTGGAGTTGATTCAAAGATCTATTAGTCCCAAAAATTCATTGAAGTTTGAAAGTTTTCCGAGCAGACTGTGTGGATCCCACCACCGTAACAGATGCACAAAATCAATCTCCTCACCTCCCATTTAGTTTACTACACTAGGGATAACACTAGTACACATCAGAACAAATCCAAAACAAATTTGGGGGTGTTTTTAATTCATTATGGTTTCCATTGATCGTTATACATTTGAAGGAATATTCTTGGAAATTCCGGCCATAAAAATCCTTATTCAATGAAAATTCCATAACTCCTTAATCCTATGGATAAATGAGATGAAGGATTGAGGGTGAATGGAAAATATATTGATGAAAAAAATTTATATAGTGTTCCACATGTGAATTGACCATTTAATGGGCTAACAACATGCAAAATTTCAGAGGACAGAATTTTGCCTATAAAAGGAGGACTTCAACTCCTTCCCAAATGATCAGCTCGACACTCGCAACTATGGAGGGATACCATCAGAGCATGGGTCAATGCTTCTCCTCTGTTACCCCCTTATTTCTTATTTTAATTTAATTTTATTTTTATTTTTTTATTAGTTTTCAATTGTAATTTAAATTTTAGTTTTATTAATCCATGTCTTTGTGTTTCTCCATCCAATTTTCTTCATTTATTTACCTCTCTCTCTCTCTTCTCTACCACCCACTCCACCAATAAATATATTACTCTCGGAAATGAGAGGTTGAACTTGAGACTTGGCCTAGGGGGAGGTGAAGGTGATCATAAATTTTCTTTATTGTTTAATTTTTAGTTTGTAGATAGATTTGAGTAGCATGTATAGGTAAGGCGAATGTCCCCGATGTTGTGACTGCCTCTGATGACATGAAAATAAACCTATCACTATTCTTTTATTTAATCATTCTTACTTGTCTATATTATTTATTTCTTCACACGTTGGAGTTGATCTAATCAATGGATGAAATGGCTTGGATTGAATTGGGTCATGGATGATAACACATTCTAGACAAAGGTGTGTCACTAACTTGGATTAAAGGAGGAGGTGTAACTGATAATTCTCAAACATTCAATGATTTTTCACAATTTATAAATAAATAATAGTAGTTAAAACATGAGATTTAATGTTTTTATTATCAAAATAAAATAAAACATATAATGTATAATAATTATTGAACATTTAACAAAACCTTAAAACCAAATTCTTTCATATTAATTCACTTTTGGAAATGGAGGTTTTCCCGACACCAGTAGAGTACTTTTACCAACGGTTTAAGGAAACTGTTGGTAAAAGATGCTTAAATCATCTTCTCCCAATAGTTTTTTTAAAACTGTTAGGAAAAGTATACTCTATAACAATGGTTTTCTTAAACCATTCATATAGAGAGGTTTAAATCATCCATTACCAACGGTTTTAAAAACAGTTGGGAATGTTTTACACCAAATTCACAAATGCTCGAACTCCCCCATTCCACATGACTACAACCGTAAAAATAAGGGGGAATTAGGATTTTCCTTCCACTATGGCCGAAATCCTTCCATCTTTATTATTTATCAGTTCTTCACTTGTACTATGCAAGTGATATTGTATCTACTATTTTGGTTTTATGTTTTCATTTGGGGAAGTGGATATGTGGGGTTCTGTTTACCCTACTGCGGAAATTATTTGTTTCGATCAATTTTCAAAATTTCTTAGTTCTACACTTCTAATTTGTAATTGATAATTTCATTTTAATGTTCTAGATCTATTGTTTTGGTTTTATATTTTGATTTGGGTGTGTATGACTTTTGTTTTCTGCTTGATTTGGGTGTGTGTGTTGGGCTTTGACAATGAATCAAATTTTATTCAAAATGAATTATGTGTTAATATCATCCAAAAATTTTCAGTTCATCGAAGGGTTAGTATTGCTGGGAATTTTGTGTTAATATCATCCTTAATCCAATAGATTCACATCATGGTAAGAATGTGGGATGATGTTGTTAACATTTGAGAAAAAACTCATACACTCCGGGTTGTTTATAGTGGCATGATTAGTCATGAGTGATAATTGGCTTCCTAATATGACTGTACTAATATTAATTTAGGATGAATTAATTATGGTTCTCACTATACGTTGTATATTATGTCTCTTTCTTGTCCAATACTAACTTTTATGATGGTGGGGTTCTCTTCACTAGCCATGCTGGCATGTGTATACATCCATAACAATGTTAGATAAGTCACAAGTTTAATTCAGTAATCTTGTAATCATTGGCATACATTATTATTAATCTCAAATTTAAAAATAAATGTTTTTGTCTATACTTTATGAAATTAAACATTTTTTCAAACCCTGAACAACCTATTAGTGTAGAATCCTAAACTTTATCCACCCATGGGGTGCGCTTGACCTGAGAAAATAATTGGGTAATGAATGGTATGACCATAGAGGTGCCATGAATGATTTATTGAACATGAGTGAATGATTTGGGATGCCTGTAACACATAATGGGGCCTGAGGTATGTGCCTCTATTTGGAATGCCTATAAAGGGGACTTGAAGTCCACTTTTACCAATGGTTGTGTGCAACCGTTGGTAAAACTCTTCCCTTTACCAATGGTTTGATTCAATGACGAGGCAATGCAATTTTATTGATGATTGTGGATTTTGAGTTGTTGACATGACTCACACTCTTTCCACCGATGAACCAAATGATTGGGTTGTACCTCAAGAATCTAGGTCAAATTTTAGAATTTATTGAGCCTATTGTATATTACTACTTCTTAATAGTTGTAACATTGTTTTTCTTCGTGATATATGACAGAAATTACCATCATTCTATTTATGATTCTCTTATTTGTTGGTATTACTGATTTGGTTATTTTCATCCATTTCCAATATTTTCCCATTTTTATATTTCTTCTACATTTTAACTGATAATATTAAAATTGTGCAAATTATGTAATGAGGTAATATTCTCCCCCAGACACAGCAAAGGCTCTCACTATTAGTCAATAACATTTGGAATTTTGGTAGATGTGCTTGAGGCCATGTGGCCATCTGGGTTTGGGTCACTAATGAGTGGAATCCTGGTTGGGACGTCACAATTCATGGATATCCTTTTTATAGGTGTTTCTAATCAAATCAATACCTATATCTATTGAAGGCCCCTCTCCAAAATCAATTGGGACATGATTCAATGAATACACCTACATCATTCAGAGTGTGTATCCTAGTACTTACCTTCAAACCACCATAAATCTTCTATTTCATTAGGTTTTTTTATCATAATGGATTTTCTATATTATGTTTTTTGGGTTACACATTAGTTATTTATTTCTAATTACTTATATATTTGTTTTCATTGAAATAAATGACACCCATTGAAGAGATGCAGAAGAAAAAGAAGACAGAAAATAATCGTCGCATGACACAGATGGGCGTTCCTCCACTCATCCATGTTGTGAGTATTTTATTTCAAATATATATATTTCAATAACATATAATATCATGTGTTTACTTTTGTGTTAAACTTTTTTTCAGGATCGACCCCCTAGATGAGATATATCCAATGAGGATCCTGATATTTCTCCAAGTACAGATGCTGGTTGTAGGAGGGGGGTGGCGTAAGAGTTAGAAAATCATCTGGTGATCCTGGTACTGAGGCCGGTGGTATGAGGGCTTGTGGTGTGAGAGTTAGACGATCTAATGGTCGTACCTGATTGGACTATGCCCCTACCACAGACGTATCTTCCACGCCCCATTTTGATCCTGGTGTGTCTTTAGGGACACATGTGATATTTAGGCCTCCAATGTTTACACTACCAGTTGGCCAGATGTCTGTGACATCATCTTTTACTTCTGGTTCATTATCTCCAAGCTATTATATTCCACATTCTTCAACTCCTACTCCGACACAATATGTGGTCTAGGAGAATACACTAAGGGACACTCCACCTATACAGGATATTCCTTCAGCTTCTGCACATCCAGTGACGTCCATTGATCCGACTACCACAGGTATATTTATATAACTCAAACAAATTTTTATACCAAAATTTATTTTTATTATAACTTTTTCTAATATTTTTTTCATAAAAAACATATTCATCTACTGATAGGAGGTGGGGGATGGGGTGTACTCACTTACGTGCAATATGGAACCACCAGACACAGTTGATGGTTGAATACAATGATGAATGACAAATGATTGATAAATCTGGGTAGGAATGTCAGGGTTTTTTGGCGATGCAAGCCAAATAATCCGACATCATTCCGGTCATCCCTCTCTCTTAGAGACATCTACCACACGAAGTCAAGGATAATGCATGGGTACCAATATGGGTAAAAAATCAATTAGATTTAATGTAGTATTTTTTAGTTTTTATATGAATTAATGTATAGGGTGTCAGCTTCGGTTTAAATTCTATGATGGTGAAGGTGCACAACTAGCATGTTTAAAGGAGCTAAGAGAGCTTTAGAGAGGTTTTAAACATGATATGTATGTTGGATGCTGTGATAGAGTGGGCATGGAGTTGGAGAAAGTACGTATCACGGAATACTGCCCGATAGAGTAATATTTCCAAATGATTACCCATTGGGTGACTGCCAAATTTAAGGTATTAATCCCATTTGAGGTATTTAAATGACAATTTTCATATTTTGAATTAATATTATCTTATTTATTATTAATCATTATTTAGGAATCTTCTGAAAAAACAAAAAAAACATTGATTCAAAGCAATACCTCCACACTTTGGGGTGCACTACTATGTCAGATCATGAGAGGCAGCTGGTACGATATAGTTGTTTAATATTTCTTTAGGACATTCCCTTTTTATTGTTTCCTACTTAAATTATGTGATTTATTGAATATTGAATATATGATTATACTTGCACTTTATATTGTTTCACTGTCATTATAGAAGAAAAAATTTAATATTGAAGGACGTCTCCCTCGAGCAAATTTTTTTTGCTCGAGTAGAAGGAAAAAGATGGAAATACCGTTAATGAACCGACACAAGAGAAGATTGTAAGTTTTAATTTCTTTATTTAAAAGTTTAAAATCTATTTTGAAATTTAATAATCTGTTAATATTATTAACAGACTGATTTAGAGGCCATTGATGCCCAAAAGCATGACAATTTAGGGCCACATGATCATTTATATGAGGTTATGGGAGATGAGCACTCCGGTCGATTATGCTGCCGACTTGGTAAGAATATAGTCCCGAAGAGGTAATGGTCCTCTCTAGGTAACCATTCTAGTACCACAGAGTTGGAACATGTCAAGGTTCATGCAAGACAGTCTGATAAAAGGGTCACAGAGTTGGAAGAACATGATCAAATGAGGGAGAAAGAATTTATGAAAATGATCAAAGATTTAGCTTCATCACTTCCACCAGAGTCCAGCACATATTTTCAAACATATATGTCACTGATGGGGGTATTATCGTATTCACCAGGTGGCAGTTCTAGTGGCGGTCGAGATGATCACGTTCCTCGTGATGACGAGGATGCTGAAGAGGACGAGGGAGAGGATGAGGATGAGGACGAGGGTGAGGATGGGGATGAGGGAGAGGATGGGGCTGAGGATGAGCATGAGGACGATGACGAGGATGAGGATGAGGACAAAGATGGTGGTGAGGATGAGGATGATGATGACAGTGGTGATGGTGATGGTGATCAGGGGCAGATTGATCTATTACATTTTTGAATTCCATATAACTCTTTATTTTTTAACCATGTTTTTCACTCTGGTATTGATATTTTTGAATTCAGCATAACTCTTTATTTTTGACAAAATAAGGAAGCCTAATGATGTTATAATGGTTTATGGGGCTTTTAGGGCTGGTTCGGATCTTAGAACCTCGGTCGGCATAAAAAATCACTATGCCTCACGGTTAGTAAAAAATTTAAGTCCATCCCATAGGGTATCTACCAAAAATATAGGGATATACATTAGAAGAAATGTGCATGATTTTACTTAACCATGCACCAGGGGATGCACATCTTGCACAATGTATGTAGTTTTAGTATAAGATATTATCACTATTGTTGCACGATTTGCCTAACTGGCATACGGAAAAATAGACCAAATGCATTCAGATTGTGTTGATACATTAGGAAATGATCCATGAGTCATATGTGACATGTACGAGTCAACCCTTCTCCAATCTGAGGCATGGTGTGGCTGGTATCACTCAAAGTGTCTCTCTTTTGTTTAAAATAGACACCCTTTTAAGTAAAAACAAATGGCATATGGAAAACTGAACAAACATATTTGGATTGTGTTGATACATTTAGAAAATGGTCTATGGGTAATGTATGACATGTACGACTCAATCCCACCTTAATCCAAGTCACGGTGTGGCCGATACCACTCAAAGTGCCTCACTTTTATTTGAAATGGACAACATTTTAAGTGAAAACAAAAACTGACATAGGGAAAATGGACCAAACGTATTCGGATTCTGTTGATACTTTAGGAAAATGATACATGGGAAATTATTGATGTGTAAGAGTCAAACTCGCATCAATCCGATTCATGGTGTGGCTGGTACCACTCAAAGTGTCTCACTTTTATTTGAAATGGACCAGATTTTAAGTGAAAACAACAGCTAACCTACGGAAAACTGATCAAACACATTCAGATTGTGTTGATACTTTAGGAAAACAATACATTAGTCATTTGTGACGGGTAAAAGTCAACTCTGCCTCAACCAGAGGTGTCTTGTGACTGCGATGGATGAAAATGCACTCCGCGTGTCGTAAATGGCCAAAACATGCGTTTAACGGTCAAATGTAAGCCAAAAGACATCAAAATGACTTGAAATCACACTAAAACACCCTAATTATTATTCATGAGGTGTACAAGGAGACGGAACATCATTCAGACGTGCGGATTGCACGGCATGACGAAATATGGGTTTTTTAGGTGTTTGGCATGCTTGAAAAGAATGCGTGGGGTGGTCAAAACTGGCCGAACGACCTTGGAATGCAATGAAATTGGATGAAAAAAGGGTGGGTGAATTTTGAAATGGTCAGCTAGATGGCACGTCAATCGGAAGTGTCGTGTGACCACACTGGCCAAAAATGCACTCTCCGTGTCGTAAATGGCCAAAACATGCGTTCAACGGTCAAATACATGACTAATGACATCAGAATGACTTGAAATCACATGAAAACATCCTAATTATTATACATGAGGTGTACGAGGAGACAACACACCATTCAAATGCACATTTTTCATGGCACTACTGAATATGTGTTTTTAGGTGTTTGGCGCGCATAAAAAGCGTGCGTGGGGTGGTCAAAACCTGCCGAACGACCTTGGAATGCCATGAAATCAGATGACAACAAAGGGTGGGTGAATTGTGAAATGGTCGGCTAGACGGAACATCAATCATAGGTGTCGTGTGACCGCCATGACCGAAAAAGAACTTCGTGTGTCGTAAATGGCCAAAACATGTATTTAACGGTCAAATGAATGCCGGACGACATTGGAATGACTTTATATCACACAAAACATACTAATTATTATTTTTGAGGTGTACGAGGATACGTCATGTCATTCAGATGCACAGTTACTGCGATACAGATGAATATGTGTTTTTAGGTGTTTGGTGCGCTTGAAAAGCGTGCATGTGGGGGTCAAAACCGGCCTAACAACCTTAAAATGCCATGAAATCGGACGACATCAAAGGGTTGGTGGATTATGAAATGATTGGCCAGATATCATGTCAATCGGAGGTGTCGTGTGACCATGCAGGCCGAAAACACACTCCGGATGTCGTAAATGTCCAAAAACATGCATGGGGTGGTCATTCGGACGCGCGGTTTGCACGACATGTCTAAATATGTGTTTTTTAGGTGTTTGACACGCTTGAAAAACATGCGTGGGGTGGTCAAAATTGGACAAACGACCTCATAATGCCATGAAATCGTATGAAAATAAAGGATGGGTGAACATTGAAATCGTCAGCTAGACAGCACATTAATCGGAGGTGTCGTGTGACCGCACTAGCCAAAAATGCACTCGACATGTCGTAAATGGTCAAAACATGTGTTTAACTGTCAAATGAATGCCAGATGACATCAGAATGACTTGAAATCATTCAAAAACACCCTAATTATTATTCTTGAGTTGTATGAGGAGACGACATGTTATTCGGATGCGCGGTTTGCGCAGAATGGATGAATATGTGTTTTTTAGGTGTTTGGCGTGCTTGAAAAGCGTGCGTGGGGTGGTCAAAACTGGCCGAATGACCTCGGATTGCAATGAAATCAGATAACAACAAAGGGTGGGTGAGTTTTGAAATATTCAGCTAGACGGAACGTCAATCGGAGGTGTCGTGTGACCACGGTGGCTGAAAACACACTCCACGTGTCGTAAATGGCCAAAACATGCGTTTAACGGTCAAATGCATCCGAACGACATCGAAATGACTTGAAATCACACGAAAAAAAACCTAATTGTTATTCTTGAGGTGCATTAGTAGACTTCATGTCATTCAGATGTGCGTTTCGCATGACACGACTGAATATGTGTTTTTTAGGTGTTTGGCACACATGAAAAGCGTGCGTGGGGTGGTAAAAACTGGCCGAACGACCTCAGAATCCCTTGAAATCGGATGACAACGAAGGGGTGAGGGGTGAATTGTGAAATGGTCAGCTAGAGGACATGTAAATTGGAGGTGTTGTTTTACTGCGATGGCTAAAAATGCACTTTGCATGTCGTAAATGGCCAGAACATGTGTTTTACGGTCAAATACATACCAAACGTCATCGGAATGACTTTAAATCACACTAAAACAACCTAATTATTATTCTTGACGTGTATGAAAAGATGGAACGTCATTTGGACCCACAGTTTGCACGACACGATAGAATAAGTGTTTTTTAGGTGTTTGGCGTGCTTGAAAAGCATGTGTAGGGTGGTCAAAACCAGTGGAACGACCTCAGAATGCCATGAAATCAGATGACAACAAAGGTTGGGTGAATCATGAAATGGTCCTTTAGACAGCACATCAATCAGAGATGTCGTGTGACCGCAGTGGCTGAAAACATACTTCGCATGTCATAAATGGCCAAAACATGCGTTTAATGGTAAAATGCATACTGAACGACATCGAAATGACTTGAAATCACAAGAAACACCCTAATTATTATTCTTGAGGTGTATAAGGAGACAGAATTTCATTTGGATTTGCAGTTCCCATGGCACGACCGAATATGTCTTTTTTAGGTGCTTGGCGCGCTTTAAAAGCGTGCGTGGGGTAGTCAATATGGGATGAATGACCTCGGAATACCATAAAATCAGACGATAACAAATGTTGGGTGAATTGTAAAATTTTTGGCTAGATGGAATGCCAATCAGAGCTGTTGTGTGGCCACGGTGGTTGAAAATGCACTATGCAAGTCGTAAATGGCCAAAACATGTGTTTTACGGTCAAATACATAAAGAACGACATCGGAATGACTTGGAATCACACGAACACCCTAATTATTATTCTTTAGGTTTAAGAAAATATGACACATCATTCTGACATGTGGTTTGTGCAGCACAGTAGAATATGTGTTTTTTAGGTGTTTGGCGCGCTTGAAAAACGTGCGTGGGGTGGTCGAACCCGGCTGAATGACCTCGGAATACCATGAAATCGGACAAAAAAAGAGTGGGTTAATTTTGAAATGGTCAGCCAGATGACATGTCAATCAGAGGTGTTGTGTGACCGCGGCGGCTGAAAATGCACTCCGGACCCCCCGGACATCCCCCCTCACCCCCAGACATCCCCCCGCACCCCTCGGACAGCACCACCACCATAGACAACCCCCCCACCCAACGATCCATGGATAATTTGTGATGGGTATGAGTCAACCCCACCTCAATCTGAGGCACGATGTGACTGGTATCACTCAAAGTGTGTCACTTTTGTTTTAAATGGACAACATTTTAAGTGAAAACAACAACTGACATACGGAAAATCTTCACAAGTCTACACATATATTCTTAAAATTAAGGGATAAAAAATAAAATATGGTCTATTGGTCATACGATATTAGAAGAAAATATTCACAAGGCATATATTGAAACACAATGGGTTATAGTATATATTGAAAAACATGAATTATGTATGGAATGAGTCTCGACATCCCATCATAAACATGCACCAGCACTCATGTTCTAATTCTCAATCACGGGTCGTTCATTCTATAAAATAACATACAACAAATAAATATCATATAGTGATTTCATATGAAACTTATGAACACTCAAGCATACCATATAACAAATTGGTCAACAAGGCTACACATAGATTCTTGAAAAATAAGTTTCAAAGTCTCATAAAAATACCCCAATGGTGAGGAATACATATGGTGACACCATATCCCCATGGATCACCTCAATCCCATCCTCAAACAGTGGGTTCTAGGACCAAACCAATGTCCCTTTGAGAATCCAATACCAAAGACTTAATTGAATATTCATACCCACTACCCAAGATGGGGATTCATCTCACATCACACTCAGGAGAGAAAATTACAATTAGCCACATACCCCCTTATTCTAATTGAAAAGTCTATGAAAAAAATGTAGGCTATTTCGGTAACCCATCTCATATGTCGAGATTGGCTGATGTTTCCCACTAACACATCAGGAACCATTTATACATGGAAACCTTATCATTAGAGGAATATAAACATCCCATGTGCTTCCTATAACTCATCCTAGGTCTAAGAACATGGCCACTACCATTGTCTATCTTATGGGTGTCATGATCCTTGACACTTTACCCATGTTTTTCTATTGGTTTTATGATAATCAACCCAAGACCATGACTAAATATCCCATGTTATTCATATAACATGTATGTTTTTTCTCTTGTGTGTATTGGTGTTGTGGTTTGAGTGAGGAATCTGTTCTAAATTTTGAATACTCTTATGTGTGTTGGTGTTGTGGTTTGAGTGAAGAATGAATTTTAAATTTGGAAAACTCTTATGGGTGTTATTTCATTTCCTATAACATGTAGGCTTTTTCTCTTTTGGGTGTTATTGCATTTGAATTTCTAAATTTATAAATTTCAAAATTCTGGAATGAATTCTAAATTTTGAATACTTTGGGTGGGGATTTTTTTATTGGTGTTGTTGCAGGTCTGGAGAGGGGTTGTTGTGTTGTGGCAGGTCTGGAGAGGGGAGAGGGGCCTACTTCTGTGTAGCTGAGCAATTTTATACCAACGGTTTCAAAACTGTTGTTATAGATACTATAATAGAACTATACCAACGGTTTTTTATAAGCATTGGTATAGGTTTATACCAACGGTTATAACAAAACCATTGGTATAGCCCTATGGCTTGCCATATCCCCTCTATAACGATGGTTTATAACCGTTAGTATAAGTGTAACACACATATACCAATGGTTTACAAACCTTTGGTATATGTTATACTTTAACACACATATACCAATAGTTTGTAGCAAACTATTGGTATACCTTCTATTTTGACACCTATACCAACGGTTTTCACAAAACCATTGGTATAGGCCTATTGTCACGCTTTACTTGGCCATGGTTGAGGGAACCATTGATATAATACATAACAATGGTTTTCAGGCCTTTACCAACAGTTTACAACCATTGGAAAAGTGTAAAATTCCAGTAGTGATTCATTCTATATAGACTTGTATCTAAGTATAAATTTAAAATTCTTGCTTCACATGTCATTATTTTTAATAATAAAAACCCCAAAAAGATTTTAATCACTATCATTTAATAATAAAAACCACAAAAATAGATAGAATATGTGAATTAGATAACGAATGTGAACAACATTGAGAAGGTTCCTCAAGAGAGACGACCATGGTCTTCCACTGTACAGAACTTGGAAAAATATAATTATTTTTGTCCACGCCCCAAGATAGGTGTGTGTCAAAACTGAAGCTGTTTTCAGGGAACCAATCATCAGTTCATTTCCTTTTTCTATTTTCACATCTTATTTAGATTTCATTTCATTTAAAAAACTAGAAAATAATTCCAAGATGTTTTTAAAATCAGAATATTATGCATGGAAAAATTTCTCACATGTGCAGCAACAACAAGAAGAAGAAGTTGGATATTTTATAAGAGATCAGATGCATGAACATAGAAAAAACAATGAACAACTAACTAGAAAGGTTGATAGAGATTCTGATTTTGTTTGTGCATTAATGGAGCAACCCAACCCTAATATTGTGAAAGAACCTGAGAAAGTGGTGTAAGAAATTTCACCACTTATATATGAAATTGAAGAACCTAAGGAGGAAAGGGAGGAAGACATACCTACTGAGCTACATGTGAGAGATAAAAAAAGATTGGATTAATTGTTGATTAAATATGAGGAACTACCTGACCTACCCATACAAGACAAAGAAGAAGATTGAACACAACAAAAGGAAGAAACCACCCAATTGGTGGAATTTGAAGTCAAGATAGTGGAGCCAAACTACTTGCCTCCATCCTCAGAGAGTCTAATCCAAGAGTCACTTACCACAGAGGCAGATATTGAAGCTGAACAAACTCAGGGAGTTGAACCATTCATTGAATCCATCCCTTCTAATTTTATTGAATCTGAATTCTATATCACTCCTTTTGGTTTTTATTATACAGAATCATACAATCTCAGCTATGCCTTGGAGGATGAAGAATAACCTGGATGTGCACATGGTAAGGAACATATGGATCTCCCTGGATATGTTGAATATTTATTAATGGATGTTCATGAAGAGATACTAGTGAATTTTCTTAAAGAAACCATGACAAAATTAGCTTACTTTGATGGGGAATAATTTGATCTTGATACTTCATGTTTTAATATTATTCAAATAGAATTACACTCTAACATTCCCATTGACTATTCTTTTGATGAAGCATGCCTTGAGGAAACAATGTACAAAGAATAAGATGTTTCAAAAGTAGCAACCAAGAAGGAGGATGATTCATACTTCATTTTACCCCCACCATGAAAGATATACCTCATTGTTAAGGGGGTGGGGATATGGTGTACTCTATCCCAAGATCATTACTCACCTAGAAGGATAAAGCACGAGCTGGGAAAATCCACATGGAGTGGTTCAAATCAAATAATATTAATCCTGCATCAGACTTTGGATAATAGCCGGTACTGCCCTCTAGAGGTAGTCAAAATTCTGGGCCGACTTAAGGGAAAATAACAAGATTTATCTTTACATGTTTTTTTAGGAATTTAGATGTCAATTTATTTTCATTGAAACAATTTAGCATGTGGCCCCCTCCCTCTTTTCATTTTGATCTTAAATGAAATGATCATTGTGATTAATTGAGTAATTTTATTTTGTAGGTTCATAATAGTAGAAGGAAACCCCATAAAGTGAATGATAAAGACCATGTTTTATGGAAAAGGGTTTTCAATTTTAGTGTTTTATCTTTTAAACTCTCCACATTTTTGTCCACAACATGTTTTGAGCTTTAAAGATAAAATTGCACGCCCAAACTCGAATTCATGTTTTACTCATCTTATATAGAATACATGAGTTTCTTAGGAATACTCTGATGCAATGTTTTATATTTAAATGTTGATGTGATTAAATGATTGAAATTAAAAATTTAATTTTTAAAATGAATATTGGATATTGAAGTAATGACTCATGATTTGAAGGAATTAATTGATTCATTTAATTTAAATTTCCCTACCAACCTTCAAGCTATGAATTTCTAAAGTTCATGTGAATTGATTTATTATTCATTCCATGAGTGATTGTCTAATGTTATATTTCCCATTCCCGAGAAGATTTCTAGACCAAGTACTTCCTATTTATTATTGATCAAATTTCTTCAGTAATCTTGGGACATGTAACCAACCATAACTTGTATTGAAACTTTTCAAATCTATGACTGTGCAATAAAACATTTAAAATGATTAAGGCATCCTTTGGAAAGCTAATTTTCCTTAAAAGAATACCTTTACATCAATCCTTCTTTTAGAACATGGAGACCATGAATGACCTTTATAGTAATGAGTCATGTTTCAAGCCATTTTTATCCATTCCTACCCTCTTCTGAGTATTTCCATGATATTTAAAAGTTGAAGTGTGCGGGTAAAGAGAATTATGGTAGACAGGATGATATACAGTGTATGAAATAAGTGTAGGTGTTTTATTGTGGTAATTGTAAAAGGTTGTAGAATCACTCATTATACTATATTTTTTCCCCTCTTGAATTAAAAAAATGTCAAAATGACAAAAAGAACCAACAAAAAGAGAAAAAAATGGGTTATGATTTGGGAAAACCCAAAATCCCCATTTTCTAGACCGACGATCTTATGAGCGTATATGGTTAGGTGATTGATTTGAGGTATGATATAATCATAACTTTTGAAAAATGAAAATAAAGTACAAAATAAAAAAAAATATTTAAGAGGGTGCACAAATCATTCATTATGCTTACTTGATCATAGCATTTTTTATGAGTTTTGGGAAGTGGGTGTCGCTACTATGAATGCGATAATTTCATTATATTTTTACTTTTGATATAATGCATAGTACCTAATATATTATCCTCCTCCTTGAGCCTTAATTTTTAAATAATCAAATCCTACCAACCTTACACCTCAGAGTCAATAGAACCTTAATTTCATGTCCTCATGATTTTATGTGCATTTTGACTTTACAAAGGGGAGAAAGTAGTTAATTTACAAGCATATCGATAAAGGGAATGTTCTCATGATATGAGCATAAATCTACATGAATTGTATAATGTGTAATGATAGAAAATAATCAATAGTGAGGTAAATCATGACTGGGCATGTTTAATAATAATGAATCAAGGAGCTTGAATGAATGAAAGGAGAAGTTCCATCAATTTTCAAATCGTAAAAGTAAAATATGTGAATTATTTTTTTCTTTGAAAAATGGGAAATTAAATTGATATCTTTGAATTTTTCTGAATGTTTGATTTCACATTGAAAATCGTTTGATTTAGTTGAATTGGAATTTGGATATTGGAAACATTTTTGTCCTCAAATTTCTATGTTGAAATTTTATGCTAGAGGACAATCATGGTTTAAGTGTGGGGGTATTTGAGAGAACAAATTTATGTGCATATTTTTGATCAAATAATGAGTATTTTTTAATTTTATTCAATTATGAAACCCATTTAATTCAAATTTTTATTAAAATAATGGGTAATTTGAATTTTAGAAAGATTATGAGCAAAATTGAGAAAAGTACATAATTTTGGATTTTTGACAGATTTTTACTACAAAGGTATTTTTGTCATTTTTAAAAAACAATTATTCCAAAATTAATGATTCTTTTTCCTAGAATAATCATTTTATTTCATTAAACATTATCTTAAGGACATAGATTTGATTCAAAGATCTATTAGTCCAAAAAATTCATTGAAGATGGAAATTTTTCTAGGAAAATTTAATGGACCCCACCACTATAATGGATGGAAAAATTAGTCACCCCACCTAATATTTAGGTGATTCCACGTAAGATGGAACTATGACACATAGGACCGACTTTAAAACAAATTTTGGGGGATTTTGAAGTCATTAAGGTTTACATTGATCATTATAATTTTGAAGACAACTTCCTGGAAATTTCAGCCATAAAAAGTCTTATTCAATGAAAATTCCATAACTCATTAATCCTGTGGCTAAATGAGCTGAAATTTTGAGGGTGAATGGAAACCAAATTATTGAATAACTTTTATTAAGGGTTAGAAACTTTAATCTAACATTTAATAGGCAAAAAACGTGAAAACTTTCAGAGTAATGAATTCTGACTATAAAAGGAGGCCCTCGCCTTCTTCAAAAATCATCAACTCGACTCCCACAGCTAAGGAGGGATCCCACTAGGGAATGTGACACTTATTCTCCTCTTTCTCCCCTAATTTATTCTTTATATTTTATTTTATTTTTATTTTTGTATTATTTTTCAGTTGTAATTCAAATTTTAGTTTTATTAATCCATGCCTTTGTGTTTCTCCATCCACTTTTCTTCATATTGTTTCTCTCTCTCTCTCTCTCTTCTCTTCCACCCACTCCATTGAGTAATAACTTACTCTAATAAATGAGAGGCTGACCCCAAGACTTAGCATGGGGGGAGGTGAAGGTGATGAATGAATTTTCTTTAATGTTTAATTTTATGTTTGTAGAAAGATTAAAGTAGCACGCACAGGAAAGGTGAATGTCTCCGACGTTGTGACTGACTCCAATGACATGTATCTAAACCTATCCCTATTCTTTTATCTAATCATTTTTCATCTCTCTATTGGTTAGTTCTTCACACGTTGGATTTTATCTAATCAATGTATTAAATGTCTTCGATTGAACTGGGTACTGGAAGATGACACATTCTAGACAAAGGTGTGTCACCAACTTGGATTAAAGAGGAGGAATTGAGAGTGCTCAAACATTCAATGATATTCTATAATTTATAATTAAATAATTGTAGTTCAAACATGAGATTTCATGTTTGGATTATCAAACTAAAATAAAACATATAAAGGATCATAAATATTGAACATTTAACCAACCCCCAAAACCAATTTCTTTCTTATTAATTCATTCTGTTTAGACTTGCATCTTAGTATAAATTTAGAATTCTTGATTCACATGTCATTATTTTAAATAATAAAAACCCCAAAAATATTTTCATCACTTTTATTTAATAAAAAAACCAAAAAAAGAGATATAATAGGTTAATTAGATAAATTAAGTGAAATACATTGAGAATGATCTTCAAGAGAGACGACTTTTGTCAGCTACTATGTTGCAATAGAAAAAATATAATTATTTTTGTCCACGCCCTGCAACAGGCGTGCGTCAAAAATAATGTTTCTTCCAAGGAGACAATCATTAGTTTATTTACTTTTTCTATTTTCACATCTTAGTTAGATTTTATTTCATTTTAAAAGAACTATAAAAAAGACTTCAATGATGTATTCAAATTCAGAATATTATGCATGGAAAAATTACCCACAGGTGTAGAAACAAAAACAAGAAAGAGATAAATATTTTAGAAGAGATTAGGTGCATGAACTTAGATAAAGCATTGAACAATTCACCAGAAAGTATGATAGATCTTTTGATTATGTTTCTGCATTAATGGAGTAACCCAAACCTAAGACAATGGAATAACCTGAGAAAGTGGTGGATGAAATATCATTACTTATATTTGAAATTGAAGAACCAGAGGAGTCAAGGGAGGAAGACATACCTAGTGAGCTAAATGTGGGATATCAAAAAAGTTTGGATGAATTTTTGATTAAATGTGAGGAACTACCTGACCTCCCCATACAGTAAAAAGAAGAATATTCATCGCCATTGAAGGAATAAACCACCCATGTGGTGGAATTTGAAGTCAATATGGAAAATCCCGACTACCTGCCTCTATCCTCAGAGAGTCTACACCAAGAGGAACTTACCACCGAGGCAGAGATTGAAGATGAACTGACATAGGGATTTGAACCATTCATTGACTCTATCCCATCTAATTTCATTTAATCTTAATTCTAAATCACTCATTGTGTGTTGATTATATAGAATCTAACAATCTCAGCTATGCCTTGGAGGATGAAGAAGAACCCGGATGTGCACAAGTTGAGGAACATATGGAGCTCCCTAGACACATTGAATATTTATTGAAGGAAGTTCATAAAGAGATTATAGTTTATTTCCATAAGTAAATGATGATAAAAGATTCCTACTTTGGTGGGGAAGAATTTGAAATTGATACTTCATGTTTTAATATTATTCAAATAGAATTACACTCTGACTTTCCTATTGACTATTATTTTGATAAAACATACCTTGAGGAACCAATGGACAGAGAAGAATAGGTCGTACGAGTAGAAAACTAGAAGGAGGATGATTCATACAACATCCTAGGCCACCATGCACTCTATACCTCATTGTGAGGGGGGGGTATGGTGTACTCTATCCAAGGATCACTAATCACCCAGAAGAATGAAGCACAAGTTGAGAAATTCCACATGCGGTGGTTCCAATCAAAGAAGCTCTGTCCTCCATCATACTTTGGACAAAATTTGGTAATACCCTTTGGAGGTAGTCAAAATTAAGGTCCCACATAGGGGATAAAAATAATATTTATATTTACATGCTTTCTAGGAATTTAGATGAAAATTTATTTTCATTGAAATAATTTAGCATGTAGACACATCCCTCTTTTAATTTTAAGATTAAATGAAATGATCGGTGTGATTAATTGAGTAATTTTATTTTGTAGGATCATGATGGTAGAAGGAATCTCCAGACAGTGAAGGGGAAGGACCATGTTTTATGGGAAAAGGGTGTTCAATTTTTGTGTTTTATCTTTTAAACCTTCCATATTTTTTTTCCACAACATGTTTTGAGCTTTAAAGATAAAATTGCATGCCCACACTCAAATTCATGTTTTACTTGATTTATCTAGGATACATGAGTTTCTTAGGAATCCTGAGATTCCATGTTTTAGATTTCAATGTTGAAATGATTAAATTATTGAAATTAAGAATTGAATTTTAAAATGAATCATGAATATTTAATTAATGACTCATGATTTAAAGGAATAAATTGATTCATGTAAATGAAATTTCCCTACCATCCTTCATGCTTTGAATTTACGAAGTTCATGTGAATTGATTTATTAGTCATGCCATGAGTGATTTTCCAATTTTATATTTCACATTCCTAAGAGGATTTCTAGACCAAGTACTTCCTATTTATTCTTGAGCATATTTTTTGAGTGATATTGGGACATGTAACCGACCAGAACTTGTATTGAATTTTTTCATGTCTATGACTATGAAAAAACACATTTAAAATGATTGATGCAACCTTTGAAAAGATAATTTTCCTTAAAAGACCACCTTTACATCAATCCTTATTTTATCCTATAGAGACCATGAATGACCTTTATAGGAATGAGCCATATTTCAATCCATTTTTATCCATTCCTACCCTCCTCTGAGTATTTTCATAATATTTTAATGTTGAAGTGTGGGGGTAAAGGGAATCATGGTGGACGAGATGATATACATTATAAGGAAGAAGTGGGGTGGGGGTATTATTGTGGTAGTTGTAAAAGGTTGTGGAATCATTCATTATACTCTATTGTTTTCCACACTTGAATTAAAAAAATGACAAAAATAACAAAAATAACCAACAAAAAGAGAAAACAATGGGTTGTGATTTAGGAAAACAAAAAATAACCATTTTTCAGACCGATGATCTTATGATCCTATGTGGTTATGTGATGGATGTGAGGTTTTATATAATGATAAATTTCGAAAAAATAAAAAAAACAAAATAAAAAAATATTCAAGAGGGTGAAAAAAACATTCATTATGCTTACTTGATCATAACATTTTCTTTGAGTTTTGGGAAGTGGGTGTCACAATTTTAAAGGGGATAATTTCATTATATTTTTAATTTTGATATCATGCATAGTACTTATGAGATTAGCCTCCTCCTTGAGATTTAATTTTTAATGTATCAAATCCTACCAACCTTAATCCTCAAAGTCAATAGAACCTTAATTGCAAGTCCTCGTGATTTTATGTGTGTTTTGTCTTTATAAAGTGGATAATGTAGTTCATTTACAAGCCTATGGATAAGGATCATGTTTCTCAGGATGTAATCATAAATCTATTTGAATTGTATCATGAGTGATGAGAGAAAAGGATCAAAAGTGAGGTAAATCATGACTTGGAATATTTAATAATAATAAATGAAGGAGATTGAATGAATGAAATGAGAAGTTCCATTAAATTTCAAAGGCCAAAAGTAAAATATGTGAATTATTTGATTCTTCTAAAAATGAAAAATTAAATTGATATTTTATGTAGATTTTTTAAAGTTTTATTTCACATTGAATATTTTTTGATTTTATTGAATTGGAATTTGAATTTTGGTAACATTGGTGTTCTATGATTTCCATGTGGATATTTTATGCTTGAGGACAAGCATGGTTTAAGTGTGGGGGTATTTGATAGAGACAATTTTTATGAATATTTTTTTATCAAATAATGAGGATTTTTTTAATTCTTTTCAATGATAAAACCCATTTATTTCAATGTTTTATTAAAATAACAAGGATTGTTTTTTTTTAGTTTTTTTCTCGTCTGAAATCACAACATGGACCCACAACTCATTTCCCCAGCCCATGCCGGTATGGAGCGGTTCTTTATCATGCCACTACAGGAGAAGCAGAGGGCGAAGAGGAGCTTTGGGGATCCCCAAGGATACGCAGACGGCCTCACCGACAGGTTCACGACGCAGTTTCTGTCGAAAGAGATGCTATCCTTCCACTTCACCGAAGCCGCCTCCGGGAGCATGGAGAAGTAATTCGGGCAGACAATGGATACAGATTTTCGATATTTCATGTAATTTTTTGAGAATTAAATGAGAAAAATTCCTGACATTTCATCTTGGTGGTGATTAGAAGTCGGAAAAGGTCTATATATTCCATGATCCTTTTGTGTCGGGGGCAGGGAGGAGTAGGAGGAGTACAGTGAGGCCATGGGCGGTCTGTAAATGGTGATCATGGAGGTGATGGGAATCAGCCTTGGGGTGGGACGGAGCTACCTTTGGGATTTCTTCATTGGAAATGAATCGAATGTGTGTCTAAATTACTACCCTCTTTGCCGGCAATCAGAGGTGACGCTGGGGACAAGACCCCATGGCGATCCCACCTCCATTACCATCCTCGACTAGGATGCTATGGGCAGCCTCCAAGTTTCGTATGATGGGAGGTGGTATTCTATCGCCCCCGCTCCAGCCACATTCGTTGTTCTCATCGGAGAAACCTTTATGGTATATGCGTCCTCATTCACCACTGATCCATTTAACACATATGATTTTTATAGTCATAATGAACGTGAAAATCGCAGTCTTTGACGAATGGGATGTACAAGAGCTGCATACACATGACGGTGGTGAGTGAGCGGGGGGTGAGGAAGTTGATAGGATTCTTTCTGTGTCCGGTAAGGGAAAGGGTGGTTAGTCCCCTGCCGCAGTTGTTGGCTGATGGGAACCCCCGGAGGGCGTACCCAGACTTCAAATGGCCCACCTTCTATGACAGGTAACACCAATAAGATAAAACCATGAAGGTAACTCTGCGAAGGTAGAAGTACCACGCAAGTAACACCACAAATATAGAAATACCACACAGGTAACACGACAAAGACAATACCACAAAGGTAGAAGTACCACACAGGTAACACCACAAAGAAAGAAGTACCACACATGCAAAAGACTCATCTCACAATCTGGTATAACTTATGTACAGAAGTACAGATGATTAGTCATAAACTATATCATCTTATTCTATTAAGAAGAAATACTGCTGACCCACACATGATCGATAGGTAACTAACCCCTACTGACCCACATAGAATCTGACCCACACAAGATCGATATGCGTTGACCCACATAAGATCTCTGAGCACTGACCCACACAGGATCTGACCCACATAGGATCGATGTTCTTTCTTCACGTTGCAACCTGCCATAGGTTTCCTTGCACCCGGTACACATAAGTTCTGCAGAATCTTCCCCTTGAGATATCGGTCATACCTCTGCCACCACTAAGCTCCACAAAGTAATAACTCAAAAGACCTCCATTTCGTAAGGGTTCCAACGTGATAGACGGCGCGTAAATTGGATGCCCGGTCGGTGAGTTATAAGCGTTTTAGCTTCGGGGGCCCGGTTTGATTCGGGTTCGATCCAACCCGGCCTTACTCCAACTGTCTAAAAAACTCAATTGGATAATACCAAAAGAACCATCTCGATATAAGGATTCCAACACTGTAGACGGTTCATCAAACAGACTTTCAGTTCTCAAGATATGATCCTTTAAGTGTTCCAAGGTCCGGTCAGGGCTGGGTCCGTTCTGACCTGGTCGGACCGACCCTGCCCGACTCGCTTTGGGCTGGGTCGAGGTGGACTCGGCCTGATGGTCCGGGGTGGAATTGGCCCGATGGGCCGATGTTTGGTCTGACCCGCTAGAGGGGTGGTCCGCAAGGGCCGCCCACTACGGGCCACAAGGGGGGCGGCCCGACCAATATAGGGTGGCCCACAAGGGGGTAGCCCGTAAAGGGGCCGCTCGACCCGCGTGGGGCGGCGACCCGTTCTGGGGAGGTGGCCTCTTTGAGAGTGACAAATCGGTCTGAGGGCAGTGGCCCGGTGTGAGGGCGCATGCCCGCTCCAAGTGCGGGGGCCTGGTGCGAGGGCCGCGGCCTGGTGCGAGGGTGGTGGCCCGCTCCGAGAGAGGCTGTCTGATCTGAGGGCGGTGGCCTGACCTGGGGGCGGTGGCCCAGTCCGAGGGCAGTGGCCCCGTCTGATGGCGGTGGCCTAGTGCGAGGGAAGCGCGCCGACTCGAGGGTGGCGGCCCACTCTGAAGGCTGCGGCCCAGTTCAGTCCGATGTAGGGGGTGTACCCCCCCGGTCACCCGGATTCCCAAAAAGCAAGGAGGCCATTCAGTTGGTGAGGTGGCGGACGATCTGTGACCCTCCTCTTGCGGCGTGCGTCGACGTGTTCGCGGTCTTCCAAGGTGGTGCAAGGAAAGCAAGATACTGGAGGGTTCAGTCTGGGTTTGTTAGGCCTGCACCCCCCGCATTAGTTTACAATATGAAGGATATTAAGGGACTTCAATAAATAGTTGTATTGAACACAAGATTAACACTACAAGATTCCCTGCAATAACCTCCCGTGAAGACGGATGAATCGCGGGTCAACCCATTAGTTGGATGAACCGCGTTCTTCGTATAACTTTAAGAATGTGGAAGAGGGAAACAAAAATGAACAAAAGAAAATAACCCCCTACCAGGATGAGACGTCTGCTGATGAAGGTCGACAAAACCTCCTTTATCGTTGTCGTAGGTTTGTGACTCGGCGGCGCTCGTCACCGCTCATTGGAACCAGTCTCGTCCTCCTGGTGGTTGGTGTCGTTGTGCTTTGCCAGAGCTTCGTCATTTTGTGAAGCCGTGCCAACACCCCTCCCTGAGCTCCATATAAATAGGAGATGAGAAGGTGTGTATAACGCTTGGGGAATTAATGATGTTCATTTAATTAATGAACCTATCGAATTTCCAATGGTGTGGTTACATGAAAAGAAGAGTTAAGCCATTTGTCGGCTAGACACATCGTCGGTCCTGCCAGTGTCGTTCGTCTGTTGGAGGAAAGAAGGAAAATAAAATAACAAAACATGTTATTTTATTAATCTTTCAAAAGACTAAAAAATAACCTTTTCACCTGACCTACTGCGGTCGAAGTTATGCCTCTCTTAGGAGAATCCCAGCGCTATGGGTTCATTGATGCCCTTAGATTTTGAAGTCGAACAACAGTTCAAAAGTTAGAAAACACCATTCATGCATTTACTAGACGTACCCAATAAAAATTTCATAAAATTGTTAACAGTCACCATCAACCCTCACCAGTTGAGGTTAGGATTTTCCTAATTGAAACATTCCCCAACGAACCCAACAGTAATCTTGGATTTCCAATCCAAGTTACCATTTAAATGTTATGGATTTTATAATAAAATAATTTTCACATAATTATTTTATTTACGGCCAAAAAGTAACTTTCACTGGTGGCCCGCGCCGGCCAATGTTATTATCTTCTTAAAGAGAGAATACCCTCACGAGCTCAGCAGTGGTCTCAGATTTTTAATTCGAGTTATCTCTCATGAGTTATAAGCATTTGAAAAATAAAATAAAATAATTTAATTTTTTTATTTACGGTTATTCCATTTTCAGGTTTTCTCAGAGGAGGCCTGCACTGACTAAAATTAAGTCTTTCTTAGGGTAAACCCGCCATTCTGAGCACAACAATGCCCTCAAAATTTTATTTCGAGTAACTGTTTAATAATTATTCCACTTTTCCAGGAAAACTGCTTACATGTGCTAATTTAATCTTAACAAAACTTTGAGGGATCATTCTGGACACCCTGGGCCTCAGAATTGCGCACCGTCAGATTTTGCGGTCTCAAAATAATTCCATATAATAAAAAACTTTTATGGAATTTCAGAGAAATTACAATAGTTATCATGTTAACTACCTCAAAAAAAGCATTGAGGAAGTCATGGAATCAAAATCTTGGTCTTATGTTCGAATGAAGTGTGAAAATTCTTATTGAACATAAGTTTCTTCATAGATTAAAAGGGTATCCGTTCAATTTTGGGAGAATTATGATTTTTGCAACCAACATTGGTTGAATTTTGTGACATTGACAACGAGGAGAAATGATATCTTAGAGTTGATCCATTCCAATATTTGGAAAGCAGTGTTTATATCCCTGTAAGAGAATGGTGCTTTGTACAATTCGTTGATAATTATTCCATGAGATGTTAGGTGTACCCAATCAAGAGGAAATCAAGTGTTTTTAAAGTCTCCAAAACATTCAATGCCTGGATGAAGATGGAATCATGAATGAAGATCAAGTGTCTGAGGATTGATAGTGGTGGAAAATATTCAAGTGAAGATTTTGATACTTCTTTTTCAATGAGAAGGCATCGAGAGACAATTCATGGTGTTGTACACACCTCAACAATATTGAGTGGCAATGTTGGTGAACATAAACTTTTTGGATAGAACAAGGGAGATATTGAAGACTATAAGAATTTTCAAGAATTTATGGGATAAAGTAATGAATATCACATGTTATGTGATCAATTGATTTACTTTTGTGATGATTGATATGAAAACACTAATGAATATGTTGAGTGTTAAAACTACTGATTGTGCTTGGTTACATACTTATAGAGGTCATGTATCGGTATTGTTTAATGATCAGGAAATATTGATGTTGGATTTGAGATCCAATGAATGTATATTCTTAGAATACATTGATGGTGTGAAGGAGTATCATATGTGGGACCCCACACCCCATAAACTTATCCACAACATGGATGTTATATGTCTAGAAGATAAGGTGCATGTGATGATTAATGGGTAATTAATGAAAGAGAACACATATACTATAACAGTTGGGGTGGAGGAAGAATCCATAGAAGAACCAATTTCAATTGTGGAGCATGATGATAAAGTTATGATTGATTTTGGACTATGACGATCAACTAAAGATAAAAGAGAACCAATATGGCACATAGAATTTATCACTGAGAGAAATATTGTGTACTAATTATTGATGGAGGCAGTAATCAAAATTATTTTTTGGAGGTGATGTGGAGTTCAGAAATATCCACCTGGATTGAAGCAATTCAGGAGAAACTTGATGCCCTTCACTAGAACAAGACTTGAGATATTGATTCATTGCCTCATGGAAGGAATACTATCTACAAAAACAGGTTATTTAGGATCAATTGTGGTGAAAAGGAATAATTGTAAAGATATCATGCAAGACTGGTGGTCAAAGGATATGCGTAGGGAGAAGTTATTGATTTCAAGGAAATATTTTCTCCCATTGTTAGAATAATGACTATTTAGATAGTTATGGGGATGTGTGCAATATATAGTTTAACTATAGAGTAGCTAAATGTGAAGAGAACTTTTCTAAATGGTGATCTTGATAAATAAATATATATTCTCTAATCGGAATGTTTTTCAAAATAAGGAATAGTGAACTTGGTTTTTAGGTTGAGGAATTTTTTTATGGTATTAAGCAGGCACCAAGGTGTTGGTACAAGAGATTTTATTCCTATATCATGAGTATTGGACACAAAATACTTCATTCAGATACATGTGCATATTTCATGTGTTCATGTTGTAATGATTTTATCATTCTTCTATTGTATGTGGATGACATGTTGATAGTTTTCATGGGAGTATGATGTAAAGTAATTAGGACCAAAAAATAATATCTTGGGATACATATTTCATGAGATAGAAATAAGGGTATGATTTCTCTATCAAAAAATAATTTCTTGAGGAATATCTTGAAATACTTCCACATGAGACATTATAAGCCTATATTTACACCACATACTGTTAATTTTATGTTATCCTCTATGATGAATCCTAAGAGTGATAACAATGAAGTTTAGAGGATGGAGATGTCTCAATTACATTATGCACCAGTAGTGGGTATTATGATATTATCTATGGTATATACTAGACTGGAAATTGCACATGTAGTGGGAGAAGTTAGTTGGTATATCGAGAATTAAATATGGGAGCATTGGAACATATGAAAGAGGACCCTTAGATACATCATGTAGATCTCATATGTTGTATTCTGCTATTGAGGATCAAATTTCACTATTAGAGCCTATACAGATTCAGATTTTGTAGGTGATTATGACCAAAAAAAATACACTTTGGGTTATGTGTTTAATTTCATAGGATGAGTTGTGATCTAGAATTCAATGTTGTATTCTGTTATATATTTATCCACGACTAAGGTAGAGTACATGGAAACTACATAGGCTTGCAAAGAAGTGATTTAGATGTGAAGGTTTCCATAGGATTCCGGACAATGAAAGCAGTATATCCAATTTTTTTGTGACAATCATAGCACCTTGAAAATTAAAAGTATTCTATCTTTTCATTCCAAGATAAAGCACATTATGGTACAATATCACTTTGTTTGAGATGTGGTAGAGGAAGGAAGAGTGGATATGCAGAAAATTTATATTGAAAAAAATTAGGTTAATTTTATGATGAAGCTTATTAACTTTGTTGTGTTAATATAGTAAAAAAACCTTAATCATAATCATAGATATAAGATAAACATGGTTGGAGGATAGAAAAGATTTGTGGAAATATTATTGGTTCCCAATCAGATATCCATGTGTGATATATATTGGCATTTGTTTCTCCCAAAAAATTTTTCTCCCTTGATTTTTCAAAGGGGGATAGTGTGGTTAGTGGGATGGGTGGAAAAAATAACCCATGGAGTTAAATAGAGGAGGAAGATCAAGTAGGGTCCTTGCCTATAAAAGGTAGAGTGCTTTTATGGTTTTAGCATCATCACCTCAAGTATTGAGCTTCCTATTTCAAGATTTTGAGTGTTGTATTTTTTGAGGTGCATTATACATTACTCAAGAGAGTTAATTAAATGGAAATTTTCCTTATAATATAAAAAGTGTGTGTTTAACCTCTTTTACCATAGTGATATCATTCTATTTTTCTATGGTCTTTTACCCGTCTTTATTTTAGGGGTTTTCTATGTTACATCTATTGTTAATTTTTAATTCATTTTTACCTTACTTTTATCTCACAATTATCACATCATGAAAGGGACAATAATATTTGATCTCAATAGCAGCCTTACTAAATATTTTTTTTATCAGATTCTATAAAAAAATTGTTGGTTGTGCTATGAGGTAGCCCACTTTCAATGGAGTAATTGAGTTGTATGGGTATAATTTTGTTTCTCAAAATTACAGAACAAAAATTTAACAAGTTTATAATTATATAAATAGTAGGAAGAATCAAGAAAACATGAATAATACAATTATTTTAATGAATTATCATAATCATAAGTGTTACATGGTGATTCTAACAAACCATAAACAAATAACGAGAGAATAAAGAGTACCGATTCATGTAAAAATTTACAATAGATAACATGCTAATGAGAATATATATAACCAGTTTGATATTAATACTGATAAGTACCAAGATCTATTAGAGATAACAGTCTCAAACATAAGTGAGATGATCAATAGAAATGATTGACATAAAGTAGTAATCAAATCATAAAGAGGACCATAGGTTTTTGACATTATTTATCTATTTGGCCTATATGCATGGTGCAGGGGTACCAAGATTCCATTATGAAAAAATGTTATTATAAAAGATATGTGATAAATAGTGATACATAATGATATAAGAAAAAGGAACATGAGGAAAATATCCAAAGTTCAGGTTCTTGAAATGTCGGGACTCATAGTAGAACCAGGATGGGGATTCATCATATACTGTGCACCTTGGAAAAACTCAAACAACACACGCAACATAGAACTAAATAATAATCAAATACAAGGCATAAATAACCGATATAAAAGAAGAAGAATAACATACTAAGGACCCTTACTAGGGATAAATCTCTCCTATATGTTTTCATAGAGCCTCTATGTAATTAGGTCTTGTTTTTAGGGTCATCGATATTGTACTCGTATATAATCGTCATTTCCATCTAGGGAAAAGGAACACCATGGAACACTAGGATCTAATCATAGCTCCTCACCAAGAATAGATGAAGATGATCAAAACTTTTCTGGATCACTATTTCTTCTTTGGTAAGTCAAGGAATCCCACCAGTTCCCCTTTATCTACTCTTCTCCCTCAACGAAAACTAGAGCTCCCAAAACCATGTAGATTTTTCACCCAACTAAATCTCCCACAAGTGGAGAGGTAGATTCCAAATCGAGGAGTTATTTTAGTAGGTTTAGAGGAATAAAAGAGCATATAACCAAGGATATGAAAAATCTAGATAAGTGTCCCAACATAACCACTTAAAATACAAAATAAGGACATATGACATCAGAGGATAAGCTATAAAGGGTCACCCATAGATCAAGTCAATCCGTTTCATGAAGAATAAAAAAAGGGAGGAATAGAAAACCATAGGATCATAAGGATCAATGGATAAACATCAGGTATGAGGATGACATAGATCAAATGGGAATGCGAACCAAGGATAATGGAACATGCCCATGGTATAAAACGAACAAAAGGCCCACATGAACTAATAAAAGTAGCTGAAGCTAAATAATACATAAATACAACATATAAAAATACAAAAAATTAAATGAAAATGAATAGTATGACAAGTAAAAAAATGAGTATCACCCCGAATTTGGGGAATCATATAATGATGATATTATTCATTTAATATTATTAAATCCCCTTTAACCAAACAAAAATTTAATGGATAAACATAAGGCACTTTATTTAAACAACAACACCATATTGTCTATAATACATCAAGATCAAAAGAGTAATCATGCTAACCAAATATACCTATTAAAAACCCTATCAGAACTATTGGAAGACCCCCAATCACCACAATGAGGCCCAGTAAGTAAAGGAGATCCTTCGAGTCAACTAAAGAAAAAAACATCACCACTGCGATCATAAAAACCATACTGAGCATCAGCGGAATGGGAAGCACCATCTTCTTCCTTTTGAGTTTTAGAACACCGTACAATTTGGCTTCATAGGACACTTTTTCGACCATTGCTCTAGTGACCATTGAAAGCTAACAGTTATAAAAAAATAGTCATTGGACCTTGTTAGGATAAGTGAACTTATTTAAATATTAATTAGTTTCCAAATAATTGAGTTTTGATTAAGGTTATAATTAAACCATCATTTATGAACTCTAAAAGGATATGGTGTAAAACTTCATTTCACCCTTAAGTGATTTTGAAAAGAATTAAGGAATTCAAAACACTTTCAGAATTTTTCAAATACAATGTAACTATTTTCATTTCATAAATAATGTTATAAATTATGTTTAAGTTATTCAAATTAAATTATGTTTTGATTGAACTATGTTTTCGAGGATACTAGCATCTAAATTATAATGTAAGTTTATTAAAATTTCCTTTTCGTAACTTTTTAAGTTAAAAAAGTGGTTTAGTATTTTTAATTTTAGAAGTAATTTTAACTAAAACAAGTTTAATTTTTATTCATTAATGTTTAAGAATATAATTTTTTTTATAGTTTTAATAAAAGGATAGTTTCATCTTCTTAAAACATTTTTAGTGTAGATTTTTCAAAACAAAATTGGCCCACTAGGGCTTGCCCTTTTGGCTGGGGCCGAGGGAGGCAACTCACACGAAGTGGCTAAGCCTGACCCTTAGCCCCAAGCTAAGGATGGACCATTCTTGGGAAGAGGTTCCTAGAAGGGTGCTCGAGAGTGAGAATGAGTGTATAGGCGCACCGGTGCGGGTGTGAGGCCACAACGGGGTCTGGGTAGGCCGAGGACTGGGGGCGGGATGCCGTGTATAGGGCCCCCTTCGTGGGTGCTGTGTGATTTCTGAGCACTCGTTGGGAGGCCTGGGGTTATAAGGGAGGGAAAAACCACTCTCAGTTTCAATGTGGGAAGTAGTTTTTCAAGCGAAACACGATCTGGACCATTGGATCATGTCGCGCGCGATCTGTGCCATTATTTTTGATCCCACACTCGACCCTAAGCGACCACATCTCTCTCTACAGTTTTTGTCAGCCGTTCGATCTGGCATGATCTAATCATGGCCGTTTGAGGTTTTTAAATTTCCGCATCGAACTTATACCATCTGATGAATCTTAGATGTAATATAAGATGCTCAATTATGTTAAAACAGTGAAAACATCTCATCCCTTGGATTGACGTTGGGATCGATCTGGACCGTCTATTTCCCCCCAACATTTCTCTAGCCACGTTGTCTTCTTCCTCCACGCATGGGTTACACAACGAACTCTACCCTGTGGCACACCCCTCGTTTTCTTCACCTCTAACCATTGGGGACCCCCATGTCTCCTCGTTTTCATCAAGCACGACACCCCCCATTGAATGCAATACAAGTGGGTACGTTTTTGTGTGAAAGGTGGTGTGTGAGATTTTGTATATAAATAACTGACACCTCTCGGTTCTTCTCTCCCATTCAAGTCTCTAGTGAGCCCGACCAACCCACCCTGAAGTCCTCCTTTCCCTGGTTTTTAAAGTAAGGGGTTTTATTTTTTCCTTGTTTTGATTCTTTGAGAATATATACACTCATATGTTTGAAAAAATATTTTTTTTAACCTTACGGTTTAGTCCCAACATTATTAAATATTGAACCAAGGCCATCGGGTTCTCTTGCATTCAAATATCATAAAGAATGTAAGTATTATACCAGGCCTCGTTTTGTTGTTTTGAAAATACATATATACTTTTGGTTATATGTAACTATGTTGGTTATATGCAGGAATGGGAATGACCTTTCTACTTCAGTTATATGTATGAAGTTTGTGTAAAATTGTTCATGCACTGCACATATTCACATACACTTAATTTCATATATAAATAATAAATAAATTTTGAAAATTTTATAAATATGATTGGGTTTTTATAAAATTATTAGTTTTTAGGTTTTCATAAAAAAAAATTTATGACTAAGGGCATGACCAGCCCTATTCAAAATGTTGTTTAACTAATATTCATAGGGGATTAACACACATGGGTGTGCCAATATTTCAGTTTTAGTTCGGGTACATACATATATTTTATATGTTGTGTGAACCTTCATTTCAGTTGTTAAGGTCCTTACACATTAAGTCTCAAGTTTAGGTGGAATTTTAAATACATAAGAAATAGGGTGTTAAACAAAACTTATATCCACATTTAAGAGTAACTTATTTGTTTTCAGTATGTTTTAAATGATATTGATTATGGTAAAGATTCATGCTTTCTATCATGGACAATTTTCAGTATTATGTAAAGGCTTAACAATATTGAATGTTTTAGCATGTCCAAGCTCCAAACCCTACTTGATATTTTTGGTTCACCTTGTAATCAATTGGATGATTTTTTTTAGAATTTCAAGAACAAACTTCCATGTGATAAATTCTAGTTTTCTGTTCTTTCATTACCATATATATCAATGTATGTTCCATAATCTACCATTCTTCTTTCCTTTTAATAAAGTTCATATGATTGTTAGCTTGGTTTTTAATCATCTAGATTCCTTTCTCACTTATAAGATATGTAAATTCAACTACTATGACCAACTATGAATAAACTATTCATGGTGGTTTGGTACATCTTGAATATAAAACCCCATTTAAGTAATGTATTGATATATGTGGCTCACATGAATGTAAAGACATATTAAGGGTGCACCCTGATAGCACTCCAATGCATTGGGTAAAGAATTAATATCTAGAGATGACAAGCTTTATGATACCCTGGTGAATAACCTCTGTAGTTTTTCTTTATTGATACCTTGGGGATGAACCTTGGTGATATGTTTATGAATGTCTAAATGAAATGTGGAAGCCACATATTTAAGTCATGTTACAATTTCTTTTCAAGATGATATTCCTATTTTTTCACTACTCTTTCCCTTATGTTTTTATCAAGTTCTTATTGATGTCACAAGTAAATGTTTGGGGCATGATTCGTGTAAAATAGTGACCAACATATGAAATTGAAGTTTTTTTTCTTCACGTGCAACTCTAATTAAGTATTAATATTAATGGATTAATTTGGTCTTAAACATTCATACTTTATAGTTGTTTAGGATATTTTTTACTTCCCCTTTTTGAAAATTTCTTAATTGATTCATATATTCCTTGAAAATCTTAGTTGAGCACTTTTATTTTATGTTACATGTGTTATAGTTTTCTATAAGAGAATATTCTTTGGATATTTTTTTTTAAAAATGATTTCAAAAGATTCATTGGTTTATTTTAAACCCCTTACTCGACATTCTTATTATCACCCTACATTTTGAATTTTAAATTTTCAGGTAACATCTTTTATCAGATGAAACATTTTTGAAGTTTCTGGTTTCCTACAACCCGAATTGAACTTGATCCTCTCTATGGGATGTGATGTGTGTTTATTGGTGTTTGTTTTTGTTTTAAAATGAAACATCATGTTCAGAAGGCACCAACTCCTAGTTTTTCTGGGGTCGGGTCTTCACATAATACATGGAATTAAAACCATTTAATTTACAATATTGAGTGAATAAAGTTCAAAAATCTTCACCTTGTAGATGAAATGCATTAACCTAGACACACGATGTCCCAACATCACCTATAACAACACAAGATTTTACAGTATGCCACTTCTTAAATAAGTTCATTTTATTTGATAGATTATGTTGTATTCAATACCAAAATATGTTTATGCTACCCACAACAATGAGTTGGCTTGCGTTACATGCAGGACCGAGTTTTACCAAAAAACAATATATTATTAAAATAATATTATTTAATATAATTATAAATAACCTAGCCATTAAGTTAGTGGTTATGAATAGTATTAACTATCTAATGAAAATTTAGGCCTGAATTTATTGGTTCTAAATTAATTAAAAATGGATATAGTAACCAACTGAATATTTATGAGATGTTTTTTAAAGAACTATTTTTATGCACACAAAGTCATATTATTCTAATAAATTAAATTAATTACTATTATAGAATGATATTCATGATATATATATTTTATATATTAAATAAAATATTTTTGATATTCATATAATATATTTGAGAGTTATAAGATAATAACAAACCCAATATTACTCAAAAAACCTATTTTTTAATAAAAACAATTTAATCGTCTTTTAAAAGAGAACCTATTTTAAATCCAATTTTTGACAATTTTATGAATTCTATTTGAAAAAGTAAACTTCATATTTTAAATATAAATATAAAATTTTACTTTAGTTAAATTTTTGGTATTTTCAGATAAGTTTCATGTTTTGATGAATAGTGAAAAATACTAAATTTTAATCGAAAACAAATTTTTTTCATCACAATAATTTATAGTGTTAAATTATATTATTGAATATTTTCAAAGTATAAATAGATTATTTTTATCATTTAATACAATTTAGGTTATTCTAATCAACTTTACAATGAATTTAAATATAAAAATGTTTCAATCGTTTGCAGGTTTAAACTTTAATAACTCGTTTTCTCACGCAATCAACAAGATTAATTTTAAATTAATTACTAAAAATTATATGTTTTGAATTATGAAAAATGGATTCTATATTTGTAATTAGTGGGTCTAAATTATGTCAATAGTTTGCTTTTATTTTGGGTCATATGAATAGTAAAATTTAGTATTATTTTTATTACCACAGTTAAGGGTAAATTAGGTAATTATGGATATAAATGATATTATAAAATTACACCAAAACTTGTCCTAATTTCATTTAATGAGTGTTTTTCAACCAAAATCATCATTAGGTCGAAATTATACTCTATTTAAGACACTTGGATGAGAATAAGACATTTATTATATTTTATTTAAAGATAAGTTAAAAATGTCATACTCATGTTTTTAATAAGTATTACATTTTTAAAACATGGTTATAGAAAAGATAAATTAGACTATACATATTCATTTGGAAGATAATAAATTTATCTTCATCATGATAATTTATTTAAAATGTTTAGAGAAGAAATAATTTAATCAAATGCTTTCATAATAATGATGTAGTAATTGTTTAATTAATGGAAGTAAAAAATATATGATATTAAAAACATTAAAATAAATAAAATTCGACATAATTAATGACATCCATGAATTTTATAGATAATTTAGAAATGTTAGTGATACATTATATGTTTTGGTTTGATGTTATCATGATGTTATGATATTTTTTAAAAAGACAAATATTGAATGGTATCAAAAATGAAAAAAATGATAGTGTGAAATAAAGAATATTTTATTAAATGATAAAAAATTTATAAAAATATAAATTTGGCCAAATAACTACAATAAGGTTAAATATGTCATCAATGATCCATCTGGGTTTCGTTTATCATTTTATAATAACTATATTATCCCTAAAGAGTAAAAAAATTTGTCATGGTAAGAGTTAAAGGGTTTAACTAAGGGTTAAAGACAAATGATAAGCTTAACATTGTGACCTAAAAATGTCGAAATTTTTTTTGAGAGGATTTGGACCCATACTCATCTTATGATTTAAATAACTCACTTTTAAGACATTTTTAATTAAAAAATAATATATATTAATTTAATATTTTGGGAGTTTCCTAAAATGACCGACCTAAATTATAAAAGGGAACTTTCTCCCTCACTTCCTTACACCAATTTGAACCTTCTAGATCGACCAAACCCTGCCCATTTATCTTCTTAACTTCCATATACACATATTAGAGGTTCCGGTCTTCTCAAAAGACTAACCCTAGTGTCTCTAAGAGGAGATCTGTAGAGACCCAACCCCTGAAGGCCCGAAACTACTGTCTACTACTATTGCATTGACATGATTACAAGAAATTTAATCCCAAAGGACTAAGTGTTCAGTAGTCTTGATAAAATAGATATATACATGAGAAAATAATAAACTAATTACTACATATTTTTCTTCTTATTTCTAAATAAATATCTTTGAGGATAACTCTAATCTAGTTAGTAAATCCCTACACATCTTTCATAGTATGTTTATTGGATTCCTAGGTAAATAAATATAATAAGGGTGAGATAAAATTACTAGTATGGTCAAAATATAGTGGAAGAAATAATGAATAAATGAGAATAATAATTATGAAATGGTGAATTACTGAATTCACATGCCATATAATGAATAAACCGAGAAAGAGGTGCATAAACAACATGACAAAGTAATAAATGAATACACATGACATTAAAATAACTAGATAATAAAAAAGAAATATGGTAAGGTAAGAAACTAAAACACATAATATCTAAATAATTAAATATTAAATGTATCCATATATATGTTGAAACATAATATCATGGATGAATAATGAATGAAACTAAATTAGGTAACTGCTTTCTAATTGACGCCATGTCTGAGGAACATGAAAACATATACTGTGAAGTCCCTTCATGCGACATTTTAAAATATTCTTATTTGCACAAATAATTTGTCTCATGAGAACCTATTGATGCATTTTGGATCTATATAATGTTTAGTATCCTACCATCATTTATTTTCCAAATTTTTCCTAAAATTGAATAATCAAAATAAATAATATTCCTTATCAAATATCTATATTGAATAAAGAAGATGATATTAAAAATATTTTCTGAAATAATACAACAACTGTCAAAGTAGACATCATATGTAAAATGGTATTTGGGTTAGGAAATTGTAACATCCATGATGAATGAAATGGATAATTAGGGGTAAATTCAATGTTCATTGATAAAAGGAGATTGAATATTTCAAGGGGAATAAAAAGTAATTCAATGAAGTGAATGTGAATAATATACTTAGAAAAATAATTAATAAACCATTCAAAGGAAGAATACAGATGATATCAATACAAAAAAATCTTAAGTGGAGTGAAAAAAGGGTTCACTACTACAATATAGGCCTTTAAAAGTGTGAGAATAGTCCTTTATCAAATCTAATAAAACACTGTCAATATGAGTGTGGTTAAAAGTTCAAAACATTATCAGTGCTAAAAAAGAACTGTTAAGGCCCCCCTTTGACAATGATAAAAAAACATTGTTAAAAGGATCCTTTAACAAAACTTTTTTAGTGATTTTAAAGGGGGCCTTTAATAACACTTTTTTAGTGATGATAAAGGTAGCACTGTTAAAGGGGGTAAAATTATATTTTTTTTGGACAAGTATGAGATTGACCCCCTTTATCAGCGCTTCCATGAACCCTTTAATAGTGCTCCACCCCCCTTTATCAGTACTTTTCATCCAGCCACCTTTTATCATCACTTTGTGAATTTCTATCCTTATGTGCATATTTATGGATTCCAACCCTACACCTCTCCTTCAAAGATGAAACACCTTTACCACTACACTATGTTGTTTTGATGTCTATTTAATGATATTTCTGTTTATATATATATATATATTTACATATATTTATATAATTATCTTAAAATACATTTATACAACATATATACGTGTGTGTGTGTGATATATATATACTTATATTTATTTAAATATACTATATATTATATTCATTTATATATAATGGAATATAATATAAATATATATCTCTTTATTAATACACACATATGTATATGTATATATAATGTAAAAATGGATAGATATTATTTTAAATACATCTTTAGAATATGTATTTATTTAAATATATTAGAATATACATTTTTACATAAATATATTGATATATGTATTTATATGAGTGATTTATTATAAGTAAACATAAGAAACATGCATATATTTAATTATAAATAACATTAAATTATGAAAAAATGATAACATTTCACAGCCATAATATCAATATAAATGTAATACCTAGGAATAAAATTAGTCACCGCCAAAAAGGCAATAATACACCCTTAAAATAGGTTGAAAATCCATCGAATGTCAAAAAATCAGGGTACCCTGACTAAAAACTCTAATTTTGAGATCTTATGAGATTTTTTGGCCATTAAACATGTGATAGAGGTTTACCATTATCACTAAGGGTGTACATCTCATCAAAAAAATTGATTTGATATGTGGTAGAGCATAAATGGATACCCAGATCAAAATTTATCACTGTTTAATGTTTGAGTTACTTTTTCAACTTATTTTAGATATTTTATTATTTTTTTGATTTTCTATCTTCAAATTGATATTAAATGACTATTATTCAAAAATATAAGAAAGTTATTAATTAAAAATATTCTATTTATTTATTTATTAATCCATTTTCACAAAATATATTATATATTAATTATAAAATTCTTTTTACCTTATCTAAAACATATTTTTAAAAGTATATATTATATTTATTTCAATATAAATATATTAATATATTAATATATTATTCTTAATGATTTTTTAAGTATACCATTATCAGTGCTACCAAAAAATCGTTGATAAAGAGGGGTCTTTATCAGCGCTTCTAAAAAAGCGTTGATAAGGACCCCCTTTAACCGTGTTCTTTTACAAGTAATGTTAAAAGATCCCATTTATCAGTTCTTTTTTAAAATTCTTAATAAAGGTACCCCTTTAAAAATGTTTTTTTATCATTATTAAATACCTCCTTTAATAATTTTTTTTTGTGCTGACAAAGGGGGTCTTTAACATCATTTTTAGCTAGCTCTGTTAAATCCATAGTATTAAATAAACCTAGTTTTTTAGTAGTTTCTATTGATGCTGATGAATAGAAATACTATAAAACAATCTTTAAAAAAATTGGGGAAAATATCCTATGATTATGAATACCTTTTGGAAAAACTTTTCTTTGAAAATCACTTTAGAAAATAATTGCTTTATAAAATAACCTTTTAGACATGAAAGGGAAGCTTCATAGAAATGATGATAGGTAAATCCTTACTTTTCATTTGAGGTACAAGAACATTCTATTTGCATGTTTAATGGTTAGAAAAATACAGTGTTTGTAAAGAGAAAAGAATATTCCTTTGAAAACAATGGTAAAATAAAAAAAGGATGAAAACTTCTTTACCAAATCATTTTAAAAATATTTTTGATTTTTTTTATTAAAACATAATATTTAAAAGAAAACAGGTTCTCCAACTAAATAGATAAATAAAGTCGGGTTTTCTTAAAAAAAATTATAAAACATTTTCAGTAACAAAGAGTGTAAAAATGGTACTAATACTTGAAAATAGTCATGAATAACTAGATAATAATGAAAGGACTTGTTTTAAAATTGTTCTACAATTCCCTCTAATGTAAGTTCCATTGCAATATTATTATTACTATTCTTAATGAAAATAATCTTTAAACATCCCAAGGGGTCCCATACAACTTTGAAAATTTTTAAATCATATGCCTCATGAAGGAATAATATTGAATGGAATTTTCAAATACAATAACAATAAAATAATTCATGATATCTTAAATCAAAATTGGTAGTATATACACCACACAAAATAATCAAATTTTTAATATGACATTTATCTCACAGATGTAAAAAGTGAGATGAGAATCCGTTACCTTGAGTTTCCTTTCGGGTGAACATACTTTCACTTCTTGGATAATAAACTTATTTTAATTTTCTAATTTATTGAGAAACTTTTTTCAAGTTTTTAATTAATTTTATTTCACTTTTTACTATGTTTTATACAATTACTTGAAAAATTCAGTTTATGTTGGGTGTTTAGAACAACTTCGGATTACATGTCAAAAACAACATTGGTCGGTCAACTATGGTTAAAGGGGTCATTATATAACATCTCAAAAATAATAATCATGAAATAATTATCATATTTTTTCATTAATCATGCATTTAAAATAAATTATTAAATATGGTTTTGAAAAACGAACCAACGTTACAATCATGGAGATTGTAGGTTGTACGTACGAAAGAGTAAGGCTCTTATTTTTCAATGATTGTTATGGAGAGAAGGTATGTAACACCATATCGATCCAAAATGATCATTATATCATAAATAACATATTGTTAAATCATATATACTTTTATATAGAATTATTGTGATGTAAAATGACTCACTTCATGTTGAGGAGACGGTAGTCCACATGTCCACGAATGACGTTATCACTTTTTAAGTGTGTGAAAGAATAATAAAGAAAATAATATATATATATATAGTGTACACACAGAAAGGTAATTATTTCATTAATATCATATAATGGTTTTTTATGTCGCATATGTTTAATTATAATCATCATTTATACATTCCATGGATCGTGTGAACAAATCATTTCGCTTTGAGGGGCAGTAATTCACACTTCCTCAAACAAAGTTATCGTATTAAAAAATGGAAAGTATTAAAGGTATGTGTTATAAAAAAATTAAAGAAGTATAATGAAATAAAAAGTATCATAAATATCATATATAAACAGAGTTTCCATCATAATTTCCAACCATGAATGTTGGTAAAGGAAAATGAACAATCATCATTTCGTGAGGCAGTAGTTTGTCGTACACAGAAACAATATGTTCGTCACCCATTAGATGGAAGTGTGTGTAAGTGTAGGTATAAAATTTAGCATAAAAAAATAATATTATATTAAGGATAAGTGTGTTATTATATAATAATATATTAAGAATATATGAGGGGTTGGAGAATGGAAATAAAACTAGAAAGCTTGCGAGAAGACATTACCTCTTAATCGGGTAACTGCTTTTGGTTTCTACCAAAATGATTACTTGGAAGGATTTATACTAAAATGGAGGCTTATAGTTCTAGTGGAGGGATGTTGGAAAGCTATATGGGAAGTTATTTTTCAAATCTAAGAGGTATGAGATGTGTCATAAATGGGGAGAGGTGGAGGCCTTTTATATGGGAGGAAAAGGACTCACTTGGTCTTTTGAAATCAAGTTGGGTGTACCCATGATTTAACCAAAAGAAATGTCATAAAAAATCAACCAAAATAAATAATGGAAGGTTAATGTCCTCATTATGTCCATAAAAGGGGGTTTGGAGAAGTTTATAGGTCACTTGGCCACTTAAGTTAAAGGTTTAGTCCTTTATTATTCTTAAGTTTACCTTAATAATTGAAATTATTTTTAATTACATTGACTAATATTTTTATAATAAAAAAATTTGGCCTTATTATAAATTATAAATTATTTTTATTTCAAATATGAAATCAATTTTTCCAAATTTTAATCACAGATGTGGTAGAAATTAATTTAAATATAATCCCCAAGATGGGATGACAATGCATTTTTTTAAGGTAAAAAGGTATGAAAGTTTGCTATTTTTATTATCAATTTAAAATTAAAATTTATTCCAATGATATAAATTGTATTAAATTATAAAAATATTATCTAATTAAACATTAAAACCAATTAAAAATATAATTTAACCTTATAAATAAATTAGATAAAAAAGAAGTTTTGAACTAAAATTCAGTATTTTTAACTATTCATTAAATATGAAATGTTTCAGAAAAATATAAAAAATTCTCCTTAAAATAATTATTATATTTATATTTCCAAGATTATGTTTTTTTACATATTAAATCAATTAATGTGTCAGAATTCTAATTTAAACTAGGTTCGCTATTAAAAGGTGGTAAAATTACCTTTATAAACATATAGGTTTTATATGTAAAATAGGGTTTATTTATATATTATAAATATCAAACATAATGGATTAATATAAAAAATATTTTATTTAATATATAAAATATATATTTCATTAAAATAATTCATTAATTTTAATTAACTATGTTTATTAAGACACAACTCCTTTGGATGTATATAATTAATAATATTTCTTTTTTATATCCAATTAGTTCTTATTTTCATTTATCATTAGTTGGTAACCAATGAATTCATTTTATATTTATATAAACCATAAATTTTCAAAAGTTAGTTAATACTATTTATAATTGCTAATATAATGGCTAGGTTATATCATATTATATTAAATAATAATATATTAATAATACATTATTATTTGGTGAAAATCGGTCTTTAATGTAATGGAAGCTATCAAGGAAGGTCATTTTTGCATGTAACACAAGCTATCGAGGAAGGCCACTATTGTATGTAACATACTTTATCAAGAAAGGCCTCTCTTGCATGCAACACAATCTAACTCGGTGTTGCATGTATTGAAATACATACAATCTATTTTAAATAGTAAATATTTTATAAAGTATCTAGATATTATATTTCCTTACCTGTTCGGGGTAACGTTTCAGACATGCTATTGAATAAAAGGTTCTTACTTTAGATTTTCAGTTCATCACATTCTCCCCACCTTATTTAAATTACATCCTCACAATTTAAACTCAATCATGGTGATAAATTGTTTAATACTTATTATGTTTGAAATCCCACATCATGAGAAGGGTTTATAAGTAATCCTCTATAAAAGAGAGAATACAAAGTACATTGGTCACATGGACTACCATGTAACTAGGTCTCTAAGTAGGAGAACATCAGTATAATGTAGAGATACGTACTAGAAGAAAGAATGTTAATATTTATAAAGAGTGAATGGGGTCATCAATCACAAACAAGTGAATGATCAATGGAATGTTGAGGACTTCAAATCCATAAATATGTGATGATTTTGAAGACCACAGATTCAAAAAAAATTAAGATATTAGGAAAATATTTTATTTTTTAGACATTTTCTTAATGTTGGGTAATTATTTTACTACCTAAGAATATATTTAAATATTCTTACCTGATATGTTTCAATTTCATATGAAAAATCCTAAATTTTGGTGGTGCATTGATCAAATTCTAATTCATTCCTTTACTGCTAGAAATTAATTACCAATAATGATTTTTATGCTTGAAGCACTAAAAGAATCATTTAAAGAATCACGAGGCCTATAAAAGAGTGAAAATTCTAACTATTTTCTTTAACTATCTTCCAAAACCAATATTGTTAATAGATTAATATCTAATCATAAAAATTGAAACTACTGGTTTATCATTATCATTTATTCATCCAATTGTTTAACTAAAAACAATGGAAAATTAACCAGGAAATTTCATAGGTTAGTGGTTCAAAAGAAACCCTTATCATCCTTTGGTTATGGGTTTAAGACCCACAGCCTTGCCAGATTGGATTGGTTATCACCGAGCATATAGGTCATCCTTTTCTAAAAAAAATTAATATAATTACTAAAATAAATATGATGGAAATGCTTTAAATTAGGTTAATCACAAAATAGACTTTTAACTAATTTTTTAAATACAACCCTAATATATAAATACTTCATCCACTTATTTCCACATAGATCATTCCTTAGTCTAGAGTTTATCCATAATATAATTTATAGGATTTTTAAATCATGATACCCTATTTTCAATCTAAACACCATTGTTTTAACCTAGGTTATTCATTGTCAAAATCCTTAATGGTGTTTTTTAAAGAAAATGTAAATTATTCTAAACATATCCCCCAGGCGTGTCAAAACAGTTGTGTAGTAAGGTTAATGACCTAATTATTTCCATAAAATTAGTTTTGTAAAAATCATGAACTTGAGCCATACTTTGGGGAAATGAAAGATGATATGTCACTAATCTTATTCGATCAAGGATCTCAAAGGGGCCAATATTCCTCAGGCTAAAACTTCCCTTTCATTACAGTGTGTATGAATCTCTTCCATGGTTATATTCAAAGGAAAATTTTTTCTCTAACATCAAAATTAAATTCCCTTTGGTAGTAGTCAGTAAAGCTCTTTTACCGACTCTCGGTATCTTTTATATGATTTTGTATGGATTGAAACATCTTTTTCACCACTTTCACAAGATTAGGTCCATGTATCTTTCATTCCACAACTTCATCCCAAAAAATTTTGAGTTCTACATTGCTTTACATTCAAATATTCATATAGATCCATTAAAATACTCAAGTGGATGTTTCTGTTATAAGAGAACTCAACCAATGGGATATGTTGATCTCATCCTCCTTTAAATTCCATCAACTGTTATCTTAGAATGTCCTCAAGTGTTTGAATATTCCTTTTAGATTTTCTATCAGTTTGGAGGTGATAGCTCATGCTAAAATTTAATTTAGTACAGAAATCTTATTGAATGCTTCTATATAATTTAGAGGTGAACCTTTGATCACAATCAAATATGATCGAAAGTGGAACCCCATGAAACCTCACCATTTCCTTCACAAATATCATGGAAATTTATTCAAGTGAGAAATATTCCAAAATAGTGATAAAGTGGTTAGTCTTGGTGTGTCGATCCACCACAAACCATATCATATTTTTTCTGTGGATGTTTTTGGGAGACTGGTGATAAAGTCCATGGTGATATTCACCCATTTCCACATTGTTATAAGAAATGGTTTCATGATCCCTTTGGAATTTTTTCACTCTACTTTAACTTGATGGAATACGAAACACCATGATATATACTTCATAATATCCTTCTTCATGTTGTCCCATCAAAAGTTTTCTCAATGATCAATGTACATATTGGTACTTCTTGGGTGGTGTAGAAAGATAGGCTATGTGCATTATAAAATAGCATGGTCTTTATCTCAGGTGATTAAGGAACACAAAGCCTCATTAAAAACAAAATTACACTCTCATCATCAATTTGGAAATCATGTAGCTCACCTTCCTTTATTGATTTCAAATTTTTTTATCTCCAAATCATCCCTTTATGTCTCCTTGAAATTCTCTTAGACAGATGGTTGAAAAATCATTTGGGAGAGGTAGGATGTATTCCATATCATTATGGTTTCAAGATATATCTTTTTCATTTACAAGAAGATAATGTCTCTCACAATTTTCATCATGGATATAGTAGCATGTTTTTTTCTGTTAAGAGCATCATTTACCTTATTCTATTTTCTCAGATTGTAGTGAATAGAGAAATCGTAGTCCATGATTAGATCAATCCATTTTCTTTGATGCATATTGATATACTTCTATTTGAATATATACTTTAGACTCTTATGATCAGTATATATGTCAAACTTCTCACCATAATGATAGTGCAACCAAATATTTAGAGCGAAGATCATATCTTCTAACTCTAGATCATGCGCCAGGTAGTTCTTCTCATGGATCATTAACTATCATGAGGAATATGATATCACTTTATCACTCTGCATGAGTACACAACCCAAGACTTTCTTTGAATCATCACTATATATCACAAAACCTTCTCCACTTATTGGTAGTGTGAGTACATGTTAAGACCAAGATAATAAGGATGACTATCATATTTATGTATTATTTTTTTATCAAGGATGTTTAAGAAGAAAATAAATCACCTCACTTTTTATTTGGTGAAAATCAGACTGACCATCGTATTCAATAAAATAAGACTCACCATGGTTAAAAACGTTCATTGTACTGGGAATATTTTTTTGGGATTAAGTGGATCATTATAGTCACCCTATGTCTGGAATTAAAGGTTTAATTGTAATGGGGATAAAATATTCTACCAATGATATTCAGTTTGATCATCATCATACCAATCATATTCAGGTTGAGAAGGAAATAAAAATGTTGATAAAATATAGGTAAGGAGCAACACTTTACTTGGTAGGTTATATGATGATGAAGCTGAAATTCAACATAATCAAAGTCATGAAGGAATTAGGGGTACTTTTTGAATGTCTACGAAAGAATAAATTTGATGAATTTGAATCATTCTAGTCTCAAGAGCATCATAATGATATTTATGGATGAATAATTGTTTAATGACCAATGAGGATGATTGTAATGTGGGTGCTAGTTTTTAGTTAAACTAAATGCCAAAAAGATTTAAATCCTCAAAGAAATAAGTTAGCGACAATCATATTCAAAAAAGAAATAAGCTCTTAATGTTGATCCATTGGATTTAGTATGTCATCATATTCATCAAAGGTTGAATTTTTTTGTGATAAAAATTGACCGGTATCATATTTAGAAGAGAAAGATGTTGTTCAAGTTGAAGCTGCTAATATCGGTCCATCGGACACGGTATGCCATCATAATCATCAGAGTAAGAATTGTTTGAAACTAATGAATGTAAAGAAAATGAAAAGTATATGGTGGCCAATATGAAGAATAAATTCAGATATTTATTAATAATGTAGCGAACCATTGAAAATAGGTTTAATTACTTTGTTTATCATTGAATTTGGTCAAGTGAAGAGATAAAGTAGAATATATTATTTTACATTTTTCTTCATCGTAATGAGGTAGATCATAATGACAAATCAGAATGGGAAATTAGAATCAGACTAATGTTTTTAAATATGTATAAAGTATAGATAAAGCTATTTAAAGATTCATGATGGTTCGAGAAGTATTGAGAAGAGTTTATGAAGGAAAGATGCACCTGTATTTCAAAGGGACATATAGATTCGTAAAATGTAATTGAGAGGAAAAAATTTTCAGAAATCCCACCCAAACCATTTTTGGGGTGAGTATAAAAGAGAAATTACTTTTTAATTTATGATATATGTACTATTCATGGTGAATTAAAGACAAGGTAGAGCGTTAGAGATAATGAGAGGTTTTCTGATTGAATTTTGTTGAAGAAGTATTTCGGATAGAAGAAGCATATGAGAAGAGACAAGATTGTATTCTACTGTTCATTGTATTGGGAAGAATCATCAGATTGGAAAAATTATTTTGGGAATTCTAGATTGAAGATGAAAGGGATCCGAATTTTCTCAAATATATTCTAACAATGTCATATATTTTTCTTATTGATAAATTAGACTAGGAGAATCAGACTGAGTTTTATAACAAATTCCAAAAAAGTTCTTAACAACTTCTAGGTAAGAAAGTAAATATTTTTTATAAAAATGAACATATTTGGGAAAGTTGATAAAGAAGCATCATAACTCATTTTGTTACAAAAATTTGTATTACATGATTTGTTCTGGAAGGAAAATATGCACTATTTAATTGTTTACATAGTGACACACAAGTTAAAGGGATTATCCTATTGAATGTATTCCACACAGAATGATTGTATTCTAGTGGATTGTTTGGTATTAGATCATTTTCAAACAATACCAAGGGTGTAGATATTCTTGTTGAATAATAAACCTTCTAAATTCTTGTGTTCGTATAGATGTGGGTTTTAATTATTTTCAATAGGAATAGATGTATTTAATAGGATGCCAATGTTTTTTAATAGGTAAGGAAAAATAAAAGAAAAATATATCACTAATTCACCCTTCCCCCTCTCACTGATACAATTATCTTGACTGGGAAATTACAATTTGTATCAAAGACAGGTTAACCTCATTTATTCTTTGTTGAAGTTTTGAAGAGAAGTTGATGGAGAATTTGAATTGTTTCAACAATAAAGGAATCCTAGTTTTTGATAGTAAGAATTATCATATCTAGAAAGATATAATGTTTCCCCATCTAATGTCTATTAGATATTATTTTCATGAAGATGTAATAGATGTATTTCATCTTATTGATGATAAAGTTCATCTTAATCTATTGATAAGAATAATCTTGAGAGTGATGGAAGAGACAAGAATTATTTAATATCATCACTTTCTAAAAGTGAATTTTTAAGGGTGAAGGGTGTTTCCATAGATAAAGGTATATGTGATAAGTTGAAAAATATATATGAAGGAAATACAAAAGTGAATAAGAAAAATTACAAATCTAGAGGCTGAAGTATAAAGACCAGAAAATGGGTGGGTAAGAATCTATTGGGGACTTATTAACCAAGTTAAATAACATCATCAACACTATCAAATGTCTTTGTTAAATGTTTGAGGATTATATAGTTATTGAAAAGAGATTACGAATTATTCCCAACAATTTTGAAGCTAAAGTTTATTAATTAGAAGATAGATATCATAAAAAATTATCTATAGATGATTTTCATAGAACTCTCATCACTTATAAAATAATAGGGTATAAAGATATGAAAATAAAAAAAATTGATAGAGAAATTTCATTCAGGACTGCGAAGAAAGATAATTCAAAGAAGATTATTATTGAAGAAGAAGGTGGTTATTTTGATTCTGAAAATGAGGTACGTAAAAATCTTGATGATATTTTATCCTTTTTTTTCTAAAAATTTGAGAAGATGTACATGTAAATATAAAGGTAATTTTTCCTTTAAATGTTTTGAATATGGATTTATTGGGCACATTACAAAAAAAATTCCACAAAGAAAGAAAGAAAAAGATGGTGGTGAAGAAGAAATAAGGCCAAGAAGGTCATGGAAGAAATAGGGTGGAAAGGAAAATTTTATTCCCTAGGGAAGGGTAAAAAATCTCGAAATCAAAAAGGTTTATTTTCTTATCTAATTATAAATAATAAATATATAGTAAAGCTAAATCCAAAAACTCTACTGATCATGTTGGTGAGAATACTTTTAGTGTAATAATTAATGATGAAGAATTCAGAATCAGCAGTTCTAATTAAGTAGAAACTCAACATAAAATTCATTTAAAATAAGATTTGAAATATATTTGAGAAATTTTTAGAAGTCATGAAAAACAAAACTAGAAGTTGGAAGATGAATGTTCCTCATAAAAAATTCATGAATTTTTTTTAGGTGAGAAAAAAAAGACGCAACTGGATATTAGTGATTTGAAAAAATATCTTAAAGAAGAAAAGAATAGTAATGAACATCTGGAATTGAAGTTAAAGGCATAAAAATAATAGTAAGAACTTGTCTAATAAAAACTTTGTAAAGATGAAAATAAAATTATATTTTCCAAAAATTCTATATATGAAGTTGGTGAAAGTTTTCATAAGTAAAAACATGGTAAGGATTAAAAAAGTAATCATCAAAAGTTATAAGAACGATAGAATTATTTATATAAAAAATAAAGCATTGAAATTTATGTATGTGGCTAAGATTAAAAAAGATGAGAATTAATATGTTTTTAAAAAATATGAGTCTAAAAATATTTCTAGAAATTATGAATATGTAAATTTTTCTATTATTTCTATTTATGACAAGGATAAAAGGAGAAATAAGATAAAAAAGAAGATTCTGATTGACAACAGAAAGGTTGGTGGTCAACAAAATTCAGAAAAGAAGGTTGCTATGAAACATATTCACAACTACAGTCAGAATGGAAGCTATAGAAGAAAATATTCTTTCGATGGTTACTACTGGTATTGTGATGGAATCATAAATAAAAAAATATGTGTTGGTTCAACCAACCACATTACTTCTATTCCATAGGTTATGAAAGTCATAGGTTTAGGGGGAGTCAATCTTCTCAAAATAATAAGTATAAAAAAATGTTCTAAAGAAACCTGATAATGATGGTGAAAAAAATTAAAAATAGGATCCAACCACAAGAAACTATTTGTGAAAGATGTGAACAACCAGATAATCCTGCTAAGGGTTTTATTTTTTTGTTACCGACACCATATAATTTTCTTATCATTTCTCATAAGCTGTAGGTGATGAAATAAAAATCTCTTGTTGCTAAAACTACCCTCAAATCATTTAAAGGTGAACGACCTAGGATTCTTGATAGTGGATGTTCCTCACACATGAAAGGAGATTAAATTTTTTTGAATAATTTAAAAGACTTCAAAGAGGTAACTATGACATTCAATAAGGATGAAACAATAATAATCAAAGGTGTTGGATCAACAATCATTGGGAAAGAAAAGTTTAAATCTAAGAAATATTTTTATATTGATGAGTTGAAACGTAACATGTTGAGTATTTCACAATTGTGTGATGAAGGTAACAAAGTTACCTTTGGGAAAGAAGTATTTTTTCTGAAAATTGGTAAGGATGAAAAGATATTTACAAGAGGCCAAAATACAAAGGGAAACTTATTTCAATTTGGTGAGGTACAAAACTCTTGTTACTTGGGTATGGTAGAAGAAAATCAATTATGGCATAAAAGGATGGGAAACATGTGTCAAATAAAAAAGGGTAAGTTATGAAAGTGATATTGTGTTCATAAAATTCTTGATTTTCAATGAATAAGATATTTTTGTTGCACTATTTTTCATAAGGGAAAAATTACAAAGCCTACGTATAAGAAATTTGAGATTTTTTCAAAACAACCCTTGGAACTTATTCATTCCAACATCTATGGACCAATCAGAAAACAATCAAAAAATGATGATAATTACGTCATCATTTTCATTGATAAATTTAATCACATTACTTGTGTTATGAATATGAAACATAAATCATATGCTCTAAGAATGTTTAAATGTTTTAGGAGAAAATATAAGAAGAAAAGTGAGTATTCAGTGAAAAAGTTGAAAACTAATAATGGTGATGAGTATAAGAATGAAGAATTTGAATGTTATCCTGAGAAGAATGGAATTTTGAATGAATATAGTACCCTATAAAAACCTCAAAAAAAATGTGGTTGATGAATGGAAGAATAGATGTTTGGTGGAAATGGGTAAAACTATGTTACATGAACAAGGTCTTTCTCATTCGTATTGGAGGAAAACCATGAGTACTATTGTTTATATTCCAAATTGGTGTTTCTATAGGCCAAGTTTGTATATTACTCTATAAATTTTTTTTATAGAAACACTACATGTTTTAAATACTTAAGGGTTTTCAGGAGTCCAAAAATTATAAATAAGTAAGGTGGAAATCTGGGGAAGTTTGAGCAGAAAGGTGAAGATGAAATTTTTCTTGGTTATGCTCTAGAAGGAAGATGATATATATGTTTCAACAAAAAAATAGAAAGAATTTTGTATTCTAATAATTTTAAACTTATTGAAAAATATACTTTGGATAAATATATTCAAACAGATAAGGATGTTGAGAAATATTAAGAACATTTTGTCAACATTTCCGATAAAGATACATCTAACTGTAATCCTACTCAAAAACAAGAATCAGACTCATCTATTTCATGTGCTGAAGAAGAATCTATAAAATCTCATCCCAAAATAAGGAAGCTAGTGGAATCTCAGAACATTATTGGTGATCAACATAAAAAGGTTCAAACAATAAGAAAAACAAATTTTATTACACGTACATATTTGCATTCAAAAATTCGGCCGAATGATGTGAAATAAGATTTTGAGTATCTAGAATGGGTTCAGTCCATGAATGAAGAGATAGACCAGATATGAATGATTGATTCATAGGAACTCGTACCTAATCCAGATAACAAAAATGTTTTTGGTATAAAGTGGTTTTCCCAGAACAAAATGAATGAATAAGGTGAAGTGATAACAAACGAGGAATGATTAGTATGTAAATGTTACATAAAAATTGAAGGTGTTGATTTTGATGAAACTTTTTCTCTCATGGAAAGGTTAGAAACAATCATAATTTTTCTTGTTATTTCTACACAATGGAGTTACAAAATTTTTCAAAATGTAAATTATGCAATTATAAATGTTGATCTTAATGAGGAAGTTTACATTGAAAAGCCTTGTGGATTTGTGATTGGGAAATAGGAAAGTTATGCGTGCATGTTTAATAAATCCTTGTATGCACTAAAGAAATATATGAGGGCATAGTATTCCATACTAGATACTTTCTTAAGAAATATGAGTTTTGAGAAAGGAATATTTGATAGCAATATTTACATCAAATAAATTCAAGAGTTTTCCTTCATCATAATTGTTTATATTAATGACATTATCTTTACTAGGAATAATGAAAGATCTTGTGAAAAGTTATTTAAATAAATGAAAATTTTCTTTGATATTTCCATTTTGGGAGAAATTAAATACTTTATTGGTTTACAAATTTTATAAAAGAAGAAACACATTTTTATTTCTCAGGAAAAGTATTCTAATGAAATTCTAAAAAAGTTTGGTATAGAAAATTCGAAACTAGTTTACACCTCAATATCAGTGGGAACCAAGTTGAGTAAAGATGGAGAATACAAGAAAGTTGATCAGAAAGAGTTTCCAAAGTTGATTGGAATTTTTTTATATTTTACTACCTTAGGACCCAATATTTTTTATTATGTTACCTTATGTGAAAGATTTTATAGTGATCCTAAATAATCAAATTTACATTCTAGAAAAATAATCCTCAAATACATCAAAGGACCAAAAAATGTCAATATCCTGTATGATAGCTTAGAAAGTGTTGATTTTTCTGTTTATTCAGATGATGATTGAGTGGTAAATGTTTATGATAGATGATCCACGTCAGGTGTACTTTTATTTCAAGGTAAAAGTTATGTTTTTTGGAATATAAAGAAATAGAATTCAGTAACTGTCATTACAAATGAATATGAATATTTTTTTTATTACACAATCTTCTACCAAACTTATGTGGATGAAGAATCAGTTATAATACTAACTTGTTGAATTGAAGTTACCCTTTATCTTGGGTTGTGATAATCAAAGTGAAATCAACCTTTCCAAGAATCTGGTAAAACATTCTCATTCAAAACATATTGATATCAAAAATTATTTCATCAAATATCATGTGTAGAATAATGAGTTAATGTTTGAGTATGTTCCTAAATCTGAACAAGCTGCTGACATTTTCACAAAACCTTTACCCAAGGAAGCATTCTAAAAATTGAGCTTGAACAAGGTCATCTAACCTCTTTCTCATCAAGGATGAGGTATGTGTTTTTGTTCCTTCTCCCATCTTATCTTTGTAAAGTGTTTTCAAGGGGGGAATTTTTTTAATTCTATCATTATGGAAGCATGTAAATAGAGAGTGTTGTGGGTAAATTGTGAATTCATCATTTTAAGTGTGTTAACTATTCTAATAGTTTTTTGGAGTGGTTTTTGGAAACATTTTTTTGTTTTCTATGAAGGTTTAAAATTTTAGGAAGAAAAGATGAAGAAAATTTTCATAATAACTACTTTTGGACATCATGAATTTTATGTCAATAATTCTTGTTTTTTACAATGATTTAGCACAAGTAGCCTTATAATTATTGATATGTAATACATAGCTTGAGGATAAAAAGTACAGTGATTTATGAACCATGGTTGACAAAAAAATCCAATGTGGGGTATTGTTAGGACCAAGATGATTAAGATGAATATCATATTCAAGTATTTTCATTTGTTTTCAATGGTGTTTAAGAAGAAAATAAATCACCTCACTTTGTAATTGATAAAAATTGGACTGACCATCATATTCAATAAAATCAAACTCACAATGGTTAAGAAATTCCATCACATTGGGAATATGTTTTCTGGATGAAGAGGATCATCGAACTCAGCCAATTTTGGAATGAAATGTTTGATCCTAATGAGGAATAATTTGTGTCTACCTAACATTGATGAAAATCTGATGTTTCTTTTCAGATCATGGAGTTCTCATAAATCATAAGTAAGTTGTAAAACATGTGATGAAGTCTTGATGAAAGAAATAGGAGAAAAAAATTATTCCAGTCATATTCAGTCTTATATTAATCATGCCAATTGTATTCAAGATGAGTGGGAAATAAATATGTTTATGAATGTTAGGGAAGTTGCAACACTTTACTTGGTAAGTGAGATGATGCTAAAGTTGATCTTCAAAGTAATAAAAGTAATAAATAAAGTCATGATACTTGTTAAATGTTTTTGAAATAATAAAGTTTATGTATTTTAATAATTTTGGTATAAAGATCATCATAATGATATTTCTGGATACAGAGTTTTTTAAATGCAGGGTAGGATAGTTATAATAAAGGTTCTAGTTTTCAATCAGACCAAAATCTAGAAGGATTAAATCCTTGAAGAAAGAAGTTTTTGAGAATCATATTAAAAAAATAAATAAGTTACTAATGTTGATCCATCGAATTCCGTATGTCATCATATTAATTAGAGTCAAAATTGTTTGTTATAATAATTGTTTGGTATCATATTCAGAAGAGAACTAATTTGTTTATGTTGAATCTAGTGATACTAGTCCATACTCAGTATGCAATAATAATCATCAGAGGAATAATATTTTGGAACTGATGAATGAAAAGAATAAGAACATTATGTGGTGGCCAATAAGAAGAAGAAATTAATAGCTATATCAATAATTTAGTTAACCATTTAAAATAGTTTGAATTACTGTTTTTATAATTCATGTGGTTCAAGAGAAGATATGAAGAAAAATATATTATTTTAAATTTGTATTCATCATAATGAAGCAGGTCGTAAGAACAAATTGAAATGGTAAATCAGAATTAGAATGATGTTTACAGAAATTCTAAAGAAGAGTTGATGTTGTGACAATATTTGAGAATGTTAAATAATTTTTGAGAAGAGATTATAAAGTTATTATGAACCCAAATTCAAAGGAACGTGTAGATTCAAAAAATATGACTGAGTGGGAAATTTTTTAGGAATCCCACCCAAACCATTTTTTGGGTGAGTATAAAAGGGAAAGTAATTTTTACTTTTGACCAATGTACTATTCAAAAAGAATAATAGGGAAGACATATCTCTAGAGAAATGAAGAGGATTCCATATTTGGTTTTTTTATTCAACTGGTCATCGTATTGGGCAGAATCATCAGACTGGGAAAATCATATTGGGATTTTTGGATTGAAGAAGAAGTGGTTCAGATTTTTCTAAACTATATTCTGAAAAATTCATATATTTTTCATATTGAGAAATAAAATTGGGATAATTGAACTGGGAGAATTGGATTGGGAAATCAGACTGAGTTTTCTAAAAAAATGTAGAAAAGTTCTTACCGACATCTAGGTAAGAAATTGAAGATTTTTTTTTAAAATAATACATTTGTGAAAGTTGATAAAGAATCACCCTATCGAGTGTTGTTACAAAACTTTATATTTCATCATTTGTTATAGAAGGATCAAATTCACTATTGAATTGTTTATATAGAGCCACATGAGTGAAATGGAATATCCTACTCATTGTATTCCACACAGAAGGATTATTTTCTAACAGATTGTGTGGTATTAGATCATTTCAAAATCATAGAAAGGATGTAGCTATTCTTATTGAATATTGATACTTATAAATTCATGTGTTCCTATAGATGTGTTTTTTAATTGTTTTTAATATGGAAAGAAATTTTTAATAGGATTCTATGTTTATTGCATAATTAAGGAAATATAAAAGAAAAATATATAACTGATTCACTCTCTCCCCCTCTCAGTGATACAATTATCTTGATTGGGAAATTACAATACAAGAATAGTGATTGGACTCTTCTTGATCTCCTTAATTCTTTCCTAATATCTTTCATCCATTAATAATTTACCCCATTTTGTGGTAAATTAGTTATTTGGATAAAAAATAATGATAAATTTATCACAAATTGTAAATAGTAACCAGCTAATCTATAAAACTAAAGATTTATATGAAACTAGTGGGTCTAGGTTATTCTTTAATTGCCTTTGTCTTTGAAGGGTCCACATAAATTCTATCACTTGTGATCACGTTCCCCAATAATGTGAATTCTTGCATCCAAAAGTCACACTTTTTGAACTTAGAATACTTTTTCACCTTCCTTAATATCACCAACACAATCATTAGATTCTCTTCATGTTCCTACTTAATCTTGGAATAAATGAGAATATAATCGATAAACACTACCAAAAATTTGTTGAGGTGGTCTCTAAAGAATATAATCATCAAATCCATAAATACTGTTGGAAAATTAGTATGTCTGAAGGTAATTACTACGAACTCATAGTGCCCATACCTTGTAAGTAAAATAGTCTTTTGAATATCTTCCTTATTCAATATTAGTTGATGATATCCATAAAAAAGGTACACCTTTAATAATTATTGCATTCCTATTAGTTTATTGGGATACCATCAATCCTTGGTCGAGGATAATTTTTATTTATGGTGATCTTGTTGATATCTTGGTAATTGATATACAGCTGTTTTGATCTATCTTTCTTCTTGACAAAGAGCATTGGTGCACCCATAGGTGATGTACTAGGGCGTATGAACAATTTTTCCAAATGCTATTGTAGATACTTCTTTAACTCCTTAATTTCAATCAAGGCCATCCTATATAGGAATTTTTAGATAGAAGTGGCTCTAGGTATGAGATTTATTGAGAACGATAACTCTCGAATAGGGGATTCTAAGTAACTCTTTGAGAAATACATCAATGTATTACCTAACAATGGACATTTCCTCCAGGTTAAAAACTTCCTTTGACTCAACCATTTAGGAAAGTTATGCTTCTCTATAGGGTATCAACACCCACAATATTGATGGATTTTCCAAATAAGATTCATGATCATCCTTGCATTTATAGAGGATCATGGGATGGTTCAGAATATAAAAATAGATTTTTTTCCAATAGTTGATTTCTTCTATATATAATGAAATCCAATACATGTGCAATATAGCATAAAATTTCAACAAGGGAAATATAATAATATTTTCAAGAAGAATCATCCCAAATATGATTATAGGAGAAGAGTCCAACACTTGGGTTGTAATTATTACACCACTATGTTTTTTATGGATATCTCCACTTAATGGTATCTGGGCTTCAATTCAATAGTTCTAGAAATATTTTAGGATATAAATGAATAATTAGAACCAGAATCAAATAATACTTTTTCTATTATTTAGTTAATAGGAATCATAACTTGTATGATTTCATTTTCACACTCCACTTTATTAGTAGTGATGATATATGATTTCCCTTTCTCCTTTGACTTTGGTGATTACTGACACTGGTTTCCCTCAAGGACATGTGGTTTAGTTCACTTGCTTGCATGACACCCTTGTTCCCTATAGTTGAAGCATTTAACCATGGGAGGGGAATTAGGATGTTCCTTTCTTTCCTATATCATGTTGGTCAGCTTATTCATGTATCTTCAATATTCATTAGCTTGGTGTCCTTATCTTCTACACTTGAAAAACATCCCCATCCCTTTGAGGCAATTAACATGATTATTCTTCCCAAATTTTTGACATGTGGGTAGTTGGATATTGTTTCCTCATTTTTTATTTGACCCAGAATCTTGATGCCCCATTCTTCTCTTATTATCTCTATAACCATGGGACCATTATTTGAACTCCATATCTAATTTAATACCACATTTAACCAAATCTTTAAAACTCTCAAATTATTATATTTTTAGATTTCTTCGAAGGTGTATTTTTAAAACAATAACGAACATATCTATTTTTCTATAATTATTGATAAAAAACCCAAGGAATACATTTAAAATCTTATGAAGTTTTCATCATAAGATTTGACAACTTCACCTTCCTTTTTCTTTAGCAATATGAATTCGCTTTCAATCTTTTTTTATGTGTTCAAGGGAAATGGTTTATAAGAAATATTTTCATAAATTATTCCCACCCCATCTCTTCCATTTAATCCTTTGGATTTTTGTTCTTTATCAATTCCTGCTATTTAATAGCTTCTCCTTATAAATGATAAATTACAATAGTCACCATCTCCTTATTAGAGAAATGGATCATAGAAAAGTTCTTCTTCATTGAATTAACCCACTATTCCACATCAAGTGGATTGGAAGTTCCACTAAACATCGATGGTCATTTTTTTCATTAAGGACTCAATGTATCATTGATCCTTCTTGGGTGAATATGGACATTCCACATAGAACATGTTATTATTCATATCTCGAGACAAATAGGTAATCATTTCCACAATGTTTTGAACTCATCCTCCCATGGAATTGGGTATCTAATTTGGGCAATTGTTTCATTGTCACTCGCAAAGGTTTTATGCATAGTTTTTCCTGGTTCCTACTATTTTCTAGAATAGAAAATGATAGAACAAAACATAAGTCAATAAATAATGAGTAATTTATTCTTTTATGAAATTAACACTAAAGGAATATCTTATGGGATCCCTATGTCCATAACTTTCTAAAAATAGTCTTCTATGATGTTTTTCCTACACATAGACTTATACTAATGGTTTTTACTCTTGTTTTCTAATAATAATTCCCAAATTAACAAAAACATTCTCAGATACCAACTATAGTGACCCTAATTATTCATAGATAAATATTACATCATATTAAAGATAAACAACATAATAGAGTTACAAATCTAGGATCCAAAGGTTTATGTCTTAGAAAAATTAGGCTCATAAATAACTTGTACATAATAAAACATAAAACTTTATTTAAATCATTCTTCTTTATCCTTCTAAAATATCACATTATCCTTAGTACATGCAATTACCTATGTATATACATCAATGAAAGGGGTAAGATAAAATCCCTGTAAGAGGATGAATAATGAACTTGAATCAATATAACATGGGTGAGCATAATCATCATATCAAAACCGTAGGATCGTTATCAATATCATGAGGTAAAAATTTGATAAATTCATCGAATGTGGAAATGCATAAAAATGAAACATCATGTCATTGTGGTCAAATGCCACATATAGTTTTGAATAAAGATAGCATCATGTTAACAAATAACATATGTGAATAATCATAACATCATCACTGTAAAAAAATCTAGCATCATGTTCACATATAATAATCATTATCTCATGAGATACAACACATTACCCAATTAATTGGAGGGATATATAATTTTGGTCTAGTCATCACATCATAATATTTATATAATCATGCATGTCATATAGAATGTGTAACAATCATTTCATGAAATAACCCATGGAAAGGAATGGGTTTCATGAGGATTTAAAAAATTATGATTTCCTAAATATACTTCAGGTTCCAAAATAAAAAATGGAAAAACGTATTTTCTATAAGAATAATCATTCTTTAGTTAAGAATAAACAACTCAAGAGGAGTCAAAGATGTGTTTTGGAAAGAAGAGTTATTTTGGAAAATCATTGTATTTTCCATAAAATCAAATAAAAAACATATATATCCCAAAAAAGAAGTGGGATGAATAATGAAATTATATTTAAGGAACATCAGAGGACTATTTAATCCAAATATTTCCTGAAATATGGATAACCCAATGAAAAAGAGTTGGGTTCAAGAATCCCCATACCTTAATTCCTTCTTTATTTCTTCACTTTTGCACCTCTTGAATAATAAACTTATATTTATTAAAAAACTAATAAATATGTTAATTATATCCATTTAAACAATTATTTATCAATTATAATATTTTTATTATATTTATTAATTTCTATTAATGAAATTGAAGTGTTTTGATATCATGATTTTTCTAAAAAATTCTTGTTTCACTTTGATTTCTCAATTTTCTTCCAGAGTCATTTATAGAAAATTATGATTAAATTCTGTAGATTATAATAAATGTAATTAATTATTTATATAATATATATAATTAATAATATCCATCCATGAAGGTGGTTATAATAATTGTCTTAGAAATGTCACCTTAGGCGGTTAATCAACCTTTAACGGGACGTTATTAAAAGAGAGGGAAAGAGAAATATTGCATTTATTTTTGTCATAAATATGAAAATTACATCATGTTAAGATAAATAATATAATTTTAAATTATGGAATAATTAGTTTAATAATATACAGTTTTTAAATCAATTGGTAAAAATTAGAAAGAGAATAAGAAAAAAGGGAAATGTTAATAGAGACTTACTCTCTCCTCAATGTAGCTTCTCTTGTAAGACGCTATAACACCCTTAGTAATTAAATTTGGATTGATCCAAAATCTCACTATGTGATGTTAGGGGATTTATAGGGAGTATTTGGAAAGATATTTTACTTTGTAATGTTTGAGAGGAGTGTGTTTCCAAGGGAAGGGAGAGGGATTATTTATACTTTAAGAGAGGGGTATTTTTCGAATAAAATATTTAATAAAATAATATATCAATGGAAAAACATGTAATAGTGCATTTTTGACAAAATAAACTATATATAAATATAATATAATGGTTTTAAGACTTTAAATCCTCTTTATAATTTTAATTCATTAACTTATTAAAAAGAAACTTGAAGAAAAAAAGAAATTGAGATTTTAAGGAATCACTTTTGAATTTAGGTTTTTAGGTTTGAAAATTAATTTTATTGTATTTTAATGACTAATTTATTAAATTAAACATATAATGTTCGAAAATAAATTTCTATAAAGTATCATGTCATTATTACATCATGAATGATGTAACTTAAGATACATCGATTATGTGAAAAACTATGTTTTTACTATCGACCTAAAAATTGATGTATATCAATAAATTATGAAAAACTCACCCAAGGAAAATTTGAACATGATCATTTCACAAATTTTATTAATTTAATGAAAATTAATATCCAAAATAGGTAAAATATAATTTATAACATGAAAATAATGATTTTTACAAAGTACTTTAAAATATAGTTAATTAAAAATATGCATTATTTTCTTTGAGGTTTTTAATCATGATATTTATTTTATTAAATTAGAATATTTTTATTTACATAAATTAATCTTGATAAATGTTATTTATATCATAATTTATTATTTTTTGGTAAAATCACTCTTCCAATGGTCAGGTTACTATTCCCAACGATCATGTTACTATTCCAACAGTCACATTACTATTCCAACAGTCACATTACCTTATATATATACCACTGAATTATTTCATTCAATATTCAAATAAATTCCTCTCAAGGTTTTATATTTCCATTTTAAATATTTTTTATTGGTTTACTATAATTTTTTTTCTTTTATAAAGATTTGGTAATGGGGATAATAATTCTAGTAGATGAGGTCGATCCATATTTTCTCATTTTTGGTTTTCTATTTTATACTTTTTGTCTAGTAGTAATGTTTGGAAATTTAATTGGTTTCACTGCTAATTAATGTAATAATATTTATTAATATATTTTTTATTAGTTTCTTTATATTTTTTATGTGTATAATATATAATATAATGCAGAACACATTTATTCAGGAAACAGATTTTACTATTAAATATTATGTCATTACAATGGGGTACCACATCTCCCGCCTCAACATAAACATACTATATAACTCTAGATACCTATATGATGAGGAGTAGTTGAGTCCTTCCTAGACTCTAGTACCTATCTTACTCCCCTACCACTATTATATTATGAGAATTTCTAAAAAAACTTATGAAGATGGCCCATCCTACCACAAACATGGCACTCCAAAGCGGTGAATGAAAACTAAGGTTTCTTGTGGTTTAACTTTCTACACTAATTTAATACAATGAAATATGATCCTAAGATGGATTCCCACTACCCTAACTGGTCTTCATGTCATTTCCTTGGAAAAAACATTCATAGAATAATTTCTTGCCACCAAAATAAGTGATCCTAGTTTACCCTGTAGAAATAGCCTGGCTACCTCTTGGGTCCTCTCTCAGATTCCTTGTTGTGATGAGTTCATGATTCATCAAATCTAAAAAGGTCCTCAGAATAAAAACATTCACTTATGACCTGGCCTCATAGTGAACACCATCTTGAAAATGTTTCTCCCTAGACATCTCATTAATAGCTAAATAAGGCACAAAGCATTGAAGGTTGGTGAAAATTTCAACATAGTCCACCACTAATATTCTGTCCCATATCAAATTCATGAACTAATGATCCTTCTCATCCCGCAGCATCTATAGATAAAAGTGGCTTAATAAATTCACCTTGAATTCCTTCTATGATAACTCCTCCTCCTTCCCATCCTGCTCTAGAATATCCCACCAATGTTTGGTAGGTCCACTGAGCATATACACAACAAGATTCTCCCTACTATCTGTGGGTGTATCAAGATTCTTGAAGATTGTATAGATTGACTCAATCTAGAACTCATCTACCTGGGAGCCTCCCTCCCTAGTGACCATAGGTGGATGTTGTAGCTGAATCTCTCTCATCAACTCATACATCAAAGGCACAATGAAAATAGTCTCCTTTTCCGTGGATTGCATGACCCTTAAGAAGTTGTTGTGATGATGAACATCCATTTGATCCTCAAGAGCTACATGAAGCACCAGTTCATCTACGTTAGGAGATAACTAATTTCTACTATCTTATAACTCAACTAGAAGATGATTAGGAGTCATTTTATCTACAAGAAAAACACACTCCTATAAACTTTGGCTAAAAATAAAGTCAACCTCAAGAGGCAATGACAGTAGAACACCATTACTCTGGGTCTCTCTAACCCTGGATTATAAGTGTTTTATGATAAAATATTAGTTCATTTCATTCCATTTATCAAATATAACAGATATATTATTTCATAATTCATATTTGAAAGTATATAACACATGCAATAAACATGTACCTATCATGAACAATGCATGTCAATATATATATATATATATATATGTATATGTATCCCTATGTGTCTATCATGATGCATGCATACTCATATCTCACCATACTGGTCCATGAGTGTAAATATCAATAAACAATAACATCAGATAATAATAACATCACACAACATGTAAATCAACCAAGGTAAAATAACATGAATTGTAACAAGAGAACAACATAAACAAAAATCCCATCCCTAGAACTCAAATTTCCCCCCATACATGGGTTAGATACTCCAATTAATAAGCTCATTACCAAGTCTCAATAGATCCTAGTCTCCTTTCTACTTTTTACAAAAAATAAAGCAATAGAAAATCACAAGCTAATCCTCTAATACCACTTTGTAATGTCCCCCATTCTGGTACTCTATCACATGGTCAAAATGATTTGGTTATTAGACATCAAACATGCATCCCCATATGCTAGAGGCTATTGACTAGTAGTGAGGCTGTGATATTTATAGTGGTGAGACTATAGCCCTTGGTAAAACATAGTGGAACTAAACCAAAGTAATAAAAATTAGAGTAATAGAGAAATAGTGTAAATAGTATATCATACAACTAGGAAAATAAAAGGAGGAACCTATAATGATGAATAATGTAATGACAAGATAAGATGTATCTAAATGTAAAACTGAAAGCAATACAAACAAAATAATCTGCTAAAATTAAATAATCCCAAAAGGCCATGGTCTCGATCCCCATGTTAGGCCCATTTCCAAAATCCATCCCATCCAGTAAGAAATAAAAGAATCAACAATAATGTCCCTTTCCCTTGTATAAAACAACATCCATGTAATCTCCTCGAGTACAAAATGGTTCCCAAATAGGGAGTGAATAAAACTCAGTAGGTCGACACCACCATCCCTAAACACAACCAGTCTGATAATAATTATATGAAATAAAGTGATAAATATGTGTATTAATTAACTAATTAGTATAATATATCAATAAAACTATTTCAAAACCATGATGAAATGTCTCTGAGGATGTAACAAAACAATTCCATCTATATGCATATACCATGGAAAAATCAACCAATTAGGTGGCTCTCTTTGTATAATAATTTCATCCCCCAATCATAACCCTATAAAAATGCATTTCAGCATGTGTCCCTGGGTGTATCCTGGTATATAAGCATTTCAGCAAGTATAACTGGGAATTTCCTATTATATAAGCATTTCATCCTCCAAGAAAATCCTTATATATAAGAATTTTAGTATGTATCACTGGGCCAAGCCTACTATATAATAATTTAAACACTACTAGGATATCCATATATAATCATTTTATCACCATCTCAACAATTCATAATAGTATGGATATCATAATATGACATCCTAAATCTCAAGGGTTAATTATGAAAATTACCACTTTTCATTCAAATAAACTTTAATTTATCTCTCAAATGATCAACAGTCATATCAATAATCAATAATAGATTACCTAGGGATTCTATATAAATCAATCACCTATGGTATCATGTCATACTCACCATGCTTTAAACCATTTTCCAATTTCTTTTTACTCAAATGTTTTCTCACCCAACATGTATCCATAATCTAGGTTGCATCAACCATTGAATCTTAAGGAATTTAATCCATGATTTACTATAAATCAACTGATTAATTATAGTTCACATTACATGGTCATAATCAAAATATTTCATATAATTCAAAATTAAATATACCATAAGTCTAGGTTTAGTCTCAATACCTTTAACATGTGATTAACACAATGATTTTAATGACAAATTCAATTAAAGAAGAAGTCACAGAAGATCACAAGAAGAACCTAGATTAACCCAAAACAAGATCAACTCCCAAAACAAAAACCATGTTCAAAATATTTACACTATAATGAAAATTAATGATGGGTGAGAGGAAGAAAACCAAAGTGAATAAACTCTCCAAGGATTGAATGTGAAAATGGGACATCTGGAAGGGGGAAGATAATTCAAAATTTCATAGAGTTCACCCTAGGAGCGATAGAGGAGAGGTTATAATAAAAAATAATTAGAGTTATAAGTACCCAACAAACTTTAAACTACTGGGTAAAAGGAATACATGATGTGTAATCCTTTCATGTCATGTATTTCCTCATTTTTATGTTATGCTGGAAAAACCTTTTGCCCTGGGTAAATATTTATTTTGATCAACATTTACACGATGTGAATTAGGTTCACGACATGTACCAAATCACATCATAAACTAGTTCATGAAATTTATATTTAAATAGTTACATGTCATGTAACATGTACACAACATATAATTTTTCATTGACCAGTTTTTATACTTTCTTCTATAAAAGTGACCAAACCACCTATGATCCATCTAAATTCATAGAAAACCCTAGTAATCCCATTTAACATATTTATACATGGCATCCATTAATTTAAATAGACATAAATTCCTAAAATTAATGTTATTTTCTCCAAAAAAAGGCTCTCTGTCATCAAATAAGACTTAGTCACTAAGGTTTAATTACAAAAGAAAACCCAAAAAAATATGTTCAATGAAAACCGCAGAGTGGGACATACCATGAAAAATATGGGATCTTATAATGATCTTGGTTTTGAATGGTTGTTATTATGTTTCATCCATTAAAAAACATTATTTATATATCTAAAATTGATATAGATGGATTTATTTTAATATTTGTAAATGAATGTTTCTTCTTTTATAAAAATAAAATTTTTATGGTAAGGTGCATTTAAATAATAATTTTTTTTTATCATATTACACAAACCAAGTAATGGAAATTGATTGTGAAACTACTTCACATAACTCGTGCCACACCCAATTATGGAATCATTGGCATGGTCATGTAAATGAAAAATTCTTGACTAAGTTATACCAAAATGGATATTTAGATTCTTTTAAACAAAAACCAATTGGGATGTGTCACACTTATTTATATTGTAAAATGAATAAAGCCCCATTTAGTAGAAAAGGTGAAAGGTCTAAAGAGATTATTGAATTTGTTCATAAATCTGTGTGTGGACCATTTCCTATTGAGGCAGGGGTGGGTTCTCATTCTTCATAAATTTTATCGATGATTTTAGTAGAAATGAATATGTCTACTTAAAAAGGTATAAGTCAGGTTATTTTGATAAATTCAAGAAATACAAGAATGAATATGGGAACAAAATTAGTAATATGATTAAGAAAATCCTCTTAGAACTTGGTGGAGAATTTCTCAATCAAGAATTCATTGATTACCTATAGGAGTTTGGGATCCTATATTAACTCACTCCTCCTTATACACATCAGTGGAATGATGTAAGTGGAAGGAGGAACCACATCTTGTTGGACATGGTGAGATCAATGATGAGTCATGAGTGTGTTCCATTATTCTTTAGGGATTTTAATTACAATAAAGTAGCCCAAATATTAAAAAACGTTTCAAATAAAGTGATAAATAGTATATGAAGTTTCAAAGGATCGAATAATAACATAGAAGTGGGGTTGAATTAGATGTTCACTTTTATAAGTTTCAATAATTTTGAAAATATTAAACCCTGAAACATGTTAAACTTTATATCCTTATCATCTTCTAGTAAATACTAATGTATGAAAAATTAGTAAAAAAAGTAAAGAACATGATATTTACAAGGTTTTACCTCAGTGTGAGAACCTATATCATTTTCATAGACACTCTTATGGGTCTATAAGAATTCACTAAAATGAATAAGTGAATACAACTTGTTCTAACTACCATTAGACACATTATATATCCTAATTTTAATGATTATACTGACTCCTATTGGTTTATAATTTTTTCATACAAAAAATTGAGATAAAACAAAAGAAAAATAATTTGTTCAAACTACACCACAAATTTTCAGCTCAGAATCCTCATTATGATTTGGTTGGGTCTGATTCTCTCAATCTGATAGGGTTGGGTCCGATGGAATCAATCCGATGAATTTAGTCTGATGGACTCAGTGTGATGAATCCATTATCAATATGCATTACTCAAACTCTTCTCAAATGCTCAGTCTGATCTTACTTAGTCCAATAAACAAAAATTTTAGATGTCCAAACTTCTAATGAGATTTCAATATGGAAAGATAACTTTGACATGAATTCTACAATGCTATTCTTTTTCCACTCACATAAAAAAGTTGAAAAGTATGAATATAAATTTCTACTATTTATAGGCATCTGAAAAAAACATATTTAAGAAACTAAAAAACTTTTCCCACTTACTCAAATTAAAAAAAATCCAATATATTTACATATTTTAATTTCGAGTTTGACCACTTAAACTCTTCAAAAATATAATGAAATCTTCTTATGTATTCTTTATAATAATTCTTCTCAGACTTCCTAACTTTTATTCAACATAATAGAAATTACTCAACTCATTATGATGGAACTGTATCATCTCATTATGATGAAACTTATTCATCTCATTATAAATTGAATTTCTTCATTGGAGTTAGTCTAATTAACTTTCTTTCTCAGATTCAGTGTGATTGAATTTCCTTCTTAGAGTCGGTCTTGATTTAATTTCCTTCTCAGAGTTAGTTTGATTGAATTTCTTCCTCAGAGTCAGTTTAATTGACTTTCCTCTTCAGATTCTACCTCATAGAACTTTCTCAACTTCAATCCAATGGAATCCTCATAATGATGGAATTATCACTATGATGGAATTTGATTTATTATGTAAACTCCAATCTACCACTTTGAAATACTTCAAAACTCATCAACTAGAACTCATTCAAACTTCTGAAAACATCAATGCTCAGTACTTCTGAATCTAATGATTTTTTTTTCTGGATTCCTAGAATGAATACAATCTTTATGATTCCTCTATTTCTTAAAAATCTTTTATCATTATTGTTTTCCTGATTTATGAGAACTTCAATATTATTAAAGTACTATATGACATATATAGGAAAGTATTACAACTTCCCTTACTTTCAACACCTTCTTTATTTCCAACCAAAACTCAATATGATTGGTTGCACCTATTCTCCCAATTTACTTCATAAGGATCACATCACAAGTGTTACAGACAAATTATGATATTTGAGAATTAAAAACTTGAAAATAAATATTTGACTGAAGGTTAGAAAGTTTAAGAAATTTCTAACTCCTGACATAACTTTCTTCATTCAACCACTTAAGAAAAATTCTAACTTTCTAACCAACATTGGGTCCAATGAAACTTGAAATTCATGTCAATGGATCTGAGACTCATGGTGTGTCTGATAAAAACTCTAACTTTTTGATGAATTCTATGACCTATGGTGATCAGTTTGATACTTTTCATCTGGTGTTTCTTAGTTCAATCCTCTGTGTCTATAAAACAAATTTCTCAAAAACAAAACTTTTCTCCCCCTTTATGTTTGGGTTTGAACATTCAAAAACATTCACTTGTTTTTAAAAAAGATTCTTTTATAAATGATTAGTTATCAAAAAATACAAAAATTTATTAAAAACAAAACATCACAAAGGTTCTTCAATCTCCCCATTCAGATTATTTAACAACACTCATTAATAACTTTTTCAACTCGAAGGAAATTTTCACAATTAAAATTTTGTAAACAACTCCTGTTTTTTGAATTTTACAAAAAAAATACTTTATTAAAAGAGAGTTTAGACACCACACTAATAGATATAGTATTTTTTTTTGAAAAAAATCCATCCCTTGGTGAGAAGAAAATTGTATGGCCATTCTATGATAAAATCCCCCTATGTTTTTCATTTTCTCACATTTATTTTTCTATAAATTTTATTTTCCTCTCCCCCATTATCTTATAAACACAACTTTATATAGATAAAATAATGATAATTAAAAACTTCTTACATAGTACAAAGATGTTACTTTTTCTCCCCCTTTGTTAATATAATCCAAAGCATGGTAGGGGACATCTTTATGAGTTTTAAGAAGTCCTTATAGGAGGACAAACATGAATTTTCAACCTCAACTCATCAAACCTTTATTATGGAATTGACGTTGTGAAGATATCAATAATTTGATACTTCATTGAGACATATTCCAACAAAACATCTCTAGGAGAAACTTTCTCTTTTATAAAGTGAAACTTTATATTATGTGTTTTGATCTTGAATGTTGGACATGATTTTTAGAAAGAACAATTGAAATCTGATTGTCAAAAAGTGTCTTAAATAGTTTAGAAACCTTTATATTCAAATATTCCAATTCAACTTTCATCCACAATATCTCAGTACATACTTGAATTGTCACAACATATTCTAATTCAACTTTTCTCAAGGTTACTGAATTTTTTTTCTCACTATGAAAATTTACACAACATTATCCCAAGAATAATGTTTCTCCTAAGTTTGATTTTCTATCAATACAATCTCTAGCCCAATCAATATTAGTAAAACCATGAAACTTCATCACATAATTTATTTTTTATAATAATCCTTGTGAAGTTGTTCCTTTGACATTTCTCAGAATTATCCTTGCTACCAACATATTTGACTCTTTAAGATTACTATGATACCTAGAACACAAATTTATAGCCTAAACACTATTAGTATTGAGGTTATAAGGTAAAGTATACTTCCTATCATCTTCCAAAAGACATTCTAATTCACACTTTTTCCAGACTCACCTTTACTCATCATCATCCTCACTGTGATAGGAGTAAACTCTTATTTATATTCTTTAATTCCAAATTTTAGTAACAATTCCCATGAATACTTTTCCTAAGATAAGAAAATTTATTTTTGCTTATATTGAACTTGCAAGACAAAGAAGAAAATTAATTCTGACAACATTTATATTTCAAAAATCTTTTGCATTACCTCAGAAAATTATTTACAAAAATTTTCTTCATCCCCTGAAAAAAATTATATTATCCTCATGAACAAATACAATTAGATTTCCAAAGTCAACATATTTTATATATAAGTTTCTATAAACTTTTCCTTTTGAAAAAAGCATCATTCTCAAACAATTTTCAATCTTTGAATACCATTTATGTGGATCTTGTTTTAGCCCATATAAATATTTCATCAACCTAAAAACTTTGTTTTCATCCTTATCAAGTAGAAACCCAAAAGGTTTCTCATTGTAATATTCTTCTTCAATTTATCAAAATTTAAATCTATCTGATACACTTTTTAATTTTGATGAGAAGGAACTACTAAAAACATTATAATAGTTTCTAACAATTACATAGGTGCAAATAATTCATCAAAATCTCCTCCTTCTATCTGTGCACAACCTTTATAAAAAATCCTAGATTTGTTTCTTGAAACTTCTCCATATCCCTTCAAAATGTTTCTATAAACCCATTTTTTATGATAAAATTTTTATATTTCAGAAATAAAACAAGTTCCTATGTTTCCTTTTTTCTCAATTTGATCCAACTATTCATTCATATAATTCACCCATTTTTTATGTTGAATAACTTGTGAGACTGATTCTTGTTCAAAATTTGAGATGAGTTAAGTTTTATTTTCTAACCTTATCCTTCTTCTAGCCTGAACTAGAGCCTTCTAATTGCCAGAATATTTTTAGTCTCAAATTTTATTAAAGTATGAAATTTCAGAGTTCCTCTTCCTTCTTCACTATCCTCATCATATGATTCATCTGAGTCTTCATGAACATTACTTTTATCACTTTCATTTTCATTGGAAAATTTCAGTTTTTATTCCTCAAAATCCCCATAATTTTTTTTTAAATTCGTTTGATTCTCAATAACTTCCACATAATATGATTCCACTAACATTTATAAACATTTTTTCAAACATTTGTAACTTCTTCCATTGGGTGAATAATAAAATTTCCATCCTCATCTTTCTCATCAAACTTTTCCCAATCCAAATTTATTATTTTAAGTAAACATGGGATTCCAAAAACATTGATGTAATTCACTAAATGTTTTTTATCATAGAAAATTTCATAAAAACTCATGTTGGTTTCCAAACTTAATTTGTTTTCTAAACATGAAAAATAATAATAACAACTTCACTCTAGTAGAACATTGATTGTTTTTTTATTCTTTTCACATGATTCTTCCCATTTCCACTAAACCTATATTCTTCCTTTCTACTACTCTGTTTTGTTGTGGGGTATATAGAGAACTATACTAATGTTTAATACCATGATATCTAAGATATGTTTCAAAAGTATTTCTTGTAAACTAAATACCATTATACATTCTAAATTTCTTTATATAAACCCCCTTCTCATTATAAACTTCTTTTTTGAAAAACCTGAACATTTATATAGGCTCTGAGTTGTGTTTCAAAAACATGATATTTTTTATTTGATTGAAATCACCATTAAAATTGATAAATTATAAATATAAATTTTTTTATTGATGTCACATTGACCCAAATAAATTTGAATGAATAAGATTAAGAGGCTTGGTAGATGGAATCTCAACTTTCTTATGACTTTTATTAGTCATCTTCCCTTTCTAACAAGTAACACAAAAATATTCCTCTCTTAATTTCAATTTTGAAAAATTATGTACATAATAAACATTAAAAAGTTTTTCCATTCTTTTCTTCCCATGTTGGACTATTCTTTGTCACCACAACTTATTCTCAACTTTGGCACTTAGATAACATGAGTTTTTAAATTCTCTAACTTGAAAAATATTTCCACTAGTTCTTTCTCCTTTTGTGATAACTTTTCAATGTTTCACACTTATTATAACACATGAATATTTTATGAAAATTAGATCTTTTCCATCATCAAAAAGTTGAATTACACTAAGTAAATTATGTTTTATCACATCAATAAATAAAAATTCCTAATATTTTAACTTTTCTTCTTTAATCTCAATCATTCTGATTCCTATGATTTTTGAAGAACTACTATCTCCAAAGGTAATAGAACCTTCTTCATGATTTTCAAAAATTTTCAAGATGTTTAAATCACCTATAATGCATGAAGAAAAACCACTATCAAGTATGCATGGTTTGTTCTTTTTTAATTTCATTCAAGGCAGTCTCAACAAAAAAATATTTCCTCAACTTTCATCATCCTATCTTCTATTTCTTTATCTCCTATAATAAAATAGTTCAAGAAGGAGTTTAATACATCTTTAGACATGATGAAAAGCCAAATCACATCTTCCATAAACTTCTTCTAGATATTTAAATTGATTTTTTGGAAGGTTTCTAACTTCATGGGATTTTTCTTTTCTAACTTCCACTATGTTAGGAAGGTTATTCATTCTAATTTCACTATTTATTACACTCTATTCAAATATTATTTTGGAAAGTGATATGTTATGCCAAAAATTATATGTCATGTGCCTATATATTCTATAGCACCAATATAATCCATCAAATCTTAATTTTTTATTGAATTATGATGTTTCTCTGTAAAAAATATTTGAGGTTGATAAATTCTTCCTACCCTAACATACTCTTGGTGTAAACCATATTTCATTCCAAGTGAGTTTTAAAATTTGGTATATGCGAGAGGTTTATCACATTCTTTCTCCACCCAAAATTTCCTATTAATTTTCTTATCACTTTAATTGTTAGAAAAATCAGATGAAACATTATTTTTGGTGTGTGAGGAATTCACCTAATTCTTTATTTGAGATTTCTCAACAAATTTATAAGACTTATATTTTTCTACAAAAGTTTTGTTTAAGTTTTCAATCTTTATCAAGGTATTTATGGAATCAAGAAGTTTATATTGAAACTTATGGACTTATTTTTCCTTATATTCCATTTTATTATTGAGAAATTCAACCATCCTTCCATGTTTAGTGATTATTAGTTTGTAACTTAAGAACTCTTGAATGTATTCATCCTTAGACTTGATGACATAATTTCTTAATTTAGAAACTTCTTCACAATATTTCTTCATTACTCTAATTTCTTACTTGAGATTTATATTTTTCTCAATACATATTATAAGTTATGTTTTGATTTGGTACTCCCTATATGATTCTTCACCACCTTGTTCACTATCTAAGGAATATTTTATTTTATAAAATTTTTTAATGAAGGTTATAATTTTTTTTAACTTTCATATTTTAAATAATTGTTTTCAGTTGGGTATAATTCAACTTTATTACAAGACATCTCCAAAACCTCTAATGTTGAAAACTGTAACATCTCGGACAAAATTCCACACACCAGTGCCTCCAATCTGTCAGTCACATAACCTTAGGCATGCCTCGCCATATGTCAGAGGCTGTTGATTAGTAGTGAGGGTCTGATATATTGATCATGGGGATACTTTACCCTCTTTTATCAGAGTTAATACACTACCAAAAAATAATAAACAATATATTAATAACATGTAATCATAACATAAAAGAACCAGTATCACAAGATGACCCAAAATAAAAATACAATATCAAAAAATAAAGAAGAAAATATGTCATGCCAATGTACATGTCAGCTGTCTAAAATGAAACCCAAAATAAAGACATTAGCGACTCCCCCAAGTAGGTCTCAAATAGTGTCTGGTTCCCTCATCCATGCTCTATCCCATATCAATAATCTAACACATGGTATTTTCCTTTAACCTCTCTAGAAAGCATAAACTCTATTCAGGTACTGATCAGGCAGCCCAAGTAGGGTGTGAGTACAAGTCAGTAGGTGTCATGCCCCCTCCCAGAGGGGCCCATGCCACATCTCCTGAATCCAAACTCAAATAGGCTAGGGGTTAGTGACTAGCACTTATAAGGTGTATCACTGACATGATAGGCATTAGCTTAAGTACCTGTACAGAAACACACATCTCCAATCATATAAAATGATGAAATGTAAAAACACCTGAAAGCCCACACATTCATACATCTAAATTGCATAACCAGAGTATAAAAGGAAGTAGTATAAAGTAAGTAGGGCCAAATACAAGCCCACCACAAAGTGTTCGAAAACAAAAGTACAACCTAAAAGTAAGTATTGGGACTGCTTTTAGAAAGCTGTATAAACACACCTCAGTTTTTCTGTTCTCACTAAGAACCGTCTGGTCCTGGTCCTCCAAAGACTCTATCAAAATTTCAATCTTCTACACAAGACATGACACATGAAGGAAAACCCCATGTATGGGTGAGTATAACAAAACTTAGTAAGACACCCTAAAACCAAAAAATATACTGATAAAACTAATATTTTCCACATTTTTTATATGCGTTAATTTTTTTAAACCTCTTAATTTATCAATTTGAGCATATATGGATAAATTTTGGGTTTATGGTGTGTTTTGAGATAAAATGTGAAATGTGATTAAATTCAGGATTTTTGACAGATTTTTACATCAAGGGTATTTTGGTTGTTTATATAAAAATATAATTCCAAATTGAATGATTATTTTTTAGAATACTTATTTTAATTATTTTAACTTTTTCTTCTAGACCAGAGGATTATTAAAATATCTAAATTCCAGAAAAAATCATTGATGTTTGGAAATTTTCCAGGCTAACAGCGTGGACCCCACCTCTGTAACAGATGTATAAATTAGGCTACACACCTAAAATGGAGTTGATTAGAAATGTATATGAAGTAGGGCACATATATGCACTACCTAAACAGATTTCATGGAGTTTTTCTCCCATTATGGTGTAAGAGAGATGTTATACATTGAAGGAATCTTTCTGGAAAATTCATCTAGAAAAAAAAACCTTGTCAATAAAAAATACATAATTCTCTCTAGAAGAGTCTAATCAATAAGAAAGTTTTAGGTTGAATGAAAAAGTCATTTATTAACAACTTTTAAGAAGGAATGAATGTGTTAATCATCCATTTATATTGCAAAAATGTGCAAACTTGAGTAGGAAAATTTCTTCCTATAAAAGGAGGGGAGCTACCACCTCTTATCTCATCCCATTTCCCATGACATTTATTCCAAGGAACCAAGGGGAGATCTCCAGCGAGGGAGGAAATTCACAAATATTTCCCTTATCATATTATTAATTTTTTTATTTTATTTATTTTTTGTAGATTTCAGTTGTAATTTTTATTTTTAATAAATTCATTAATGTTTTTTATTTTTGGGTTTTCTTCCACCCAACCAACCTCCTTTCTTATCCATATTTGATCCTTACTTTCTTATTTTCTTATTATAATAATATCCACCATTATCTATTACCCAAAAAAATGACATACTTACTCAATCCTTTCCTCGGGGGAGGTATGTGTCAATTTCATTTATTCTACGGTAAAATTCTTAAGTTTTATTAAGTTTTAGATGAGAAAGTGTGACGTGCACGAGTGTGGCGATATCCCACCAGGAAACTAAACTCAAACTCATTTATATTATTTTATTAAATCTGTTCCCTCCCTTATACTGAATACAAGCTCTTAATACGATGGATTTGAGCCATTCAGTGGTTGAAAAGGCATGCGATAGAGCCAGGAGTTAGAAGTTGTCCCACTCACGATTGATTTGTTCTATAAACCTTGATTAAAGTATGAGGAAAAGTTAAGATTTCAAAATTCATTCAATATTTCACACCAATTAATAAAATAATAGCAATTCAATAATGATATCTCAATATTGAATTATCAAACTTTATTTAAACACCAACAAGGAGAATACTGGAAACCACAAACCAACCCAAAAATTCCAAGTTATTTATTCACTAATTAAAATTTTTCATTGAATGTTAGTTTAATATTTTCATTAATTTAAATTTTATAACCTTCGAAAATAAAAAAACAATTAAAAATAATTAGTTTCGGTGAATTAAATTAATTGAGTGAACATATGAGAATGTTCTTCAAGTGAGACGAACCTGGTCATCCATTATACTACACTAGGAAAATTAAATTGATTTTTACATGCCCTATGATAGGCGTACATCACATAAAACAAAGGAAATACATTCATCTCTACACGGGTGTATTTCTATAACACATATACCAAGAATATCCATATATACTCAACAAAGACACACATTCTAGAGGTAATTCAAACTCATATTTTACTATTATATGATTCCATAAAGAATATTCCACAAAGCACTCACCCGAGAGAACACACTCCTGAATCTGATAGCATTGATGATGTACTTCCAATAGGTACTTATTATTGGGTCTCTTCATGAAAAAGAGAATGCTAATAGTTTGAATAGATTACAATACACAGATGAGGATCACAGGAAAGGCCATGGGGTGATACCAACAAATCAATCTGGATTATCCAGCTAAGTATAGGATTAACTCCCATGTAGTGTTGGTCCCATCGATAACGAGAACTCCACCTAGGACATGAATATGAATAGTGGATCTCACTCTGGGCCTCTTAGAGGGATTCCAACAACTCTATCTATGAATTACTGCAGAAGGGATCGTTGTCCCGGGAGTAAAAAATGATTTCATACTAAACCTCATGGTAATGATAAAGTTAAAAAACCCTAATTATTTTCCATGATATAGAGTACAAGGGCTCCAAGACATGTATAAAATAGTACATAATGTGTAGTAGGGGTCACAGTCCATGTCCCTTGAACCTGGGTCTTGCCCGTGTAAATGGATCATCTCATCAAACTCTGTCCTTATAGTAGTACACACCATGTACGTATCCCGTTTAATCTAACCATGTGCCAGTACATGTCACCATCCCATGCATTTCTTCCCAAGTACCAGTACAGAGCTTAGCCTATGAACGTCTTCCCATGTAAACAACCCGTGTGATTCCTAAGTACATGAAGAGTGACCCAGGTGATACCACATGCTATGTGAAAGGGGTCACATTACATGTGATATTTAACTTCCTATGTAAACCCTAATCACAACTCATGTGGTCCCACACAACGTATAGATCCAGATTAAACATTGTGTTGTTTAGGATTTTTCAGAATCACATATCTACTCCCGCATTTGATCCAATGCATCCATATTTCGATCTGGTGATCATTTCACCATGATATTGACGATCCCAACTCATCTAATCCTTTTTGTTTATGAAGAATTCATTACGCCATCAAATCTACTCCAAAAATGAATCAAATTTTCATTCTTTTTTGTGTGTTGAAGAATGGAAATCTGGGTATCCTCTGTCATCTAAATTGCTTTATCACCATCATCACACCTCTATCCAGGTATTCCAATCTTAGATCTACGATATCAGATCGTTGCACCAAGAAATAGGTGCTCAATGATCGATTGATCGAGAATTCTCATGATGAATGATGAATGGGGGGAGAAAAAACAAGAACATATTGATGTAACAAACCTTGATCGATGTTCATGTTTATCTTGATCCATCATTATTCTAATGAAAATCTGAATAATAAAATTAAAAATATATTCTCCCATCAAAACCTCATAAAATAATCTCATCCCGCTTAATGATCAAACCACAGTTCAATATTTTCATTGATTGTTTGATGTTCATTGTATAAATGAAGAATGGGGAATAATAAAATAAAAATACATGCCCTAGCTTGGTTCAAATCGATCACAAATGAAGAATGGGGTTGTGTCATGTTTTTTGGTGAGAGCCTTTGAATATTTTTTGCATCAATCATTGATCGAAGATCCTATCGCCATTCGTCTGAGAGGATTCATTGAAGCTATCTCCAATGGCTCTCCAACAGTTCCAGGGTTGTACAGCTAACCCTAGTATTTCTGCATAATAGTCTATTTAAATTCCATCAATCACTGCATCAACCAAAATGAAATAAAATAATTTATTAAATTATTTTTTTCATTTCCACACCTATGATGACTTTTCTACAAATTACCCACACCGACTATTGTTAAGTCATTCCTATGGTAAACTGTGCATTATGAACTCAACGGTACCATCATATTTCTGATCAGGGTACCCATTTAGATGTTATTACACTTTTTCCTGAAAACTGTGCATGCATGATATTTAATGTATTTTAAACATTTATTTTTGGAACAACGGCTTCAGAATCGCATAGCGTCTCAGCGCTTGGTCTCACAAATAATCTATATAGTATCAAAAAAAAAAATAGTGCAAGGAAAATCTAAGGCATTATAGTATGCCACCACTAATGAAAACTAAACAATATCTAATCAATAGCAAGTGTATGAAGTTGTATAAATAATTAATTACAATGCATAAGTAAACAGTTATCACATTATCAATTAATCTTTATTTAACTATATTAACATTTTGGTTCCCGTAGACACTCATACCTCAATCCCCGCATCAACTCATGTCAGAGGTTGAAGTATGTCTGAGGGATATCATATCTTATAATTCCATTTTTATCATTCAATACCTACTCTGAAATATGTTGGAGCTTAAAGTATGTCTGAGGAATATCATATCTCATACTTCCATTGATATCATTATTTAATTCATATTTTCATTCACATGTTACCATTTATACATTACAAGTTAGAATAATATTGTTCACATTCTCTATTTCACAAATAAATAGCCATGTCACCATTCATACCTTACACATTATAATGACCATTTTACCGTTGTTTAATTCACAACTAAATGAGCATGTTACCATTATTAACACATAATTAATTCTACAATTAATTATCCATTTAAATTCTATTACTAATTCCACAATTAGTTAAACATAACAATTCCATTAGTTAATTCAAAATTCAACTACTCACATAAATAACATTAATTAATTCAAAAAAAATTAATCACATAAAATACCTTAATTAATTCTATATTTAATTAATCAATTAAATTCTATTAGTAAATTCAATAATAAATCAACCACACCAATTTTATTACTAATTCAATAACATGTTTATCACATAAATCCCCTTAATTAATTTTCTAATTAATTGAGTATGTAAATCCCATTAATTAATTATTAAATTAATTAATCAATATCCATAAACTAACAATCACAAAATTAATTCCATAATTAATTATCTCAATCAAAATCTCAATAGATCATAATTATTTCCACAATTAAATATCTCAGTCCTAAAATCTTAATATCTCATAATTAATTCTACAATTAATTATCTTACTCTATAATTCCCAAAATCCCCAATTTCTGAACTCCTCAATTAATTAATTCAACAAATTAATTAATTCAATTTAGAATGTAATTTCTAAACATCTAATATAAACTATACAATTACATACATGTAATTTAAATAAATACTTTGATATTTGAATTATAGACAACCTACCTCAATTCGTTGATGAGAGATCACCCAACTAAAATCCTCATAATTTGAGCAGCACAATTATATAGAATGAGATTCAAATTTAAAACCTGAAATTAAGATCAAATCAATCAATATCTCTTAAATATAGATATAGATCTACAATACTAGATCCAGATCCACTAAAAGATGTCCATATCCAATCAAAATAGGATGAAAATCCTTTTTCATGAATAGGATAATAATGGATAAGGAATAGGAAACCAAGCAAGGTAAGATCCTCTTATAGGGAGGGGTGAAGATCGTCAATCCAGGCTTAAAATAAAAATTAAAAAGGTTGTTATGTCTTTTAATCCATATAAGATTCTCCAAAATCATGAAATATTATACAGGGATAAATGGGGATCAAATATGAGTTAAATAGCAGTTTTGGTGATTTAAAAATTAATGCATGGTTAGCTGGGTAGGGGTGAACGGTTTCTCTTAAATGTGTACCTAAATGTGAGCCTCTATTATGGGGGTTCATAGTTTCTCATAACAGGGTGTACAGATTGACAAACCATGCGTCAACCATGTAATTCCTCTCTTTCCAAGGTTGCTTGGTTTGCTGGGCAGGGGTGCACGGTTAGGGAACACTGTGAGCCAACTATGCATTACCCTTATCCCTTCATATTTTCTCAATTTTTCATCCAAACACACCCCAAGGTTATTCCCAACCAAAGTACACTGTATAAAAGCAAAAATAAATAGCTGAAATTAAGAACAAGTCATCTTCAGGAAAGGTCGGGATCTTACAATCTCACCACCTTATAACATCTTATCCTTGAGCTGAACTCCCAAAAATCTCTAAGATTCTGAGCCTAAAAGATTAGGAAAATGATCGATCATATCTTATTTTCTTTCCCATGTATCCTCCCACACATTCACATGTTTTCACAATACAGAAACTATAGGCATGGTCTTTCCTCGCAACACTTTCTCACTGCGATTCAACACACGTATTGGATGCTCTTCAAAGGAAAAATCTATCTCAATCACAACATAATCCATATCGATCATATTAGAAGGGTTGGGGTGATACCAACCTAGTTTTGAAACTTATAAAACATCATACATAGCACTGTATCTCTATGGAAGAGCCAATCGGTACACCACTAGCCTGATTCTCTCCACCACCTCAAACGGTCCAACAAACATGGGTGCCCACTTGCCCTGCCTCTGTATTCTATAGTGATTGAATCTAGGAAACACCCAAATGAATACATGATCAGCCTCTGTAAACTCTAGGTGTCATTTATTTCTATCAGCGTATTACTTCTATCTACATTGGGTTGTATCCATATATTTCGGAATCAACTGTACATGCTCTAATGTGTCCTACATGAGACTTGGTCCCAACAACATAGACCTACTTAACTCCATCTAGACTAGAGGTGGTCTTCATGTCCTACTATAAAGAGCCTCATATGGTTCCATCTATATAGTTTCCCAATAACTATTGGTATGGGTGAACTCCACTAATTCTATGTGATTCTCCCAAGGCCCACTAAAGTTTAGAACACAAGCTCACAACATATCCTCAAGAACTTGTATAGTATGATCTGACCACCCATATGTCAGTGGGTGGAAATTCATACTCAATAAATCCTACATTACAAGCACCTTCTGCAATCCCAACAATAATCATGACGTAAATCTCAAGTTTCAATCAGAAACAATATTCTGTGGCACCTCATGCAGACAGACTATCACCCAAACATACAAATATCCCAACTTCTCCACTGAGAAAGTCTTGCATATATTCAAGAAATTCACTACCTTTTTTAGTCTATCCACAATAACCCAAATATAATTATTCTTCTAATACATCCTTGGGAGAACCACCACAAAGTCCATGGTCACTTTTTTCCACTTCCATTCTATAATGGCCAACGACTGTAGTAAACATATTGGTCATTAATGCTCGACCTTCACCTACTGATAGGTGTATCATCGTGTCACAAACCTTACTATTTTCTTTTTCATTTCCAACCATCAAAACTATCTTTGTAGTTCATGGGGCATTTTGGTCACACCTGGATGTACCACCCACATCGAGGAATAAAACTCACACATCATCATGTCTCACATTCTTTTGGGTATGACAACCTGATTCCTGACATAGATGACTTCATCCTCATCTATGCTCCAATTAGAAGGTGAATCCCCACCTTTATGGTTTTCCCTCAAGGTAAAACATTATAAATCCACATACATTTTATCTTAGATCTATATCAAAAATGTATACTCCAATGAAACTATTATGAGAGTCATCTAATCCTAACTCTCATAAACCACAATGTGTATCTCATCCAGTAAATCCATCATCTTCCACTCAACACTATATTCTTGAACCACCTGAGTTTGAGTCTTCCTTCTCAAAGAATCATCATCAATGTTCCCCTTTCCAGGTGTACATACTGGCTCAAAATTTAATGGTTTCATATACTCAACCCATCTCTATTATTGAAGATTCCAGTCTCACTGTGAAAATATGCACTTTAATCTCTTGTGATAAATATACACAGTAAAAAAATTTCCCAATAGATAATGTCCCCAACAATTTAAAACATAAACCATTATATCCAACTTGAGGTTATATGTAGGGTAGTTCGGGTCATGGGGCCTCAACTTCAAAGTCCCATAAACCACTAATTGATTTCCTTGCATTAACACAACTCCAATTACAATCCCAAAATTGTCACAATACACTGTGTACTTTTCACCTTGCTCAGGTAGGATCAATATTGGTACTGATGCCAAAATCTTCTTCATCTCCTAGAAAGAATTATCACAATCTTATGACCTGTAGAACTTTATCCCTTTTTTGGTAAAGCCCGTCAGAAATGTTTCCAATCGTTAAATATCCTGAATGAACCTATAATAATATTCAAAAAATACTATAAATCTATAGATATCAAACATGATCTTGGGATTCTCTCAAGAAACCACTATCTGATCCTTCTCTAGATTTACCAACACACATTCCTCCGAGATGATGCTACCAAAAAAGTGTACCTGATCGATCCAAAAATTTGTACTTAGATATCTTGATGTATAGACAATGATATCTTAGTGTACTTAGAATGATATCAAGATGTTGGTCATAATAATTGTGTGTCTTGGAGTGCACCAAGATGACTTCCACAAACACTACCACAAACTGATCTAGGTACAAATTAAATATTTTGTTCATTAAGTCCATAAACATTAGTGGTGTGTCTGTCAACCCAAGAAATATTATAATGAAGTAATATAGTCCATACCTGCTTCTAAATTCATCCCTTGGTATATCAGAAGTCTGAAATCTCAGTTTATGATACCCTAAACTCAAATAAGGCACTAGATATCATAGAAGCTATAAAAATAATACCTCTCACTGTCAATGGTCCAGCCTTGATATCCATAAGTGTAGGGTGAATAGAATTCAACGGTCAAACCCCACTTCCCCGTGATGCAGTCTAAGTCCCCTGTGCTTCAATAATCCACTAATATGAGCAATTTTACCCTGAATTTTCACATACACTACCTTTACCACCTTGTCCAGTAGAACTCTAGATGCAAGACTGATATGGTGCAGAATATCCTCTTCTTACACTCTGATTCTGACTAGTTATACCCTTACTACTCATCTATCGCTGGGCCCTGTAGATATTTTGTAGATGTCCCATATTTCTGCAAGACTGTATATATATAGGTGGTTGAGGTAACTGTCTTCAAAATTTTCCTAATCTACCACACTAGTGATAGATCACTCGATTAAGGTCCTATGCAACTGATCCCTCTTTTTAGGTACTCTGTTTCCCACTTCCCTGGTTGATGTTTTCATAGCAATGCTTCCTACTCTCAGAAGTCGTACCTTCTAATCATCCAAATGGAACAACCTTTCCTACACTGGAAGCCTCTTCAAGTTACCCATATCTATGAGATCCTTATCCACCACCTCAGGAAACTCCTTTAACTGAAAATGGATAACTTGGGACTTAATCTCACATTTAAGCCAATCCTAAAAGTGTCTCGCTGTTGTTATATCATCCACTACCAATGCTGGAGAAAAGTGTCGCAAATGTGTAATGTGTCCAACATAGTATATCAAATAAATACTCCCCCAAGTCAACCTCATGAACTCAGTTACTCTCTCCTACCTCAGTATATCTGGATATAAGTTCTCTAGAAAATTATCCAACAGTTTCATCCATAACATACCATTAGCCTATACAGTCCATGCCGGAATATACCACCAGTGATTCACTGATCCTCATATCATGTAAGTATCCAACATTACCATCCTCTCTACCGGAGTCTCAAAGTGGTCAATTATATTCTCAATGGACTCAACCTCTACATCATCTCTCTCAGGTCCACCCTCTCCAGTAAAAACAGGAGGGTGTTGAATTTGTAACTCAATTTTTAGATCAAACATACTCTTCACAACCCACCCTGGGTCTCTTCCCATGAATTTCATGAAGTAGGAAAAGTTCTATCGGAACTGCTCCATGAATTCCTCACCTAACACAATTGGTGCCTTAGTTCCTACTACTGGTAGATCATCTCTAGCCATATCCTCATGTTATCCTCTTAATAAGAACCATCATAGAGAAATATATATACCATTACAAATAGGTACCTTAGGAAACCTTTTACAAAATTAACACATTTAAGGTAAAATACAATATTCCACAACATGTCATTTCCCCAAAACCTACCACATAGTCAAAACTGAGGTGTTATCACAACCCTTAATAATCTTACTTTGTGGTTCTAGATAACAAGGGTAAAAACATTCTAATTATTCCAGTTTCTCATTTATACACCCATTTATTCTCATCTTACATCATTCTACAATCTTTCTAAATTTCATGTTAGGTTCCATTTTCATTTCAATTTCACATGCAAGGAAAAATAGTTGAAGTTCAATAACTTACCCATTACCCATTTTTCTATGTGTGCATAAAATGATGCATGTCACAATAACCCTATGTTCCAAGAATGATGCATGTAACTCAAATATTGTGCCATACTGGTCCACGAGTCAAAACTCAGAAAACATTAATATCAATAATCACAACACACAACAAGTGTGTCACCCATGTTGAAATAATATTAATCTGTAATAGAAAATAGGAATAAAAACAATCCCATGCTGGGTACTTGGGTTCTCCCCCATACATGGGTTAGATACTCCCATGCATGATATCATAACCAAGGCCCGAATCATTCTAGTATCATGTATACCTTTACAAAATAGTAATACAAAATAAAAAAGAAAATAAAAATGGGCTCTGATACCACTTTTTAATGTCCTGACCTAGGTGCCACACATAAATTCCTCGAGTCAGTCAGTCACATGACCCAAGTGTTCCTCCCTGTATGCTAGAGGATACCGAATAGAAGTGAGGGTCTGAAATATTGATAATGGGGAGACTAGACCCCCTTTTATCAGATTTAATACACTAAAAAAAATAAGAAACAATAACTAAATAACATGTAATCATAACCTGAAATAACCGGTATCATGAGATGGCTAAAAGTGGAAATACAATATGAAAACTAAAGAAGAAAATATGCCATGCCAATGTATGTTTCAAGTGTCTAAAATCAAACCCAAAATAAATAAACTAATGACACCCCTAATTGGGTCCCAAATCATTTCTAGTTCCCTCATCCATGCTCTATCCCATAACATCCATATAATAATGAGATTTTTCCCTTAACGTATCCAGAAAAAACAAAGTCTATTTCGGTACCAATATGGCAGCCTGAGTAGGGTGTGAGTACTGCTCAGTAGGCCACCACCAATGGTGTACAAAACAATATATAGTTAATAGAAAGTGTATGAAGTTTTATAAATACATATTACAGTTCATAAGTAAATACTTATCGCATTATCAATTAATATTTATTTAACAACATAAACCCCCAAACTCTCATAGACACTCGTACCTTAATGCTTGTTTTGGCTCATTCTGAAGCCTGAAGTATGTCTAATGGATTTCATATCATAATTCCATTTTTACCATTCAATACCTACTTTTTCTCATATCGGGTCCTGATGTATGTCTGATTAATATCTTATCTCGTAATTTCATTGATACCATTATTTAATTCATACTTTAATTCCCATGTTACCATTCGTACATCACACAATAGAATGATCATGTTCCCATTATTTAATTCACAGCTAAATGACCATGTTATCATTCATATTTTACACATTATAATGAAAATGTTCCCATTATTTATTTCCGTTAGGACCAATAGAGACCTATTTACCCTGAGAGGGGGGTGAATCAGGGTATGGATATTCTTTGGAAAATTCTTCTTGCCCCACTGGATCTTGACCACTTTATTACAAGGGTCACTTTTTTCACATTTGTGTTTATTATGATCACTTCTCTTTCTTATTTATATGATGATGATGCTTTGAATGAAATGTAGGGATGCAAGCAGGCAGACCTAGAGATTTTTACTTGGATCACACTCACTGGGCTACGTCCAAAGAGCATACAACGGTGATGTTCCACTGTACCAAATCCACTAAGGCTCACTACCAATAATGTTTGGGATAGATATCTTATATGCCTAGGATCACTTCCATTACAATTTTTAGGGTCATCTCACTGCTTTCCCAAGGCTCACTCCCTCTTTTTCCCTCTCGGGCTCACTGCCGGTGGAGAGGATCACATTCTTCCCCTTCTTTTACGCACTGCTCTAGAAAGGATCCACTCACAGTTTATAGACCTATAGGTCTCTTCATTATAACTAATGAATACATCCTTAACTATTGATAGATGCTCTGTTGGCGTCCAAATTTCACCCGCATATGAATCTCACTTTGCACCGGGTGGACCGGGCAACCCCATTTTTTTACCTGCAGCCCTTACAACACCTTGTGCAAAATTCCTTTGCATTGCGCAAAATTCACTTTTCACGCAACAACCCCCTTTTACGCGCAACCTCAAAATTTTATGCGGAACCTCTACACTGCCTTGCGTTCAATTCTCCTCTTTTTCTCAAAACCCACTTTTCGCGCAAGACCACTATACACGCCAATACCAATTTTACGTGCAAACATAGCTTTTCGTGCAACACCAGACTTTACGCGCAAACATAAAGTTTATGCGCAACTCCCATGATAACTTCAATTTCGCGCACTAGAGATCGGGTATTTTCTATGTCTTGAACTCTTAAATGGAGGGGGGTGACTTCATATTTATAGGCAAACTCAACCCCGCATGAAAAATCCTCCTTGGGCGCATAATTCAATTAGAGCGCGAAAAACAAATCTTCAGCGCAACACCATTTTTCTCACACTACTCCAATTTTTTTCACCTCATGCCTTTACCAATTTTCGAGCTTCGGACCTTGAAACATTTCTTGTGTGAAATACCTCATCCCTCTATTTCACGCATCCCACTATTTTTCCGCACATCCCGCTATTTTCTGCCGCCAAATCGTCCATTCCATTGTCGAGGTTCTTCAATCAATCATCAATTGCTGAAAGAATCCCTTGAGCCCAACAAATCACCATGTACACCCCCTTTGTTGACACACTAATACATCATGGTCTACTTTGTCAACAAACACAACATAGAGGCCCGTCTTGTCAACAAACACAATCACCTCAAAAATGATTCAATGACACCGTGAGGGATTTTTTCCCAACAATTTCACAACTAAATAAAAATGTTACCATTCATAACTTACACATAATAATGAACATGTTCCCATTATTTAATTCTAAACTAAATTACAATGTTGGTATTCATAACACATAATTAATTCAACAGTTAAACAACCAAATAAATTCCTTTACTAATTCAATAATTATTTAAACACAATGATTCCATTATTTAATTCAATAATTAACTAATCACATAAATAACATTAATTAATTCAAAAATTAATTATCCACATCATAGAAATTAGTTAATTATAAAATTAGTTAATAACGTAAATTATATTAGTCAATTAAACAATTAACTATCCCCACAAATTTCATTACTAATTCAACTATTAGTTTATCACATAAATACCCTTAATTAATTCCCCAATTAATTGAGTACATCAATCACATTAATTAATTCTTCAATTAATTAATCAATATCCACAATCTCAAAATTCTTTAATTAATTCCACAATTAATTATGTCAACCACAAGCTCAATATATCATAATTAATCACAAAATTAAATATTTCAATCCTCAAATCTCAATATCTCACAATTAATTCTACAATTAATTTTCTCAATCTATAATTTCCAAAATCTGCAATTTCACATTTCCTTAATTAATTAATTCAACAAATTAATTAATTCAGTCAAGAACAAAATTTCCAAAAATCTAATAGAAATTATAAAATTACATATACATAATTTAAATAAAGACTTTTGGATTTGGATTGTAGACCAACTAACTCGATTCGTTGATAAGCTGTCATCCAATAGAATTCCCCAAAATTTCAGCTGCACAACGACATAGAACAAGATCTAAATCTAATACCTTAAATCAATATTGAACGTATAAAGATCTCACAAATCTATATATATATATATATATATAATAATATATCGAGATAAAAAAACATGGTATATATCCAATCAAAATAAGAATAACAAACCCTATCTATAATAGGATAGGAAAGGAGAAGGAATGAGAAACCAAGTGAGATGAGACCCTCTTACTAAGAAGGGTGCATATATTTGATATAGTCTTTTAATCACAAATAATGGAGGTCATGAAGACTTTTAATCCTTCCAGGAGGCTCTAAAATCATGAAATATCATCTAGGGTCAAATAGGGTTCGAATAAAAGTTAATATGGGGGTTTAATTGATTAGAAATATAATTTTTGGGTCATTTAAAAGGTCATGCATAGTTAGTTGGGAAGGGGTGCATGGTTTCCCCTAACTATGAGCTTAACCATGCACCATTATTATGGGGGTTCACAGTTTCTCCTAAGAGGGTGCATGGTTTTAAAAATTGTGTGCTAACTGTGAAATTCCTCTATCCAGTGTTGCAATGTTTGATGGGTTGGGGCACATGGTTAGAGAAAACCATGCGCCAACCATGAATTTATCTTCTCCCTTCCAATTTGCTCAAATTTTCTCCCAAATACACCCCAAGGTAAAACCCAACCCATGTATTCTCAAACATGAAAAATATAAATACCTGAAATTAATCTCAAGTCATCTTCAGGAAAGGTCATGATCTTACAAAAACAATTTCAATTACTCTCATGAAGTATTCATCGATGGATTATTCATCTCTCATTCTTATGTCTTCATACTTACTATTCCAAATTTCGATCTTTTCTTCTTACACTTTAGTATTCCCATTGAATATAGTTTCCATCTTATCCCAAATACTCTTTGAAGTTTTGAAACCCATAACCTTTATATAACCATTTTCTGATAAGGACATAAGAATATAATTTCTATCCTTTACATCAACTTCTATATTTATTTTATTAGTAAAAAACATAGGAAAAACATTATTTATAGGTGTAAAATCAATTTTAGTAGCATCAATAACTTCTAGGACAAAATATTAAATATATAACATCATCTAATTTTTCCATCAATAATAATCATTCCATCAAATGTAGGAATTCATCTACTATTGATAGAATTGATATTATTCATGATAAGGATTAAATAAGGGAACCTTCCCTATGATACCAATCAAAGTTTCAAAGGATTAAATAAAAACTTAGAAGGGGGTTGAATTAGTTGGTCACTTTTATAAGTTGCAATACTTTTAAAAAACATAACCCTTGAAACCTGTTAAAGTTTATATCCCAATTTTCTTTTAGTAAATACAGATGCATGAAAATGTAGGAAATCATGTAAATCACGTAATATTTAAAAGGTTTTTGCTCGGTGTGAGAACCTAAATCCATTACATAGCCACTCTTGTGGGTCTATATAAATTATCTATAATTAATAAGTGAATACAACTCATGCCAACTCCCGCTAGATAGCTTCTATGTCTTAGTAGAAATTGTTATACAAACTCCCATCACCGTACAAATTTCACTACAAAAAATTGGGCCAAAATAAAATAATAAAGACTTTCTTGAAACTTCTCTATAAATTCTCTATCAGGAATCCTTAGTCTAATGTGGAAAGGCCAGATTCTCTCATTCTGATGGGGATGGGTTCAATGGATTTAGTCAAATGATTTTAGTCTAATGGAATCATTATGATGAACTCATTCTCAATATATATTACTCAAACTCTTCTCAAATTCTTAGTTAGATATTCATTAGTCCGTTAAACAAAACATTAAGATATTCAACCTGATAATGAGGTCTCAGTCCAATAAGATAACTTTGACCTGAATTATACAATGATCCACCTTTTCCAATCACAAAAAAAATTTGTAATGTAAGAATTTATTGTGCTTCTATTAATAGGAATCCCAGAAATACAAAGGAAAAAAATAGAAAACTTTTCCTACTTAATTAAATTAAAAATCATCAAGATCTATGCATAATTGAATTTGAATTTGGACCACATAAACTCTTCACAAATCTGTTGAAATCTTATTGAGTCTTATTTGTAATTTTTATTATCAGACTTCCTAAATATTCTTCGGTATGATGGAACTTCATTAGATCATTATGATGTAACTTTTTTAGCTTATTAGAATGGTACTTATTCAACTCATTATGATGGAACTTAATCATCCCATTCTTAATTGACTTTCCTCATCATAGTTAGTCTAGTTGATTTTTTTCTGAGATTTAGTCTAATTGACATTTGTTCTCAAAGGCAATCTTGATTGAATTTCCTTCTCAATGTCATTATGATTGAATTTCCTCCTCAGAGTCAGTCTGATTGAATTTCCTCCTCATAGTTAGTCTGATGGAACATACTTAGCTTTAGTCTGATAGAATCCTCATAACAGTGGAATTCTCATTACGATGGAGATTGTATTCTGCAACTTTGAAATTCTTCAAACCACACTAGATATAAGACATTAATACTTCTAAAAACATCTAGGCTCAGGACTTCTGGATCTGATGCAAACTTTTTATTGATTCCTATAACTATGAAAATCATTATGATTCCTCCATTTCTTCTAAAGATTTTATCATGAGAGTTTCATGATTTATGATAACTTCAAGATTGGAAAAGAAACTTCTGACTTACATAGGAAATTATTATGACTTATATTATTTTGAAAACCTTGTTTCATTTCAACCAAAACATAATATAAATGGTTTCGCCTATTCTCCCCCTTTTCTTCAAAAGTATTGTATCACAATTGCTATAGACAATTTATGATATTTGGGAATTAAAAACTAGAAAATCATCTTCTGACTGAAGGTTAGAAAGTTTAAAACATTATAACTCCTAACATAACTATCTTCATTCAAACTCTTCAACAACATTCTGAATTTGTAACCAAAACTGAGTCGAATGAAACATGAACTTAGTTATAATGTATGTAAGACCAATGATGTGTCTAATCAACAACTTTATTATTCTAAAAACTTATCCGTTTGGTGCTACATAGTTTGATACGTTGTGTTTGGTGCTGCTCTGTCTGATCATCTGTATCTAGAAAATAACTTTCTCTAAAACAGACTGTTTTCCCTATTTATGTTTAGGTTTGAAATTTTAGAAACATTCACCAATTTTTCAAAAACCATTATTTTTCAAAAGATTAGTTTTCTACAAATAATTTTTTTTAAAAACATCACGATGGTTATTCAGTATACCATACCATTTATGAAATGGAAAGAAACATATTTTTTCATACTTGCATTTTTTGGTTTGGAAAGGGTTTTTAAGGCTTATTTTAGGAAGAAACTTTAACCTTGAGGTGTAGAATGTGAATTTGTAGGATAACTAAAAGAAACAATGGTATATTACCAATATGAACCCTTAGAAAAAAAGTAATAGTGGAAAGACATTCCATATTCTTTGAAAGGGAAAACATCTCTAAAAGTTATAGTGGGATGGAGATAGAATTAGATGAAGTTGAGACTCAAGGTACATAAGTCTTGTCATAGGAACATTTTCTATAAATCCCCATGTAATATGAAACTATTCTAGAGACACAAGTAATGTGTGGGAGTACACGAGATGTTAGAGAACTAGAATGGTATGGTATTCTTATCACCAAGGATGGTGACTAATTATTAGTTTATAATAATGATCCTATAACCTAAAAGGAATTAGTAAGTGGCTCAGATATATCCAAGTGAAAATAATCCATCAATTCTAAAATGGATTCCATTTACCAAAATCGAGTTTGTATTTTGGTAGATCCTACAATGGATGTAAAACCCATTTGTTGCAAGTGGGTATTCAATAAGAAACTAGAAATTTAAGGAAAATTCAGTACCTATAAGGTATGAATAGTTGTAAATGGATTTAAATAACTTCAAGAAATTAACTGAGATAAAACCTTTTCACTATTTGTAATGTTGAGATCCATCAGAATTATACTTGACATTGAGGCTTACCGTGACTATGAGATTTGAGAAATGGATGTCAAAGCTACCTTACGTAATGGGAACCACCAGGAAGATGTTGATATAAAACAACCTGAAGGTTTTGTGACTTCAAAGGATGAAAATATATAAAAATTTAAAAATAATCCATTTATGGATTAAATCAAGTATCTAGGATATGGGACATTCATTTTGATGAATCAATAAAAGAATGTAGTTTCATAATGAATGAGTGTGATCCTTGTGTCTACAAACAATTTAGTGTGATTGCATTCATTTTCTTAATAGTATATGTTGATGAAATATTACTTATAAGAAATCAAATACCAGTTTTACAGTTTTTTAAGATGTGGTTGAATAAATGCTTCTCTATGAAGGACATGGGTGAGAAATCATATATATTTTGAACCAAGATCTATCATGATAGATCCAAGAAGTTGCTCAGCCTAAGTCAAAGTACATACAATGATAAGATACTTAAGAGATTTGGTATGGAAAAATATAAGAGGGGAGTGTTTCCAATGTCATATGGCATTCATCCTTCCAGGAAAATGTTTCCTCAGATACATGGGGAAATAAATAGAATGGGAAAGATTTCATATGCATCAGTGATTGGGTCATTCATGTATATTATGATATGTACTAGGATAGATGTTTCCTATGCATCAAGTGCAGTAAGAAGATATCAAGATGATCCAATTGACCCCTATTAGATGGCAGTCAAGAGTATCTTTAATTATTTGTGGTGTACTGAGGATATGTTCCTAGTTTATGGAGGATATGGGGAACCAATCATCAAAAGATATGAAGATTATAGTTTTCAGACTTATCTAGATGAAATGAAGTCACAAATGAGATACATATTCACTTTTAATGGAGGTATTATGAGCTAGAAGAACTCAAAAAGGCTATGTTCATAGATTTAATAGTAGTGTGCATGTATATTGTGACTTCTGAGCTTTCTAAATAAGCAATATGGATTCAAAAATTCATCCAAGATCTTGAATTGGTATATAATAGTAAATATCATATTACACTCTATTGTGATAATATTTTAGTCGTGTCACTTGTAAAAGAGCCAAGTACACATCAACGAATGAAGCATGTACTTTGGAAGTATCTTCTCTTGAGGGATTTTTTAAGAGAGGTGAGGTTTTAGTGACAAGTATTTCCAAAGAATAAAATATATCATACCCCTTGAAAAAAATCTTGACTCACCATAAATAAGATTATTAAGTCAGTTCAATTGGACTGAAAGTTGTAGGTAGTTGGATCTAGTCCTCATGGGAGTTTCTTGGAGTTGGTGTCCTAGGATTAGCTATTTCTAATTTAATTACAACTATGTTCGATATATTGAATATTAATAAAACATATTATTACATATTTTCCATTGTTCTATAAGACTCCAATGTAATAATGTTCTAGAGTATATGTCACATTGATAAGGTCATAGAAGTTCTCTGTTAAATTGAGAACCATGAAGTGTTATGATCATATTCTTAAAGAATGTTATTCTCTTGGATAACGTACTATGATGGGACACATAGTTCATAGACTGTTATGTGAGAGAACTCATAAGAGGATGATTCTTAATATCATGATGTTTTCACTTGGTAATCACCAATATGGGAGATTATGATAAAGAATCACTGGTAGGAATTACACATGTTTTGGTGTCATCAAATATTCATATATGTGAGCATGTGTAATGGTACTTAGACTTTAAAATTATCATTAATGAATTTTATAACTCATGCACTTAGATTTTATGATTAAAACCATGACGAAATATATTCATGGTAAATTAGGTTACATTGTTCTTGTCATGACTCACATGTCATTAATGAATAATTTAAAGAAGGATTTATCCCTTCTATATTTATGGAAGCTGATATCTCATCCATTTGATTGAAATTGAACCATTGAATTAAATTCCATTTACATGGTGTAACGATATGTTTATTTTAGATATTTAATGAAATATGTACCAAGAAAATAGGTTGGTGACATAGATGTGCAACCTCTTTGATGAGATATTATGATAAAGGGATTATATTATATAGTGAGTGGTCATTTTTAGTTTTCATCATTTAAAAATTAAGTTATTTCTCTTGGGTGCCTTGATTCAATTCTAGATAGTAATTTTGGACTTTAGGAAAGCTCTCTTGATTCCAACTAGAAAGAATCCTAGAGGGTCAAACAGAAAGTGTTTCTAATGATCTTGATTAAATACAATTTGAATTTAATTAATTGAATAAATATTATTCTCAAGACTAAGGTATAATTTTATTCATGTTTTATTTATCACAAATATATATTGATTAATGAAATATTTAAATTAAATATTTATTTAGGTGTTTGATAAATAAAAGAAGAGTTTGAATAGACCAAGACCATGTCTAATAAATAATATTAATTAAAAAGATGGTTAGATAATAGTTTTCGATGCTCAAGTTGGAGTGCACCATAGAATAATAATAATAATAATATTATTATATGGAATGAGGTTTATTAAAGGTTTTAGTTTTTCTAAGGGCTAGAATGCAATAAAAAAATATCCTAACCTAAAATATACCTCAATAAATAACTTGTTATGGTATTGTGAAGTTAATTGAAAATAGATAATTGTTTCAAATAATTAATTTTCTTTTAACTCCTCTATCTCTCTCCCTCTCTAGAAAAATAAATGTTTAAGAGATTTATGCACGATTAAATAATGAGTGATCAAGAATGAACAACGTAAGACATTTTATTCCCCACACTAGCTCATAGAGATTGTTTAACATTTATCGTATATCAATGCAACATGTGTGGATTTTTTCTAGAGGGATTCTATTCTTGGATCCTCAAAGTGAAATGAAGGCAATTTGATAGGTTCTTTTCATATGATTAACATCATTAATGAAGAAATATTATTAAGATAAGGTAATCATTTTTTATGACATTAAATAAAATTATTAAAAATTTGATGTTCAAGCTCCTCACTCTTGGTTTTGAGAATATAAACATTAAAAGAAATTTTAATATATTTCCCACCACCACGTGCTTCCACTACTCCTAGAAGCATCATAAGTTGCCACTTTTCTAGATCCTTTGGAAGTATGGATAGATCCAAGAGGAGATGTGGGAGCGGAAGTCTAATGTTCGAGCTTAGTGGATGTCGAGTAGTACGTACAAACAATTCCAAGAAGTATGATCACTAGTCTCATGGACAAATCTTGATTAATTTTTATATATTGATTTTAAATTCAACATTGAGTTGAAGAAAGTACATTCAGGGGTTGTAGCAGCTTGGTTAACGCACGACCACTCGTTATGTGATTTTAGATTGTATGATTTATTTTTCATTTATTATTATCACCTAATACAACAGTTAAACAAGATCACACTTGTTAAGGATGAATTAGTGGTGTCCAACTGAATATTATTACTCAAACCATTCATAAAAATATCGATGCACATTCAGACTTTATGTTTAGGGATTTTGATAAGGAAAAGGGACCTCTGGCTAATGGCTGAGCAAATCTGAATAGAGATGGTAGTATATCGAGATGGACTCTGGAGGAACCTGATGTTTTATTTATTTATTTATCTGAAAATTGTTACTCTAGTTTGGATTTCCACTTTAGATTCCCATTTATTATTTTATGACATGTGTCTCATCTTTAAGTTTCCACATAATTACTCTAGTTGCTATTATATTGTTTATTATGTATTATTTGTATTATGACGTGATACTAGGGGTATAGTCTACCCACTAATGGACTTAGACCATCACTACTAGTCAGAAACCACTTGTGTGTGGGGAAGAATACATGAGGTCTTGTAGCACTCCTATTCGAACCCGATATTTCTGGTGAAGTCATTACAAAAACCATTAAAAAAAGACTCCATACTACAAAAAATACCGTTCTTGGTAGTGGTTTTTTCTTTAGTGGAAGTATTTTAAACCTTTGCCTAATTATTTAGCAGTGGTTACTAAAATCTCCCTGTATTTCATTTTCTCTAGTCATTTCATAGTAGTTTGATTCATTTAGCGCTGGTTTTTTATGTGATTTTTTTATAATTTAGCAATTATTTTCATTTTATTTAATGGTGATTTTTTTTAAAAACTTGAATATAAAATAGATAAGATGAAACTAACAACTGATAAATATGTGAGTGGATTTTAGGTTTATTGGTAGTTAATATTAACCACTGTTAATTATGATTCAAATTCATTTTTTTAACAGTGGTTCTTAATAATCACCTCTCAATATTTTTTGAAAAATATACATTTTAATTTTTTAATGACAATATATAAATATGAAAACTTTGACATGTAATAAACTAAAACATAAATGAATAATAAAACCATCATACATACATCATACAAGATACATCCATAGTTATATGCATATACATTTATTGTCATCATAACCTTAGTAAACCGATTACCTCAGTCAACCCATACCTAATTATTAATATATACAAATAAAATATGTCCATCAACAACCCATTCCCAATATATTCTGAACCCATAACCTATGTTTCATCCTTATACCTCCACATCATATCATCAATTGAAACATACCACATAATCTCATCAATTGTAATAAAAAATATAGAAATTAAAACTAAACATAATAAATCAGAATTACAATAGAATCATTGATAAAATTTAAACATACAAAAGAAACTAAGAACCATCACCATTACCTCATAAATAATGTCTTGAATCGAATGGTTAACTTCTTTCCTTCAGTTAACATCTAGCACCTACAATAAAAACCATATAATTGAAGAAAAGAAATGCAAAAGTGAAAAGAAATGGAATATATTTATAATGTTGCACATAATGTTTGTTATTTTGTTAATCAAACAGAAGATATTTTTACATAAAACAAATAGTATACCATGTAAAAAACTTTTAAAACATAATTTTTTCTATTTAAAATATGATTAAACACTTGAAACAAAAAATAAATAAGTATATAAAATTCTAATTGAATTTTAAATTGATCTGAAATGTGCTTAAATTTTACTTAATATTTTTTGAAAGAATTCGATATAAAAGCATATAATATTTTTAAAAACTAAATCAATGGTGGTTATTCCATGGTTTCATGTCAATATGAGGGGGGTTTCTATGGTTTTTACCATTACGCACATGTTTTAGTGTTTTAAAACACTAAAAATGTGTTTATGGGAATGCTAGGAAAACCATAAATTTGAATGATGTGTTGTTAATTCATACATTTCAAAAACCATTGTATAGTCATTATCCTCTAATTTCATTGTAATTCGATGACGTTTTCCATGTCTTAACCCCACGATGCACGCTTTTAAAGGCTTCAATGCCTTTAAGAACTGTTTACTGAGCCATTGTGATCACACTGCATGTTAAATTGATGTGTTTTCTACACTTAAAAATCAAAAACAACGCAATGGTGTTTTCCCTTTATTTCACATCAATTTGAGGTTGTTTTCTATGGTTTTGATTGTTACCTACACGTTTATGTGTTTTAAAACACTAAAAACCTACTTACGATCATCCTAGGAAAAACCTAACTTGAATTGAAAATACTTCAATTCCTAAAATTGAAAACTAATTATATGGTCATTTTCCTCTGATTCTATGGTAATGTGATGATGTTTACCTAGTTTTGACCCTCCAATACAAATTTTTAAAGGCTTCGATACATTTAAAAACTATATATCAGTCCATTTTGACCACAAAACTCATCAGATTGACATGCTATCTAAAATTACATGTCCAAAATAACATAATGGTGCTTTTACCATGATTTCACATCAATATGTAGTCTTTTTCTATGGTTTTGACTATTACACGTGTATTTTAGTTTTTTAAAACAAAAAAAACATGTTATAGGAATTATAGGAAAACCTTAAGTAAAAATGATGTGTTATCAATTATTAAATTTAAAAAAAATATTTGTTCATTTTACTACGATTTCATAGAATCTAGATGATGTTTTCTTGGTTTTTCCCCCGGATGCATGTTTTTAAAGGCTTCAATACCTTTAAAACTATTTACCGATCCATTATGATCACACTACACATAATATTGATTTTTTTCTTTGTATAAACATAAAAATTAACTAAAATATATATGTACCATGATTTCATGTCAATTTGAGGTCTTTTATAGGGTTTTGACCATTACATGAATGTTTTAGTGTTTTAAAACAGTAAAAAAATGATTACAGGTATCCTAGGAAAACAGTAACTTGAAGTGATGTGTTTTTAGTTCTTATATTTCAAAAATAAATATATAGTTGTTTTTATTTGATTTCATGGTAATTCGATGATATTTCCCTAGTTTTGACCCTGCATCACAAGTTTTTAAAGGCTTTGATACCTTTAAAAAATTATTTATTAAGCCATTCTGACCACACCACTTGGGGACGTGACATGTTCTCAATGTGTATACATAAAAAATAACTCAACAGTGGTTTTCCCATGATTTCATGCCAATATGGATTAATTTTCTATGGTTTTTACCATTACACACACATTTATGTGATTTAAAACAATAAAAATCCATTTAATGTCATCCCAAAAAAAATGTAACATAAAATGATGTTAGGTCAGTTCCTATATTTCAAAAATAAATCTATGGTAAATTTTCTATGATTTCATGGAAATATGACAACATTTTCCTAATTCTGACCCCCCAAAACATGTTTTTAAAGGCTTCAGTACCTTTAAAATCTATTTACCAAGCCATTTTGACCACACTTCATATCAGATTGACATTACGCATACACTTAAAAAATAAAAAAATCATGTTTGTCCCTTTATTTGACATAAATCTGATGTTTTTTTTCTGTGGCTTTGACTGTTTCATGTTTTAGTGTTTTAAAATACTAAAAATGAATTTATGGGAATCCTAATAAAACATTATCTCAAAATTACATCTCATCTATTAATATATTTAAAAAATCCACCTATGGTTATTGAATTATTATTTCATGGAAATAGAATGATTTTTTCTTTGTTTTGAACCCCCACCACATGTTTTTAAAGGCTTTGTCACCATTAAAAACAGTTTACTAAGCCATTCTGACTACATCACACATCATATTGATGTGTTGTTAGTGAGTACATGTCAAAAATAACTAATTGGTATTTTTAACCTGATTTCACATTAATATGAGGTCATTTTATCTTTTTTTAATGTTACACACACATTTTAGTGTTTAAAAAAACACATTTACGGGCATCCTGGGAAAATAATAACATAGAATGATGTTCTGTTGGTTCCAACATTTCAAAAATAATTCTATTGTTGTTTTACTTTTATTTCATAGAAATATACTGATGTTTTCTTGGTTTTGACCCCCATATACATGTTTTTAAAGGATTCAATATCTTAAAAATCGTTTACCGAGTCATTCCGACCACACCACATGTTAGATTGATGTTTTGTTTTTTCATAAATGTCAAAAATAACTCAATAGTTAGTTTAGCATGTTTTGACATGAATATGAGTTATTTTTCTATGGGGTTCACCATTATATTCTTTTTTTACTCTTTTAAAACACTAAAAATGTGTTTATATGCATCCCGGGAAAACCATAAACCATAATGACATTTTACCAGTTCCTAAATTTCAAAAATTAATCTATAGTCATTTTTATATAATTTCATTGGAATCTGACAATGTTTTCCTGGTTTTGACCCTCAGACACACATTTTTAAAGGCTTTCAGAGCTTTAAAAATAGTTTACCATCCATTCTAACCACACTGCATATTAGATTGATGTGTTATCTATGAATACATATCAGAAATAATTAAACAATGGTTTTTTCTTGACTTCATGCCAATCTGAGGTCTTTTTCTATTGTTTTGATTATTACATGCATGTTTATGTGGTTTAAAACCCTAAAAACCCACGTATGAACATTCCAAAAATATGTAACACATAATGACATATATTCGGGTCCTACATCTCAAAAAACAATAAACAATTTTTTTCCTATCTTGTTTTATGGAAATATGATTAAATTTTCCTAGTTTGACACACGACACACATTTTTAAAGGCTTTGATGCCTTTAAAATTTATTTACTAAGACATTCCAACAACACCGCACATCGGAATGATTTTTTTTCTATTATTACTTGTCAAAATTAAGTCAATGGTGTTTTTCTTATGATTTATAGTCAACATGAGGTTTTTTCTTTAGTTTGGAATATTATACACATGTTTTAGTAGTTTAAAACACTAAAAATGGATTTACAGGAATCCCAAGAAAACTGTAACTTGGAATAACATGTTTTTGGTTACTACATTTCAAAAAATATCCCTGGTTATTTTCCTCTAAATTCATGGAAATCCAACATCATTTTTTAAATTTTGACCCCTATCATGCCTTTTTAAAGGACTTAGTACCTTTAAAAACTATTTACTAAGGCATTTTGACTGCACCGCAAGTCTAATTGATATTTTTATATGAGTACATGTCAAAAATAATTCAATGGGGGTTTTCTCTTGATTTTATGTCAATATGATAACGTTTTCAATGTTTTTAACCATTACATGGATGTTTTAGTGTTTTAAAAAATAAAAAATACATTTACATTCTTCTGAGGTAAACTATAACTTGAAATGATGTGTGATATATTCCAACATTTCAAAAATCAATCCACAATATTTTTCCTCTGATTTAATGTTGATATGGATTCTAATTCCTATTTTTGACCCCCTCCCCCCCCCCACACAAATGTTTTTAAAGGCTTTGGTATCATTACAAACTATTTACTATGTCAAAACAGAGAAAATGAGCTTGAATAATTTTCAAAATTAAGGATGACAATATATAATTTAGTTTTTATGTGTAGGAATCAGACACACGTCAATCCAACGCAAGATGTTGTCGGTATGACTCGAAGTGCATGTCATCAATATAAAAGTGTCATTTTAGTTTTATTTATGGATGTTGTATGTTTTATTTGAGAATGTGTGAATGATCTATGAAATTTAGAGTTTACCTTGATAGGATAAGCTATAAGGCTGTAAATTTCCATGGGGATCATTCTAGTAATACATTGGAATATAAAAACGAAATCATTTTCAATTATATCTCACCATTGATCCTATGTTTTCCTATAAGAGTCATGTTCACTCACTTTTCCTTTCAACCTTGCAATTTATCTTTGTGATTCCCTATTAATAGCTCTACTCAAACCCCCACTAGGTGTAGTAGTAATTGATAATGAATCCCTACCAAAGACAACTGATGGAGTAGGTCCAAAACACATCCCTTGTACATGTATGGGATTCTCCTTCCCTAAAACAATTAGAACTTCCTCGTTCTGGGAAACTGATGATGATTTTGATGGGTTCACATCCCATATTTCTTGAATATGAACCTGTTAATACAAAAATAAGAACAATTATTTTCTAAAATATTTGAACTTCATAATATTATCTAATTAATAATTTTTTTATTACTATGTATTGTTATTTCAATAATATAAAAACATAATATTGAAAAATAAATTATAACAACAAAGAAGCCTTAAACCCAATAAATGGGGGTAGGCTAGATTTATCAAACGGTGCTAAATTGGCATCATTTTATCCATGTATCCAGCCCCATTTAATTGGGTTTAATGATTTTTTTTATAATATATTTTTCATTATTTTTTAAAGAAATGTAATAACATGAAATGATAATGAAAAATACTTACTCTAATATCTTTGGTAGGGTCATTTACAAAAATGACATCAGATTCCCTATGAACATTAAACCACATCTATATATGGCGAATAGAGTAACCTAATTCCTTATCCTTTATAAAAAATATAAACAATTTAGAAAAAAATTTACTTATAATAAAATGATATAAATAATAATGAATAAAATACAAACCAAAATTATTCTTTTTCTAAAAAAACTCTAAGACACACTGATATGAAGAATGAATTATTTCTTATGATTCATAGTATTTTTTTCAATAATTCTCACAAAAAATAGAAACATTAATAAAAATTATAATTTTGTTTTGTTTATGTTATTACAATACTCTAAAATTTGCAATTACCTCACGAGATGTATCTCTGTTAATATCGACAAACGAATTCCATTTCTCATTGAGAAATTCATTCACACACTTTCTCATACATCTATTATGAGCTCGGAGATATTTCATTAAACTCATGCCATAATATTCATTTAAAATATCACCATTTCTTTCCTAATTTTTTCATTCTGCATGGGCGTGAAATAGATCCTGGGACATCCAAATGAAAAAACATCTAGAAATAAAAAACAAAACACTGTATAGGTATATTACAATTTTTTTTTCATGTCATGTAAATTAGTTATCAAGGAATATTAAATTAAATTACCTTTAATTATGTTTCAAAAACTTCATTTTTCAACATTTTAGGATTATATCTCCAATATTTATAATTAATGGGAATTCTCATTGTATCACAAATAAGCTGCCTAATAATCTGCCCATATATTCTGGAATTATCATCAGTAGGCACCCCAAACTCATCAAATGGATTGATAATATTTAATTCCTTCAGGTATCATACATATTTCATGTTTATATTTATATATCTTCTATTGTTATTTTTATCCATTTGAAAAATGAATTAAAAAATTAACAAAATATATAGTTTTTTTACAATGAAATACATACCAGTAATAGTAACTCACCGATATCCACTAGAAGAAGGGATGAACAACTTCTCCATAGCTGGAGGTGAATTGGATGGTGGGATACTAAATACATTTAGGGAATGGCTGGCTCGCTGGTAGTCTCAAGTATAACCTAATCACTCAGATCCACTGAAGCTGACTGTAGTTGTGGTGTGCTCTGAGATGATAACCAGGTAGGATTTTGAAATTTATTTTTTCTCATCATTCTTGCAATTCAATTGGTTCAGATATATTAAATGTATAGAGCATTAAAAACTAATAATTTTTTACCAAAAGAAAAAAAAAGAAAAACTAGAACAATGTATATGTGTATGAACCACTTATCAGTGAGAAATTGTAATATATTTTCATTACCAATTTCTACATTCAATTATCGTCATCTTCATTATCTTCATTATTATAAACCTCCATTGTGATGAGTGCTTCATTTTCACCCTCTATTGCAACTTATATTGTGTCTATATTGTCAGTAAAAAATTATTCAATGTTTTGTGGTTGATTAGGTTCACTATCACAAATTAGCAATTGATCTTAATCACTCATATCATATAATTCTCTCTACTTTAAGTTTAAAAAACTCTAGCCTTCATGTATTTCATCATCCACATAATAAACTATCTTCACTTAGGAATCCAAGATAAATGGATCATTTTCTACATGCTCATTGGTATGGATAAATCAAGCGAATTTGATATAATTAAAATGTCATTAATCATTAATTATACCCATATCAATATTGACCCACATTCATTTGAATAAGACAACCAAACACTAACCATGATAGTTTAATTCAATTGTATCATCCAAATATCCATAATATCCCACCTCTGTATGTGTAAATATACCACTATTTTGAGTTTTTTAGTCTTCTTCCCGATAAATGGTATGAAACCTAAAGCCATGAATATTGTAGGCATCTAATATCTTAGACTTTCTTAGAGGACCTTGAGCTAAAAAAATGTAAAAGAATATGATATTTCAGCTTGATTTTCAACATTCATTATCTAGAAATATATATAAAAAGTTTTAGTTTTAACATAGGCAAAATAACTACATGTCAATAATATTAATATGAGTATATACTTACTTGATGGGTGATCTATTTGACAATATCCTTATTAACATCTTTTTTTAATTCCATATCATTTCATGATCTACCCTTTAATCACTTATTTGTTTGACATCTAAATTATTCAATAAATGGATCTGTAATAAGACTACTGAGTAGTATATATCTATATGCATATAGAAACTCCAATTCATTCAGTGTAAAATTTGACCCCTTTTCAATTGGTTATCCAATAATTGGAAATATTGATTACTATTTTTCAAAATGATAATTAGTGGACATATCATCAAAACATTAAGAACAATTGAATATAGTATCAATCCCATCCAAATACCTTGAATACAAGGTCAATCACTCTTTTGATATGTAACCTTTAGTAATAGAGCCTTTTGGTTGATATTTATTCATCATATATGATTCCAAATGAACTATGTACCTGATGAAAAAAATAATAAACATATAAAAAAAATTATGCAATAATTTAATAAAATTAAACTCACTAATAAAAATAAAAATAATATCATTGTACCTCTCAATTGGATACATCAATTGATAATGTTCTGGTCAACCATGTTTAGCTTCTTCAACCAAATGAACAATTAAATGAATCATCACAGTGAATAATGAAGGGAGAAATTACATCTACAAGTAAAAAAGTGTCAAAACAATTCTTTATTGAAGTGTATCAAGCTCAATTGGATTTATATTTTTTCTACAAAGCTCTTTGAAAAAGGTATAATAGTTTAATTTTCAGTTAACATATTACAAAATGCCAATGAAAAAAACCATTCCATCAAAATACATGAGTTGTGACTTTTCCATCCAAGTAACTTTCAATTTTTTTAGTCAATGCACCATGATATATTACTTGAATATCCATCTTCCACTTTTAAATTTTTAATGTTTGATGGAATACACCATTCTCTGGATTTTTCATTCTTAAAATAGTCGAAGGACACTTTCCATTCTCATTTTCCAAAAAACCATCATTTATATTAATTAACTCCAAATTCTTATGAGAATTAAGGCAATAATTTGATTTACCATTCTCATTAAGAAATGTGAAAATTGCATTGCCAGAGAATTTTTTTCTCAATATTCATTATGTCAAGATTATAACATCTAAAATTAAACTCTTAAAAAGGAATTTTAAAAAATATACCCATTATTTTCTTGTTCCAGATGCTTCAAATATTGTACCTTGTAGCCTTTCCCCCTTCTTTAAAATGATTATATTTTCTAAATTCTTCAATGATACCCATTAATTGGCCCACGATTTCTGAACCTAATAACAATTTTAGTGGATTTCTCAGTTTAATATCTTCCTTGAATTGTGTCTTATTAAACCTAGATTTATGAGAAGAAATAAATAAATCAATGATGATTCATAAACCAGCATTTTATTCTATGAGGTAATCGTTGATGAACAAAATTACAAACTAGACAAGACAAACTAGTATGAGTGTTCCAATCAGATAAATTTCCTAATCCAGGAATGTTAGTAATTGTCTATATTAAATTAGCAAGTATTTTTAATAGTTTTCTCTTTGAAGTGTCATATGATTCCATTCCATCATCTCATAATCCTTTCAATTATTTGATTAGAGGTTTAAGGTATACATCAATTCTATTTCTAGGAATTTTATTTCTAGAAATAATCATAAAAAAATATATTTATTCATACACATCTATGGAGGTAGATTATAAGGGATCAAAACAACTGGCCAAATACTATAATTAGTACCTAAAGTACAAAAGGGGTTAAAACCATCAGAATCCAATCCCAAACGTGAATTCTTATGATTTAAAGAAAAATATAGATATAATGAATCACACATTTTCTATGATGTTAAATATTTTGGATGTATCATCAAGCCATAATTACTATCTTGATCATGTCACTTCATTTCATATGTAGTATTAGATGTCATGAATAATCGTTTCAAGCATCATATCAGAGGAAAGTAATGAAATAAAGTTGAAGGAGTTTTCTTATTTTTTTACTCATCTTGGGGTTGAATTGATTTATACACTCATTGTTTTTCATTGACTTTCATCTACTTTTATGACATCTTATGAATTCTCTTTTTTCGGACTCTTCTCCCAAGTAAAGCATGGAATAATTAAGGAATTCATGTCTCTTTGAATAATATAGTCCATGTTTATTTATGACTTTATTAATATCATAGAATGATGCAAGGATCATAGAATCACTAAATGAATCATGACGAAACTCTAAAATCATGTACATTTCTTTGTCAACAATTTCACAGAGACAATTTATATGATACAACTTAAGTAGAAAATAAAACTTTGAATAATTAACACACCCTTCATACAGTTCTTGTTTCACATCTTCAACTAATTCCTAAAGATCATTTTTTTGTCATTGAACATATTAGAATGATTAAAAATCTCAGGGTCAATTGAAGGTTTTTTTTGATCTATTGAAATATTGAACATTATATCCTGCAAAGAAAAATGTTTCATTTATCAAATTTCAAACTGAATTCCCCTATGGAGGGTCACTTTTTGTTTCATTGATAGTATTATATTTGTTTTTAATTTCCATAACAATATATTTACCATGCCAAATACTACATACATATTGAGTAGAAAATTGTTTTTATGTAAAATGATCGTAAACCTCATTTCTATTTAACCATCACTTGAATTTTCAATCAGGACATACACATTTTATTCTACCATCCACTGATAATTTTTTAATTACATAATATTTTTTTCTTCAAACTCTTGTCATAACGAGGTGTTTTTCGAGGTAAATTAATCCAACTTTTATCCATAGGTATTGGATTTTCACTCTTCTTCATGTATATTCAGATATAAATATATAAATGGTTAATAAAACAAGTACAATAAAAAGTAAACATCAATTAACTTCATTAATCTTGGTCACCTAATTTATCCTATAATTATATAAATATAGTATATAAAATCATAGTGAACATACATGTACACTCAATATGTTCTTACATAGAATGTCTCATGCCAGTGTGGAAGAAGCATACTAAAAATTTAGTGAATAAGCAATAAAACCAAATGGATTCCTATCCTCTAATAAAAATTATCCAAAACTAACTAAGGCTTACTCACCAAGAATTCATGAGGGATACATGATTCATGCATTTACAGACTATTTATAACCCCACAGAGAAACAAGCATTCTTCATATAAATGATTCATGATCCCCATTTATTATAGGAATTAATTACAGTTATGTGTATAGGATTCCTAAGTGATAAAATTTATCATTTGATTGTACAATATGACATAATAAATAATGATATATCAAACCAATCATACAATATTTAAAAATTACACCTTACGATTGGGGATTGAACTCTCCGAGAAATGGGGGAGAGGGGTCACCATTGGGGAACACCATCAAGGAGCAGGGGGTTATTGTGGGGTCATCATTAGGTATTAAGTGGGGGTTGGGGTCACGAGGATAATATGTGAGAGTGAAAAAATGGGTGGTCACCATCGAGGATGAGGGGTGAGCCGTCAGGTGGAAGTGGGGGAAGGGGGGAGAGATATGTGGTTGGAGAGAAGGGGGTCAGTGTCAGGGAGATGTGGGGTCGAGGGTGAGGGGTGGTCACCGACATTAGGGAGAGGTGCGATCAAGGGGGAGGGGTGGTCGCCGGTGTTGGGGATAGGTTGGGTAGAAGGGGGGGGGGGTAATCACTGGTGATGGAGAAAGGCATGACCGAGAGTGAGGGGCAGTTGCTGGAATTGGGGAGAGGCGTGATCTAGGGAGAGGGGCAGTCCCTGATGTTGGGGGAGGGGCAGGGTCAAGGGGGAGGGGTGGTCATCAACGTTAGGGAGAGGTGGGGCTAAGGGATCAGTGGGGGTAGGGGGAGGGAGGGAGTCACTAGCATCTGGGAGAGTTGTGATGGAGGTGGGGGTGGTCCTCAGTGATAGGGAGAGGCGAGGTTGAGAGGGAGGGGTGATTTCTAGCATCGAGGAGAGGCACAGCTGAGGGGGAGGGGTAGTCGCAAGCATCAGGGAGAGGCACGACCAAGGGGGAGAGGGGGTTAGGGAATCCGTTGGAGGTAGTGGGGTCATTTATTTTTTAAAAATATTTTCAGTGGATTCATTGAAATCGCCCCCATTTTTAAAATATATTTAATAATGTTTTATTAGTAGTGATTATTAGAACTGCCACTAAATAAATTTCACTAAGGACACTCTTTTTTGTAGCGCTAGATAACATAGTTTTATTGAATCTTACCCTAAAAGTGACATATAAAATTTTATTATCGATTCCAAAGCTATAAAATTCACCAAGAAATACCATCTCTCTAACCACTCAAACAATTGGATTTATCTCACAAGAATTTTTTTCTCACTTTATTAATTTTCTCACCAATAGTATTTTTTATTAGTTTAAGGAATTTATATCACTACAAGAATTATCACCCAAAAAATATTATTTTTAACATTAAGGAATTTTATTCAAACCTAGATGTGATATAGTATGTACATGCACAACATCATATTATATCTTCCTATGAAATAAATGAATTTTGAAATGAAATCATTGAATCATTGTATAAATGTTACATCCTGAACCTGGATGTCACTCAACTGTGCCCCAAGCCCGGTTGGTTACATAGCTTCAAGCACATCTTCCCAAATTTCAGAGGCTTATGACTAGTAGTTAGGGACTAGGTGAGTCATTTGGGAGACTATACCACCATTACCATAATTTATCACAATGGAAGTCAATCACATTAAATAGTGGAAGAAGATACTATAAGTAGACAATAGATAAAATGGACAAGCAAGACAAGAATATGTAACAAGCCAGAAGTGTCTCATATACCATGATGCATATGATACTTGTATCTAGAAAATATCCAACATATGTAGATAGAAATATAATAAAATAGAAGTATCTAAAATCCAAAACAACCGAAAAGTTCCCCCGTAGCATCACAAGCCCCATCTTTGTCCTATGCTCCCATGCTCTAAAATAGTGATCAACAAATAGTTTTAGGAAGCTTTCCCCTATTATCACCTGTAACTATATATTCTGTTTGGGTTCCTAAGGAGGCCCAAATAGGATGTGAGATAAACATCCCAATAGGTTTCCACCTAAATATCCATACAGTTCTAAGAAGTATTATGAATTATGATAAACATGTGAAATTAAGTTGTAATGTAAGTGTGAAAGCACAAGGCATACAAATACTACAATAAAGTAATAATAAACAACCTCTTGTGGCTCCCTGCAACAAGTTTCAGCTCCTAACAAGGCATCTACAAGAAATATAAACAAACAACACAACCTTTACACATAATCATCCATATCATGTCCAAACTTCCTTACCGTATAATGAAAACTATATAAAAATACCACAACCTTATCATACAACCACAATCATATATCCCATAGTCATGCAGTATAATGAAGTGTAGATCACACATGGCCGAATCTATGGTGCTAAAGTCCAAGGAATCCTCTTCGAGTCTCAGGAGAATGTCGATGGAAACCTGTCACAGGCACTGGTTGGAATCCTCAGAGCATGTGTACCAACATGTCCTATGTGAGTCCAAGATAGCTGGATCAAAGGGGTATAAAAGCCTATGGTATCTCATGGAATAAATTCCAAAGGTGCATAATCAGCCAAGGTGTCCACTACCGCATTTCAGATCCATGGAGATCCATTCATGGAATCTATGTAAATCATCAATCATTCCATGACTTTAACAATTTCAAACCATATGAGTCTACCCACTCATATAAACAACTACATTCAAAACAACTCAATGAGTATACCCACTCATTTAAACCGTTACATCTCATGAGTATACCCACTCATGTACTCCACTTTCACTTAATCATGTCACATGGATATACCCACCCACTTATCACCAATTTCCATTTAACATATCACATCGGTATACCCACCCATTAATCACAGTTGCCAACAAAACTATTTAAGCAATCTAAAAATATCCAACGAGTATACCCACTCATTTGAAAAGTTTCATTTTAGTATTTAATCAATTTAGGCATGGAATATTATAACAACACAAGGTAACGATGCAAGATATCTCTTATGTATGTAATTCAGCCTCATTTAAGTACAACCGAGCTTCCTTAAACTAAGAAAACTGGAGGTCACACACCATGGGTAGTTAATCAATGGTAAAAAATACAGTAAAGGCATGGTGCACCCCATGGGTGTCCTTGGGTTGGGCCAGCAACCATAAACGTATCTGAAAGAACCTAAGGGAATCCCAAACAGGTCCTACCTCATCTATTTCAGATTAACACTTTAAAATCGGGCCCACGCTAAAAAGTCCAGCTGGCAGAAAAAGGTCAATAACTCTATAAAGAATCAAAAGCCAAAAGAAAAGTATAGACCACCTACCATATCTCATTAGTGGAGTTCTCATCTAGTATGAAGTCCTAATTCATCCTGGTTGGGAAAAAATCTAAAGAACATATGAAGAACAAGAAATTAGGACATAAAAGCACAAATCCATAAAATGCAACTGTTGTTCTGAAGAATCAAGAATGGATAAAAAAGGAATCAATATCTTACCGTCATGGTTCCATCAAAAATGACAGGGAAAGAAATAAAATCCAAAAGGGCCCTAGATCTGAAAATCTAGATAATAAAGTTTTTAGTCTTCAAATGAGAGAAAAAAGGCTTCTGTCCAAAAAACAGAGGTCCTTGCCTCTATTTTTAAAAAACATAGTCGAGCAATTACACGACAAGTAATTTCTTTATTTGGTGTGTAATTCTCAGTTATCCTTTAATGGGGTAAAACCCTTACACATCGTGAAAGGACCTAGAAAAACCATTACATGTTACGAAATTGGATTACACAGTGTGTAATCCAATTACACATCGTGTAATTGGCCTGCAACTAGTACACAACCTTCTTGCCTATTAATTCCCAAAAACAACCCAATCGGCCCATAAACCAGATTAGGGTCTATTCCAAAAAAGAATGTAAAATATTCATACCTAAAAAAACCTAGGATCATACAATATTACCCCCTTTAAGAAATTCTTCCCCGAATTTCCCTCTCAAGGGTAGTCAAGGTCCATTTGAAAAATATCTTGTCACTGAGCACGTATGTCGGCCTCCCGCTCATTAGTATCATCTTATGAAATGGTCTTGCTTCCATAGAACCTATACTATATGAACTGACTAACCTTGTATACCCTTCATGCTCTTATCAACAATATTAATTAGATGACTCTTAAAGGATGCATCAAATTTTAGCTCAACCTCCTCGAGTTGAAAAGCGTGAGATGGGTCCAAATTATAATGGCGTAGTTGTGATACATGGAAGATGTCAGGCATGGCTTAATACCTCTGAGGTAACTAAAACTAATAGTATACTCATCTGAATCTCTCACGAATTTCGAATGGACCAACATATAGTGGTGAAATCTTACCCCGTATCATGATCCTTCTATGTCCCAACCTTAGTGAGACACAGAAAAAGACCTGATCCCAGGCCTCAAAATCTAGAGGTCATATACGGTGATCAACATAAGATTTCTATCAGGATTTTACAGTAGCCATATGCTTCTGAATCAATTGTATCTACTAAGAATTCTCTTGCATGAGACAAGGTAATGGTAAAGCTACCTCACCAGTATCTAACCATCACAAGGGTGATTTGCATAGCCTACTGTACAAAGCCTCGTAAGGAGACCTCTATATCATTTTCTAATAATTGTTACTGTATGAGAAATCATCTAGATGAATGTGTCTCTCCCATGATCCCCCAAAATCTTGGACACACTCTCTCATAATGTTCTATAGCACTTGTAACATACACTCTGATTGGCCATCAGTATGATGGTGGTGGACTGTGCTCAGAAGCACCTATGTACCCAGTGCCCTTTGAAAACTATATAAGAAATGAGATGTAAATGGGAATCCCTATTTGAAATTATAGTGCATGACAACCGATGAAGTTGTATTATATCATGTAAATACAACCTTCTAAGAACATTAACATCGAAGGTATCCTTGATCGACAATAAATTATCAACATTTTTGATCCTGTCAACAACAACCCACGCAGCATCATTACCTCAAGGTGAACTTAGTAAACCAGTCATTAAATCCATTATGACATCATCTCATTTCAAATTTAGAATAAGTAACTGATATAAAATCATGGCTGGTCATTGATGTTCCTCCTTCACATTCTGATATGTTTAACACCTCTTAACAAAACTAGCTACCTCACATTTCTTACTTGGCCATTAGTATTGATGATGCAAGTCACGGTACATCTTGCTGACTCTAGGATGTAGTGCCCAAGATGAAGCATGAAACTCCCACATCATATCCCCATGTATATCCACTGGAACCCAAACACATCCCTGGATATGTAAGATCTCATCAACACCTACGGTCCAACCAAAAGGAGGGTCCTCACCTTCCACAGACTCCCATAGTACTAGACCCTCTGAATTCAATAACTACCTCATACTTACATTATCCAATAGGGTAGAGGTCACAACTATGTATGTTCCATATGTCTATACCTAACAGTTTTTCACCTCCATATAGATCTTAGAGAATAATTCCATAAGTTTCCACTCACTACTTGCATGCTGCTCTATCTGTATCTGAGTCCACATGCTTAGTACATCGAACATTACATTACAGTTACTAGTAATGTATTCAAGCGTGAAGTCAAAAGACTGTTGGTACTCCACCCACCTTTTTTTGCCTCATATTCAAATAATACTCTGTAAATATATACTTGAGGATTTTTTAGTCTGTATACACTAAAAAATGATCTCCCAATAAATAATGTCTCCAATAGTGAAAAGCATGAACAACCACATCTAACTCAAGATCATGAATACGGTGATTCTTCTCACGTGGCCTTAGAAACTAAGACTCATATGCCAAAACTATATCCCCCCTACATCAGCACCACTCCCAGCCCAATACATGATGTGTCACAATTAAGGATGGAACACTCGGTTCATCAGCACCATGAAAACTACTATCGTGTTTGTGAGACTGAATGGCATAACCAGATACTCATATAGACCATACCTATCTACATAGGTTGTATGAGGTATGTTTGTGGGTCAAATATGTACCTTGTGATATCCTAACCTTAGTTCAATTTTCAAGAATACTTGGGATCCAAGAATCTTATCAAACATTTCATCTATTTTTGGAAAGGGATATTGGTTTTTAACCATTAGCTGATTCAAATTACGATAATCCCCAAATAGCCTAAGAGTTATATCCAAATTTTTTGAAAAAAGAACTGAAAATCCCACAGAGAAGTATTAGGTCAGATAAACCCCTTTTCCTCCAAATACTCTAACTTCCACTTATTTTCTTACAACTCCATCATAGCCACCTAGTAAGTAGAAATGGATACTGGTGCAGCTCACAACACTATTTCAATGGAGAACTCAACCTATCTCTTGAGAGGTAAACTAGAAAATTCATCTAGGAACATGTCCCTGAAATGATCCACCATTAGAGTAAAGTCTACCTGACTCACTCTATGATCATTCAAAATACAAAATAGAAATCTAAGTTGTCATTCTGCCCAACTCATGATGATCTAGTCCATCTTAACTCGCTTGGACACCCCATTCACCCTTGTGAGTAAACACTACATCCTATGGTGATGTGAAAGTTAACCTTAGGTGATAGTTGACAATGTAAGATCAATAATATACTAAACAATCTATCCCAAGAATGACGTCAAACCCTATCATCTCACAGAGATAAATATCTCAAATGATGTGACACCCACCAACCTCAAGGGGGTAATCCCTACATTAGAGCACATCATCCATTCTAATTCCAAATAGTATTTCTAGCATTAAAACTATTTCAAAATACCACACAATAAGACCAAGGATTTTCACCATTGGTGCAGATATGAATCTATGAGATACACCTATATCAAAAAGAGCAGATGCAATAGTTGAGGCTATTAAGATCATTCCTCTCACTGTAGACAGTATGAAACCTTTCTCCTCAATGGTAGGTTGTACTTAATATAATTGAACTATACCATGAAACTGTGAAACAACCTCACTGCTCAGAGTAGGTCCCCTTCGATGTATAGGAGTAATTGGTGTATGGCTACCATAGCAAAGACCACTATTTCTGCATCCTGATCGGCCTGCATTGCTCTAGATCCTTGCTTGGCATAGATCTTAGAAACCTACTCCTAAACCTAACATCGAGGCTACCCCTACCACTCAAAACTGGAGGGAAGGTCCTGCAAAACCATTTCATGTGGCCCATACCTCCATAAGCTCGGCACTCGACTGGGTCGCAGTCACACTAATTCATCATGTGTCCTCTCCTGCCACACTAGTAAGAAAACACCGAGCTACTAGCACTCATAGCCTAACTGATGCTTATCTCATGGGAAGCATTGAAATGGTTCTTTCTTCATGAAGACGTAGATCCACTAGGTTGAGAAGAAACATTTCCCTACTCTATATCCTCAAATTCACTCAGGTTCCACTCTGTAATTAGTGCCTAATTCACAATCTCAGTGATAGAGGTAAACCTTAACACATTGACCTGGGATTTGATAGTATGTCAGAGGCCTTCCTCAAAGCATCTCACTCTCGATAGATCATCAGTAAGGTACATCAGTGCAAAACTATACAACTCAGTAATTATGTTGAGTACTCTATAACTGTCATGGTGCCCTACTCTAGATGCAGGAACTCACTAGCTCACTCTGCCCATAGTGTCTTGGGGTAAAAGTAGTCAAGGAAGTAGGTCTAGAAATCAGTTCAACCCATATCTCGTAGCCTTTTAGTTGGGTTCCAAACATACCATCTGTACTTTACTACTTTATGTATCATATAAGGGGTGAGCTTGACCCTCCTCTCAAGAGGTGTCTCTAGATGCTCGAAGATTTCTAGTGTGGTCTCAAACCACAACTCAGAAGCTTGTGGACCATTATCCCCCAAAAACGTGAAAGGATGTTACTGCTAGAACACCCATGTCATCTCGGCCATAGTCATGGTAGGATACAATGCTCCTTGAAAATTCTGTATATAGAAAAATAACCCCTCGCGGAACTATGCCTCATCACCTATGTCTGAAATATTCTATTGTACCACAAAAAGTAATAAAAGAGGATCCACTAGTATCACATGGCCCACCACCTTCGAAGCATGGTCATTGCCACCCTCTTGGCATACCATTGGAGGTCTCCATGGTGACATGCCTCTACAATGCCAAACACTCACCTCAAAAAGGAATGATATCAAAGTCGCATCTCAAAAGCATATGACAAGTAAAAACCCTCCAAAAACAAGTCATAACACACAACCTAATCCTGAATCCCTGACTGTATAAAGAACAACCACATCACAACTAGAAACACTACCTCTCAACCTCTCAAAATTCGGGTGTAGGTTCAGTCCCTATTTTCCATTTATTTTCATTTAACAGTCATTATTTGACATGATTTAACCAATGGTCCACCATGTTCTGATCCTTGAGGACCCATAACACCTCATGAACAAAACTTTGATGCCCATTTAATCCATACACATCAAATTCACTTTAAAATTTTAATTTAAAAGGTTCATCATTTCCTATTTCATAAGGGCCCATACATCTTATAAATTGAATGATGATGTCACTTCTCTATCCTCTGCACAAAGTCTATCACAAAATCAGGAACAACTATTAGAGAACCTATCACAATAGCATGCATAAAATAATTCATCTTAAATGGAATGACATAATGAATGATATGTGATTTCTAACAAGTGACTATATGATGCATGAGATGGAATACCCACATCTCATCAGGTTGCAAAAAAAATAGAACCCACAATTACATCAATAGTATCAACATAAATCATGTGTGTCACCTAATGGTGAAATAAAATAAATTGTAATAGTCAAAAATAGAAAATAGAAATTTCAATTAGGGTAATTTGGATTTTTCTTGTACACGGGTTAGCTACGCTCGAGGATAGCTCATTAAAAAATTCCATTATCCTTCATATCCCTGTCTATTATCTCCAAATAGTAAATCAAACCAGAATAGAAATTGTCTCTAATACCACTTTGTAATGTCCTGAACTCGGATGCCACTCAATAGTGCCCCAATCCCGGTTGGCTACATGGCCTCAAGTGCACTCCTGAAATTCCAGATGCTTTCGACTAGTGGTGAGGGCCTAATTGAGTTATTGGGGAGACTATTCCCTCATTAACAGAGTATATCATAGTGGAATTCAATCAAATTCAATAGAAGAAGTAAATAAAATAAGCGGACAATAGGTAAAATAGAAAAGCAATAAAGGAATATATAACAAGGCATAAGTTTCTCATATACCATGATGTAGATGATACATGTATCATGAAAACATCCAAAAAAATACAAGGAAATAAAGTACAATACATGTATCCAAAATAAAAAACGATCAAAAATTGACATAGTAGCATCGTAAGCCTCAGCTGGGTCACATGATTTCATGCTCTAAAGAAATGATCAACAACTAGTGTCAGGGCACTTTCCCCTACTATCACCTGAAACTATATAATTTGTTTTGGTCCCCAAGGAGGCCCAAATAGGGTGTGAGAAAAACATCCCAGTAGGTTTCCACCCAAAGATCTATAAAATTCTAAACTGCACTATGAAATATGCGAAACAAGTACAAGTAAGTAGTAATGTATGTGTGAAAGCCCAAGACATATAACCAACACAAACAAGTTATACCGAACAACCTCTTGTGGATCCCTACAACAAGTGGCAGCTCCTAACAAGGAACCTATAGGTAATATAAATAAACAATACAGCCTTGTCATAAATCAATCCATATCATGTCCACACAGCCTTACTCTATAAAGAAAATCATATCAAAAACCCATGACCTTGTCATACAACCACAGTCATATATCCCACGATCGTGCCATATAATGAAGTGTAGACCATGAAGGTCTGAATCCAATGTATTAAAGACCAAGGCATCATCATCAAGTCCTCATATCATCTCAATAGAAACCCAGTATAAGCACTGGATGGAGTCCTATGATCATGTATACCAGCATGTCCTACATGGGTCCAATCAAGCCGGATCTAATGTAAAACAAAGCCTGAGACATCCCACAGAATCAAGACCCAAAGTGAATACTCAACCAAGGTGTCCACTACTGCGTTCCAAATCCATGGAGATCCGTCCATGGAATCTATGTAAATCATCAACCATTCCATATGTTTAACAATTATCAACCATAGTCTACCCACTCATATAAACAATTACATTCAAAACCATTAAACGAGTATACCTACTCATTTAAACCATTACATCTCATGAGTATATCCACTCATGTACTCCACTTCCATTTAATCATTTCACATGGTTATACCCACCCACTTATCACCAATTTCCATTTAACACATCACATGGATTTACCCACCCATTAATCATAATTACCAAAAAACCATTTAAGCAAAATAAAAACAACTAACAAGTATACCCACTCGTTTAACAAGTTCCATTTAAGCATTTAATTAATTTAGGCATGAAATATTATGATAACACAAGACAAGGAGGCAGGACATCACTAGCAAAGAAACTTTATGTGCATATTTTTTATCAAATAATGATGTTTTTTTACTTTTATAATGATAAAACCCATGTATTTAAATGCTTTATTAAAATAATGGGTAATTTGAATTTTAGAATGATTATGAGCAAAATTGAGAAAAGTGCATAATTTTGGATTTTTGACAGATTTTTACCACAAGGGTATTTTTTGTCATTTATTAAAAAATATATGTAAAAAATTATTGATTAATTTTTTTAGTACTAATTTTATTGTATTCAACTTTATCTTTATGACCTAGGGCTGATTCGAAGATCTATTAGTCCAAAAAATTCATTCAATTTGGAAACTTTTCTGGGTGGACAGCGTGGACCTCACCACCGTAACAGATGCACAAATTTGTCTCCTCGCCTATAATTTAGGTTATTCGACCTGGGATATCACTAGGACACAAAGGAATTAATATAAAACAATTTTGGGGGAGTTTTGAAGTCATTATGTTTCCATTGATCGTTATACATTTGAAGGAAGCTTCCTGGATATTTCATCCATAAAAAGTTTATTCAATGAAAATTCCATACCTCGTTAATAAAATGTCTAAAGGAGCTGAAATGTGGAGGTTGAATGGAAAACACATTTAGGAACAACATTTATGAAGGAGTACATGTGTTAATCGACCATTTATTTTGCCAACAATACGGAATCTTTAAAGGATAGAATTCTACCTATAAAAGGAGGCTCTCGCCTCCTTCCCAAATCATCAGCTCGACACCAACAGGCAAGGGGGTTCCCAACGGGGCATGGGACGATGCTGCACCTCTATTCCCACCTTATTTCTTCATTTTATTTTATTTTAATTTTAGTTTGGTATTATTTTTCAATTGCAATTCAAATTTTATTTTTATTAATCCATGCCTTTGTGTTTCTCCATTCACTTTTCTTCATTTGTTTTCCTATCTCTGTCTTCTCTTCCACCCACTGAACCAAGTAATCTATTACTCTCAGAAATGAGTGGGTAACCCCAAGACTTGACCAAAGCGGAGGTGAAGGTGATCATGAATTTTCTTTAATGTTTAATTTTATGTTTGTAGATATATTTGAGTAGCATGCATGGTTATGTCGAATGTCCCTAATGTTGTGACTACCACCGATAACATGAAACTCAACCAATTCATATTATTTTATTTAATAATTTTTTCATATCTCAATTGGTTAGTTCTTCACATATTGGAGTTGAGATAATCAATGGATGAAATGGCTTCAATTGAACTGGGTCCTGGAGGATGAAACATTCTAGAAAAAGGTGTGTCACTAACTTGGAATAACGGAGGAGGAGGAATTGAGAGTGCTCAAACATTCAATGATATTCCACAATTTATAAATAAAGAATAGTAGTTCAAACATGAGATTTTGTGTTTGGATTATCAAACTAAAATAAAACATATAAAGGGGAATAATGATTGGATATTTATCCAACCCCAAAACCACGTTCTTTCTTATTAATTCATTCAATTTGGACTTGAATCTTAGTATAAATTTAGAATTCTTGCTTCACATGTCATTATTTGAAATAATAAAAAACCCAAAAAGATTTTAATAACATTCATATAATAAACAAAACCACAATAAGAGATAGAATAAGTGAATTAAATAAATTATGTGTACTGCATTGAGAGGGATCTTCAAGAGAGATGACCCCAGTGAGCCACTGTTCTGCACTAGGAAAAATATAATTATTTTTGTCCACACCCCACAACAGACGTGCGTCAAAACTGAAGCTGTTTCTGAGGATCCAATCATTAGTTCATTTACTTTTTCAATTTTCACATATCAGTTATATATCATTTTATTTCAAAAAACTAAAAATGTATTTCGATGATGTATTCAAATTCAGAATATTATGCATGGAAAAATTACTCACAGGTGCAGCACAAAAAACAAGAAGAAGATGAATATTTGAGAAGAGATCATATGCATGAACTTAGAGAAAGCAGTGAAAACTAACCATAAAGGCTAATAGATATTTTGATTATGTACATGTATTAATAGAGAAACCCAAACCTAATCTAGAGGAAGAACATGAGAATGTGGTGGAATAAATTTCACCACTTATATTTGAAATTAAAGAACCTCAGGAAGCAAGGGAGGAAGATGTATCTGCTGAGCTACAAGTGGGAGATCAATAAAGTTTGGATGAATTCTTGATTAAATATGGGGAACTACCTTACTTCCCCATACATTAAAAAGAATAAGATTCCGCACCACTGAAGGAATAAACCACCCAAGTTGTGGAATTTGAAGTCAAGATGGAGGAGCCTGACTACCTACCTCCATCCTCTAAGAGTATACTCCAAGAGGCACTTAACACTATGGCAGATATTGAAGATGAACCAAATCAGGGAGATGAACCATTCATTGATTCTCTCCCTTATAATTTTATTGAATATGAATTCTACATCACTCCATGTTGTTTTGATTATACGGAATTATACAACCTCAACTCTACCTTGGAGGACGAAGAAGAACCTCGATGTGCACATGTTGAGGATCATATGGAGCTCCCTAGACACATTTAATATTTATTGAAGGATGTTAATGAAGATATTCTAGTGTATTTTCCTAAGGAAACCATGAAAAAAGATGATTTGATAGTGATGAATTTGATCTTGATACTTCATGTTTTAATATTATTCAAATTGAATTACGCTCTGACATTCCCATTGTTTATTATTTTGATTAAGCATGCATCAAGTAACTAATTGACAGAGAAGAAGAGGTTGCACAGGTATCAGCAAAGAAAGGGGATAATTCATAATTCATTCTACCCCACCATGCAAGCTATAACTCATTGTAAAGGGGGGATATGGTGTACTCTATCCCAGAAGGATGATGAAAAATCTAGGAAAAGCCACATGTGGTCATTCAAATCAAAGAAGCTTTATTCTACATCAGAATTTGGATAACAGAAGGTACTTACCTCTAGAGGAAGTCAAAATTTAGGGCCCACTTGGGGGATAATACAAATATTTATCTTTATGTTATTTCTAGGAATTTATATTTCAATTTATTTTCATTGATATAATTTAGCATGTGGCCCCCTCCCTCTTTTATTTTGAGATTAAATGAAATGATCATTGTGATTAAGTGAGTGATTTTTTTTGTAGGATCATGATGGTTGAAGGAATCCCCAGACAGTAAAGGGGAAGGGCCAAGTTTCATGGAAAAAGGGTGTTCAATTTTAGTGTTTTATCTTTTAAACTCTCCACATTTTTGTCCACAACATGTTTTTATCTTTTAAGATAAAATTTCATGCCCACACTTGAATTCATCTTTTACTCAACTTATCAAAGAGACATGAGTTTCTTAAGAATCCTGTGATTCCATGTTTTAAATTTCAAAGTTGAGATGATTATATTATTGAAATGAATAATTAAATTTTTAAAATGGATCATGGATATTAAAGTAATGACTCATGATTTGAAGGAATTAATTGATTAATGTAAATGAGATTCCTCTACCATCCTTCATCCATTGAATTTTTGAAGTTCATGTGAATTTTTTTATTAGTCATGCCATGAGTGATTGTCCAATGTTATATTTTCCATTACCAAGAGGATTTATAGACCATGTACTTCCTATTTATTCTTGGTCATATTTCTTGGATGATCTTGGGACATGTACTCGACAAGAACTTTTATTGAAACTTATCCAAGCTATGACTATGAAAAAACACATTTAAAATGATTGAGGCATCTTTTGGAAAGCCAATTTTCGTTAAAATACCACCTTTACATCAATCCTTCTTTTATCCCATAGAGACCATGAATGAACTTTATAGTAATGAGACATGTTTCAAGCCATTTTTATCCATTCCTGCCCTCCTTTGAGTATTTTCATGATTTTTAAAAGTTGAAGTGTGGGGTTAAAGGGAATCATGGTGGATGGGATAATATACATTGTAAGGAAGAAGTATGGGCGTATTATTTTGGTAATTGTAAAAGGTTGTAGAATCATTCATCATACTCTATTTTTTTCCCTCATTAATTAAAAAATAACAAAAATGACAAAAAGAATCAACAAAAAGAGAAAAAAATGGGTTGTGATTTGGGAATACAAAAAATCACTATTTTCTATACTGATGATCTTATGATCGTATGTGGTTAGATGATGGATGTGAGATTTGATATAATCATAACTTCCAAAAAAAGAGTAAAAGGTAAAAAAAAATCAAGAGGGTGCCCAAATCATTCATTTTTCTTACTTGATCATAACCTTTTCTTTGAGTTTTGGGAATTAGGTGGTGCTACTTTGAAGTAGATAATTTCATTATATTTATAATTTTGATATCATGCATAATACTTAAGAGATTAGCCTCTTGCTTGAGCCTCACTTTTTAAAGCATAAATTCCTACCAACCTTAAACCTCAGAGTTAATAGAACTGTAATTGAATGTCCCCATGATTTTATGTGCGTTTTTTCTTCACAAAGTGGAGAAAGTATTTCATTTACTAGCCTATGGATAAAGAGCATGTTCTCATGATAAGAGAATTACTCTACTTGAATTGTATCATGAGTGATGAGAGAAAAGAATCAAAAGTGAGGTAAATCATGACTTGTCATGTTTAATAATAATTAATCAAGGATCTTGAATGACTGAAAGGATAAGTTCCATCAATTTACAAATGGTAAAAGTAAAATATGTGAATTATTTGATTCTTTGACAAATGGGAAATTAAGTTGATATTTTATGCATATTTTTGAATGTTTGATTTCACATTGAACTTTTTTTGATTTTATTACCTTGGAATTCAAATATTGGGAATATTGGTGTCCTTTGATTTCCATTTTGAGATTTTATACTTGGGCACAAGCATGGTTTAAGTGTGGGGGTATTTTATAGAGCAAATTTATGTGCATATTTTTGATCAAATAATTAATATTTTTAATGTTTTTCAATGATAAAACCAATGTTTTTCAATGTTTTATTAAAATAATGAGTAATTTGAATTTTAGAATGATTATGAGAAAAATTGATAAAAGTGCATAATTTTGGATTTTTGAAATATTTTTACAACAGGGGTATCTTTGTCATTTTGTAAAATATATAATTCCAAAATTTGTGATTTTCTTAGAATCCTAATTTTATTTCATTCAAATATCTCTTATGGTCCTGGAGTTGATTCAAAGATCTATTAGTCCAAAAAAAACATTGAAGTTGGAAGCATTTCCAGGCAGACAGTGTGGACCCCACCACCGTAACAAATGCACAAATTAGTATCCTCACCTCCAATTTAGGTTATTACACTAGTGATATGACAAGTACACATCAGAACAACTCTAAAACAAATTTTGGGGTGTTTTTAATTCATTAAGGATTCCATTGATCGTTATACATTTGAAGAAATCTTTTTTGAAATTTCGGCCATAAAAATCCTCATTCAATGAAAATTCCATAACTCCTTAATCCTATGGATAAATGAGATGAAGGTTGAATGGTGAATTGAAAACTAATTTATGAACAAATTTTATGAAGTGGTCCACATGTGAATCAACCATTTAATGGGCCAACAACACTTAAAATTTTAGAGGACAAAATTATGCCTATAAAAGGAGGCCCCCGACTCCTTCCCAAATCATCAGCTCGACACCCACAACTATGGAGGGATCCCATCATGGCATGGTCCGATGCTTATCCTCTTTTCCCCCTTATTTCACATTTTAATTTTATTTTAATTTTTTTATTTTTCAATTTTAATTCAAATTTTAGTTTTATTAATCAATGTCTTTGAGTTTCTCCATCCACTTTTCTTCATTTATTTGCCTCTCTCTCTCTTATCTTCCACCCACTCCACCAAGTAATATATTACTATAGGAAATGAGAGGATGACCCTGAGACTTGGCCTGGGTGGCGGTGAAGGTGATCATGATTTTTTTTAATGTTTAATTTTAAGTTCGTAGATAGATTTGAGTAGCATGAATGGGTAAGGCGAATGTCCCCGATGTTGTGACTGCCTCTGATGACATGCAACTCAACCTATCCTTATTATTTTATTTAACAATTTTCCTTGTCTCTGTTTTTTATTTCTTCACATGTTGGAGTGGATCTAATCAATGGATCGAACGACTTCGAGTGAATCGGGTCTTGGAAGATGACACATTCTAGAAAAAGGCGTGTCACCAACTTGGATTATAGGAGGAGGTGGAATTGAGACTTCTCAAACATTAAATGATATTCTACAATATATAAATAAAGAATAATAATTAAAACAAGAGATTTAATGTTTGTATTATCAAACTGAAATAAAACATATAAAGGATAATAATGATTGAACATTCAACTAACCTCCAAAACCAGATTCTTTCATATTAATTCACTTCTGGAAAGGGAGGTTTTCCCAACATATGTAGATTAATTTTACCAATGGTTTAAGGATAATGTTGGTAAAAGCTGGTTAAATCATTTTTTCCCAATATTTTTTCAAAAACATTGGGAAAAGTATACTCTATACCAATGGTTTTCTTAAACAGTTGGTATAGAGAGGTTTAAATCATCCTTTACCAATTGTTGTTACAAACCATTGGGAAAGTTTTTCCCTAAATTCAAAGACACTCGAACTCCCCCATTCCGCGCGACTAAAACTCTAAACAGAAGTGAGAATTGGGATTTTCATTCCGCTATGACCAAAGTACTTCCACCATTAATATTTATCAGTTCTTCACTTGTATTATATAAGTGATACTGCATCTACTATTTTGGTTTTATATTTTCATTTGGTTGAAGTGGAGATGTGGGATTCTATTTACCCTTCTATTAAATTACTTCGTTCTGATCCATTTTTAATATTTCTTAGTTCTACACTTCTAATGTGTAAGTGATAATTTCATTTTAATGTTCTATATCTACTGTTTTGGTTTTCTATTTTGATTTGGGTGTGTATGACTTTTGTTTTCTGTTTGATTTGGGTGTCTGTGTTGGGCTTTGGTAGTGAATCAAATTTGATACAAAATCATTTATGTTTTAATATAATCAAAAAAAAAATTAGTTCTTAGAAGGCTTAGTATCACTGGTAATTTTGTGTTAATATCATCCATATTCTTCATGATTCACATCATGGTAAGAATGTTTGATGTTGTTGTTAAGATCAGAGAGAAAACTCATACACTCCAAGTTGTTTATAGTGGCATGGTTAGTCATGAGTGATAATTAGATTCCTAGGATGACTGTACTAATATAACTTTAGGGTCAATTAAATATGGTTCTCAGTGTATGTTGTATATTATGTCTCTCTCTTGGCCAATAATCACTTTTATGATGGTGTGGTGATTTTCAATAGCCATGTTGGCATGTGTATACATCCATAACAATGTTAGATAAGTCACAAGTTTAATTCAATAATCTTGTTATCATTGACAAACATTATTATTATTATCAAATTTAAAAATAAATGTTTTTGTCTATACTTTATGAAATTAAACCTTTTTACAAGCCATGAACAAGCTATTAGTTTATATGCCTAAACATTATCCACCCATGTGGTGCACTTGACTTGACGAACTAATTGGGTAATGAAAGGTATGACTATAGAGGATCCAAGAATGATTTATTGAACATGAGTGAATGATTTGGGATGCATGAAACACATAATGGGGCCTGAGGCTTGTGCCTCTATTTGGGATGCCTATAAAGGGGCCTTGAAGTCCTCTTTTACCAATGGTTGGGTGCAACAATTGGTAAAACTCTTCCATTTACCAATTATTTGATTCAATGGTGAGGCAATGCACCTTTATTGATGATTGGGAATTTCGAGTTATTGACTTGACTCACACTCTTTCCATTGATGAACCAGTTGATTGTGTTGTAGCCCAAGAATATAGGTTGAATTTTAGAATTTATTGAGCCTCGTGTATAGTACTACTTCCTAATAGTTGTTATAATGTTTTTCTTCTTTATACATGACATACATTACCATAATTTGGTTTATGATTATGTTATTAGTTGGTATTACTGATTTGGTTACTTTCATTCATTTCCAATATTTTCCCATTATTATATTTCTTCCAATGTTTAACTGATAATATTAAAAATTGTGAAACTTAGGTAATGAGGGAATAGTCTACCCCAGAAACAAAAATGGCTCTCACTATTAGTCAATAACATTTGGAATTTTGGTAGATGTGCTTGAGGCCATGTGGTCATCTGGGTTTGGGTCACTAATGAGAGGAATCCTCGTTTGGGACGTCACAGTTCTTGGATATCCTTTTAATAGTGTTTTGAATCAAATCCATACCTATAACTATTGAAGGTCCCTCTCTAAAATCAATTGGGACCTGATTCAATGAATACACCTACATCATTTAGAGTGTGTATACTAGTACTTACCTTCAAACCACAATAAATCTTATTTTTCTTTATGTTTTTTTATCAGAATGGATTTTCTATATTATGTTTTTTGGGTTACACATTAGTTATTTGTTTCTAATTACTTCCATATTTGTTTTAATTACAGGAAATGACACCCATTGAAGAGATTTGGCGGAAAAAGATGACAAAAAATAATCGTCGCATGACACAAATGGGAATTCCTCCACTCATCCATGTTGTGAGTATTTTATTTCAAATATATATATTTCAATAACTTATAATATCATATGTTTACTTTTGTGTTAACTTTTTTTTCAGGAGCGACCCCCTAGATGAGAGATATCCAACGTGGAGCCTGATATTGCTCCAAGTACAGAGGCTGGTGGTAGGAGGGGGTGGTGTTAGAGTTAGACGATCATCCAGTTATCCTGGTACTGAGGCCGGTGGTACGAGGGCTTGTGGTGCGAGAGTTAGATGATCCACTGGTCGTACCCAAATGGACTATGACCCTACCGCAGACATATCTTCTATGCCCATTTTTATCCTGCTGTGTCTTTAGAGACACATGGTATATTTATGCCTCTAATGTTTACAATACTAGTTGTCCAGACATCTGTGTTATCATCTTTTGATTCTGGTTCATTATCTCTGAGCTATTATTTTCCACCTTCTTTGACTCCTGCTCCAACACAGTATGTGGTTGAGGATCATACACCGAGGGACACTCCACCTGTACAAGATATTCCTTCAGCTTCTGTACATCCAGTGATTCCCATTGATCTGAATACCACAGGTATATTTATATAACTCTAACAAATTTATATACCAAAATTTATTTATATTATAACTTGTACTGATATTTTTTTCTTTAAAAAAAGATTCATCTACTGATAGGAGGGGGGGAGGGGGTGTACTCACTTGTGTGTATTATGGAACCTCCATACATTGTTGATGGTTGAATACAATGATGAATGGAAAATGATTGATAAATCTGGCAGGAATGTGGTGGTTTTTTGGCGACTCTAGACAAATACTCCAACATCATTCCGTTCGGCCCTCTTTCTTGGACACATCTGCCACATGAAGTCAAGGATAATGAGTGGGCACAAATATGAGTAAAAAATATATTGGATTTAATGTAGTACTTTTTTTTGTATTTATATGAATTAATCTATTGGGTGTCAGCTTCAGTTTAACTTCCCTGATGGCGAAGGTGCACGACCAGCATGTTTAAAGGATCTAGGGGAGCTTTGGAGAGGTTATAAGTATGAGATGTATGTGGGATGGTGTGATAGAGTGGGAACAGAGTTGGAGACAGTACCTATCATGGATGACTCCCCAATAGAGCAATATAACCAAATGATTACCCATTGGGTGACTGCTAAATTTTGGGTATTAATCCCATTTGAGGTATTTAAATGACAGGTTTCAAGTTTTGCATTAATATTATCTTATTTATTATTAAAAATTATTTAGTAATCTTCTTAGAAAAAACAAAAAAACATTGATTCAAAGCAATACCTCCACACTTTGGGGTGCACTACTACGTCAGATCATGAGAGGTAGCTGGTACGATATAATTGTTTATAATTTTTCTTTAGGACTTTCCCTTTTTATTGTTTCCTACTTAAATTATGTGATTTATTGAATATTGAATATATGATTATACTTTCAATTTATATTGTTTTAATGTCAGTACAGAAGTAAAAATTGAATATTGAAGGATGTCTCCCTCGAGCAATTTTTTTTTTCTCGAGTAGAAGGAAAAAAGATGGAACTTTGGTTAATGAACCGACACAAGAAAAGATTTTAAGTCTTAATTTATTTATTTAAAATTTTAATATATATTTTGAAATTTAATAATCTATTAATATTTTTAACAGGCTGATTTAGAGGCCCTTGATGCCCAAAAGCCTAACAATTTTGGGCCGCATGATCATTTATATCAGGTTTTGGGAGATGAGCACTTTGGTAGATTACGCTACCGACCTAGTAAGAATATAGTCCTGATGAGGTATTGGTCCTCTCAAGGTATCCATTCAAGTACCACCGAGTTGGAACAAGTGAAGGAGCATGCAATACAGTCTGATAAAAGGGTCATAGAGTTAGATGAACCGGTTCAAACAAGGGAGAATGAATTTATGAAACTGATCAAAGATTTATCTTCATCACTTCCACCAGAGGCCAGCGCGGCTTGTTAGACATATAGGTCGCTGATGGGTGCATTATCCTATGCACCAGGCAATAGTTCTAGTGGCAGTCGAGAAGATGATGTTCCTGGTGATGACGAGGATGCTGAAGAGGAAGAGTGAGAGGACGAGGATGAGGAAGAGGGTGAGGATGGGGCCGAGGGAGAATATAAGGCCAAGGATGAGCATGGGGACGATGATGGGGATGACAACACGGACAAAGATGGTGGCGAGGATGAGGCTGATTGTGACAGTGGTGGTGGTGATGGTGATCAGGGGTAGATTGATCCATTACATTTTTGAATTCTATATGACTCTTTATTTTTTACATTGGTTTTTCACTATGGTATTGATATTTATGAATTCAGTATAACTCTTTATTTTTGACCAAATATGGAATCCTAATCTTGTTATAATGGTTTTTGGGGCTTCTGGGGCTTGTTCGGAGCTCGGAACACCAATCGGTGTAAAAAAACAATATGCCTCACAGTTAGTAAAAAATTTAAGTCCATCACATAGGGTATCTACAAACCATATAGGGATATATATTAGAAGAAATGTGCCTAATTTTCCCTAACCATGCACTAGGGGATGCACATCATGCACAATGCCTATAGTTTTAGTGTAAGATATTATAACTATTGTTGCATGATTTGCCTAACTGGCATATAGAAAACCGACCAAATGCATTTGGATTATGTTGATACTTTAGGAACACAATACATGAGTCATATGTAACATTTATGATTCATCTCCGCCTCAATATGAGGCACGGTGTGGCTGGTATCACTCAAAATGTCTTTATTTTGTTTAAAATGGAAACCCTTTTAAGTAAAAACAACTGGCACACAGAAAACTAACCAAACATATTTGGATTGTGTTGATATGTTAGTAAAATTATCCATGGGTCATATGTGACGTGTATGACTGAATCCCACCTCAATCCAAGGCACATCGTGGCCAGTACCACTCAAAGTGTCTCACTTTTATTTGAAATGGACAACATTTTAAGTGAAAACAAAAATTGACATACAGAAAATGGACCAAACATATTCGGATTCTATTGATACTTTAGCACAATGATCCATGGGAAATTTTTGATTTGTAGGAGTCAACCTTGCAGCAATGTGATGCATGGTGTGGCCGGTACCACTCAAAGTGTCACACTTTTATTTTAAATGGACCGGATTTTAAGTGAAAAAAACAACTGACATACGGAAAACCGATCAAACGCATTCAGATTGTGTTGATACTTTAGAAAAATGATATACTGGTCATTTTTGATGGGTACAAGTCAACTCTTCCTCAACTAGAGGTGTCGTGTGACTGTGAGGGCCGAAAACGCATTCCACGTGTCGTAAATGGCTAAAACTTGCGTTTAACAGTCAAATGCATGCTGAAAGGCATCAGAATGACTTGAAATCACACAGAAACACCTTAATTATTATTCAAGAGGTGTACGAGGAGACAGAACGTCATTAAAATGCATGGTTTGCATGACACGACTGAATATGTATTTTTTAGGGGTTTGGCGCGCTTGAAAAGCATGCATGGGGTGGTCAAAACCGGCCAAACGACCTCGGAATGCCATGAAATAAAACAATAAAAAGGGTGGGAGAAATGTGAAATGGTCTGCTAGACGAAATGTCAATTGAAGGTGTCGTGTGACGCATAGTCCGAAAACGCACTTTGCGTGTCATAAATGGCCAAAACATGTGTTCAACGGTCAAATGCATGCCTAACGACATCGGAATGACTTGAAATCACACGAAAACACCCTAATTATTATTTTTGAGGTGTACGAGGAGACTTCATGCAATTCCGACATTCGATTTTCATGGAATGGCTGAATATGTGTTTTTTAGGTGTATGGTGCACTTGAAAAGCGTGTATGGGGTGGTCAAAACAGGCCGAATGACCTCAGAATTCCATGAAATCAGAAAAAAACAAAGGGTGAGAGAATTGTGACATGGTTGGCTAGACATAACGTCAAACAGAGGTGTTGTGTGACCGCAGTGGCCGAAAACACACTCCGCGTGTCGTAAATGGCCAAAACATGTGTTTAACAGTCAAATGAATGTTGAACGACAACTAAATGACATGAAATCACTCAAAAACACCCTAATTATTATTCAAGAGATGTACAAGGAGACGACATGTCATTCGGACGTGCGGTTTGTGCAACACGGCTGAATATGTGCTTTTTAGGTGATTGGCGTGCTTGAAAAGCGTGCATGGGGTGGTTAAAACTAGTCGAACGACCTCGTAATGCCATGAAATTGGATGACAACAAAGGGTGTGTGAATTTTGAAATGATCGGCTAGACAAAATTTCAATCAGAGGCGTTGTGCGACCGTGCTGGCCGAAAACGCACTCCGCATGTCGTAAATGGAAAAAACATGTGTTTAATAGTCAAATGCATGCTGAACGACATCGGAATAACTTAAAATCACACGAAAACACTCTAATTATTATTTTTGAGGTGTACGAGGAGACGTCACATAATTCGGATGTGCATTTTGTGCGGAACGACTGAATATGTATTTTTTAGGTGTTTGGCGCACTTGAAAAGCGTGCGTGGGGTGGTCAAAACCTGCCGAATGACCTCAGAATTCCATGAAATAAGATGACAACAAAGGGTGGGTAAATTTTAAAATGGTCGGTGAGATGGAACATAAATCAGATGTGTCGTGTGACCGCGCTAGCCAAAAACGCACTCCACGTGTCCTAAATGGCCAAAACATGCGTTTAACTGTCAAATTTGAATGACATCAGAATGAATTGAAATCATTCAAAAACACACTAATTATTATGCTTGAGGTGTATGAGGAGATGACACGTCATTCAAAAGCGCGGTTTGTGCAGAACGACTGAATATGTGTTTTTTAGGTGTTTGGCGCACTTGAAAAGCGTACGTGGGGTGGTCAAAACTGTAACGCCCCGACCCCAGCTACCCAGAGTCGGTGCATTACATCGTAACATTGGCATGATCACAAAAGATCAAGTCTCGAAAGACCGATTAGTTTAGTAGCCTTGGAAACAATAGATACATTCATAAATGTTACATTACATCATAAGGTGAAAAACTACAATAACAAAGTCTCCATAGTCCACACTCATATCCTCTTCTGACTATCCCTGCAAGTCATTCATAAAATACTTCTTCACATCCTGGAAAATATTAAAACATTGAAAGGGGTGTGCTCAGATGCTTAGTAAGGATAACAATATAGTGGAAGCTTTCATAAATAAACATTAACATTTAAGGCAATGTATAACTAAAACAAAAGCCTTTTAAACTTGAAATTTAGCATAAGATGGAAAAATTAAACTGAAATAATGCCATTTACTTACTCACATGGATATTCTACTAGTCGAATAATCACATGAAATATCAATAACCACTTTCATAATGATGGAATGCATAATGCCAGACTATCATAACCACGTAGCCAAGGCTTGGTGCCAAGACCACAAATATGATTTTGTCAAGGCCTCTTTCCAAGACACTAGTTTGTCTCATGATACCTACCTTTGCATCGAGGAGCTATAGCGGGCTCCACCCATCACTTATTAAGTCCAATGCATTCCTCATATGAATAGTTTTAAACATATCTTAAACCATAACATAATCGTATCACATAAAACATGTATAAAGGAAACATAACATTTCCACATTTCAATCACAAGATATCAATACAACACATTGATATAATAAAAACGCTTTCAAAAACATTTTCAATACCAAAATAAAAGAAAGTTAAAACTTTGTACTTATTTTTCATTAAAAAAAGTGATGCCTTGTAGTGGAAGCCGAAACTCAAATAATGGTCACGATGGCGGAGAAGTCGTTGTCGCCGCATACGTACGACAAAAACATTCCCTTTTGTCATTTAGTAAAACTCTTCGTATAAAAAAGATTCCTTTTGGATAAACGTAAAAGACAAAGGGGTCTATACACCATATAAAAGAAAGTTGTGTATAAAACCAAATATGCCTCAATGAAAGGAGATTGAGACGAAGTCCTTACAAAGATCATTTTTAAAATAAAATAGATCTATTATGTGTATTCACTATAAGTACACATAAAGAAATTACAAATACAAGATAGTACATAATAATATCATGACATAATTTGAAAGTAGGAGATTAACCCAAAGAATGGAAATTGGGTTAAGAAGTTCCCTTAACTTGTGTCCGACTTGATTCGACCGTTTTTTAACCTCCTGAATAATAAACTAGAGTTAATATCTACAATTTTCAATTTCATTATCCTTTTTATATCACTTATTACAATGTTATTAACATTATTTAATTATTTAAGTTAATAACGGTCGTTTGGTCGATCTTTGGTACTTGAGTCAACAATAAACTTCTTATAATTACAAGTTGTTTATGTGGTAGAATATCCATTATATCCAGAATTATATTCATGATATAGATATCATATATCTCATATATATCCAGTATATACATTCATTTACAATATTCCATAACGTTTAGAGGTAAGAAATGAAATGCACTGTTCATGGAGACGGTAAACCGTACGTACGCATGGACACTACTTTAATTTATATTTTGTATTTAATGAAATCATAATGATATAAAGGTATATTATAGTTCCAGTATAATATCATATATAATATCATTTAATCCATCCTTTATACATCCCACATATGGCATTAACGATTCACATCACTTTGAGGGGGCAGTAGTCCGCACTTCCTAAAATGAAATTATCGTGTTTACCCATAATGGAAATCATAAAGTATGCCATAAATGAAAAATACAGAAGCATAAGGAAAACATAAAAATATTATATATCATATATATATATATAGTAACATCTTAATGGCCACCTTTGAAGGTGTTATATGAGTTTTGAACAATCATCGTTTCGTGAGACAGAAATTCGCCATCCACAGAAACAGTATGTTCTTTAACCATTAGATGTAGGTGTGTGTAAGTTTATCTGGAATCCATCTTATAAAAAAAACATAGTATATTGAGGATACTGGTGTTGTTACAAAAGAAATGAATAAAAAGAGTTTATGGTGTTGGAGAAGCAAAATAAAACAAAATAACATAAGAGAAGACATTACCTTAAAATCGGGTAACTCTTTTGATTTGAGCCAAAGGAATCCTTGGGAAGAATTCTGCCCAAAGTTAGGCTTCTAGGAGTAAAGGAGGGAAGTTGGGAGAGTATTTGGGCAGTGGTTGGCCGAGCCAAATGGCTTTGAAAGTGAGAGTAAGGTGGTAGAGGTGGGGGCCTTTTATAAGTGGAGAGGAGGGGCACTCTTGGAATGTAAAGAAAAGTCACTTTATTTTTAAATGGTATTCGGATTTAAGAGATCCCACATTGATATAATTTGAGTATAACGTGATAAGGGTTCGAAATCAACCCATAGAATAGGGTTTGGACATGTTTAGGTCTTATATATTACATTATCTTTCCATTTTATTTAAATCGTTAAATAATGAGGTCATCGCTGCATCATCATCATGTCATAAATAATTTAATTTATTTAATGTCTAAAAATTATAAAACAAATACTATGATGTAGTAAATCATTTTAGCTTTACAATGACTATTTACAGTAAAAATATGACTTGTATAACCCCATTTAAATTTTTTTTAGTAAAACATTTCATGTTTGTGTCATTTTTTACTTTAACAATAAATAAATGGTATTTATGTAATTTTCCAACTAAAGTGGCTCCATGGGGTCGCCAAGTTGACCCATGGATTGTCTTGGTCGGCCATGACACATCCAATATGGGTAGGATAAGTGTAATGATAATTTCATATTTTTATAATATCATTTTTACCTTAAATTTCACTAATTACCTTTAATCGCGATTAATTAAACTTAAAAGTTATTATTCACCAAAAAATATTTTAATCCCATTGAACCTCATTTTACTTCATAATGACAACCATGTATGTTGGAGTTTTTAAAATCAAATCACAGAAGTGGTAATATTTCATTTAAATGAAAAATCAGTTATTTAACTACCACTTAGTGGTTTCACTATTCATCAAAAATTGACATTTTTCAGAAAAATGCCAAAATTTCACCCTAAGATATAATTGATATTCTGAATTAAAAAATGATGTCTATTTTACAAAATTCCAAACATATAAGTTGCATTAATTAGTTTTATAATTAATTCCCTATGTCACAACAAATAGCATGTTTTTAAGAAACAATATATATCAAAAGATTGACAATTGTTTATGTCCAATTTCAAAGTGAAATTAATTCAAATGATCACCAATGGATAAAATAGTAAAAATATATTCTAATTATACTTTAAAACCACTCAATAGTATAATTTATCACTATAATTAACTTTGATTAAAAAAGTAGTTTTTAAGTATTTTTCACTATTCATAAAAATTTGAAGTTCTCAGAAAATTACAAAAAATTCAACTTTGGATAATTTCGATATTATGAATACAAAAATGAAGTCCATTTTGAAATATAAAATTTCTATAATTTTAAAAAGTGGGTATTACAATTCATAACAGCTACTTTGATTAGTTGTGGTGTGTGTTAGAACTCGAAGTTGTGTACAATGCAAGCTATTGCATTATTGAATGAGAAGCGTATCGTGGAAGCTCGGGGTGTTACATTGTCCCCTCCTTCAATAAATTGCGTCCTTGCAATTTGAAAATTTTCTTTGAAAATAAATGGTTGAAAATAGAAAATACCTTTGTGGAAAACCCACGTCGGAAATAAGGTTAATAAAAATATAACATTAAAAGAAAGAAAGAGATGTACAAAGGTCACCCGAGATATCCCATACTAGGAATCTATGAAAATATGGATATGGAAGAAAAACAAACAATCAAGGTCTGATGGAGAGTTGTAGAAAACTGTATTAGGGGAAAGTTAACCATAAGAAAATCACAAACTTGTGATTGGTTAAACAGTCATTGAATCCCCAGTTGGAAAAGTCAACTGACAACGTTTTTGTTTTAAGTTACATTTTATAAAGTTGAGGAATTTATTTAGGAGATTTACTAAGAACGTATGGGAATAAACATAATTGTTATGTATACTTTCATTCTTTAATAAATTTTTACCACAAACCCATCTTTTACTCCAAATGGTAACAGAACTCAAAAATATTCTATTTATCCTAATTGTATAAGGTTCTAAATATTACCACATACTATTTAGATTAGGAAAAATATTTTGTAATAACCAGGGACTTCCTGTAGACTAGTGGTAGGTAATAAAGGCCTTTCGCACTATGGTTGTGGGTTCGATTCCTGCAGCTTTGTCCGACGCAACGGGTTATGCCCCACCCTGCAGGTTGTCCTTTTCCTAAAACTATAGTGTTATAATATTCCAAAAAAAATCATCAGAAATGTTTTAACCTTAAACAATACTATCCAATGATCAACTTAATCCATTCCAACCTTTATAGTTATCCAAAATACCTCCTTCTAAACTTTCTCTAAAGGGTCCTTAAATTCCAAAATCAATTGTAACATTAGATTCCCTAAACAATGTAAAGTTTCTCTTATTGTCACATACAAAAATATGATTACCTTAATCATATTAAAACCTTAATGAAATCAACAAGTACTACAGTACAATCACATTATCCTTATAACCAGAATATAATCCTTGAGTCCAAAAGCAACAATACATTAATTATTCCGTTTCAACTGTAGTAACAACATAAGATTGTCCTTGATCCCTTGGCCTTTTCTGAGGTAAGTTTCCCTGATGCTTAGGACATTCATTTAAATAATTCCCCAGTTCCCTACAATTGTAGCATTGAACATTGATAACCTCTTTCTTTCCCTTGCAATCGCAAGCCTGGTGACCTTTTTCTCCTCATTTATAACAATCTCCCATTCATTTTAGGCAAGCACCGGGGTGAATCTTCCCACAATTATCACATAATAGAAAATCCTTCTTTCCCTTTTTCCCTTTATCCGTCTCTTGTTCAACCATTCTCTTCTTCTCTTTCTTTACTTTGTTGTCATAAGACTTAGAGAATTCCTTTTATGTCTTGATAGCACACGAGACGATATCTTCGTATGAAGAGAAGGTTTGTGAGACTAATGATCGACGGAGAAATGGTTTTAACCCATCAAAGAAACGATCAATCTTACTTCTTGGGTTACGTATATAATCTACAGCATGCCTCGCTAACCTTGTAAAGTTAGCCTCATACTTTACGACATTCTCATCCTCCTTTTGTCTCAGACTCATAAATTGCCTTTCCATATCTGCTCAATGGTCATGTGGAAAGTATTTTTTCTAAGAAAAGCTCTTTGAACTCCCTCCATTCCATATTCGATACTTCATCATCTTCCTTTGTGTTTTGAATCAGCGACCACCACTAATCGACATCTCCAGTGAGGCGGTAGACTTCCATGACAACCTTCTCCCTTTCACTACTCCCCAAGGCGTGGAATATTTTATCTAAGGAGTTTATCCATTTCTCAGCTACTAATGGATTTTTACCCCCATTAAATGTTGGTGGTTGTTTCCTCATGAACCGGTTTAACATTGATCCTCCATGTTGCGGATCAGGGTGATCCATACAAGTAAGGTTATTATTCATAACCTGAGTGAGTTGTCCCAATATGGTAATAAGTTGATCATCACCAGTTGTATCTCCAGCTCCATAATAATTATCTTGATTAGGAGGGAAATCCCAACACAGAGTGCGTTTATTGATACGGTTTCCATTCCTTCCACTAGGCGCCAATTCTAAACAATGGCATAAACTAGATTAGTTTATGAATCAAAATACATAATTCCATAACTATAAAATACTTCACATAAATTGAACTATTTCTTGATATAATCCATAATTATAAAAAAAATTCTTTGAGGAAGTATATACTCATAACCCTTCATAGTGGTTTCTAAAGAAAATGAGAATTATCCTAAGCATATCTCCCGGTAGTGTCGTAACCAAGAGTGCAGCAAGGCCCATTGTCGTGCACCAGTTCCTGTTCGAGTCTAGCTCAAAGCGGTGTTTTTGGGTTTTACACCTAGGTACATCTGTGCCAGAGCCACCTCTACCTGCTCGTATCCAGATAGAGATGTATTGCTCGGAAAACTCACAAAATCTCTACAATAAAAAAATTATAGGAAGTTCTTCTATACTAATCCTCAAAGTCAATCTTTGGTCTATGTGCTCTAATCAGAGTTTATCTAAATCTAGCTTCCAAAGTTTGTACTAACCTGCCTCTAATACCAACTGTAACGCCCCGACCCCAGCTACCCAGAGTCGGTGCATTACTTCGTAACATTGGAATGATCACAAAAGATCAAGTCTCGAATTACCTATTAGTTTAGTAGCTTTGGAAACAATAGATAAATTCATAAATGTTACATTACATCATAAGGTGAAAAACTAAAATAACAAAGTCTCCATATTCCACACTCATATCCTCTTCTGACTATCCCTGTAAGTCATTCATAAAATACTTCTTCACATCCTGGAAAATATTAAAACATTGAAAGGGGTGAACTCAGATGCTCAGTAAGGATAACAATATAGCAGAAACTTTCATAAATAAAGATTAACATTTAAGGCAATTTATAACTTAAACAAAAGCATTTTAAACTTGAACTTTATCATAATATGGAAAAAATAAACTGAAATAATGCCATTTACTTACTCACATGAATATTCTACTAGTCGAATAATCACATGAAATATCAATAACCACTTTCATAATGATGGAATGCATAATGCCAGACTATCATAACCACGTAGCCAAGGCATCGTGCCAAGACCACAAATAATATTTTGTCAAGGCCTCGTGCCAAGACACTAGTTTGTCTCATGATACCTACGGATGCATCGAGGAGCTATAGCAGGCTCCACCCGTCACTTATTAAGTCTAATGCATTCCTCATATGAATAGGTCTAAACATATCATAAACCATAACATAATCGTATCACATAAAACATGTATAAAGGAAACATAAAATTTCCACATTTCAATCAAAAGATATCAATACAACACATTGATATAATAAAAACGATTTCAAAACCATTTTCAATACCAAAATAAAAGAAAGTTAAAACTTTGTATTTATTTTTCATTAAGAAAAAGTGATGGCTTGTAGAGAAAGCCGAAACTCAAATAATGGTCACAACGGCGGAGAAGTTGTTGTCGCCTCATACATATGACAAAAACATTCCATTTTGTCGTTTAGTAAAACACTTCGTATAAAAAATATTCCTTTTAGATAAACATAAAAGTCAAAGGGGTCTATACACCGTATAAAAGAATGTTGTGTATAAAACCAAATATGCCTCAATGAAAGGAGATTGAGACGAAGTCCTTACAAAGATTATTTTTAAAATAAAATAGATCTATTATGTGTATTCACTATAAGTACACATAAATAAAGTACAAATACAAGATAGTACATAATAATATCATGACATTATTTGAAAGTAGGAGATAAACCCAAAGAATGGAAATTGGGTTGAGAAGTTCCCTTACCTTGTGTCTGACTTGATTCGACCATTCTTTAACCTCATGATTAATAAACTAGATTTAATATCTACCATTTTCAATTTCATTATCCTTTTTATAACCCTTATTACAATGTTATGAACATTGTGTAATTATTTAAGTTAATAACGGTCGTTTTGTCGATCTTTGGTACTTGAGTCAACAATAAACTTCTTATAATTACAAGTTGTTTATGTGGTAGAATATCCATTATATCCAAAATTATATTGATTATATAGATATCATATATCTCATATATATCCTGTATATACATGCATTTATAATATTCCATAACGTTTAGAGGTAAGAAATGAAATGCACCGTTCATGGAGACGGTAAGCCGTACGTACGCATGAACACTACTTTAATTTCTATTTCGTATTTAATGAGATCATAATGATATAAAGGTATATTATAGTTCCAGTACAATATCATATATAATATCATTTACTACATCCTTTATACATCCCACATATGGCATTAACGATTCACATCACTTTGAGGGGGCGGTAGTCCGCACTTCCTAAAATGAAATTATCGCGTTTACCCATAATGGAAATCATAAAGTATTCAATAAATGAGAAATAAAGAAGCATAAGAAAAACATAAACACATTATATATCATATATAAATATAGTGACATCTTAATGGCCACCTTTTAAGGTGTTATATGAGTGTTCAACAATCATCGTTTCGTGAGGCAGAAATTCACCATCCACAGAAACAATATGTTCTTTAACCATTAGATGTAGGTGTGTGTAAGTGTATTTCGAATCCTTCTTATAAAAACATCCTAGTATATTTAGGATACTGGTGTTTCTACAAAAGAAAATAATAAAAAGAGTCTAGGGGGTTGGAGAAGCAAAATAAAACAAAATAACATAAGAGAAGACATTACCTTAAAACCAGGTAACTCTTTTGAGTTGAGCCAAAGGCTTCCTTGGGAAGAATTATTCCCAAAGTGAGGCTTCTAGGAGAAAGGGAGGGAATTTGGGAGAGTATTTGGGAAGAGGATGGCCGAGCCAAAAGGTTTTTAAAGTGTGAGTAAGGTGGTAGAGGTGGGGGCCTTTTATAAGTGGAGAGGAGGGGCACTCTTGGAAAGTAAAGAAATGTCACTTTATTTTAAAATGGAATTCGGATTTAAGAGGTCCCACATTGATATAATTCGAGGATAAGGTGATAAGGGTTCGAAATCAACCCATCCAATAGGTTTTGGACATGTGTAGGTCTTAGATATTACATTATCATTCCATTTTATTTAAATCGTTAAATAATGAGGTCATCGCTGCATCATCATGATGTCATACATAATTTAATATATTTAATGTCTAAAAATGGAAAAAAACTACTATGATGTAGGAAATATTTTTAGCTTTCCGATGACTATTTATAGTCAAAAATATGACTTTTATAACCCCATTTAAAAATTGTTTTAGTAAAACATTTCATGTTTGTGTCATTTTTTACTTTAACATTAAATAAAAGGTATTTATGTCATTTTCCATATAAAGTGGCTCCATGGGGTACCCAAGTTGACCCATGGATTGTCTTGGTCGGCCATGACACATCCAATAGGGTTAGGACAAGTGTAAAGGTATTTTCATATTTTTATAATATCATTTTTACCTTAAATTTCACTAATTATCTTTAATCGCGATTAATTAAACTTAAAAGTTTTGTATTCACCAAAAAAATATTTTAATCACATTGAACCTCATTTTACTTCCTAATGACAACCATGTATGTCGGATTTTTTAAAATCAAATCACAGAAGTGGTAATATTTCATTTAAACGATAAATCAGTTATTTAACTACCACTTAGTGGTTTCACTATTCATCAAAAATTGAAGTTTTTCAGAAAAATGCCCAAATTTTACTCTAAGCTATAATTGATATTCCGAATTCAAAAATGATGCCAATTTTACAAAATTACAAACAGATGAGTTGCATTAATTAATTTTATAATTAATTCCCGCTATCACAATAAATAGCATGTTTTTAAGAAACAATATATATCAAAAGATTGACAATTGTTTATGTCCTATTTCAAAGTGAAATTAATTCAAATGATCACCATTGGATAAAATATTAAAAATATTTTCTAATTATACTTTAAAACCACTCAATAGTATAATTTATCACTATAAAATACTATTATTAAAAATATTTTTTTTAAGTATTTTTCACTATTCATGAAAATTGGAAGTTGTCAGAAAATTACAAAAAATTCAACTTTGGATAATTTCGATATTACGAATACAAAAATGAAGTCCATTTTGAAATATAAAATTTCTATAATTTTAAAAAGTGGGTATTACTATTCATAATGGCTTCTTTGATTAGTTGTGGTGTGTGTTAGAACTCGAAGTTGTGTACAATGCAGGCTATTGCATTATTGAATGAGAAGCATATCGTGGAAGCTCAGGGTGTTACAAAAACTGGCCGAACAACCTCAGAATTCCATGAAATCAGACAACAACAAATGGTGGGTGAATTGGGAAATTCTTGGCTAGAAGGCACGTCAGTCGGAGGTGTCGTGTGATCGAGGTGGCTAAAAACACACCACACGTGTCGTAAATGGCCAAAACATGCGTTTAACGGTCAAATGCATTCTTAACGTCATTGAAATGACTTGAAATCACATGAAAACACCCTAATTATTATTCTTGAGGTGCATGCGGAGATGATATATCATTCAGATGCTCGTTTTGCGCGACACGACTGAATATGTGTTTTTCAGATGTTTGGCGCGCTTGAAAAGCATGCGTGGGGTGGTCAAAACCGGCCGAACGACCTCTAAATGCCATGAGATCGGAAAACAATAAAGTGTGGGTCAATTGTGAAATGGTTGGCGATACGGCACGTCAATCAGAGGTGTTTTGTGACCGCGGTGGCCGAAAACACACTTTGCGTGTCGTAAATGGCCAAAACGTGTGTTCTACGGTCAAATACATACCGAATGATATCAGAATGACTTGAAATCACATGAAAACACCCTAATTATTATTCTTGAGGTGTACGAAATGACGGAATGTCATTCGGACCCTCGGTTTGCAAGGAACTGCAGAATATGTGTTTTTTAGGTGTTTGGCGTGCTTGAAAAACATGTGTAGGGTTGTCAAAACTAGCCAAACGACCTCGGAATGCCATGAAATCAGACAACAATAGAGTGTTGGTGACTTTTGAATTGGTTTCCTATAAGAAACATCAATAGGAGGTGTCATTTGACCGCGGTGGCCGAAAACGTAATCTGTGTGTCGTAAATGGCCAAAACATGCGTTTAACGGTCAAATGCATACCGAACGACATCGGAATAACTTGAAATTACATGATAACACCATAATTAATATTCCCGAGGTGTATGAGGAAGAAAAACGTCATTTGGATGCGTGGTTTGTGTGGCACATCTGAATATGTTTTTTAGGTGTTTGGTGCGCTTGAAAAGCGTGCATGGGGTAGTCAAAATGGGATGAATGACCTCGGAATGCCATGAAATCACACGACAACAAATGGTGGGTGAACTGAGAAATTGTCAGCTAGAGGACATGCGAATTGAAGGTTTCATGTGACCACGGTGGCCGAAAACACGCATTGCGTGTCGTAAATGGCCAAATCATGTGTTTTACGGTCAAATACATACCGACTGACATCGAAATGACTTGAAATCACACAAAAACACCCTAATTATTATTCTTGAGGTGTACAAAAAGACAAAATGTCATTCAGATGTGCGGTTTTCACGAAACGGTAGAATATGGGTTTTTTAGGTGTTTGGCGTGCTTGAAAAACATGTCTGGGGTGGTCGAAATCGGCCGAATGACCTTGGAATACCATAAAATTGGACGACAACAAATAATGGGTTAACTGTGAAATGGTTGGCTAGATGACACGTCAATCAGAGGTGTTGTGTAACCGTAGTGGATGAAAACACACTCCGGACAGCCCCCCCCCCAATAGCCCCCTCACCCCTGGATAGCCCCTCGCACCCCTCAGACAGCCACCCCCACCCTAGACAACCCCCCCCCCCTCGAGCAGCCCCCCACCCCGGACAGCCCCCTCACACAATGATCCATGGATCATTTGTGATAGGTACGAGTCAACCCCACCTCAATCTGAGGCACGATGTGACTGGTATCACTCAAAGTGTGTCACTTTTGTTTGAAATGGACAACATTTTAAGTGAAAACAACAACTAACATACGGAAAATCTTCACAAGACTACACATAGATTTTTGAAATTAAGGGATAAAAAATAAAATATGGTCTATCAGTCATACATTATTAGAAGAAAATATTCACAAGGCAAAGCATGAAACATAATGGGTCATAGTATATATAGAAAAACATGAATTATATTAGGAATGAGTCTCAACATCCCATCATGAACATGCACCAACACTCATGTTATAATTCTAAATCATGGGTCGTTCATTCTAACAATAACATACAAGAAATAAATATAATATAGTGATTTCATATGGAACCTATGAACACTCAAGCATACCATATGACAAATTGGTCAATAAGGCTACACAATGATTCTTGAAAAATAAGTATCAGAGTCTCATAAAAATACCCCAATGGTGAGGAATACATATGGTGACACCATATCCCCATGGATCACCTCAATCCCATCCTCAAACAGTGGGTTCTAGTACCAAACCAAAGTCCCTTTGGGAACCTAATACCAAAGACTTATTTGAATATTCATACCCACTACCCAAGCTGGGGATTCATCTCACATCACACCCAGGAGATCAAATTACAATTAGCCACATACCCCCTTATTCTAATTGAAAAGTTTATGAAAAATATGTAGGCTATTCTGGTAACCCATCTCATATGTCGATATAGGCCAATGTTTTCCACTAACACATTAGGAACCATTTATACATGGATACATAATCATTATAGGAATATAAACATCCCATGTGCTTCCTATAACTCGTCCTAGGTCTAAGCACATGACCAATACCATTTCTATCTTATGGGTTTCATGATCCTTGTCACTCTACCCATGTTTTTCTGTAGGTTTTAAGATACTCAACCCAAGACCATGACTAAACATCCCATGTTCTTCCTTTAACATGTAGGTTTTTTCTCTTGTGTGTATTGGTGTTGTGGTTTGAGTGAGCAATGAATTCTAAATTTTGAATACTCTTATATGTGTTGGTGTTGTGGTTTGAGTGAGGAATGAATTCTAAATTTGGAATTCTCTCATGGGTGTTATTTCATTTCCTATAACATGTAGGATTTTTCTCTTATGGGTGTTATTAAATTTTAATTTCAAAATTTCAAAATTTCAAACTTTCTAAATTCTAGAATGAATTCTAAATTTTTAATACTTTGGATGGAGATTTTTTTATTGGTGTTGTTGCAGGTCTGGAGAGGGGTTATTGTGTTGTTTCAGGTCTAGAGAGGGGAGAGGGGCCTGCTGCTATGGATCTAAGAAATTGTATACCAACGGTTTCAAAATTGTTGGTATAGATACTATAATATAACTATACCAATGGTTTTTTATAACCGTTGATATAGTTTTATACAAATGGTTATAACTAAACCGTCAGTATAGCCTTATGGCTTTCCATATCCCCTCTATACCAATGGTGTATAACCATTGGTATAAGTGTAACAAACATATACCAATGGTTTAAAAACCTTCGGGATATGTTATACTTTAACACACATATACCAACAGTTTGTAGCAAACTGTTGGTATACCTTCTATTTTGATAGCTACACCAACAGTTTTCACTGAACCATTGGTATGGGCCTATTTTCAGGCCTTACATAGCCACGGTTGAGGGAACCATTGATATACTATATACCAACGGTTTCCAGGACATTAAAAACGGTTTACAACCATTGGTAATGTGTAAAATTCCAGTAGTAATTCATTCTATCTAGACTTGCATCTTAGTATAAATTTAGAATTCTTGCTTCACATGTCATAATTTTTAATAATAAAAAACCCAAAAAGATTTTAATCACTTTAATTTAATAAATAAAACCATAAAAAGAGATACAATGGGTGAACTAGATAAAGAATGTGAACGACATTGAGAAGGATCCTCATGAGAGATGACCATGGTCTACCACTATGCTGAACTAGAAAAAATATAATTATTTTTGTCCACACCCCACGACAGGCGTGCGTCAAAACTAAAGCTGTTTTCAGGGAGCCAATCATTAGTTCATTTTCATTTTCTATTTTCACATCTTATATAGATTTCATTTCATTTAAAAACTAAAAAATGTTTCTAGGATGTATTCAAAATCAGAATATTATGCATGGAAAAATAACTCACACGTGCAGAAACAACAACAACAAGAAGAAGAATATATTAGAAGAGATCAGGTGCGTGAAATTAGAAAAATCATTGAACAAAAAAATAGAAAGGCTGATAGAGATTTTTATTGTATTCATGCATTAATGGAGAAACCCAACCCTATGCTAGAGAAAGAACCTAAAAAAGTGGTGTAATAAATTTCACCACTTATATTTGAAATTGAAGAACCTAAGGAGGCAAGGGTGGAAGACGTACCTACTAAGCTACAAGTGGGAGATCAAAAAATTTTGGATTAATTATTGATTAAATGTGAGGAACTGCCTGACCTCCCCATACAATATAAAGAAGAAGATTCAACACCACAAAAGGAATAAACCACCCAAGTGGTAGAATTTGAAGTCAAGATGGTGGAGCCCGATTACCTTCCACCATCCGCAGAGATTCTACACTAAGAGGCACTTACCACCGAGGCAGATATTGAAGCTGAACCAACATAGGGAGTTGAACCCTTCATTGACTCTGTCCCTACAAATTTTATGGAATCTGAATTCTATATAACTCTCTGTGGTTTTGATTATACAGAATAATACAATCTCAACTATTCCTTGGAGGATGAAGAAGAACCTAGATGGGAACATGCTGAGGAACATATCGATCTCCCTAGATATGTTGAATATTTATTGATGGATGTTCATGAAGAGGTACTAGTGGATTTCCCTAAGGAAACCATGACAAAATCAGCTTACTTTGATGGGGAAGAATTTGATCATGATACTTAATGTTTTAATATTATTCAAATAGAATTACACTCTGACTTTCCCATTGACTATTCTTTTGATGAAGCATGCCTAGAGGAACCAATGTATAAAGAATAAGAGGTTTCTCAAGTAGAAACAAAGAAAGAGGATGATTCATACCTCATACTACCCCAACCATAAAAGATATACCTCATTGTTATGGGGGTGGGGATACAGTGTACTATATCTCTGGATCATTACTCACCCAGAAGGATGAAGCACAAGCTTGGAAACGTGACATGTAGTGGTTCAAATCAAAGAAGATTCATCCTCCATCATACATTGGATAATAGCCGGTACTTCCCTCTAGAGGTAGTCAAAATTCAGGACCGACTTAAGGGATAATACCAAGATTTATCTTTACTAGATTTCAAGGAATTCAGATGTTAAATTATTTTCTTTGAAATAATTTAGCATGTGGCCCCCTCCCTCTTTTCGTTTTGAGTTTAAATGAAGTGATCATTGTGATTAATTGAGTAATTTTCTTTTGTAGGATCATAACAGTAGAAGGAGGCCCCAAACAGTGAATGAGAAGGACCAAGTTTCATGGAAAAAGGGTGTTCAATTATAGTGTATTATCTTTTAAACTCTCCACATTTTTTTCCACAACATGTTTTGAGCTTTAAAGATAAAATTTCATACCCAAACTTGAATTCATGTTTTATTCAACTTATCTAGGAGACATGAGTTTCTTAGAAATCCTATGATGCCATGTTTTATATTTCAATGTATATATGATTAAATGATTGAAATTGATAATTGAATTTTTAAAATGAAGCATGGATATTGAAGTAACGACTCATGATTTGAAGGAATTAATTGATTCCTTTAAATTAAATTTCCCTACCATCCTTCATGCTTTGAATTTCTGAAGTTCATGTGAATTGATTTATTAGACATGTCATGAGTGATTGTCTAATGTTATGTTTCCCTTTACCAAGAATATTTCTAGACCAAGTACTTCCTATTTATTCTTCAGCATATTTATTAAGTAATCTTGGGACAAGTAACCAACCATCACTTGAATTGAAACCTGTCAAATCTATAACTGTGAAAAAACACATTTGAAATGATTGAGGCATCCTTTGAAAAGCTAATTTTCCTTAAAAGACTACCTTTACATCAATACTTCTTTTAGCACATAGAGACCATGAATAACCTTTATAGGAATGAGTCATGTTTCAATCCATTTTTATCAATCCCTACCCTCCTTTGAGAATTTTCATGATATATTAACGTTGAAGTGTGCAGGTAAAGAGAATCATTATGGATGGGATGATATACACTGTAAGGAAGTAGTGTAGGGTTTTATTTTGGTATTTGTAAAAGGTTTTGGAGTCACTCATTATAGTCTATTTTTTCACCTATTGAATTAAAAAAATGACAAAATTACAAAAAGAACAAACAAAAATAGAAAAAATGGGTTATGATTTGGGAAAACCCAAAATCACCAGTTTCTAGACCAATGATCTTATGAGCGTATATGGTTAGGTGATTGATGTGAGGTCTGATATAATCATAACTTTGAAAAAAAGAAAATAAAGTACAAAATAAAAAAATATTCAAGAGGGTGCACAAATCATTCATTATGATTACTTTATCATAACATTTTCTTTGAGTTTTGGGAAGTGGGTGTTGCTACTATGAAGGGGATAATTACATTATATTTTTTCTTTTGATATCATGAATAGTACTTAATTTATTAGCCTCCTCCTTGAGCTTTAATTTTTAAATAATCAAATCCTACCAACCTTAAACCTCAGAGTCAATAGAACCTTAATTTCATGTCCTCGTGGTTTTATGTGCATTTTTTCTTTACAAAGCAGAGAAAGTAGTTTATTTACAATCCTATGGATAAGAAGAATGTTCTCATGATATGAGCATAACTCTACATGAATTGTATGACGAGTAATGAGAGAAAATAATCCAAAGTGAGGTAAATCATGACTTGGCATGTTTAATAATAATTAATCAAGGAGCTTGAAAGAATGAAAGGAGAAGTTCCATCAATTTTCAAATGGTAAAAGTAAAATATGTGAATTATTTGTTTCTTTGAAAAATGGGAAATTAAATTGATATTTTTGAAAATATTTGAAAGTTTTATTTAAAATTGAAATTGTTTGGTTTAATTGAATTGGAATTTGAATATTGGTAACATTAGTGTCCTCTAATTTCTATGTTGAGATTTTATGCTTGAGGACAAACATGGTTTAAGTGTGTGGGTATTTGAGAGGGAAAATTGATGTGCACATTTTTGATCAAATAATGATTATTTTTTAATTTTATTCACTGATAAAACCCATGTATTTCAAAGTTTTATTAAAATAATGGGTAATTTTAAATTTGGAATGATTATGAGCAAAATCAAGAAAAGTGCATAATTTTGGATTTTTGACAGATTTTTACTACAAAGGTATTTTTTTCATTTTTTTAAAAATATAATTCCAAAATTCAGGATTCATTTTCTTAGAATCAATATTTTATTTCATTAAAATTTATCATGAGGACAAATAGTTGATTCAAGGATCTATTAGTCCAAAAAATTCATTGAAGTTGGAAATTTTTCTAGGCAAATAGAATGGACCACACAACTATAACATATGAAACAATCAGTCTACTCACCTCATATTTAGACGATTCCACCTAGGATAGAACTATGAAACATATGACCGACTTTAAAACAAATTCGGGGGAATTTTGAAGTCATTAAGGTTTCCATTGATCATTATAAAGTTAAAGACAACTTCCTGGAAATTTCGGCCTTAAAAAGTCTTATTCAATGAAAATTACATAACTCTTTAATCCTATGGCTAAATGAGATGAACTTTGGAGGGAGAATGGAAACCACATTACTGAATAACTTTTATGTAGGTTTCCACACATTAATCTGAAATTTAATTGGACAAAAATTTGAAATATTTCAGTGGAATGAATTCTGACTATAAAAGGAGGCCCTCGCCTTCTTCCCAAATCATCATCTCGACACCCACAACTAAGGGGGAAACCACCAGGGCACGGGCCACTTCTTCACCTCTTTCTCCATTAATTTATTCTTTATATTTTATTTTAATTTTATTTTTGTATAATTTTTCAATTATAATTCGAATTTTAGTTTTATTAATCCATGCCTTTGTGTTTCTCTATCCACTTTTCTTCATTTCTTTCCCTCTCTCACTCTCTTCTGTTCCACCCACTCCACTGAGTAATATCTTAATCTCAGAAATGAGAGGCTGACCCTGAGACTTGGCCCTGGGGGATGTGAAGGTGATCATGAATTTTCTTTAATGTTTAATTTTATGTTTGTACATTTATTTGAGTAGCATGCATAGGTAAGGTGAATGTCTCCGATGTTGTGACTGACTCCAATGACATGCAACTAAACCTATCCCTATTCTTTTATTTAATCGTTTTTACCTCTCTCCAGTGGTTAGTTCTTCACACGTTGTATTTGAGCTAATCAATGTATAAAACAAATTTTATTGAATTTGGGTCCTGGAAGATGACACATTCTAGACAAAGGTGTGTCACCAACTTGGATTAAAGGAGGTGGTGGAATTGAGAGTGATAAAAAATTCAATGCTATTCCACAATTTATAATTAAATAATAGTAGTTCAAAAAAGAAATTTCATGTTTGGATTATCAATCTAAAATAAAACATATAAAGAATCATAATGATTGAACAATTAAAAAACCCCCACAACCATGTTCTTTCTTATTAATTCATTCTGTTTAGACTTGCATCTTAGTATAAATTTAGAATTCTTGATTCACATGTCATTATTTTAAATAATAATAAACCCAAAAATATTTTCATCTCCTTAATTTAATAAACAAAACCACAAAAATAGATATAATAGGTGAATTAGATAAAGTTGGTGAACTACATTGATAAGGCTCTTCAATAGAGATGACTCCAGTCAGCCACTATGTTGCACTAGAAAAAATATAATTATTTTTGTCCATGCCCCGCGACAGGAATGCGTCAAAACTAACATTGTTTCCAAGGAGACAATCATTAGTTTATTTACATTTTCTATTTTTACATATTAGTTATATTTCATTTTGTTTAAAAAAACTAAAAAAAGACTTCCATGATGTATTCAAATTCAGAATATTATTCATGGAAAAGTTACAAACAGGTGAAACAACAAGAATAAGAAGATAAATATTTTAGAAGAGATTAGGTACATGGACATAGAAAAAGAATTGAACAATTAACCAGAAAGGCTAATAGATCTTTTGATTATGTTAGTGCATTAATGGAGTAACCCAAACCTAGGACAAAGGAATAACCTTAGAAAGTGGTGGAAGAAATTTAACCACTTATATTTGAAATTGAAGAACCTGAGGAGTTAAGGGAGGAAGACTTACCTGGTGAGGTAAAAGTGGGAGATCAAAAAAGTTTGGGTGAATTCTTGATTAAATGTGAGGAACTACCTGACCTCCCCATACAATAAAAAGAAGAATATTCATTACCACTAAAGGAATAAACCACCCATGTGGTGGAATTTGAAGTCAAGATGGAGGAGCTCAACTACCTGCCTCAATCCCCAGAGAGTCTACTCCAAGAGGCACTTACCACTGAGGCAGATATTGAAGCTGAACCGACTCAAGGAGTTGAACAATTCATTGACTATAACCCTTCTAATTTTATTGAATCAGAATTCTACATCACTCCATGTGGTTTTGATTATACGGAATCTGACAATCTCAGCTATGCCTTGGAGGATGAAGAAGAACCAGGATGTGTACATGTTGAGGAACATATGGAGCTCCCTGGACATGTTGAATATTTATTGAAGGATGTTCAGGAAGAGATTCTAGTGGATTTCATTAAGGAAAGCATAATAAAAGATCCTTACTTTGATGGGGAAGAATTTGGTCTTGATACTTCATGTTTTAATATTATTCGAATAGAATTACACTATGACTTTCCTATTAACTATTCTTTTGATAAAGCATGCCTTGAGGAACTAATGGACAGAGAAGAAGAGGTTGCACAAGTATCATCCTAGAAGGAGGATGATTTATAATACATCCTACCCCACCATGCAATCAATACCTCATTGTGAATGGGGGGATATGGTGTACTCTATCCATGGATCATTACTCACCCAGAAGAATGAGGAACAAGTTGAGAAAATTCACATGTGGTGGTTCCAATCAATGAAGCATCATCCTCCATAAGAATTTGTATAACAATTGGTACTGCACTTTGGATGTAGTCAGAATCCAGGGCCCCCTTGCGGGATAATACCAAGATTTATCTTTACTTGCTTTCTAGGAATTTAGAAGTAAATTTATTTTCTTTGAAATAATTTAACATGCGGCCACCTACCTCTTTTCATTTTAAGATTAAATGAAATAATCAGTGTGATTAATTGAGTAATTTTCTTTTGTAGGGTCATGAATGTAGAAGAAATCCCCAGAAAGTGAAGGGGGAGGACCAAGTTTCATGGGAAAAGGGTGTTCAATTTTAGTGTTTTATCTTTTAAACTTTCCACAACATGTTTTGAGAATTAAAGATAAAATTGCATGCCCATACTTAAATTCATGTTTTACTCAACTTATCTAGGAGACATGAGTTTCTTAAGAATTTTGAGATGCCATGTTTTAGATTTCAATGTTGAAATGATTAAATTATTGAAATTAATAATTGAATTTTTAAAATAAAGCATGGATATTTAAGTAATGACTCATGATTTGAAGGAATTAATTGATTCATGTAAATGAAATTTCCTTACCATCCTTCATGGTTTGAATTTCTTATGTTCATGTGAATTGATTTATTAATCATTCCATGAGTGATTGTCCAATGTTATATTTACCATTCCTAAGATTATTTCTGACCAAGTACTTCCTATTAATTCTTGAGCATATATTTTGAGTGATCTTGGGACATGTAACTGACCGGAACATGTATTGAAACTTTTCAAGTCTATGACTGTGAAAAAATACATTTAAAATGATTGAGGCATCCTTTAAAAATATAATTTTCCTTAAAAGACCACCTTTACATCAATCCTTATTTTATCTAATAGAGACCATGCATGACCTTTATAGGAATGAGCCATATTTCAATCCATTTTTATGCATTCCTACCCTCCTCTGAGTATTTGCATAATATTTTAAAGTTGAAGTGTTGGGGTAAAGGGAATCATAGTGGATGGGATGATATACATTATAAGGATTATGTGTGGGGGTATAATTGTGGTAATTGTAAAATTTTGTGGAATCATTCATTATAATCTATTTTTTTCCACACTTGAAATTAAAAAAATTACAAAAAATGACAAAAAGAACCAACAAAAAGAGAAAAAAATGGGTTGTGATTCGTGAAAACCAAAAATCACCATTTTTCAGACCGATGATCTTATGATCCTATGTGGTTACGTAATGGATGTGAGGTTTCATATAATGATAAATTTCGAAAAAAGAAGAAAGTACAAAATAAAAAAAATATTCAAGATGGTGCACAAATCATTTGTTATGTTTACTTGATCATAACCTTTTCTTTGAGTTTTGGTAAGTGGGTGTTGCTACTTTGAAGGGGGTAATTTCATTATATTTTTACTTTTGATATCATTCATAGTACTTAAGAGATTATCCTCCTCCTTGAGCCTTAATATTTAATGCATAAAATCCTACCAACCTTAAACCGCAATGTCAATAAAACCTTAATTGAAAGTCCTCATGATTTTATGTGTGTTTTTTCATTAAAAAGTGGAGAAAGTAGTTCATTTACAATCCTATGGATAAGGAGCATGTTTCACATGATATAAGCATAACTCTACTTGAATTGTATTATGAGTGATGAGAGAAAATAATCAAAAGTGAGGTAAATCATGACTTGGCATGTTTAATGACAATAAATGAAAGAGATTGAATGAATGAAATGAGAAGTTCCATCAATTTTCAAAGGGTAAAAGTAAAATATGTGAATTATTTGTTTCTTTGAGAATAAAAAATTAAATTGATAATTTATGCAGATTTTTTAAAGTTTTATTTCACATTGATTTTTTTAATATTATTTCATTGGAATTTGAATTTTGGTAACATTGGTGTTCTCTGATTTCTATGTGGATATTTTATGCTTGGGGACAAGCATGGTTTAAGTGTGGGGGTATTTGACAGAGAAAACTTTTATGCATAGTTTTTATCAAATAATTAGGATTTTTTAGTTTTTTTCAATGATAAAACTCATTTATTTCAATGGTTTATTAAAATAATGGGTAGTTTGAATTTAAGAATGATTATGAGCAAAATTGAGAAAAGTACATAATTTTGGTTTTTTGAATGATTTTTATGAAAAATGTATTTTTATCATTTTGTAAAAATTATAATTCCAAAATTCCTGATTAGTTATTTTAGAATCCAGATTTTATTTCATTCAACTCTCTCTTTTGGACCTAGAGCTGATTCGACGATCTATTAGTTCAAAAAATTCATTGAAGTTGGAAGCTTTTTCAGGCGGACAACATAGACCCCACCACCAAAATCGATGAAACAATCGGTTCCCTCACCTCCAATTTAGGTACTTTTAATTGGTATACCACTAGGACACATAGAAACGACTCTACAACAAATTTGGGGGAGTTTTGAAGTCATTAAGGTTTCCATTGACCATTACACATTTGAAGGAATCTTCCTGGAAATTTTGGCCATAAAAAAGACTTATTCAATGAAAATTACATAAATCCTTAACCAAGTGGATAAATGAGCTGCAATTTGGGGGATGGATGGACAAAAAATTTATGAAAACCTTTTATGAAGGGTTCAACATGTTAATCAACCATTTAATTGTCCAACAACGCGCAATCTTATAATGGACAGAATTCTATCTATAAAAGGCGGCCCTCGACTCCTTCCCAAATCATTAGCTCGACACCCACAGCTAAGGAGGGATCCCATCGGGGCATGGGCCACTGCTTCTCCTCTCTTCCCCCCTCATTTATTATATTTATTTTATTATTATTTTATTTTTGTGTTAGTTTTCAATTGTAATTTAAATTTTAGTTTTATTAATCCATGCCTTTGTAATTCAAATTTTAGTTTTATTAATCAGTCACTGCACACCAAAATTTTCTAAAAGAGAAAATTATACACTTTTCAAATGAAGAGTCATCATTAGTGATTGATCACATCATCACTATCAATACCCTATTCACTCAACTCATGACACTGGGATACAAAATTAGGGATACTGAATGTGATGGTATTTTGCTTTCAAGATTTACAAATCCATACGATCAGTTGATCGTCATCCTTACCAACAATATCATGATGGACATGTTTATGCTCAAAAATGTTGCAGCTATGGTTCCTGAAGAAAAAAGTCAATTCAAGAGACTAGTGACAGACAAAAAACATTACACTAATCGAAGACTTTGTCAATAGAGAGAGGAAGGATGACGGAGCATGACTCTACATGGGAGCCAAAACCAGGGAAGGTCTAAATCAAGTGGAATAACAACATCACATGTTACGGTTGTGGAATGTAGGGGCATGAAAAAAGAATAGTTAGAACAATTAGAGTGGTGGGAAAAACTCTCAATGAAATATGATGAGTACTTATGGAAATGGAGACATACTAGTCAGCGAAACTTCAATGATGGATGGAGGTAGACATCATCTCAACAACACATGGATAATTGATTCAATTGAAACATGGATCAAATGGAATGGTTTGATCAGTATGAACATATCTCGAAAGGACTTGTTTGCATGGAGAACAATCACACCTTTAAGATCTTTGGAGTCAATACCAACAAACTGATGATGCATAATGGTATAATTCAAACCACCTAAGGAGTACGCCATGCGACGTTCCTGAAGATTAACATATTTTCTTTTGGTGGATTTGATGACATCAGGTGTAAGACTCAAACTAACAATGGAGTGGGGAAGATTGTGAAGGGTGTTATTGTGGAAATGAAGACAGAGAAGATCTCAAAGAATCTATGTGTTCTTTATGGTGATGATTTCAAGGAGGTGGAGATAGTTGTCACGACCCGTCCCTCGGGGCCCATGTCATGACTACCCCAAACCCGTCTTCCATAGGCCAGAGGCTCACAACTAGCACCAGAATGGTGTGTCCCTTAAATGGGAAGACATTTCTTTTTTAACCTGTATAGACACATTGTCCAACAACAAAACAAGATGTAACCACACAGACTAGAACACAATAAGATGCAACCACAAAGTAAACTGCTGTAGTAAAATTGTGCAGAAAGTAAAAAGGGGCCAGAATACAATCCCAACTGTAAAAGTACAAGTATGACTGGTAGTACAATAGCATTGGAAGAAAATGGAATACAACTACTTGGTCGTCCTCTGAGGTTCCTACCTATAGGGTAGGTACAGATCACCTCCTCAGCACTCCATGTCCGTCAGTCTCCTCCTCGTCAAATCACGCAAAATGGTCCACCTCTGAGCATCGTCCAGTCCTAGATACCTCAGCCTCCATCAACATTGCACTTCGTCTGCACCAGACACAACAAGGTGTGGGTGAATCCCGTGCAAGGTTGAGTATAAGCATACTTATTTGGGACTCCAAGACCCCCGTAGGTCTCCTAGAGTTCCACAAAGAAAAAACCACAATGTAAGACATCAACTCTACTTAGGTATTTGTCCATACATATACCTAAGTTATGAAGATATACTCATCTCATACATGATGGAAGCACACCACATAGGTAACACCATGAAGGTAGAAGTACCACATAGGTAACTCCACGAAGATAAAATCATGAAGGTAACTCCACGAAGGTAGAAGTACCAAGAAAGTAACACCACAAATATAGAAATACCACATAGGTAACACCACAAAGACAATACCACAAAGGTAGAAGTACCACACAGGTAACACCACAAAGGAAGAAGTACCACACATGCAAAAGACTCATCTCAAAATCATGTATAACTTATGTACAGAAGTACAGATGATTATTTATTAACTATATCATCTTATTCTATTAAGAAGCACTTCTACTGACCCACACATGATCGATAGATAACTAACCCCCACTATCCCATATAGGATCTGACCCACATAGGATCAATATGCACTGACCCATATAGGATTGCTGAGAACTGACCCACACAGGATCTGACCCACACAGGATCGATAGATGCTGACCCACATAGGATCGATGTTCTTTCTTCACGTTGCAGCCTACAACAGGTTTACTTGCACCCGGTATGCTCAAGTTCCGTAGAATCTTCCCCTAGAGATATCTGTCGTACCTCATCTCCCACTAATCTCCACAAAAGAATAACTCAAAGGACTGACATGTCATAAGGGTTTGAATGCAATAGGCGGTGCATCAATCGGATGCCCGGTCTCTGAGATATAAGCGTTTTAGCATCGAGGGCCCGGTTGGATTCGGGTTCGATCCATCCTGGCCGTAATCAAACTGTCTAAAAAACTCAATTAGAGAATACCAAAAGGACCATCTCAATCCAAGGATCCCAACACTGTAGACGGTTCATCAAGCAGACATTTGGTTCTCATGATATGCTCCTTTAAGTGTTCCATGGTCCGGTTGGGCCCGGGTCCGGTCTGACCTGGTCAGACCGACCCGGGCCGAATCGCTCTGGGCTGGGCTGGGGTGGACTCGGCCCAATGGGCCGATGTTTGGTCTGACCCACAATAGGGGCAGCCCACAAGGGCATCCCACCACTTCCCACAAGGGTGGCCCTGCCAGAATAGGGCGGCCCACAAAGGGGAAACTCTACCCGCATGGGGTGGTGACCCATTCTGGGGAGGCGGCCCGCTTCGAGGGCGGCGACCCGGTCTGAGGGTGGCGGCCCGGTGTGAGGGTACCGTCCCGCTCTGGGAGAGGGTATTTGATGCGAGGGTGGGTGCCCAATGTGGGGGCGACGACCCAACTCGAGGGCGGTGACCTTGTCCGAGGGCGGTAGACCGGTTTGAGGGCGGCGACCTGGTGTGAGGGCGGTGCCCCGACTCAAGGGTGGCGGCCTGCTTCGAGGGCTGCGGCCCAGTTCAGTCTGATGTGGGGGGGGGGGGGGGGTGTAACCCCCAGGTTACTCGGATTCGCAAAAGGCCTGGAGGCCATTCAGTTGGTGAGGCGGCGATGTCGTGTGGGCGCCACAAAACCCTTTGGAGGTGGGTTCGGCCTTCACCGCAGCTTCTATTTGTTAGCGGCGCAACGGCCGTGTCTCCTTCCTTCCCGCGGTCGGTCGTCGTGCCAACTGCCTCCTCTGTTCACAGCGGCTGACGAGCCATGACCCTCCTCTTACGTATGTGTCGACGTGTTCATGGTCTTCCAAGGTGGTGTAAAGAAAGAAAGATAGCGGGGGGTTCAGGCTAGATTTGTTATGCCTGCACCCTCTGCATTAGCTCGCAATACAAAGGATATTAAGGGAGTCCAATAAACATTTTTATTGAACACAAGATTAACCCCACAATATTCCCTCCAATAACCTCCCACAAATATGGATGAATCACGAGTCAACCCGTTAGTCGGTTGACCTGCATTCTTTGTATAATTTCACGAATGTGGAAGAGGGAAACAAAAATGCACAAACGAAAATAACCCCTACCTAGAAGAGGCGTCCACTAACAACAGTCGACGAAACCTCCTTTATCGTTGTCATCAGTTCATGACTCGGTGGTGCTCATCACCGCTCATTTGAACCAATGTCATCCTCATGGTGGTTGGCATCGTGGTACTTTTCCAGAGCATCGTCATTTTGTGAAGCCATGCCAACACCCCTCCCCGAGCTCCATATAAAAAGGACAGGAGAAGGAGTGTATAATGCTCGGGGAATTAATGAGTTTCATTTAATTAATGAACCTCCCAAATTTCCAACGATGTGGTTATAAGAAAAGGAGAGTTTATCCATTTGATGGTTTGACACATCGTCAGTCCGACCAACATCGTTCGTCCATTGGGGGAAAGAAGGAAAATAAAATAACAAAACATGTTATTTTATTAATATTTCAAAAGTCAAAAAAAAATAACTTTTTCACCCGACCTCCTGTGGTCGAAGTTATCCCTCTCTTAAGCGAATCTCAGTGATGTGGGTTCAATGATGCCCTCATATTTTTACGCTGAACAACAGTTCAAAAGTTAGAAAACGCCGCTCACGCGGTTACTGAATGTAGCCATTTTTTTTTGAAAATTATTAATAGAAAACCTTAACTCGTGCCGGTTGAGGTTAGGATATGCTTAATTGAAACACTCCTCAACGAACCCAATGGTTCTCTCGGATTTCCAATCCGAGCTGCCATTTAAAAGTTATGGATTTTACAATAAAATAATTGTCACTTAGTTATTTTATTTACGACCAAAAACTAACTTTCACTGGTGGCCCGCACCGGCCAAAGCTAGTATCTTCCAAAAGAGAGCATACCCTCATGAGCTCATTAGTGGTCTTATATTTTTAATCTATGTTACCGTTCATGAGTTATAAGAATTTGAAAAATAAAATAATTTTATTTATTTATTTTAATTACAGTTATGCCATTTTCATGTTTTCTCAAAGGAGGCCCGCACCGACTAAAGTTAAGTCGTGCCTAGGGTAAACCCGCCATTCTAGGCACAACAATTCCATCATATTTTTAATTTGAGTAACTGTTTAAAAATTATTCCACTTTTTTAGGAAAACTACTTTCGTGCGCTAATTAAAGCTTAAAAAAACATTGACGTATCATTCTGGGAACCCGGGGCCTCAGAATTGTGTGTTTTCAGATTTTGCGGTCTCAAAATAATTCCATATAATTTAAAAAAATTATATGGAATTTTTGATACATTACAATAGTTGTCTGATTAACTTACTCAACAATAGCGTTGAGGAAGTCATGGTATCAAAAGCTTAGTCTTATATTCAAATAAAGCTTGAAGAATCTTACTGAACATAATTTTCATCCTAGATTACAAAGGCATCCTTTCCATTTTGGGTATATTATGATTTTTGCAACCACCATTGGTTGAATTTAGTGACATCGACAAAGAGGAGCAAGGATATCTTAGAGTTGATCCATTCCAATATTTGGCAAGCACTATTTATATCCCTGGGAAGAGAAAGGTGCTTTGTATAATTCATTGATGATTATTACATGAGATGTTAGGTGTACCCAATAAAGATGAAATCAAGTGTTTTGAAAGTCCTAAAAACATTCAAATAATGGATGAAGATGGAATCTTGAAAGAAGATCATGTGTTTGAGGATTGACAGTGGTGGAAAATAATCAAGTTAGGATTTTGATAATTTTTTTTCAATGAGAAGGCATCAAGAGACAATTTATGGTGTCATACACTACTCAACAAAATGGAGTGTCAAAGTTGGTGAACATATCCTTGATGGATAGAACAAGGGAGATATTGAAGACTGTAGAAATTTTCAAGAAGTTATGGGATAAAGTAATGAAAAGAACATGTTATGTGATCAATCGATTTACATTTGTGATGATTTTTATGAAAATACTAATGAATATGTGGAGTGTTAATCCTACTGAATATGCTTGGTTACATACATATGGAGGTCTTGTATCATTATTGTTTAATGGTCAGTAAAGATTGAAGTTGGGTTTGAGATCTGATGAATGTATATTCTTAGGATACATTGATGCTGTGAAGGGGTATCTTATGTGGGACCCCACTACCCATAGACCTATCATCAGCATGGATGTTATATGTCTAGAAGATAAGGTTCAAGTGATGATTAATGGGTCTTGAATAAGGAGAACACATATACTATAATAGTTGGGGTGGAGGAAGAATCCATAGAAGAACCAATTTCCTTTTAGAAGCATGATGATCAAGTTATGATTGATTTTGGACTATGTTGATCAACTTAAGATAAAAGAGAACCAATATGGAACTCAGAATTTATTACTGAGGGAAATATTGTGTACTACTTATTGATGGAGGATGGTAATCCATATTATTTTTTTAGAGGTGATGTGGAGTTCAGAGATATCCACATGGATGGAAACAAATTAGGAGTAACTTGATTCCCTTCACAAGAACAAGACTTGAGATATTGGTCCATTACCTCATGGAAGTAATATTACCAGTAAATATAGGTTCTTTAAGATCAATTTGGATGAAAAGGAATAATTGTAAAGATATCATGCAAGACTGGTGGTCAAAGGATATGCATAGAGAGAAGTTATTGATTTCAAGGAAATATTTTATCCCATTGTTAGAATAACGACTGTTCAGAGAGTTATGGGGATGGGTGCAGTGTATAGTTTTACTCTAGAGTAGCTAGATTGGAAGATAACTTTTCTACATGGTGATATTGATGAATAAATATATATTCCTTAATAGAAATGTTTTTCGAAATAAGGAAAAGTGAATTTGGTTTTTAGGTTGAGAAATTTTTTTTATGGTATTAAGAAGGCACCAAGGGGTTGGTACAAGAGATTTTATTCCTATATGAGGAATATTGGACACAAAATACTTTATTTAGATATTTGTGCATATTTTATGGGTTCAGATGGTAATGATTTAATCATTCTTCTATTGTATGTGGATTACATGTTGATAGTTTTTATGGGAGTATGATATGAAGGATTTAGGACCAAAAAATAATATCTTGGGATACAGATTTAATGAGATAGAAATAAGGGTATGATTTAGCTACCAAAAAAGAATTTCTTGAGGAATATCATGATATACTTCCACATGAGACATTATAAGCCTATATTAACCCCAATTAATATTAATTTTATCTTATCCTCTATGATGAATCCTAACAGTGATAATAGTGAAGTATAGAGGATGGAGATGTCTCAATTACCTTATGCACTAGCAGTGGGTAGTATGATATTATCTATGGTTTATATGAGACCAGAAATTGCACATGTAGTGGGAGAAGTTAGTTGGTATGTGGAGAATTAAATACCGGAGCATTGAAACATATTAAAGAAGACCCTTAGATACATCAAAGAGATATCATATGCTGTATTATGTTATTTAGGATCAAATTTCACTATTAGAGCCTATGAAGATTCATATTTTGTAGGTGATTATGACCAATGAAAATACACATTGGGTTATGTGTTTAATTTTATAGGATGAGTTGTGAGTTGGAATTAAAATTTGTAGTCTGTTATATATTTATCCACGACTAAGGTGGAGTACATGAAAACTACATAGGTTTTCAAAGAAGTGATTTAGATGTGATGGTTTCTAGAGGATCCCAGAAAATGACAGAAGTATATCCAATTGTTTTTGGACAATCATAGATCCTTGAAAATTAATAGGAATCTATATTTTCATTCATGATAAAGCACATTATGGTACAATATCAATTTGTTCAAGATGTGGTGGAAGAATGAAGAGTGGATATGCAGAAAATTTATATTGAAGAAAATTAGGTTAATTTTATGATGAATTTTATTAACATTGTTAAGTTAATATAGTAAAAATACTCAATCGTAACCATAGATATAAGAGAAACATGGTTATAAGATAGAAAAGATTTGTGGAAATATTATTGGTTCCCAATCAGATATCCTAGTGTGATATGTATTGGCATTTTCTTCTCACAAACAATTTTCCCCCTTGATTTTTCAAAGGGGGATAGTGTGGTTAGTGGGATGGGTGGAGAAACTATCCCAAGGAGTTAAATATAGGAGGAAGATCAAGTAAGGGACTTGCCTATAAAAGGCAGAGCTCTCTGACGGTTTTAGCATCATCACCTCAAGTATTGAGTTTCCTATTTCAACATTTTGAGTGTCATATTTTTTGAGGTGCATTATACATTACTCAAGAGAGTTAATTACATGGATATTTTCCTTATAATAGAAAGAGAGTGTGTTTAACCTCTTTTACCATAGTGATTCATTCAATTTTTCTATGGGGTTTTTCCCATCTTTATTTGTGGGGATTTCTATGTTACATCTATTGTTTAATTTTTATTCACTTTTACTTTACTTTTATCTCAAAATTATCACATCATGAATGGGAAAATAATAATTGATCCCAATAGCAGACTTACCAAATATTTTTTTATCAGATTCTATAAAAAAATTGTGGGTTGTGCTATGAGGTAGCCCACTTTCAATGGAGTAATTGAGTTGTATGGGTATAATTTTATTTCTCAAAATTACAGAACAAAAATTTAACATGTTTATAATTATATAAATAATAATAAGACTCAAGAAAAAACGAATAATACAAATCTTCTAATGATTTCTCAAAATCGGAAGTGTAACATGCTGATTCTAATAAACCATAAACAATGAACGAGATAATAAAAAGTACTGATTCATGTAAAAATTTACAATAGATAACATGCTAATGAGAATATATATAAACAGTTTGATATTAATACTGATAAGTACCAAGACCAATTAGAGATAACAGACTCAAACATAAGAGAGATGATCAATAGAAAGGATTGACATAAAGTAGTAGTCAAATCATAAAGGGGACCACCGGTTTTTGACATTATTTCTCTATTTGTCATATATGCATGGTGCAGGGGTACCGAGAATCCACTATGAAAAAATGTGATTATAAAATATATGTGATAAATAGTGAAACATAACCATATAAGAAAAAGGCACATGAGGAAAATATCCAAATTTCAGGTTCTTGAAATTCTAGGACTCACAGTAGAACCAAGTTGGGGATTCATCATATACTGTGCACCATGGAAAAAATCAAACAACATACACAACATATAACAAATGAATAATCAAATAAAAGGCATAAATAACCAATAGAAAAGAATAAGAATACCATAATAAGGCCCCTTACCAGGTATAAATCTCTCATATGTGTTTTTATAGAGCCTCCATGTAATTTGGTCTTGTTGTTAGGGTCGTAGAGATTAAACTCCTATATAATCATCATTTCCATATAGGTAAAAGGAACACCAAGGAACACTAGGACGTCATCAGAGATCCTCACCAAGCATAGATGAAGCTGATCAAAACATATTTAGATCACTATTTATTCTTTGGTAAGTCAAGGAATCCCACCAGTGCTCCTCCATCTACACTTCTCCCTCGAGGAAAACTAGATCTCCCAAAACCATGGAGATTTTTCACCCAAATAAATCTTCAACAAGTGGAGATGTGGATTCCAAATCGAGGAGGCATTCTAGTGGTGGTAGAGGAATACTAGAGAATATAACCAAGGATATGAAAAATCTAGATAAGTGTCCCAACATAACCACTTAAACCACAAAATAACGACACATGACATCAGAGGATAAGCTACCAAGGGTCACCCATAGATCAAGCCAATCTGTTTCACAAAGAATGAAAAAAGGGAGGAATAGAATACCATAGGATCATAAAGATCAATGGATCAACATCAAGTATGAGGATGAAATAGAACAAATGGGAATGTGGACCAAGGCTAATGGCACATGCCCAATGTATAAACCAAACAAAAGGCACACATGAACTAACAATAGAAGCTCAAGCTCAATAATACATAAATACAACATATAAAAATACAAAAAATAAAATGAAAATGAATATTATGAAAAGTAAAAAAAAATTGTAACAACCCAAATTTTGGGTATCATATAATGATGATATTATGCATTTACTTTTTTTAAATCCCTTTTAACCAAACAAAAATGTAAAGGATAAAAAAGGTACTTTATTTAAATAAGAACACCATATTGTCTACAATACACCGAGATCAAAAGTGTAATCATGCTAACCAAATATACCTATTAAAAACCCTATCAGAACTACTGGAAGGCCCCCAATCACAACAATGAGGTCCGGAAACTAAAGGATATCCTTTGAGTGAACTAAATCAAAAAACATCACCACTGTGATCATAGAAACCATGCTAAGCATTACAGAATGGGAAGCACCATCTTCCAACTTTGGATTTTTAGGACACTGTAGGGTTTGGTTTTATTGGACACTTTTTTGACCATTTCTCTAGTGACAATTGGAAGCTAACGGTTATAAAAAAAATAGTCGTTGGACATTGTTAGGGTAAGTGAACTTATTTAAATATTAATTGGTTTCCAAATAATTGAGTTATTATTAAGGTTATAATTAAACCATCATTTATGAACACTTAAAGGATATGTTGTAAAATATCGGTTCACCCTTATGTGATTTTGAAATGAATTAAGGAATTCAAAACACTTTGTGAATTTTTCAAATACAATGTAATGATTTTCATTTCCTAAATAATGTTATAAACTATGTTTATGTTTTTCAAATTAAATTATGTTTTGATTGAACTAATTTTTCTAGGATACTAGTTTATATATTATAATGTAGGTGTATTAAAATTTCCTTTTCATAACTTTTTGAGTTAAAAAAAGGGGATTAGTATTTTTAATTTTAGAAATACTTATAACTAAAACAAGTTTAAATTTTATTCATTAATGTTTAAGAATATAAAATTCTATATATTTTTAATAAATGGATTGTTTCTTCTTCTGAAAACGTTGTTTAGTGTATCATTGTAAAAAAATGGCTTACTAGGGCCAGCCCTTTTTGGCTATGGATGAGGGAGGCAACTCACACGGAGTGGCTGAGTCTGACCCTTACACCCAAGTCAAGGTCGGCCCGAGCTCAGGCAAAGGTTCCCCGAAGGGCGCTTGGGACCGAGCAGGAGTGCATAGGCGCACCAGTGCGGGCGTGAGGCTGCGGTGGGGTCTTGGTAGGCCAAGGCCTGCGGGCGGGAGCCCGTGTATAAGGCCCACTTCGTGGGTGTTGTGTGATTTCTGAGCACTTGTTGGGAGGCCCAGGGTTATAAGGGAGGTTAAAACCACTCTCCATTTTGATGTGGGATGCATTTTTTCAGGCGAAACACGATCTAGACCGTTGGATCGCATCACACGCAATCTGGGCCGTTGTTTCAAATCCCATGCTCGACCCTCAGTGACCGCATCTCCCTCCTCAGTTTTTTTTCAACCGCTCAATCCATCATGATCTAATCATTTTTGTTCGAGGTTTTCAAATTTCCACGTCGAACATAGACTGTCCGATAAAACTTAGATCTAATCTAAGCTGCTCAATTATTTTAAAACAACGGACGCATCTCATCACGTGGATCTATGTTGGGATCGATCTGGATTGTCCGTTTTTTCCAGGAATTTCCCCTACCCATGTCTTCTTCTTCCTCCGCTCATGGGTTACACTAGTAACCCTACCCTATGGCACACCCCTTGTTTTCTTCACCTCTGACTTCCAGGGACCCCCATGTCTCCTAATTTTCTTCAAGAACGACACCCCCCATTGAACTACTATGACAAACAATGAATGAAATATTCAAGATGGTATGGGACATCATGAATATACAACCCCATTTAAGTAAAGTATTGATTTATATGGCTCACATGAATGTAAAGACATATTAAGGGTGTTCCCAAATAGCGCTCCAATGCATTGGGTAAAGAAATAATCTCTAGATATATAACAAGCTTCACGATACCTTGGTGAATATCCTCAGTAATTTTTCTTTATTGACACCTTGGGGATGGACCTCAGTGATATGTTCCTGAATGTCTAAATGTAATGTTGTAGCCACATATTAAAATCATGTTACAAGTTATTTTCAAGAAGATATGTCTATTCTTTCACTACTCTTGCCATTATGTTTTTATCAAGTTCATATTGATGTCACAAGTAAAAGTTTGGGGCATGATTCATGTAAAATAGTATCAAACATATGAAATTTAAGTTTTTTTCCTTTACGTACAACTCTGATTAAGTATTACTCTTAACAGTTTAATTTATTCTTGATCATTCGTATGTCATACTTGTTTAGGATATCTTTTACTACCCCTTTATGAAAATGACCTAATTGATTCATGTATTCCTTGAAAATATTAGTTGAGCACTTTTATGTTATGTTATATGTGTTATAATTTTCTCTAAGAGAATTTCTTTTGGATAAGTTTTTAAAAAACTCTTTCAAAAGTTTCATTGGTTTATTTTAAACCCCTTATTGGGAATTCTTATGCTCACCCTACGTTTTGATTTTTAAATTTTCAGGTAACATCTTTTATCAGATGAATCATTTCTGAAGTTATTGGTTTCCGAGAGACTAAACTGAACTCGATCCTTTATATGGGACGTGATGTGTGTTTATCAGTGCATGTTTCTATTTTGAGATGACACATCATGTCCAGAAGGCACCGACTCTTGTTTTTTCTGGGGTCGGGTCTTCACAGTCTGTATCAGAGGATTCAGTTTGGATAACTCTAGAAAGATAGAACTGAAATAAAGAAAAATATACTCCAGCATTACTAAAAATGAGTTTTCTAAATTTTCAGATGGAAAATGAAGGTACTAATCTTTTTTATCCTCCCAATGAGGCCTTTGAAACCATAATTTCTATAGCCATCCATGATGCTTTTATAAACTATTCCCATATCTGTATGTCGTGCAAATATCTCTATGATGTGTCCAACTCTCCCTGAGTACTTCAAATCACCTGAAGAGTGGGCCTGGATTACATATTTATGATGCAAGACCAGTTTCCATCTTACACACGATGGGGGAAGTACTAGGAGGGAATTTTTAGATGCTTCACCGCAGCGGATGGAGTCTTTTCCCTCATGGCTTTCCAAGAGGATACTGTAGAGGGAGATCTCCACACACATGTGTCAAGTCTTGTCCTATGGCCATTTTGGTCAAATGATGGACTTTGGCATCCTTGAATACAAAGCCTCTCGTTCTGTGTACAAACAACAAGTACATAGGGATGTCTCACAATTGTACACCCCACATGTCAGACTATGGAGATACCATAAGTGCTCCCATGACATCGAACCTGATTGCTCGGGATGCATATAGTTTAGGGTGATTGAGAGTTTTGAGCTTGTCTTGGGAATTTGGGTGTTAGGGAAATGGGGAAACCATTAGCCCCATTATACATTGTGCACCAGTAGTTATATAAAGAACATATTTTGTTATCTCTTGTTTCTTAGGTCTTTATTTTGTTTATACTTTTGGATGAATGTCAAGTGATTGAACTCTCATATTAAACATTTAGATGGAAGGAAAAACCCACCTGTTATCTCTTCTTACTGAGATACGGGATATTATTGCAATCAAAACCTCTGAAGATGAGTATCATCCCTTCCCAAACCTGTGAGAAACGTGCAAGAAATTGTTTGAAGTGACAAATGGTCTGTGGATTCTCCACACCTGTCAAGGTAATTCTCCCATCTACTACCACATAGGCTCAACACAATTGGCCGAGCGTAAGCAGTGAGGAAAATACCACAAAGGGATCTTCCTGTGTTTCACCCTAGGCCAGAACTACATGGCCAGAGTAAAATTTAAAGAGGGTGATTTTGAGGAAAACATTTATGCGACCTACATGTACCAACTCCTCAGTGTTATCCTGTACGAAAATGTCTATAACATAGATGTTCACGACAAATACATAATTCGGAAAGTTTTTTCGTACGTTGGTCCATATGAGCATTTCCAAACTTTGTACCATTCGAGCCTCCCTCTAGAAGCCCGAGTGTTCGGTGAATGAGTTCATCCCCTTCTGCCCGATGTTTATCTGGATTGGAGATCCAGAGGAGTTGAGCATCAATTTCGGTGTTCCACTAAACGCACCTGAGGATCCTCTACGATGGGGGATATGGTAGGAAAATTGAGAGCTTCCTATTAGAAAATTTGTATGAAAGGAATTGCGGGAACCCAATTCTTTGATGGGGGAGTAATGTAACACCCTGAATTTTGGATATCATATGATGATGATATTATGCATTTACTTTTGTTAAATCCCTTTTAACAGAACAGAAATTTAAAGGATAAAAATAACGCACTTTATTTAAATAAGAACATCGTAGTGTCTACAAAACACCGAGATCTAAAGAGAAATCATGCTAACCAAATATACGTATTAAAAACTCTATCAGAACTACTGGAAGACCCCCAATCACCACAACAAGTCCCTGTATGTTAAGTAGATTCTTCGAGTCAACTAAAGCAAAAAACATCACCACTGTGATCATAAAAACCTTGCTAAGCATCAGTGGAATGGGAAGCACCATCTTCTTACATTTGAGTTTTAGGACACTGTAAGTTTTGGTTTTATAAGACACTTTTTTCGACCGTTCCTCTAGTGACCATTGGAAGCTAACGGTTATAAAAAAATAGTCACTGGACCTTGTTAGGATGAGTGAACTTATTTAAATATTAATTTGTATCCAAATAATTGAGTTATGATTAAGGTTATGATTAAGCCATCATTTATGAACTCTAAAAGGAGATGGTGTAAAACTTCATTTCACCCTTAAGTGATTTTGAAAAGAATTAAGGAATTCAAAACATATTGCTAATTTTTCAAATAAAATGTAACGATTTTCATTTCTTAAATAATTTTACAAACTATGTTTACGTTTTTCAAATTAATTTTTTTTATTGAACTATGTTTCCGTGGATACTTGTATATAAATTATAATGTAGGTTTATTAAAATTTATTTTTCAAAACATTTTGAGTTAAAAAAGGGGTTTTGTATTTTTAATATTAGAAATACTTCTAACATACAAGTTTAATTTTTATTCATTAATGTTTAAGAATATATAATTCTATATAGTTTTAATAAATTGATTGTTTCCTCTTCTTAAAACTTTTTTAGTGTAGATTTTTTTAAAAAAAAATTGGCCCACTAGGGCCAGCCCTGTTTGGCTAGGGCCGATGGAGGCAACTCACACGAACTGGCTGAGCTTGACCCTCAGCCCCAAGCAAAGGTCGACCCGAGATCGGGCAGAGGTTCCCCGAAGGGCGCATGAGAGTGAGCAGGAGCACATAGGCACACCAGTGTGGGCATGAGGATGCGGCATGGTCTGGGTAGGCCAAGTCCTGCGGGCGGGAGCCCTTGTATAGGTCCCCCTTCGTGGGTGTTGTGTGATTTCTGAGCACTCGTTGGGAATACTGGGGTTATAAGGGAGGCGAAAACCACTCTCTGTTTCGTTGTGGGAAGCAGTTTTTCGGGCGAAACATGATCTAGACCGTTGGATCACATCACATGCGATCTGGGCCATTGTTTCCCATCCCACGATCGACCCTCACCAACTACGTCTCTCTCCGTGGTTTTTGTCAACCGTTCAATCGAGCAAGTTCTAATCGTGGCCATTCGTGGTTTTAAAATTATCGCGTCGAACATAGACCGTCCGATGAATCTTAGATCTAATCTAAGCCACTCAATTATTTTAAAACAGTGGACGCATCTCATCCCTTGGATCGACGTTGGGATCGATCTGGACCATCCGTTTTTCCACAGCATTTCCCCTAGCCGTGTCTTCTTCTTCCTCCACACATGGGTTACACCAGTAACACTAACCTATGGAACACCACTTGTTTTCTTCACCTATGACCGATAGGGACCCCCATGTATCCTCGATTTCTTCAAGCACAACACACCCCATTGAATGTAATGCATGTGGGTACGTTTTTGCATGGAAGGTGGTGTGTGAGATTTTGTATATCAATAATCGAGACCTCTCGGTTCTTATCTCCCATTCAAGTATCTAGTGAGCCCAACCAAACCTCCCTGAAGTCCTCTTTTCCCGGGTTTTTAAAGTAAGGGTTTTTGGTTTTGACTTGTTTTTATTCTTTGAGAATATATACACTTATATATTCGAAAAAAATATATATTTTTTAACCTTAATGTTTAGTCCAAATGTTCTTAAATATTTAACAAATGCCTTAGGGTTCTCTTGTATTCAAATAGCTTAAAGAATGTAAGGATTATAACTAGCCTCCTTTTTTTGTTTTGAAAACACATATATACTTTTGGTTATATGTATATACGTTAGTTATATGCAGGAATGGGCATGACCTTTCTACTTCGGTTATATATAGGAAGTTTTTATATAATTGTTCATTCACTTCACATATTCACATACACTTAATTTCTTATTTAAATAATAAATAAATTTTGAAAGGGTTATATAAATAATCAGGTTTTTATAAAATTATTGTTTTGTAGGTTCTCATGAACAAATTTTTATGACTAAGGGCATGACCTGCCCTATTCAAAATGATGTTGAACTAATATTTATAGGGGATTAACACACATGGGTGTGATAATATTTTAGTTTGAGTTCGGCTACATACATATAGTTTATATGTTGCGTGAACATTGATTTCAGTTTTAAGGTCCTTACACATTAAGTCTTGAGTTTAGGTGGTGTTTTAAAAACAAAAGAAATAGGGTGTTAAACAAAACTTATATCCACATTTAAGAGTAACTTATTTGTTTTCCCAATGTTTTAAATGATGTTTCTTATCGTGAAGATTCATACTTTCTATCATGGAAATTATTCAGTATTATGAAAAGGTTTAACAATATTGAATGCATTAGCATGTGCCAGCTCAAAAACCTACTTGAGATTTTTGGTTCACCTTGGAATCAATTGGATGATAAAATTTTAGAATTTCAAGAATAAACATGCATGTGATTAATTCTAGTTTTCTGTTCTTTCAGTACATTAGATTTCATTGTATGTTCCATAATCTCCCTTTCTACTTTCGTTTTAATAACGGTCATATGATTGTTAGCTTGGATTTTACTCATCTAGATGCCTTTCTCACTAATAAGATATGTAAATTCAACTACTATGATGAACTATGAATGAAACATTCAAGGTGGTATTGGTAATATTGAATATAAAACCCCATTTAAGTAAATTATTTATTTATGTGGCTCACATGAATGTAAAGACATATTAAGGGTGCACCCTGATAGTGTTCCAATGCATTGGGTAAATAATTAATCTTCAGAGATGACAAGCTTCACGATACCCTGGTGAATAACCTCGGTAATTTTTCTTTATTGACACCTTGGGGATGATCCTCAGTGATATGTTCATGAATGTCTAAATGAAATTTTGAAGCCACACATTCAAGTCATGTTACAAGTTCCTTTCAAGATTATATGCCTATTATTTCAATACTCTTGCTCTTATGTTTTCATCAAGTTATTATTGATGTTACAAGTTAATGTTTGGGGCATGATTCATTTAAAATAGTAACCAATATATGAAATTGATGTTTTTTCCTTCACACGCAACTCTGATTAAGTATTACTCTTAACAGTTTAATTTGTGCTTAAAAATTCATACATCATACTTGTTCCGGATACCTTTTACTACCCCTTTTTGAAAATGTCTTATTTGATTCATGTATTCTTTGAAAATATTAGTTGAGCACTTTTTTGTTATGTTACATGTGTTATAGTTTTCTATAAGAGCATGTTCTTTGGATATGTTTTTAAAAAATGCTTTCAAAAGATTCATCGGTTTATTTTAAACCCCTTACTGAGCATTCTTATTATGACCGTACATTTTGAATTTTAAATTTTCAGGTAATAGATTTTATCAGAAGAAACATTTCTGAAGTTACTGGTTTCCCAAAGCCCGAACCGTACTCGATCATCTGTATGGGACGTGATGTGTGTTTATCAGTGCATATATTTGATTCAAAATGACACATCATGTTTAGAAGGCACTGAATCTTGGTTTTTCTATGGTAGGGTCTTCATATAATGCATGGAATTAAAATCATTTAATTTACAATATTGAGTGAATAAAGTTATAAAATCTCTTGTAGATGAAATGCATTAACATAAACACAAGATGTCCCTACATAACCTATAACACCCAAAGATTTTACAGTATGTCACTTCTTATATAAATTCATTTTCTTTGATAGATTATGTTGTATTCAATATCAAAATATTTTTATGCTACACACAACAATGAGTTGTCTTTCATTACATGCAAGACTGAGTTTTACCAAACAACAATATATTAATAAATTATTATTATTTAATAAAATTAGATATAACCTAGACATTATGTTAGTGATTATGAATAATATTAACTAACTTATGAAAATATATGGCTGAATTCATTGGTTCTGAATTAATTAAAAATGAATATAGTAACCAACTGAATATATATGAGATGTTTTTTTAAAGAACTATTTTTATGCTCACAAAGTCATTTTATTATAAGAAATTATATTAATTACTAATATAGAATGATATTAATGAAATATATATTTTATATATTTAATAAAATATTTTTGATATTCATATAATATATTTGAGAGGTATAAGATAATAACAAACCCAATATTACACATAAAACCTATTTTTTCATAAAAATAGTTTTATCGTCTTTTAATGGAGAACCTATTTTAAATCCAATTTTTGACAATTTTATCAATTCTATTTGAAAAAATAATCTTCATATTTTAAATATAAATATTAAATTTTACTTTAGTTAAATTTTTTGTATTTTTCTGATAAGTTTCATGTTTTGATGACTGAAAAATACTAAATTTTAATTGAAAACAACATTTTTTCATCAATATAATTTAAAGTGTTAAATTATATTATTGAATATTTTTAAAGTATAAATAGATTATTTTTATCATTTAATACAATTTCGATTATTTTAATCATGTTTACAATGAATTTAGATATAAAAATGTTTCAATCTTTTGGAGGTTTAAACATTGATAACTCATTTTCTCACACCGTCAACCAGATTAATTATAAATTAATTACTACAAATTCTATGTTTTTAATTATGAAAAATGGATTCAATATTTGGAATTATTGGGTCCAAATTATGTAAATAGGTTTCTTTTATTTTTTGTCGTATGAATAGTAAAATTTAGTATTATTTTAATTACCACAGTTAAGGGTAAATTATGTAATTATGGATAGAAATGATATAATAAAATTACCCCAAAAGTTGTCCTAATTTCGTTTAATTAGTTATTGTCTACCAAAATCATCATTAGTCCAAAATTATACTCTTTTTAAGACACTTGGATGTGAATAATAAATTTATTATATTTTATTTAAAGATACATTAAAAATGTCATACTCATGTTTTTAATAAGTATTAAATTTTTAATACATGGTTATAAAAAATATAAATTAACCTATACATATTCATTTGAAAGATAATAAATTTATCTTCATCATGATAATTTATTTAAAATTTTTAGAGAAGAAATAATTTAATTAAATGCTTTCATAATAATGACATAGTAATTGTTTAATTAATGGAAATAAAAAATAAATGATATTAAAAACATTAAAATAAATAAAATTTGACATAACTAATGAAATTCATGGATATTATATATAATTTAGAAATTTTGGTTATATATTATAAGTTTTGGTTCAAAGTTATCATAATTTTATGATATTTTTTTAAAAGACAATTATTCAATAGTATCAAAAATGAAAAAAATTATACTTTTTTGACTAAAGACAAAATTCATTAAAGACAGTGATCCGCAGAAATACAAGCACATAACCAAGGTGGGAAGTGGTCAAGCCGGAGAAGATCGTCGTAAGGAGGGCCAGCGGCTGCCAGTTGGTGAGTGGCCTCGTTCCCTTCCCTTTTGATGAATGAGAAAATGCAGGATATGAAGCTTTGCCTGAGAGATTGAATACTCCGAGTGATGGATCCAAAAGATTGAAGCCCACCATCATTGAGATTGATGGCATTGATGATGGTGAGACTATAAGATTCTATGTGGATTGAGTCCCATCCATGGTCTTTTGAAAAATTTAACACAGCAAGGATGGCGGCAGCCTCCGCGACTGAGTGCTCCCACAGTGCGTGGTGAGATTCATGTTTGGCTGCAATAAGATGTCCATGGTTGTCACGGGCCAACATACCTAATCCAACGGGTCCATCCTTAAGGAGAGAGGCATCCACATTAATCTTAATAGTCCCTTCCGGTGGGGGCGCCAATTTTGGGAGTGAGGAAAGGGGGTGACAAATCTTTGTTGCTCAGTGTGGTGTTGCCAACCCTCAATCCAAGATGATTCCTGATCAATCCAAAATCTAGGGGGCCTATGAAAAAAATTGAAAATGGCTTCATTATGCCGATCCCAGATAATCCAGGCCAAAATGCACTGGGAGCCTGCTATAACCGGTGAAAAGGAGGAGCACCATCACATCATGAGAGAAGTAAGATCTGAAGCAGCGTCCAGGTAAAGATCCGTGGAAGATCCCCAGCAATTCCAAACCTCCTGAGCCCCTGGGCATTGAATAAGAGCATTAAGAGGGGATTTAGGGACAGAAGGGAAGAAGGGGCATGAATTGCCATTTGAAAAATGTCGGAAGGCTAGGAGGCTCTTGGTAGGAAGGATACCAGTGCATACCTGCCACCAGAATAAGAGGATTTTAGGGGGAACATTGGGCTTCCAAATTGAATTCCAGGGCTTCACATCCCCTTTAGTTGTCCGAGCACTGAGAGCGATCTGCTAACCGGATTTCACCGTAAAAGCTCTCGAGGTGTCAATGGTCCAGTAAAGATGGTCTGGGCCTGCATTTGGGACACAGGGGATACTCAGAATGATCCTTCTATCCCTCTCATTGAACCCAGAGAAGAGTTTTTCCATGCACCACCCCGCCCCCTGATCAGCAAAAAGGCATCAGACTGTGGCGTGTTCGGAGCCTGGATGGATTAGAGATGATTCCTTCACACCTGCCGAATCAATGAGCCAGGGATAAGACCATATGTTAATCGTTAACCCATTTCCAATCCGCCATCCTAGTCCTTTACTCAAGAGATTTCGAGCACCCCAAATACTTCTCCAGAGAAAACTGGGTCGGTAGCCAAGAAGGGATTCTAGGAAATCCTTATGTGTGAAATATTTATCCCGGAGAACTCGCATGCCAAGAGATGATGGATGATTAATAAGGCACCATCCTTGTTTAGCCAAAAGTGAATCATTAAAGAGAGAAAGTTCCCGGAAGCCCATTCCGCCTTCAGATTTTGGTTGGCAAATTGTAGGCCAGGCGATCCAGTGGTCTTTATTTCTGCCATCATTTCGACCCCACCAAAAGTTGGCTGTGCTAGAGTGAATCTGGAAATCCCCGTGGCAGGAAGCTTAAATATAGACCTAAAATAGCTAGTAACGGATTGAATAGCTGCCCTAATGAGAGTTTCATTGCCGGCTTTGGTGATTTTTTTTGGGCGCCCATCCGTGGATTTTTTTCTCAATTCGATCCACAATAGCTGTACAAATTTCTTTCTTGGACCGAAAAACCACTGTCGGCCAAATAACTACAATAAGGTTAAATGTGTCATCAATTATCCATTTGGGGTTCTTTTATCATTTTATAGTAACTATATTATCCTTAAAGAGTAAAAAAAAGTTGTCATGGTAAGAGTTAAAGGGTTTAACTAAGGGTTAAAGACAAATGATAAGGTTAACATTATGACCTAAACACGTCTACAAATTATTTTTTGAGAGGATTTAGACCCATACTCGTCTTAGGTTTTAAATAACTCATTTTTAAGACTATTTTAATTAAAAAATAATATATATTCATATAGTATTTTTTGAATTTTCCTAAAATGCCCCACCTAAATTATAAAAGGGAACTATCTCCCTCACTTTCTTAAACCAATTTTAACCTTCTAGATTGATCAAACCCTAACCCTTTATCTTCTTAACATCCATATACACATATTATAGGTTCTGGTCTTCTCAAAAAACTAACCCTAGTGTCTCTAAGAGGTGATATGTAGAGACCCAACCCCAGAAGGCCCAAATCTGGTGTCTACTACTATTGCATTGACATGATTACAAGGAATTAAATCCCAAAGGACTGGGAGTTTAGTAGTCTTGATAAAATAGATATATACATGAAAAAATAATAAACTAATTACTACATATTTTTATTATACTTACTAAATAAATAGCTTTTAGGATAACTCTAATCTAGTTAGTAAATCCCTACATATCTTTAATAGTATGTATCTTGGATTCCTAGGAAAATAAATATAATAAGGGTTAGATAAAATGATTAGTAAGTTCAAAATATAGTGTAAGAAATAATGTATCAGTGAGAATAATAATTATGAAATGGTGAATAACTGAATTCACATGCCATATAATCAATAAATGGAGAAATAGGTGCATAAACAACATGACAAGGTAATAAATGAAAACACATGACATTAAAATAACTAGATAAGAAAAAAGAAATATGGTAAGGTAAGAAACTAAAACACTTACTATCTAAATAATAAAAAATGAAATGTATCCATATGTATATATTGAAAAAAAATATTTTGTATGGATAATAAATGAAACTAAATTAGGTAAATGCTTTCTTAATGGACGTCATGTCTATGGCACATGAAAACCTATACCGTCAAGACCTATCACATGACAATTTAAAATATTCTGATTTGCACAAATAATTTGTCTCATGAGAACCTATCGATGCAATTAGGATATATATAATGTTTAGTCTCCTCCCATCAATTATTTTCCAAATTAGTCCTCAAATTGAATAATCAAAATAAATAATATGCCTTATCAAATATCTGTATTTAAAAAAGAAGACGAAATTATTAATATTTTTGGAAATAATAAAATAACTATCAATGTAGACATCATATGTAAAATGGTATCTACTTTAGGAAATAATAACATCCATGATGAATGAAATAGATAATTATGGGTAAATTCAATGTTTAATGATCAAAGAAGATTGAATATTTCATGGGGAATAACAAATAATTCAAGGAATTGAATGTGAATACTATCCTTAAAAAAACCAATAATAAACCATTCAATGGAAGAATACAGATGATATCAAGAAAGAAAAATCTTAAGTGAAGTAAAAATAAATTGTTCACTACTACAAAATAGGCCTTTGAAAGTGCTAGAATAGTCCATTATCAATTCTAATAAAACAATGAAAATATGAGCATGGTTAAAAGTTTAAAACATTATCAGTGCTAAAAAAACTGTTAAAGTCCCGCTTTAACAATGAAAAAAAAACATTGTTAAAAGGGTCCTTTAACGTCACATTTTTAGTGATGTTAAAGGGTGCCTTTAATAACATTTTTTTAGTGATGATAATGGAAACACTATTAAAGGGGGTAAAATTATATTTTTTTGGACACCTATTATCTTGACCTCCTTTATCAGTGCTTCCACGAACGCTTTAATACCACCCCCCCCCTTTATCAGTGCTTTTCAACCCGCCACCTTTTATCATCACTTTGTGAATTTCAATCCTTATGCACATCCTCATAGATTCAAACCCTACACCTCTCCTTCGAAGATGGAACACCTTTACCACTACACTATGTTATTTTGAGGTCTATTTAATGATTTTTCTGTTTATATGTATATATATATATTTACATATATTTATATAATTATTTAAAAATACATTTATAAAATATATATATGTGTGTGTGTGATATATATACTTATATTTATTTAAATATATTATATATTATATTCATTTATATATAATATAATATATATATATATATATATCACTTTATTAATAGACACATATGTATATGTATATAAAATTTAAAAATGGATAGATGTTATTTTAAATACATCTTTAGAATATTTATTTATTTACATATATTGGAATATACATTTTTACATAAATATGTCGATATATGTATTTATATGAGTGATTTATTATAAGTAAACATAAGAAAGATCCATATATTTAATTATAAATAACATTAAATTATGAAAAATGATAAAATTTCAAAACCATAATATCAATTTAAATGTAATACCTAGGAATAAAATTAGTCACCACCAAAAAAGGAAATAAGACACCCATAAAATAGGTTGAAAATCCATCGAATGTCAAAAAATCAGGGTTCCTTGACAAAAAATCTATTATTGAGATCTTATGAGATTTTCTGGACTTTAAACATGCGATAGAGGTTTACCATTGTCACTAAGGGGGTAGATCTCATCAAAAAAAATTATTTGATATGTGGTAGAGCAAAAATGGACACCCAGATCAAAAGTTATCACTATTTGATGTTTGAGTTACGTTTTACACTTATTTTAGATATCTTATTATTTTTTTGATTTTGTATCTCAAAATTGATATTAAATGACTATTAATCGGAAATAATAAGAAAATTATTAATTAAAAATATTTTTTATTTATTTTGTAATCCATTTTCACAAAATATCTTATACATTAAATGTAAAATTATATTTACCTTATCAAAAACAAATTTTAAAAAATATATATTGTATTTATATCAATATAAATATATTTATATATTAATATATTATTCTTAATGAATTTTTTTAAGTATAGCTTTATCAAAGCTACTAAAAAGCATTGATAAAGAGGGGTCTTTATCAGAGCTTCTAATAAAGCAGATAAGGAACCCCTTTAAAAGTGTTTTTTTACAAGTGTTGTTAAAAGATCTCACTTATCAGTGCTTTTTTTAAAAGTGCTGATAATGGTCCCCCTTTAACAATGTTTTTTTATCATTATTAAAGACATCATTTAATATTGTTTTTTTATCACTGAAAAGGGATTCATTAACATCATTTTTAGTTAGTGCTGTTAAATCCCTAGTGTTGGATAAACCTATTTTTGTAGTAGTTTCTATTGATGCTGATAAATGTAAAAACTATAAAATGATCTTTAAAAAAATGTGGAAAATATCCGATGATTATGAAAACCATTTGGAATTTTTTTTATAATCACTTTTGAAAAACATTTCTTTAGAAAGTAACCTTTTAGAAATGAAAGGGAAGCTGTAAACAAATGACGATATGTAAATCCATACTTGTCGTCTGAGGTAAAAGAACATTCTATTTTCATTGTGAAAGGTTATAAAAATACAATGTTTGAAAAGAGAAATGAATATTCCTTTGAAAAAACTGGTAAAAGAAAAAAAATAAAAATTTATTTACCAAATCATTTTAAAAATATTTTTGAAAACATTTTATTAAAACATGACTTTTAAAAGAAAACAGGTTATTCAATTAAAGAGATAAATAAAGATGGGTTTTCGTAAAAAAACTATAAAACATTTTTACTACAAAAGAGTCTAATAATGGTACTAATACTTGAAAATAGTCATGAATAAGTACATATTAATGAAAGGGTTTGTTGAAATGTTTTTATTCAATTTCCTCTAATGGAAGTTCCATTGCAATATCATTAGTACTATTCTTGAGGAAAATAATATTTTAACATCCCAAGGTGTCCCATACATCTTTGAAAAATTTTAAATCATAAGCCTCATGAAGGAATAATATTAAATTTAATTTTCAAATACAATGACGATAAAATAATTCATGATATTGTATATCAAAATTGGTAGTATATACACCACACAAAATAATCAAATTTTGAATATGACATTTATCTCACAGATGTAAAAAGTGAGATGAGAATCCATTACCTTGAGTTTCCTTTTGGGTGAAAATCCTTTCACTTCTTTTCTAATAAACTTATTTTAACTTTCTATCTTATTGAGAGACTTTTTCATGTTTATAATTAATTTTATTTTACTTTATACTATGTTTTATACAACTACTTGAAAAATTCTGTTTACGTTGGGTGTTTAGAACAAATTCGGATTATGTGTCAAAAATAACATTGGTAGGTCAACTATCGTTAAAGGGGTCATTATATAACATCTAAAAAATAATAATCATGAAATAATTATCATATTTTTTCATTAATTATGCATTTAATATAAATCATTAAATATGGTTATGAAAAACGACCCAACGTTACAATCATGGAGATGGTAGTTTGTACGTGCATGTGTAATGCTCTTATTTTTCAATGATTGTTATGGGGAGAAGGTAAGTAAAACCATATCATTCCAAAATGATAATTATATCATAAATAATTTATTATTAAATCATATATACATTTTTATATAATTATTGTGATGTAAAATTAATCACATCGTGTTGAGGAGACGGTGGTCCACATGTCCACGAATGACGTTATCACTTTTTAAGTGTGTGAATGGGTAATAAAGAAAATGATATATATATATATATAATATACAGAAAGGTAATTATTTCATTAATATCATATAAAGTTTTTTTATGTCACATATTTTTAATTATAATCATCATTTATACATTCCATGGATCGTGTGAACAAATCACATGGATTTGAGGGGGCATTAATCCATACTTCCTCAATCAAAGTTATCGAATTAAAAAATGGAAAGTATTAAAGGTATGTGTTATAAAAAAATTAATGAAGTATAAAGAAAAAATAAATATCATAAATATCATATATAAACAGCATGTCCATCATAATTTCCAACCATGAATGTTGGTAAAGGAAAATGAACAATCATCATTTCGTGAGGCAGTAGTTTGTCGTACACAGAAACATTATGTTCATTAACCATTAGATGGAAGTGTGTGTAAGTGTATGTATAACCTTTAGGATAAAAAAATAATAGTATATTGAGGATAATTTTGTTGTTATATAATAATACAATAAAGAAAATATGAGGGGTTTGTAGAATTGAAATAAAACTAGAAAGCTTGGGAGAAGACCTTACCTCTTAATCGGGTAACTACATTTGGTTTCTACCAAAAGGATTCCTTGGAAGTATTTATACTAAAATTGAGGCTTAAAGTTATAGTGGAGGGTTGTTAGGAAGCTATATGGGAAGATATTTTTCATATTTAAGTGGTTTGAGATATGTCAAGAATGGGGAGAGGTGGCGGCTTTTTATAAGGGAGGAAAGGGACTCACTTGGTCTTTTGAAATTGAGTTAGGTGTACCCATGTTTTAACAGACAATTGTCATAAAAAACCACCCAAACTCAATAATGGAAGGTTAATGTCCTAATTATGTCCATAAAAGGTGTTTTGGAGACGTTTCTAGGTCATTTGGCCAATTAAGTTAAAGGTTTAGTCCTTTATTAAGCTTAATTTTACCATAATAATTGTAATTAATTTTAATTACTTTCACTAATATTTTTATAGAAAACAAATTTGGTCTTATTAGAAATTATAAATTATTTTTATTCAAAATATGGAATCCATTTTTCGAAATTTAAATCACAGAATTTGTAGAAATTAAATTAAATTTAATCTCGAAGCTGGGACGACAATGCATGTTTTTAAGGTAAAAAGCTATGAAAGTTTTCTATTTTTTATAATAAATTTAAAATTAAAATTTATTCCAATGTCATACATTGTATTAATTTATAAAAATATCATCTAATTAAACTGTAAAACTAATTAAAAATATAATTTAACCTTATAAATAAATTGCATAAAAAAGTTGTTTTGAACTAAAATTCTATATTTCTAACTATTAATTAAATATGAAATGTTTCAAAAAAATATCAAAAATTCACCCTAAAATAATTATTATCTTTATATTTCCAAGATTAAGTTTATTTTTACATATTAAATCAATTAAAGTGTCAAAATACTAATTTAAAATTTGTTCTATATTAAAAGGTGGTAAAATTGCCTTTATAAAAATATAGGTTATATATATAAAATTGGGTTTATTCCAATCTTATATATATAAAAAATAATGGATTAATATAAAAAATATTTTATTTAATATATAACATATATATTTCATTAAAATCATTCATTAATTTTAATTAACTATGTTTATTAAGACAAAACTCCTTTAGATGTACATAAATAATAATATTTTTTTATATCCAATTGGTTCTTAATTTCATTTATAATTAGTTGGTAACCAATGAATTCATTTTATATTTATTTAAACCATAAATTTTCATAAGTTAGTTAATAATATTTATAAATTCTAACATAATGACTAGGTTATATCTTATTATATTAAATAATAATATTTTAATAATACATTATTATTTGGTGAAAATAGGTATTGCATGTAATAGAAGGTATCAAGGAAGGTCATTTTTGCATGTAACACAATCTATCAAGGAAGGACACTCTTGTATGTAACACAATCTGTCAAGGAAGGCCTCTATTGCATGCAACACAAGCTAACTCGGTGTTGCATCTATTGAAATACATAGAATCTATTTAAAATAGTAAATATTTAATAAGGTATCTAGATATTATATTACCTTACACGTTCGGTGTCGTTTGTCATACAGGCTATCGAATAAAAGGTTCTTACTTTAGATTTTCAGTTCATCACATTCTCCCCACCTTATTTACATTACATCCACGCAATTTAAACTCGATCATGGTGATAGATTGTTTGATACTTCCGATGTTTGAAATCCCACATCATGAGAAGGGTTTATAAGTCATCCTCTGTAAAAGAGAGAATAGAAAGTACATAGGGCAAATGGACTACCGTGTAACTAGGTCTCTAAGTAGGAGAACATGAGTGTAAAGTAGAGATACGTACTTACAGGAAAAATGTAAATATTTATAAGGAGTGAATGGGGTCATCAATCAGAAACAAGTGAATGATAAATGGAAAGTTGAGGACCTCAAATCCATAAATCTGTGATGATTTAGAAGACCACAGATTCAACAGAAATTAAGATATTAGGAAAACATTTTATTTTTAAGACATTTTCATAATATTGGATAATTATTTTACTACTTAAAAATATAATGAAATATTATTACATGATAGGTTTCAATTTCATATGAAAAATCCAAAATTTTTGTGGTGCTTTGATCAAATTCTAATTCATTCCTTTCCTCCTAGAAATTATTTACCAATAATGATTTTTATGCTCGAAGCACTAAAGGAAACATTTAAAGGATCATGAGGCCTATAAAAGAGTGAAAATTCTAACTATTTTCTTTAACTATCTTCCAAAACCAATATGGTTAATAGATTAATATCTAATCCTCAAAAGTGAAACTACTAGTTTATCATTAACATGTATTCATCAAATTGATTAAATAAAAACAATGAAAAATTAACATGGAAATTTCCTAGGTTAGTGGTTGGAAAGAAACCCTTATCATCCTTTGGTCATGGGTTTAAGACCCACAGCCTTTCCAGATGTGATTGGTTATCACCCAGCTTATAGGTCATCCTTTTCTAAAACAAAATTAATATAATTCCTAAAATATATAAGATGGAAATCCTTTAAATTTGGTTAATCAAAAAATAGACTTTTAACTAATTTTTTCTTTACAAACGTAATACATAAATACTTTATCCACTTATTTCCACATAGATCTTTCCTTAGTCTAGAGTTTATCCATAATACCATTTATAGGATGTTTAAATCATGATACTCTATTTTCAATATAAACACCCTAGTTTTAACCTAGGTTATTCATTGTCAAAATCCTTCATGGTGGTTTTTAAAGAAAATGTAAATTATCCTAAACATATCCCTGAGGAATGTCAAAGCAGTTGTGCAGTAAGGCTCATTGTTGTATACCAGGTTACCCCAGGTTAGGCTCAAAATACCTTATCATAGTTATTAATCCTAGATATATATCTATCAAAACCACATATGGTTGTAGTATCCAGACATGAATCTATTGCTAGAAAGAACTACATAATCTCTACCTAACCAAAATTCTATGATTTTATTCTATACTTATCCTTAAATTCTACATTAGGTCTATGTTCTCTAACCTATGTTTTCCTAATCTAGTTCCCAAGGATGATACTAAACTTCCTCTAATACCAACAAAAGTAACCTGACCCTAGAAGGCCTAGATTCGGTGTCTACTACTATTACATTGGAAATATTACAAGGAATTAAATCCCGAAGGATAAAGAGTTCAGTATTCTTGGTAAATGAGATACATACATGAGAAAAGAATACACTAATTAAAACATAATTTTTTATTCTTTCTAAATAAATAGCTTCGAGGATAAATCTAATCCATCTAGTAAATCCCTATATATATTTCAAAGTGTGCTTCTTTGACTCCTAGGGAAATAAACATAAAAATGGTGAGATCAAATTCTCTGTAAGGGAAAAATATAGCAGAAGTAATAATGAATCAATGAGAATAATAATTATGACATGGTGAATAACTAAACTCACATTCCATATAATCAATAGACTGAGAAGGAAGTTAACTATATAATCAATAAACTAAGAAGGAAGTTCATAAATTTTATGGAAAGGTAATAACTGAAAACAAATTCCATTTAAATAACTAGATAAGGAAAAATAAATATGGCAAGGTAAGAAACTAAAACACATTCTATCTAAATAACTGAAAATGAAATGTATCCATAGATATGTCGATGTAAAATATAATGGATGAATAATAACTAAAACTAAACGAGGGAAATGATTTCTTAATAGACATCATGTTTGAGGAACATGAAAACCAATACCATTAATACCTTTCACATGAATATTTAAACAATTATAATTTGTGAAATTAATTTTTCACATGAGAACCAATCGATTCATTGAGGATCTATATAAATTTCAGGCTCCTCCCGTCATTTCCTATCCAAATAATTCCTCAAATCGAATAATAAAACTAAATAATATGCCTTATGAATTATCTGTATTGAATAATGGTTGTGAAATAATCAATATTTTCCCAAATAATAAAATAACTATCAAAATAGAAACTGTATGTAAAATTGTATAGGGTTTAGGTAATAGTGAGATACATGATGAATGAAATGGATAATTAGGGGGAAATTCAATGTTCAATGATAATAGAAGATTTAATATTTCAAGGGGAATAACAAAGGATTAAAATAAGTTAATGTGAATACTATCCTTGGACAAATCATTAATAAGCCACCCAGAGGAAGAATAAGGATGGTATCAACAAAGAAATAACAAGTGGAGTAAAAATAAATCGTTATTGTTGATGATGAATAGAAATACTATAAAATGATATATATATAAAATCCTTGAGGAAAATATTCTTTTATTATGAAAAAACTTTTGGGAATTTTTTTCATTGAAAATCACTTTTAAAAACAATTTCTTTAAAAATTAACCTTTTATGCATGAAAAGGAAGTTTCAAATAAATGATGGTGGGTAAATCTGTACATGTCATATGAGGCAAAAGAACATTCTTTTTTCATTGTTAAAGGTTAAAAAATTGAATTGTTCATAAAGTGATAAGAAGATTCCTTTGAAAACAATGGTAAAAGAAAAAAAGGGTAATAATTTCTTTACCAAATCATTTTAAAAACATTTTTGAATTTTTTTATTAAAACATGGGTTTTAGAAGAAAATAGTTTCTCTGAATAAAGAGGGAAATAATGTTTAGTTTTCTTAAAAACAATTTCTAAAACATTTTGAATACCAATGAGTGGAAAAAATAGTACTAATACTTGAAAATGGTCAAGAATAACCAGATAATAATGAAAGGTTTTATTGAAGAATATATATATAATATCCTAGAATAGAAATTCCATGGAAAGATAATTATTACTAGTAATAAGGAAAATAGTCTTTAAACACCCCAAAGTGTCCCATACCACTCTAAAACAATTTAAATAATAAGCCTGATGAAGGAATAATATTGAATGGATATTTTAAATACCATAAAGATAAAATAATTAATGATATAATATATCAAAATGGGTAGTAGATACACCACACAAAATAATTCCTCCTCCAACTATATTTTTTTTATTATAAACCAGATATACTTTTAAGGAAAAAGTGAGAAAGCCCAAGAAAACACATAGTTGTTAAAGGAAAATTTAAGCCTATTGAAATTTTTATCCTTAAGAATTTCCCAGAACAAAGAGCATACTGATGTTTCTAGATAATCCTTTATGAGGTCTTCAAATCGACGCACCAGTCTATCCCACGCTTGCAAGTATTCCTATTTTTTGATTTTCCCCGCTTTGAGACCTCTTGCTAGGATGTAATTTTGCTTGTCGATCCACTCCCTCTGTTCTCTATTGGTTTCCACCCGAATATTCCATTCCATCTTTTTATCACCCTCATCTATTGAAGCACCAGTTACAAAATATTCCTCCTCCATTTCTTCTCTGGAATGCACACACAAAATAATTAAATGTTGAATATGACATTTATCTCATAAATGTAAAAAAACTGAGATGTAAATACATTACCTTGAGTTTCATTTTGGGTGAACGTCCATTGACTTCCTGTATAATAAAATTATGTTAATTTTATAATTTATTTGGAAAAAATATCATGTTTAAAATTACTTTTATTTAACTTTATACTATGTTGTATATAACTACTTAAACAATTCCGTTTACATCAACTTTTTACACCAAATTCAGAATCCGTGTCAAAAACAACATTGGTTGGACAACTATTGTCAAAGGGGTCATTATATGACATCTATAGAATAATAATCATTAATTAATTATCATATTCATTCAATAATTATACCTTTAAAATAAATTATAAAATATGGTTATGAAAAATGAAACAACATTACGATCATGGGGATGGTAGGTCGTATGTACGCATGAGTGGCGTTCTTATTTTTCAATGATCGTTATAGAAAGAAGGTTAGTAACACCAAATATTTTCATAATTACTAATATATAATAAATAAAATATTATTTAATCATATGTACTTATATATATAATTATTGTGGTGTAAAATGAATCACATCATGTCGAGGAGTCAGTAGTGCACACAACTATGAACGACGTTATCACTTTTTAAGTGTGTGAAAGGGTAATAAAGAAATTGATATATATATAGTATATTTTCAAAATGTTAATTATTTTATTTATATCATATATAGGTTGTTTATTTCACATATTTTTAATTTTAATCATTATTTATACATTCCATCGATCGTGTGAATGAATCACATCGCTTTGAGGGGCGGTAGTCCACACTTCCTCAAACAATGTTATCTTATTAATGAAAAATGGAATGTATTAAAGGTGTGTTTTATAAAAGGGTTAAATTAGAATAAAGAATTAATAGCTATCATTTATATCATATAAAATTAATTTTCCATCATAATGGCCAACTATGAAATTTGGTATTGTAAAATTAACAATTGTCGTTTTTTGAGGAAATATTTCACTATACACAGACACAATATGTTCATTACCCATTGAATGTAAGTATGTGTAAGTGTAGGTCTATACCTTAGAATAAAACATACTATTATATTGAGGATATGGTTTATTTATAAAACAATCAAATAATAAGATATGAGGGGTTGGATAATAGAAATAAAACTCAAAATCATGAGAAAAGATGTTATCTCTTAATCGGGTAACTACTTTTGGTTTATACCAAAAGGATTCCTTGTAAGTATTTTTAACCAAAGAGTGGATTCAAGGTCTAGGGGAGGGATTTTGGGAATCTATATGGGCAGATATTGGTTGAAACTAATTGGTTAGAGAGGTGTGAGGAATGAGGAGAGGATGTGACTTTTTATAAGGGAGGAAAAGGACTCACTTGGTATTTTGAAAACAGGTTTGGTTTACCCACATTTTTAACTAACAAAAAGTCATAAAAAATCAATAAAACTCAATAATGGAAGGTTAATAGCCTAATTATTTCCATAAAATTGGTTTTGGAAAAATCATGAACTTGATCCATACTTTGTGGAAATGAAAGTTGATATGTCACTAATCCTATGCGATCAATGATCTCAAAGGGGTCAATATTCCTCGGGCTAAATCATCCCTTTATTAACAATGGGTATGACTCTCTTCCTTGGTTACATTGAAATGAATTTTTTTTTTCTAACATAAAAATTAAATTCCCTTCGGTAGTAGTCAGTGTAGCTCTTTTACTGACTCTAGGTAGCTTTTGTATGTTTTTGTATGGATTGAAACTTCTTTGTCGTCACTTTCACAAGATTAGGTCCATGTATCTTTCATTCCAAAACTTCATCCAAATTTTTTTTGAGTTCTAAATTGATTTACATTCAATGATTCATATAGATCCATTTAAATACTCGAGTGGAAGTTGTTTTTATATGATAACTCAACCAATGTGATATTTTGATCACATCCTCCTTTTAATTCCATCAAGCGTGATCTTATCATGTCCTCAAGTGTTTGAATAGTCCTTTTATATTTTATATTAGTTTGGGGGTGATAGGTCGTGCTAAAATTTAATTTAGTACTAAAATATTATTTTATTATTCTATAGAATTTAGTGGTGAACCTTGGATCAGAATCAAATATGAATGAAAGTGGAACCACATGAAACCTCACCATTTCCTTCACATATATCTTGGAAAATTTTCATGTGAAAAATCATCCCAAATAGTGATAAAGTGTCCAGTCTTGGTGAGTCGATCCACCACAAACCATATCATATTTTTTTTGTGGATGTTTTTGGGAGACTGGTGATAAAGTCCATGGTGATATTCACCAATTTACACATAGTTATAAGAAATAGTTTCATCATCCCTTTGGAATTTTTTCACTCTACTTTAACTTGATGTCATACCAAACACCTTGATATATACTCTGTAATATCCTTCTTCATGTTTTCCCATCAAAAATGTTCTCAATGATCATGGTTCATATTGGTACTTTTGGGGTGGTGTAGAAAGATAGGCTATGTGCATTATACAATAGAATGGTCTTTATCTCAGGTGATGAAGGAAGAGAAATCCTTATTAAAAACTAAATTACACTATCATCATAAATTTGGAACTCAAGTAGCTCCCCTTCGTTTATTGATTTCATCATTTTTAGCTCCAGATCATCCCTTTATGTCTCCTTGATCTTCTCTTAGATAGATGGTTTGGAAATCGTTTGGGAGAGGTAGGATGTATTCCATATCGTTATTATTTCAAGATATATCCTTTTCATTTACAAGAAGATAAGGTCTCTCTAAATTTTCATCATGGATATAGTAGCATGTTTTTTTCTGTTAAGAGCATCATCTACCTTATTATCCTTTCTCGGATTGTAGTGAATAGAGAAATCATAGTCCATGATTAGATCAAACCATTTTCTTTGATGCATATTGATATACTTATATGTGAATATATAATTTAGATTCTTATGATCAGTATATATGTCAAACTTATCACCATAAATTTAGTGAGACCAAATATTTATAGCAAAGATCATATCTTCTAACTCTAGATCATGTGGCAGGTAGTTTTTTTCATGGATCGTTAACTATAATGAGGTATAAGTTATCACTTTATCATTATACATGAGTACACATCCCAAGAATTTCATTGAATCATCACTATAAATCACAAAACCTTATCCACTTATTGGTAGTGTGAGTACATGTTAAGACTAAGATGATAAGGATGACTATCATATTTAGGTATTATTTTTTGTTGTTAAGGAAGTGTAAGAAGAAAATAAATCACCTCAATTTTTATTTGGTGAAAATCATACTGACCATCGTATTCAAGAAAATAAGACTCACAATGGTTAAGAAAGTCCATTGTATTGGGAATATGTTTTCGGGATGAAGAGGATCATTATACTTACCATAATTCTAGAATGAATGGTTTAATTGTAATGGGGAAAAATCAGAGTCTTCCAGACTTCGATGAAAACGTAATGATGCTTTGCTGAACTTGGAGTTCTCATAAATCATTCGTAAGTTATAAAACTAGTGATGAATGATTGATGAAATAAAGAGAAGAAAAATATTCCACCAATCATATTCAATTTGATCATAATCATACCAATCGTGTTAAGGTTGAGAGGGAGAGAAAGATATTGATAAAATATAGGTAAGTAGCAACACTTTACTTGGTATGCTATTTGATGATGAAGCTGATATTCAACATAATCAAAGTCATGAAGGAATTAAGGGTACTTGCTGAATGTTTACGAAAGAATGAATTTGATGAATTTGAATCTTCCAGTCTCAAGATCATCATAATGATATTTCTGGATGAATAATTGTTAAATGACCAAGGAGGATGATCATAATGAAGGTGCTAGTTTTTAGTTAAACTAAATGCAAAAAAGATTTAAATCCTCAAAGAAAGAAGTTAGAGAGCATCATATTCAAAAAATAAATAATCTCTTAATGTTGATCCATTGGATTTAGTATGTCATCATATTCATCAATGGTTGAATTTTTTGTGATAAAAATTGACCGGTATCATCTTTAGAAGAGAAATAAGTTGCTGAAGTTGAAGATTCTAATACCGGTCCATCAGACTCAGTATGCCATCATAATCATCAGAGGAAGAACTATTTGAAACTGATGAATGTAAATAAAATGAAAAGTATGTGGTGGACAATATGAAGAATAAATTCAGAGATTTATTAATAATGTAGTCAAAAATTTAAAATAGGTTTAATTACTTTGTTTATCATTCATGTGGGTCAAGAGAAGAGATAAAGAAGTATATATTATTTTACATTTGTCTTCATCATAATGAGGTCGATCATAACGGAAAATTAGAATGGGAAATTAGAATCAGTCTAATGTTTATAAAGAAAATATAATGTATAGATAAAGCTATTTAAATATTCATAATGGTTTGATAAGTGTTGAGTAGATTTTATGAAGGCAAGATGCACCTGAAATTGAAAGGAACATATAGAATCGTAAAATGTAATTGAGAGGAAAAATTTTTAGGAATCCCACCCAAACCATTTTTGGTGTGAGTATAAAAGAGAAATTACATTGTAATTTATGATAGATGTACTATTCATGGTGAATAAGAGACAAGGAAGAGCTTTATAGAGAATAACAGGTTTCCTGATTAAATTTTGTTGAAGAAGTATTTCAGATAGAAGAAGCATATGAGGAGAGACAAGATTGTATTCAACTGGTCATTATATTGGGCTGAATCATTATACTATAAATATTGTAATGTGATTTCTAGATTGAAGAAGAAATGGTTCATAATTTTCTAAAATATATTCTAACAAAGTCATTTATTTTTTTACTGATCAAATAGACTAGTAGAATCAGACTGAGTTTTATAATAAAGTCCATAAAAGTTCTTACCAACTTCTAGGTATAAAAGTAAATATTTTTTATAAAAAAGAACACATTTGTGAAAGTTGAAAAAGAAGAATCATAACTTGTTTTGTTACAAAAATTTGTATTACATCATTTGTTATGGAAGGATAATATGCACTATTGAATTGTTTACAAAGTGACACACAAGTGAAAGGGAATATCCTACTCAATGTATTCAACAAAAAATGATTGAATTCTAGTGGATTGTGTGCTATTAGATCATTTTCAAACAATACAAATGATATAGATATTCTTGTTGAATAATAAAACTTGTAAATTATTATGTTCTTATAGATGTGGGTTTTTATTATTTTCAATAGGAAAAGAAATATTTAACAGGAGGAAAATGTTTTTTAATAAGTATGGAAATATAAAAGAAAAATATATCACTTATTCACCCCACCCCCTCTCAGTGATACAATTATCTTGACTAGGCAATTACAATTAGTAATATAGATATGTTCCCTTCATTTATTCTTTGTTGATGTTTTGAAGAGAATTTGATGGAATATTTGAATTCTGTCAATAATTAAAGAATCATGGTTTTTTATGGTGAGAATTATCATATCTGGAAAGATATAATGTTTCCTCATCTTATGTCTATTAGATATGATTTTCCTGAAGATGCAATATATGTATTTCCTCTTATTGATGATAATGTTCATCTTAATCTACTGATAAAAATAATCTTAAGAGTAATGGAAGGGAAAATAATTATTTACTATCATCACTTTCTAAAAGTTAATTTTTAAGGGTGAAGGGTGTTTCCATAGCTAAAGGTATATGGGATAAGATGGAAAACATATATGAAGGCAATACAAAAGTGAAGAAAAAAATTACAAATCTAGAGGCTGAAGTATGAAGACTTGAAAATGGGTGGGTATGAATATATTAGGGACTTATTTACCAGGTTAAATAACATCATCAACACTATCAGATGTCTTTGTTAAAAGTTTTAGGATTCTATAGTTATTGAAAAGATATTAAGAATTATTCACAATAAGTTTGATGCAAAAGTTTATTAATTAGAAGATATATATCATAAAAAATTAACTATAGATTATTTTCATAGAACTCTCATCACTTATAAAATAAAAATGTATAAATATATGAAAATAAAAATAAATTTTGATAGAGAAATTGTATTCAATACTGCGAAGAAAGAGAATTCAAATAAGATTATTATTTTAGAAGAAGGTGGTTATTTTGATTCTAAAAATGAGGTATGTAAAAATCATGATGATATTTTATCCTTTTTTTCTAAAATTGTGAGAAGAGGTACAGGTAAATATAAAGTGAATTTTCCCTTTAAATGTTTTTAATATGGATACATTGGGAACTTTACAAAAAAAATTCCACAAAGAAATAAATAAAAAGATAGTAATGAAGAATAAATAAGGCCAAGAAGGTCGTCGAAGAAATAGGGTGGAAAGGAAAATTTTATTCCATAGGGAATGATAAAAAATTATCAAAATCTAAAAGGTGTACTTTATTATCTAAAGACAAAGAATAAGAAGATATTAAAGCTAAATACAAAAATTCTATAGAGCATGTTGGTGAGGATACTTTTACTGTAACAATTAATGATGAAGAATCCAGAATTAGCAGTTCTGATTAAGAAGAATCTCAACATAAATTTCATTTAAAATAAGATTTGAAATATATTTGGGAAATATTAGAAGTCTTAAAAAAACAAGAAGTTGGAAGATGAATGGTCCTCATTAAAAATCATGACTTTTTTTATGAGAAGAAAATAATGCAACCGGATATTAGTGATTTGAAAAAATATCTTAAGGAAGAAAAGAATCATAATGAACTTCTGGAATTGAAGTTAAAGTCATAAAAATAATAGTCAGAACTTGTCTAGTAAAAAATGTGTTAAGATGAAAATAAAATTATATTTTCCAAAAATTATATATTTGAAGTTGGTGAAAGTTTTCATAAGAAAAAACCTGATAAGTATAAAAACAATTAACCATCAAAAGTTGATAGGAAATATATAATTATTTCTGGAAATAAGAAATCTTAGAAAATTATGTATGAGGCTAAGATTAACAATGTTGAGAATTCATATGTTTTTGAAAAACCCGAGTCTAAAAATGTTTCTAAAAATTATTAATATGTAAATGTTTCTATTATTTGTATTTATGACAAGGATAAAAGGAGAAATAAGCTAAAAAAGAATATTATGATTGATAAAAGAAAGGTTGGTGGTCAACAATATTCAAATAAGAAGGTTTCTAAGAAACATATTCATAACTCCAGTCAGTATGGAAGCTATAGAGGAAAATATTATTTCTATGGTTACTACTGGTATTGTAATGGAATCATAAATAAAACAAATATGTGTTGGTTCAACCAATAAAATTACTACTATTCTCTAGGTTATGAAATTCATAGGTTTAGGGGTAGTCAATCTTATCAAAAGAATAAGTATAAAAAATAAGTTCTAAAGAAACTTGAAAATGATGGTGTGAAAATTAAAAATATTTTCCAACCACAAGGAACTATTATACATACTTCTTTGTAATAAAAAATGGGGCTGAATGATGTGAAATAAGATTTAGAGTATCTAGAATGGGTTCAGTCCATGAATGAAGAGTCAGACCAGACAGAAAAGAATGATTCATAGGAATTCATACCTAATCCAGATAACAAAAAAATATTTGGAACAAAGTGGGTTTCCAAGAAAAAAATGAATGAATAAGGTGAAGTGATAACAAACAAGTAAATATTATTATGTAAAGGTTACTCTAAAATTGAAGGTGTTGATTTTGATGAAACCTTTTCTCTAGTGGAAAGGTTAGAAAAAATCATAAATATTCTTCTTATTTCAACAAAATAGAGTTACAAATTTTTTCAAATGGATATAATGTCTGCAATTATAAATGTAGATCTTAATGAGGACGTTTACATTGAACAACATTGTGGATTTGTTGTTGGGAAAGAAGAAAGTTATATGTGCATATTTAACAAATTCATGTATGCACTTAAGAAATCTATGAGGGAATAATATTTCAAACTAGATACTTTCTTAAGGAATATGAGTTTTATGAAAGTAAGAGTTGATCACAATATTTACATCAAAGAAATTCAATAGTTTTCCTTCATCATAATTGTTTATATTAACGACATTATCTTTACTAGGAATAATGAATGATCTTGTGATAAGTTTTCTAAATAAATGAAACAGTTGTTTGAGATTTCCATTTGGGGAGAAATTAAACATTTTATTGGGTTAGAAATTTTAAAAAAGAAGAAACACATTTTTCTTTCTCAAGAAAAGTATTCTAAAGAAATTCTTAAAAATTTCATTATGGAAAATTCGAAACTAGTTTACACCTCAATATCAGTGGGAACCAAGTTGAGTAAAGATGGAGAAGACAAGAAAGTTGACCAGAAAGAGTTTCCAAAGTAGATTCGAATTTTTTTATATTTTACTACCTTAGGACCCAATATTTTTTATTATGTTACATTATGTGAAATATTTTATAGTGATCCTAACTAATGAAATTTACATTCTAGAAAAACAATCCTCATATACATCAAAGGCCCAATTTTTTTTGAAATCTGGTATGATAGCTTAGAAAGTATTGATTTTTTTGGGTATTCAGATGCTGATTTGGAAGTAAATGTTGATGATAGAATATCCACATCAGGTGGAGTTTTATTTCTAGGTAAAAGTTATGTTTTTTGGTATATAAAGAAATAGAATTCGATAACTCTCATTACAACTGAATCTGAATATTTTTCTACTACACAATCTGCTACCCAACTTATGTGGATGAAGAATCAGTTAGAATACTAACTTGTTGAATTGAAGTTACCCTTTATCTTGAGTTGTGATAATCAAAGTGAATTCAACCTTTCCAAGAATCCGGTAAAACATTATCATTCAAAACATATTTATATCAACAATTATTTCATCAAATATCATGTGTATAATAATGAGTTGAAGTTGTGGTATGTTCATAAATCGGAACAAGCTGTTGAAATTTTCACAAAACCATTACCCAAGGAAGCATTCTATAAATTGAGCATGAACAAGGTCATCTAACCTCTTCCTCGTCATGGTTGAGGTATGTGTTTTTTCCCACTCTCATCTAATCTTTGGAATGTGTTTTCAAGGGGGGAATTTTTATATAAATCTATCATTATGGAAGTATGTAAATAGAGAGAGTTGTGGGTAAATTGTTAATTCATCATTGTAAGTGTGTGAACTAGTCTAACTGTTTGTTGGACTGGTTGTTAGAAATAAATTTTTTGTATTCTATGGATGTAGAAAATTTTAGGAAGAAAATTTGAGGAAATTTATCATAATCACTACGTTTGGACATCATGAATTTTATGTCAATAATTCTTGTTTCCTACAATTATTTAGCACACATTTTCTTATAATTATTGATAAGTAATATATAGCTTGAGGATAAAAAGTTCAGGGATTTATGAGCCTTGGTTGACAAAAAAATCCAAAGTGGGAGATTGTTAGGACCATGATGATAAAGATGAATATCATATTCCAGTATTTTCATTTGTTATCAATGGAGTTTAAAAAGAAAATAAATCACCTCACTTTGTAATTGATAAAAAGTGGACTAACCATCATATTCAATAAAATCAGACTCACAATGGTTAAGAAATTCCATCACATTTGGAATATGATTTCTAGATGAAGAGGATCATCTAACACAACCAATGTTTGCAATGAAATGCCTGATCATAATGGGGAATAATTTGAGTTTTCCTAAATTTGATGAAAATGTGATGTTGCTTTTATAATCTAGGAGTTCTCATAAATCATAAGTACATTTTAAAACTTGTGATGAAAGCTTGATGAAAGAAATGGGAGAAAAATATTATTCCAATCATATTCAATCTGATTGTAATCATGCCAATCATATTTAAGATGAGTAGGAAATAAATATGTTTATGAATGATAGGGAAGTTGAAACACTTTACTTGGTAAGTGAGATGATGCTAAAGTTGATCTTCAAAGTAATAAAAGTCATAAAGAAAGGCATGATACTAGTTAAAAGTTTATGAAAGAAGAATATTAATGTATTTTAATAATTCTAGTCTAAAGATCATCGTAATTATATTTATGGATACATATTTGTGTAAAGTCAGGGTAAGATAGTCATAATAAAGGTTTTATTTTTCAGTCAGACCAAAATCTTGAAGATTTAAATCCCTGAAGAAACATGTTTTTGAGAATCGTCTTAAAAAAATAAATAAGTTACTAATGTTGGTCTATTAAATTTAGTATGTCATCATATTAATTAGAGGAAGAATTGTTTGTTATAAAAAGTGATTGGTATAATATTCAGAAGAGAACTAATTTGTTGATGTTGAAGCTGGTGATACCAGTCCACACTCGGTATGCCATAATAATCATTGGAGGAATAATTTTTTGGAAATGATGAATGAAAAGAAAAGGAAAATTATGTGGTGGGAAATATGAAGAAGCAATTAATAGCTATATCAACAATTTAGTTAACAATTTAAAATATTTAGAATTACTTTATTTATAATTCATGTGATTCAAGAGAAGAGATGAAGAATAATATATTGTTTTAAATTTGTATTCATCATAATGAAGCTGGTCATAGGAACAAATTGAAATGGAAAATCAGAATTAGAATGATGTTTACAGAAATTCTAAAGTAGAGTTGAAGTAGTGAGAAGATTTGAGAATGTTAAATAAGGGTTTAGAAGATATTATGAAGTTAATATGAACCCAAAAGGAACATATAGATTTAGAAAATTTGATTGAGTGGAAAATTTTTTAGGAATCCCACCAAAACCATTTTTTGGGTGAGTATAAAAGGGAGAGTACTTGGTACTTTTGACAGATGTACTATTCACAGAGAAGAATAGAGAAGACATAGCTCTAGAGAGAAGTAGTGGTTTCCATATTTTGTTTTGTTGTATTCAACTGGTCATCATATTGGATAGAATCATCGGATTGGGAAAATCATATTGGGATTTTTGGATTGAATAAGAAGCGGTTCAGAATTTTTCAATCGTATTATGAAAAAGTCATATATTTTTCATATTGAGAAATAAAACTGGAATAATCGGACTGGGAGAATTGGATTGGGAAATCAGACTGAGTTTTGTAAAAAAACATAGAAAAGTTCTTACTAACTTCTAGGTATGATATTGAAGAATTTTTTTAAAAATAATACATTTTTGAAAGTTTATAAAGAATCACCATATCATGTGTTGTTACAAAAAATTGTATTTCATAATTTGTTATAGAAGGATGAAATTCACTATTGAATTGTTTATATAGAGGTACATGAGTGAAATGGAATATCCTACTCATTGTATTCCATACAAAAGGATTATTTTCTAACAGATTGTGTGGTATTAGATCATTTCAAAATCATAGAAAGGATGTAGCTATTATTATTGAATAGTGACACTTATAAATTCATGTGTTCCTATAGATGTGTGTTTTAATTGTTTTAAATAGGGAAAGAAATATTTAATTGGATTCTAAGGTTATTACATAATTTAAAAAATATAAAAGAAATATATATAACTGATTCACTCTCTCCCCCTCTCAATGATACAATTATCTTGACTAGGAAATTGCAGTACAAGAATAGTGATTAGCCTCTTCATGATCTCCTTAAAGATTTCCTCATATCATTCATCCATAAATAATTTACCACATTTTGTGGTAAATTAGATAGTTAGATAAAAAATAATGATAAATTTATCACAAAATGTAAATAGTAACCAGCTAATGCAAAAAACTATAGATTTCTATGACAGTAGTGGGTCTAGGATATTCTTAAATTGACTTTTTCATTGAAGGGTCCACCTAAATTCCATCACATGTCATCACGTTCCCCAATTATGTGACTTCATGCATCCAAAATTCACACTTTTTGAACTTAGAATACTTTTTCTCCTTTCATAATATCACCAAAACAATCATTAGATTCTTTTCATATTCCTACTTAATCTTGGAATAAATGATAATATAATTGATAAACACTACCAATATTTTTTTGAGGTGGTATCTAAAGAATATATTAATCAAATCCATAAATATTGAAGGAAAATTAATATGTTTGAAAGGAATTACTATGAACTCATAGTGCCCATACCTTGTAAGGAAGGAAGTCTTTTGAATATCTTCCTTCTTCAACTTTAGTTGATGATATGCATTAAAAAGATACACCTTTGAGAATTATTTCACTCCTCGTAGTTGATTTAACAAGTCATCAATACTTGGTTGAGGATAATTTTTATTTATGGTGATCTTATTGATATCTTGGAAATTGATATACACCTATTTTGATCAATCTTTCTTCTTGAAAAAGTGCATTGGTGCGCCCCTAGGTGATGTACTAGGCGTATGAACCATTTTTCCAAATGCTATTGTAGATAATTCATTAACTCCTCCATTTCAATCACGGCCATTCTATATATGAATTTTGAGATAGTAGTGACTCTGGGTATGAGATCTATTGAGAAATATACCTCATGATCAGGGGATTCCAAGTAACTCTTTGAGAAATACATCAATGCATTCCCAAACAATGGACATTTCCTCCAGGTTAATACCTTCCTTTGACTCAACCATTTGGGAAAGGTATGATTCTCTACATGGTATCAACACCCACACTGTTGATGGATTTTCCATAGAATATTCATGATCTTCCATGAATTTTTAGAGGATCCTAGGATGGTTCAGAAAATAAAAATATATTTTTTCCAATAGTTGATTTCATCTATATATAATGAAAGCCAATACATGTCCATCAAAGCATCAAATTTCAACAAGGGAAATATAATAAGATATGTAAGAAGAATCATCCCAAATATGATTTTTGGAGAAGAGTCCAACACTTGGGTTGTAATTATTTCACCACTATGTTTTTATGGATATCTCCACTTAAAGGTATTAGGGATTCAATTAAATAGTTCTAGAAAACTTTTTGGATATTAATGAATAAGTGAAACCAAAATAAAATAATACTTTTTCTATTATTTAGTGAATAGGAATCATACCTTGTATGAATTCATTTTCACACTCCACTTCATTAGTAGTGATGATTTAAGAATTCCCTTTCTCCATTGATTTTGGTAATTGCTGACACTGGTTTCCCTCAAAGACATGTTGTTTAGTGCACTTGCTTGCATAACACCCTTGGTCCCTTTAGTTGAATCATTGAACCATGGGTAGTACATTAAGATGTTATTTCCTTTCCTCTATCATGTTGGTTAGCTTCTTAATGTATCTTCAATATTCATTAGCTTGGTGTCCTTCTCTCCCATACCTGAAGAATTTCCCCATCCCTTTGAGGTAATTAACATGATGCTTCTTCCCACATTTTTGACATGTGGGTAGTAGGATCCTATTTTATCATTTCTCATTTGACCCACAATCTTGAAACCCCATTCTTATATTATTATCTCCATAACCATGGGACCATTATTTGAACTCTATATCTACTTTAATATCACATTTAACCACATCTTCAAAACTCCCAAATTCTTATATTTCGAGATTGTTTCGAAGGTGTATTTTTAAAAAAATTAAGAACATATATATTTATGTATCATTATTGACAAAAAACATGAGGAATACATTTATAACCTTATGATGTTTTCATCATAATATGTGACAACTTCACCTTCCTTTTTCTTTAGCTATATGAATTCTCTATCAATTTTTTTTGAAGAGTTCAAGGGAAATGATTTGTAAGAAATATTTTATTAAATTCTTTCCACTCCATCTCTTCCTTTTAATTCTTTGTATTTTTGTTCTTTATCAATTCCTACTATTGAATAGCTTCTCCATATAAATGATAAATTTTAAGAGTCACCATCTCTTTATTAGAGAAATGGATCATAGAAAATATCTTCTTTATTGAGTTAACCCACTATTCCAAATCAAGTGGATTGGAAGTTCCTCTAAACATAGATGATCATTTTTGAATTAAGGACTAATGAATAATTGATCCTTCTTGGGTGAATATGGACCTTCCACATAGTTTATGTTATTATTCATATCTCGAGGCAATAGGTAATCATTTCCACTATGTTTTGAACTCAACCTCCCATGGAATTGGGGATCTCATTTGGATAATTGTTTCACTGTCACTCACACAAGTTTTAGGCCTAGTTTCTCCTAGTTCCTACCATTTTCTAGAATAGAAAATGTTAGAACGAAACATAAGGCAACAAATCATGAGTAATTTAATCTTTTATGAAATTAACACTAAAGGAATATCTTATGGGATCCCTATGTTTATACTTTTCTAAAAATAGTCTTTTAGGATGTTTTACCTATTCATAGACTTATACTAATGTTTTTTACTCTTGTTTTCTAATAATAATTACCAAACTAACTAAACCATTCTTAGATACCAACTATAGTGACCCTAATTTTTCATACATAACTATTACATCATTTTAAAGATAAACAACATAATATATTTACAAATCAATGATCCAAAGGTTTTTGTATTAGAAAAATTAGGCTCATAAATAACTTGTACATAATAAAACATAAATATTTATTTAAATCCTTCTTCTTTATCCTTATAAAATATCACATTATCCTTAGTACATGCAATTACCTAAGGATATACATCAATGAAAGGGTAAGATAAAATCTATATAAGAGGATGAATAAGGAATTTGAATCAATTTAACATGGGTGAGAGTAATCAACATATCATAAGCCTATGATCATTATCAATATCATGAGGTAAAAATGTTATAAATTCATCGAATACGGAAATGCATAAAAATGAAACATCATGTTATAGGTGTCAAATTCCACATATAGTTGGGAATAAAGCTAGCATCATGTTAACACATAACATATGGGAATATTGATAACATCATCACTGCAAAAAAATCTAGCATCATGTTCACATAAAATAAACATTAAATCATGAGATACAACACGTTACCCAATGCATTGGAGGGCTATATAATTTTGGCCTAGTCATCACAGCATAATATTTACATAATCATGCATGTCACATAGAATGTGTAACAATCATTTCATGAAATAACCCGTTGAAAGGAATGGGTTTCATGAGGATTTCAAAAATTATGATTTCATAAATAAACTTTGGGTTCCAAAATGAAAAATGAAAAAAAAATATTTTCTACAAGAATCATCATTCTTTAGTTAAGAATAAACAACTCAAGAGGACTCAAAGATGTGTTTTTGAAAGAAGGATTATTTTGGAAAATCATTGTATTTTCCATAAAACCAAATAAAAAAATGTATATCCGAAAAATGAAGAGGGGGGAATAATGAAATTACATTTAAGGAACATTAGAGGACTATATATTCCAAATATGTCATGAAATATGGGTAACCAAATGGAAAATAGTTGGTTTCAGGAATCCCCTTACCTTAATTCCATCTTTATTTCGTCACTTTTGCGCCTCTTGAATAATAAACATATATTTATTAAAAAACAAATAAATATGGTAATTATATCCATTTATACAATTATTTATCAATTATAATCATTTTATTATTTTTAATAATTTTATTAATTTCTATTGATGAAATTGAAGTGTTTTGATGTCTTGATTTTCCTAAAAAATTCTTATTTCACTTTGATTTCTCAATTTTCATTCAGAGTCATTTATAGAAAAGTATGATTAAATCCAGTAGATTATAATAAATGAAATTAATTATTTATATGTTATATATAATTAATAATATCCATCCATGAAGGTGGTTATAATAATTTTCTTAGAAATGTCTTCGTAGGTGGTTAATCAACCTTTTACGGGGCGTTGTTAAAAGAGAGGGAAAAAGAAGTATTGCATTTATTTTTGTCATAAATATGAAAATTACATCATGTTAACATAAATAATATAATTCTAAATTATTGAATAATTAGTTTTATAATATATGGTTCTTAAATTAATTGGAAAAAATAAGAAAGAGAATAAGAAAAAAGGGAAAATTTAATAGAGACTTACTCTCTCCCAAATGTAGGTTATCTTGTAAGACGCTATAACACCCTTGGTGATTAGAGTTGGATTTCTCCAAAATGTCCCTAAGTAATGTAAGGGGATTTAGAGGGATTATTTGGGAAGATAATTTACTTTGGAATGTTTTATAGGAGTGTGTTTCGAAGGGAAGGGAGAGGGATTATTTATACATTAAGAGAGGGGTATTTTTAGAATAAAATATTTAATAAAATAATATATCAAAGGAAAAACATGTAATAGTGCATTTTTGACAAAATAAAATATATATAAATATAATATAATGGGTTTAAGACTTTAAATCCTCTTTATAATTCTAATTCATTATCTTCTTAAAATGAAAAGAGAAGAAAAAAAGAAATTGATATTTTAAGGAATCACTTTTGAATTTAGATTTTGGAGAGTGATTTTTATGTTTGAAAATCAATTTTATTGTATTTTAATGACTCATTTATGAAATTTAATATATAATGGCCAAAAATAAATTTATATAACGTATTATTTCATTATTTCATCATGAATGATGTTACTTAAGATACATTGATTATGTGAAAAACTATATTTTTACTATTGACCTAAACATTGATGTATTTTAAAAAATTACCAAAAACTCACCCAAGGAAAATTTTAACACGATCATTTCAAAAATGATAATAATTTAACAAAAATAATTATTTAAAATATGTAATATATTATTTTTAACAGGAAAAAATGACTTTTACAAAATACTTTAAAATACAGTTTATGAAAAATATGCTTTATTTTCTTTGAGGTTTTTAATCATAATTTTTATTTTATTGAATTATAATATTTTTTATACATAAATTAATCATGATAATTGTTATTTATATCATAATTCATTAATTTTTGGTAAAATCACTCTTCCAACGATCAGGTTACTATTCCAACGGTCACATTACTATTCCAATAATCACATTACCTTATATGTATACCACTCAATTATTTCATTCAATATTCCAATAAATTCCTCTCAAGGTTCTGTATTTCCATTTTAAATAATTTTTATTGGTTTACTATAATTTTGATTCATTTATATAGTTTTGGTAGTGGGGCCAACAATTCTAGTAGATGAGGTCAATCCATATTTTCTCATTTTAGATTTTCTATTTTATACTTTTTGTCCAATTGAAATGTTTGGAAATTTAATTGGTTTTATTGCTGATTAATGTAACAATATTTATTAATATTGTTTTTTATTTTTTTCTCTATATTTTTTATGTTGATAATATATAATATAATACAACACACATTTATTTAGGAAACAAATTTTACTAATAAACATTATGTCCTTACAATGGGGTACCATATCTCTCACCTCAACCTAATCGTACTATAAAACCCTAGCTAACTATATGATGAGGAGTAGTTGAGTCCTTCATAGACTCTAGTACCTATAAGTCTCCCCTACCACTACTATACTATGATAAGTTCAAAAAAAACTTATGAAGATGGCCCATCCTGCCGCAAACATGGTACTCCAAATTGGTGTATAAAAACTGAGGTTTCTTGTAGTTTAACTTTCTACACTTATGCACTAAATTGGAATATGATCGTAAGATGGATTCCCAATACCCTAACTTGTATCTATGTCATTTCCATGGAAAACCCTGTCATAGAATCACTTCTCTCCACCAAAATAAGTGATCCATGTTTACCTTGTGGAAATAGCCTGACTACCTCTTGGGTACTCTCTCAGATTCTTTGCTGTGATGAGTTCATGATTCATCAAATCTAAAAAGCTACTCAGAATAAAAAAGTTCACCAAATACCTAACCTCACAATGAATACCATCCTGAAAATGTTTCTCCCTTTAGATCTCATCCATAGCTACATATGGCACAAAGCATTGAAGGTTGGTTTCATGTTCAACATAGTCCATCACTGATATTATATCCTATATCATATGCATGAACTAATGATCCTTCTCATCCCTCATCATCTATGGGTAGAAGTGGCTCAATAAATTCACCTCGAATTCCTTCCAAGATTACTCCTCCTCCTTCCCATCCTTCTCTGGAATATCCTACCAATGTTTGGTAGGTCCAGTGAGCTTATACACAACGAGATTCTCCCTCCTATCTGTGGGTGTCTCAAGATGCTTGAAGATTGTATAGATTGACTCAATCTTGAACTCAGATACCTGGGAGCCTCACTCCCCAGTGAACATTGGTGGATGTTGTAGCTGGAACTCTCTCATCAACTCATTCATCAAAGGCACGATGAAAATAGTTTCTTTTTCCATGGATTGCATGAACCTTAAGAAGTTGTTGTGATGATGAACATCCATTTGATCCTCAAGAGCTACAGGAAGCTCCAGTTCATCTACAATAGGATATAACTGATTTCCACTATCTTAGAACTCAACTCGATGATGATGAGGAGTCATTTTATCTATAAGAAAAACATAGTCTTATAAACTTTGGCTAAAAATAATGTCAACTTCAAGAGGCATTGACCGTAGAGAACAATTACTCTGGGTCTCTCTAACCATGGATTGTAAGTGTTTTATGATGAAATAATAGTTTATTTCATTCCATTTATTAAATATAATAGATATATTATTTCACAATTCATATTGGAAAGTATATAACACATGCAATAAACATGTCCCTTCCATGAACAATGCATGTCAATACATATATATATGTGTGTGTGTGTGTGTGTGTCTGTGTATATATATATATATCCCTATGTGCCTATCATGATGCATGTATACTCATATCTCACCATACTGGTCCATGAGTGTAAATATCAATAAAAAATAACATCACAAAATAATATCATCACACAACATATAAATAAACCAAGGTGAAAGGACATCAATTGTAACAAGAGAACAACATAAACAATAATCCCATCCATGGAACTCAAATTTTCACGCTTACATGGGTTAGCTACTCCAATGAATAAGCTCATTACCAAGTCCCAATAGATCCTAGTCTCCTTTCTACTTTTTTCCAAAAAATAAAGCAAAAGAAAATTACAATCCGATCCTCTAATACCACTTTGTAATTTACCCCGATCTGGTACGCTCCCACATGGTCATAATGATTTGGTTATTAGACATCAAGCATGAATCCCCATATTCTAGAGGCTATTGACTAATAGTGAGGCTGTAATATTTATAGTAACGAGACTATACCCCCTGTTAAAACATATTGGAACTAAACCATAGTAATAAAAATTAGAGAAACAGAGAAATAGTGGAAATAGTATATCGTACAACTAGTAAAATAAAAGGAGGAACCTAAAATGATGAATAATGTAATGACAAGCTAAGATGTTTCTAAAAGTAAAACTGAAACCAATATAAACCAAATAATCGACTCACATTAAATAATACCAAAAGGCTCTAGTCCCGATCCCCATGTCAGACCCATCTCCAAAATCCATCCCATCCAGCAAGAAACAAAAGAATAAACAATAATGTTCTTTTCCCTTGTCCAAACCTACATCCATGTAATTTTCTCGAGTACCAAATGGTTCCCAAATAGGGTGTGAATAAAACTCAGTTGGTCGACACCACCATCCCTAAACACAACCATTCTGATAATAATTATATGCAATAAAGTGATAAATAGATGTATTAATTAAATAATTAATAAAATATATCAATTAACCTATTTTAAAACCATGATGAAATGTCTCTGATCATGTAACAAAACCATTCCATCTATATCCATATACCATGGAAAAGTCAAACAATCTGGTAGCTCTCTTTATATAATAATTTCATCCTCTGATCATCACCATATATAAATGCATTTCAGCATGTGTCCCTGGGTGTATCCTGGTATATAAGCGTTTCAGTAAGTATTACTGGGAATTGCCTACTATATAACCATTTCATCCTCCAAGAAAATCCATATATATAATAATTTTAGCATGTATCACTGGGACACGCCTACTATATAATAATTTAAACACTACTAGGATATCCCTATATAAAATCATTTCATCACCAACTCAACAAGTCATAATCGTATGGATATCATAATATTACATCATAAATCTCAATTTTTAATTATGAAAATTACCGTTTTTCTTTCAAATAAACTTTCATTTATCTCTCAAATGATCAACAGTCATATCAATAATCAATAATAGATTACCTAGGGATTCTATATCAAGCAATCACCTAAGGTATCATGTCATACTCACCATTCTTTAAACCATTATCCAAGTTCTTTTTACTCAAATGTTTTCTCGCCCAACAGGTATCCAAAATCCTGGTTGCATCAACCATTGAATCTAAAGGAATCAAATCCATGATTTACTATAAATCAACAGATTAATTATTGTGTACATTACATGCTTATAATCAAAATATTTTATATAATTGACAATTAAATATAATATGGGGTTAGGTTTGGTCTCCATACCTTTAACATGTGATTAACACAATGCTTCTAATGACAAAATCCATTAAAGAAGAAGTCATAGAAGATCATAAGAAAACCCTATATTAACTCAAAACAAGATCAACTCCCAAATCAAAACACATGTTCAAAAGATGTACACTACAATGATAAGTAATTATGGGTAAGAAGATGGAAACCAAAGTGAATAAACTCACCGAAGATCGAATGTGAAAATGAGACATCTGGAAGGGGGGAAGATAACTAAAAATTTCCTAGAGTTCACCTTAGGAGAGAGATATGAGAGGCTATAATAAAAAATAATGAGATTCATAAGTACACGAAACACTAAAAACTACTAGGTATGAGGAATAAATTATGTTTAATCCTTTCATGTCATGTAATTCCTCATTTTTTTGTTATGCTGGAAATCCATTTTTCCGTGGGTTAATATTTATTTTGATCAACATTTACACGATTTGAATCAGGTTCATGACATGTAACCACATCACATCATAAACTAGTTCATGAAATGCATCTAGAAATAGTTACATGTCATGTAAAATATACACAACATATAATTTTTCATTGAATAGTTTTTTCACTAGCTTCTAAAAAAGTTACCAAACCACCTATGATCCTTCTAAACTCATAGAAAATCCTAGTAATCCCATTTAACATATTTATACATGGAATAAATTAATTTAAATAGACATACATGCCTAAAATTAAGGTTATTATCTCCAAAAAAGGCTCTCTGTCATCAAATAAGACTTAGTCACTAAGGTTTAATTACAAAGGAAACCCCAACAAAATATGTTCAATGAAAACCTCAGAGTGCGACGTACCTAGAAAAATATGGGATCTTAAAATGATCTTGGTTTTGAAAGGTTGTTATTATGTTTCATCCATTACAAAAAAGATATTAATATATCTAAACTTAATATAGATGGATTTATTTTAATAACTGTAAATGAATGTTGCTTCTTTTATAAAAAATAACATTTCTTATGGTAAGGTGAATTTAAATAACCAATTTTTTTTATCCTATTACAAAAACCATGTAATGGAAATTGATAATTAAACTACTTCACATAAATCACGCCACACCAAATTATGGCATCATTGGCTTGGTCATGTAAATGAAAAACACTTGACTAAGTTATACCAAAATGGATATTTAGATTATTTTTAACTAAAACAAATTTGTATGTGTAACACTTATTTATATGGTAAAATGAATAAATCCCCATTTAGTAGAAAAAGTGAAAAGTCTAATGAGATTATTGAATTAGTTAATATATATGTGTGTGTACCATTTCCTATTGAGGAAGGGGTGGGTTCTCATACTTCATAAATTTTACCGATTAATTTAGTAGAAATGAATATGTCTACTTAATGAAGTATAAGTCTGGTTATTTTGAGAAATTCAAGAAATAAAAGAATGAATATGGGAACCAAATTGGTAATATGATTATGAAAATTCTATTTTAAATTGGTGGGGAATATCTCAAATCGAGAATTCATTGATTAGTTATAGGAGTTTGGGATCCTATATTAACTCAATCTGCCTTATAGAAATCAGTGGAATGATGTAAGTGAAAGGAGGAACTACATCTTGTTGGACATGGTGAGATCAATGATGATTCATGAGAGTATTCCATTATTCTTTTAGGAATTTTAAATAAAAAAATTAGCACAAATATAAAAAAAATTCAAATAATGTGATAAACAGTATATGAAGTTCCAAAGGATCGAATAATAACTCAGAAGTGGGATTCAATTAGTTGTTAACTTTTATAAGTTTCAATAATTTTGAAAATATTAAACCCTGAAACCTGTTAAAGTTTATATCCTTATAATCTCTTAGTAAATACTAATGTAAGAAAAATTATTAAAAAAACTAAATAACATGATATTTACAAGGTTCGACCTCAGTGTGAGAACCTTTAGAATTTTCATAGACACTACTATGGGTCTATAGAAATTTAGTAAAATGAATAGGTGAATACAACTTTTTCCAAATCCCATTACATACATTATAAATCCTAATTGTAATGATTATACTGACTCTTATTGGTTTATAAATTTTTCTTACCAATAATTGAGAAAAAACAAAAGAAAAAAACATTTTCCAAACTACACGACAAATTCTCAGCTCAAAATACTCATTATTATGTGGTTGGGTCTGACTGTCTCCACCTGACAGGGCTGGGTCCGATGGACTCAATCTGATGAATTCAGTCTGATGGACTCAGTATGGTTAATCCATTCTCAATATGCATTACTCAAACTCTTCTCAAATGCTCAGTCTGATATTACTCAGTCCAATAAACAAAAATTTTAGATGTCCAAACTTCTAATGAGATTTCAATATGGAAAGATAACTTTGACATGAATCCTATTGTTCTCTTCTTTTTCCACTCACATAAAAAAGTTGAAAATTATGAATATACATTTCTTCTATTTATAGGAATCCCAAAAAGACAAATTTAAGAAACTAAAAAACTTTTCCCACTTACTAAAATTAAAAAAATTAATATCTTTACATATTTTAATTTAATTTTTGACCACTTAAACTCTTCACAAATATTATGAAATCTCCTTATGTCTTCTATATAATAATTCTTCTCAGACTTCCTAACTTTTATTCATTATAATAGAAATTACTCAACTAATTTTAATGGAACATCCTCATCTCATTATGATGGAACTTATTCATCTTATTCTATATTTAATTTCCCTATTAGAGTTATTCTAATTAACATTCTTTCTCAGATTTAGTGTGATTGACATTCCTTCTTTGTGTCGGCCTTGATTGAATTTCCTTCTCAGAGTTAGTTTGATTGAATTTCTTCCTTAGAGTTAGTTTAATTAACATTCCCCCTCAGATTCTACCTCATAGAACTTCTTCATTTTTAATCCAATGGAATCCTCATAATGATGGAAATAGAACTATGAGGGAATTTTTTTTACGATGGAAAATCCAATCTACCACTTTGAAATACTTCAAACCTCATCAACTATTACTCGTTCAGACTTATGAAAACATCTATGCTCAGTACTTCTTGGTCTGATGAAAACTTTTTTATTGATTCCAAGAATCAATACAATCTTTATGATTCCACTATTTCATAAAAATCTATTATCATTATAGTTTTCCTTATTTAGGAGAACTTCAATATTATCAAAGTATTATATGACTTATATAGGAAAGTATTACGACTTACCTTACATTAAACACCTTCTTTATTTCCAACCAAAACTCAATATGATTGGTTGCACCTATTCTCCCCCTTTTCATCATAAGGATCACATCCCAAGTGTTACAGAAAACTTATGATATTTCAGAATTAAAAACTAGAAATAAAATATTTGACTCAAGGTTAGACAGTTTAAGAAATTTTTAACTCCTAACATCACTTTCTTCATTCAACGTCTTCATCAACATTCTAACTTTATAACCAACATTGAGTCCAATGAAACTTGAACATCATCTCAATGGATCTAAGACTAATGGTGTGTCTGATAAAAACTCTAACTTTTGGATGAATTCTATGACCGGTGGTGATCAGTTCGATACATTTCATCTGGTGTTTCTCAGTTCAATCCTCTATGTCTATAAAACAAATTCCTCAAAAACAAAACTTTTCTCCCCCTTTATGTTTGGGTTAAAACATTTAGAAACATTCAATTGTTTTTCAAAAAAATTCATTTATAAAATATTAGTTATCAATAAATAAAAAAATTATTAAAAAAACATCATAAATGTTCTTAAATCTCCCCATTTAGATTATCTAACAACACTCATTAATAACTTTTTTCACTCTCAGACAATTTTCACAAATCAACTTTTGTAAACAACTCATGTTTTTTGAATTTTACCAAAACAAATCTTTTATTAAAAGAGTGTTTACATACCAGACTAATAGATAAGGTGTTTTTATGAAAAAATACATCCCATGGTGAGAAGAAAATTTTATGCCAATTCTAAGATAAAATCCCCTAGCTTTTATAATTTATCACTTTTATTTTTCTATAAATTTTATTTTCCTCTCCCCCATTATCTGATAAACACAACTTCATATACATAAACTAAAGATAATTAAAAAATTCCTCCATAGTACAAATTTGTTACTTTTTCTTCCCCTTTGTCAATATAATCCAAAGCATGGTAGGGGAATTCCTTATGGGTTATAGGAAGTCATTATAGGAGGATGAACATGAATTTTCAACCTCAACTCACCAAACCGTTATTTTGGAATTGACTTTGTGAAGATATCAATAATTTTATCCTTCATTGAGATATATTCCAACAAATCATCTCTAGCAGCAACTTTCTCTTTTATAAAGTGAATCTTTATATTTATGTGTATTGATCATTAATGTTGGACATGATTTTTAGAAAGATCAATTGCAATCTGATTTTCATATAGTGTCTTCAATAGTGTAGAAGTCTTTATATTCAAATCATCCAATTGAACCTTCATCCACAATATCTGAGTACAAACTTGAATAGTCGCAACATATTCTAATTCCACTATTCCCAAGGTTACTGAACATTGTTTCTTACTATGAAAATTCACACAACATTCACCCTAGAAAAATGTTTCTCCTAAGGTTGATTTTCTATCATTACAGTCTCCTGCCCAATAAATATTAGTATAACCATGAAACATCATCTCATAATTTATTTTTTATAAAAATACTTGTGAATTTGTTCCTTTGACATATCTCAGAATTATCCTTGCTGCCAACATATTTGACTCTTTCAGATTACTTTGATACCTAGAACACAAATCTATATCATAAAAAATATCAGGCTTGAGGTTATAAGGCAATGTATACTTCCTATCATCTTCCCAAAGTCTTTCTAATTCACACTTTTTCTAGACTCATCTTTACTCATCTTCATCCTCACTGAGATAAGAGTAGAAACGTTTTTATATTCTATAATTCCAAATTTTTGTAACAATACCCTTGCATACTTTTCATAAGATATGAAAACATATTTTTCCATATATTTAACTTGTAAGATATGGAAGAAAGTTAATTCTCACAACATTGATATTTCAAAATTCTTTTGCATTTCCTCAAAAAATTAGTTAAAAAAAATTCTTCAACCCCAGAAAAGATTATATTATCCACATGAACAATTACAGTTAGAGTTCCAAAGTCAAAATCATTGATATATAAGTTTCTGTCAACTTTTCCTTTTGAAAAAATCATCATTCTCAAACAATTTTCAATCTTCAAATACCATGAATGTGGATTTTATTTTTTCCCATAAAAATATTTCTTCAATCTAAAAACATTGTTTTGATCCTTATCATGTAGAAACCCAAAAGGTTTCTCATTATAAACATCATTTTCAATTTATCCAAATTTATATCTATCTGAAACACTTTTTAATTTTGATGATCAGCCACTACTCAAGACATTATAATAGTTTCTAACCTTGAAATATGGTAAACGTTTTTAAATTATCTAACTTGAAAAAGATTTCCACTAGTTCTTTCTCCATTTGTGATAACTTTTCAATGTTTCACACTTCTGATAACACATGAATATTTTCTGAAAATAACTTCTTTTCCATCATCACAAAGTTGAATTACACCAAGTAAATTATGTTTTATCACATCAATAAATAAAAATTCCTAATATTTCAACTTTTCTTCTTTAATCTCATTCATTCTGATTTCTATGATTTTTAATGAACTATTATTCCCAAAGGTAATAGAACCTCCTTCATGATTTTAAATATGTTTCAAGATTTTTAAATCGCCTATCATGCATGAAGAACAACCACTATCAAGTATCCATGGTTTGTTCATTTTTACATTCTTTCAAGGCATCCTCAACAAAAAAATATTTCCTCAACTTTATTCATCCTAGATTACTTTTCTTTATCTCCAATAAGAAACTTGTTATAGAAGGAGTTTCATAAATCTATCGACATGATTAAAAGCCAAATCACATCTTCCATAAACTTATTCCAGACATATAACTTGATTTTTTTTGGAAAGTTTCTAAATTCTTGTGATTTTTATTTTCTATCTTCGTATGTGTTTGGAAAGTTATTAATTCTAATTTCACTATTTCTTCCAATCTATTAAAATATTATTTTGTGAAGTGATATGTTATTCCAAAAATTGTAAGTCATGTGCCCATAAATTCTATAGCACCAATAGAATCCATCAAATCATATTTTTTTATTGAAGTATTATCTTTCTCTGTAAAAAAAATTTGAGGTTGGTAAATACTTCCTACCCTAACATACTGTGGGTGTATACCATATTTCCTTCTAAGTGAGTTTTAAATTTTGTATATGTGACAGGTTTATCACATTATTTCTCCACCCAAACAATCCTATTAATTTTCTTATCACTTGAAATGTTAGAAAAAGTATATGAAACATTATTTTTGGTCAGTGAGGAATTCAATCAATTCATTATTTGAGATTTCACAACAAATTTATAAGTCTTATAATTTACTACTAATGATTTGTTAATGTTTTAATTCTTCTTTATCAAGGTATTTATAGAATCAAGAAGTTTATATTGAAACTTATTGACTTATTTTTACTTATATTCCAATTTCTTATTGAGATCTTCAACCAACCTTCCATGTTTAGTGATTGTTAGTTGGTAACTTAAGAACACTGGAATGTATTCTTCCTCAGACTTGATGACATAATTTCTTACTTTAGAAACTTCTTCACAATATTTTATCATTACTCTAATTTATTACTTGAGATTTCTGCTTTTCTCAATACATAATATAAGTTATGTTTTGAGTTGATACTCTCTATATGATTATTCACCACCTTGTTCACTATCTAAGGAATCTTTTATTTTATAAACTTTTGAAATGAATGTTATAATTTTTTTTAACTTTCATATTTTGAAGAATTGTTTTCAGTTTAGTATGATTCAACTTTATTACTTATCATATTTATTTTATTTCTAGTAGACTTATTCTTGTGTTTGTTGGATGAATTTTATTCTTCGTAACTTTTGTTTCATTTCTTTCATCAAGGTGTTTCATCAGAATATTCTCGATACTCACCAACTTTATTCTTCGGTAAAGTCATAGAAAAGTGTCCAATTCCACCACAATCAAAACATTTAAGAGTATGTTTACCACCATAATTTCATCTTCCTTTACTATAGTTCTTAGATATAAGAGACATGTTTTTTCATTCAAAATATCATCCTCTTTATCTTCAAAGTAGCAAGGATCATCATGTCTAACATGTTGAATTATCATCTTTCTCATTGATTCAAAATCTATTTCATCTTTAATATTTTTTAAACATTGGAGATTTTCTCATTTCATAAGTAATAATAAATTTAAGAAATTCACCAATAGATAAATCAGCTTTATTTTATAAAGAGAAAATTTTAGAATCAAACCTATCTGGAATGTTTCACATGATTTTCTGCACAATTATTGAATATTACAAGACATCTCCAAAACGTCTAATGTTGAAAACTGGAACATCTATGACTAGGTTCCACACACCAGTGCCTCCAATCGGTCGGTCAGATGACCTCTGGTATGCCTCCCCATTTGTCAGAGGCTATTGATTAGTAGTGAGGGTCTGATATATTGATCACGGGGAGACTTTACCCTCTTTTATCATAGTAAATAAACCATCAAAAAATAATAAACAATATATTAATAACATTTAATCATAACATAAAACAACCAGTATCAGAAGATGGCCAAAAATGAAAACACAATATCAAAAACTAAATAAGAAAATATATCATGCCAATTTACAGGTCAAGTGTCTAAAATGAAACCCAAAATAAAGACATTGAAGACTCCCCCAATCAGGTCCCGAATAGTTTTTGGTTCCCTCATCCATGCTCCATCCCATATCAATGATCTAACATAATGTATTTTCTCTTATCCTCTCTAGAAAGCACAAACATTATTCAGGTACCAATTAGGCAGCCCGAGTAGGGTGTGAGTACAACTCAGTAGGTGCCATGCCCCCTCCTAGAGGGGCCCATGCCGTGACTCCCGAATCCCACCTCAAATAGGCTAGGGGCTAGTGACTAGCACTATGAAGGTGAATCACTAACATGAGAGGCCTTAGCTTAAGTACATGTACAGAAATACACATCTCCAAGCCTATAAAATGATGAAATATAAAAACAACTGAAAACCCATACATTCATACATCTAAATAGCATAACAAGACTATAAAAGGAAGCAATATGAAGTAATTAGGGCCAAATTCAAGCCCACCACAAAGAGTTTGAAAAGAAAAGTACAACCTATATTTAATTATTGGGACTGCTTTCAAAAATCTATAGGAACACACCTCTGTTTTTCTGGTCTCCCTAAGCCCCGTCTGGTCCCGGACCTCCTAAAACTCTATCAAAATTTCAATCCTCTACACAAGACACGATACATGAAGGAAAACCCCATGTATGGGTGAGTATAAAAATACTTAGTAGGACACCCCGAAACCAAAAAATATACAGATAAAACTATTATTTTCCACATTTTTCCTATGAATCTCAATTTTTTAACCCTCTTAATTTGTCTATTTGTGCTTATATGAATTAATTTTAGATTTATGGTGTGTTTTGAGCTAAAATGTGAAATGTGCTTAAATTATGGATTGTTGACAGATTTTTATGTCAAGGGTATTTTGGTCATTAATATAAAATTATAATTCCAAATTGAATGATTATTTTTATAGAATACTTATTTTAATTCCTTTAACTTTTTCTTCTAGACTAGAGGCTTATTCAAATATCTATTGGCCCGAAAAAAAATCAATGATGTTTGGAACTTTTCCGGGCTGACAGTGTGGACCCCACCTCCGTAACGGATGTATAATTCAGGCTACACACCTAAAATGGAGTTGATTAGAAATGGATATGAAGTGGGACACATATATGCACTACCTAAATAAATTTAATGGTGTTTGGATCCCATTGTGGTGGCAAAGAGATGTTAAACATTGAAGGAATCTTCTTGGAAAATTCATCTAGAAAAAAATACATTATCAATATAAAATACATAAATCCCTCTAGAAGAGTCCAATCAATATGAAATTTTTAGGTTTAATGAAAAAGTCATTTATTAAAAACTTTTATGAAGTATGTAATGTGTTAATCATCCATTTATATTGCAAAAAATGTGCAAACTTGAGGAGGAAAATTTCTTCCTATAAAAGGAGGGGAGCTCCCACCTCTCATCTCATCCCATTTTCCATCACATTTATTACAAGGAACCAAAGGGAGATCTCCACCATGGGAGGACGTTCAAAAATATTTCCCTTATCATATTATTAGTTTTTTTTTATTTTCTTTATTTTTTTACATTTCAATTTTAATTTAGATTTTTAATAAATTCATGCATGGTTTTTATTTCTGTGTTTTATTCCACCCAACCACCCTCCTTTATTCTCCATATTTTATCCTTATTTTCTTATTTTCTTATTCTCATACTATCAACCATTACCTATGACCCTAAAAATGATATACATACTCAATCCTTGGCTCATGGGAGGTATGTGTCAATTTCATTTATTCTACGGTAAAATTATTATGTTTTATTATGTTTTGGATGAGAAAGTGTGACGTGGATGGGGGTGGCGATAGCCCAACAGGAAACTAAACTCAAACTCATTTATATTATTTTATTAAATATGTTCCCTCCCTTATACTGAATACAAGCTCTTAATATGACAGAATTGTTCCATTCAGTGGTTGAAATGGCATACGATAGAGCCAGGTCTTGGAAGTTGTCACACTCATGATTGAGTTGTTCCATCAACCTTGATTATAGTAGGAGGGTAAGTAATGATTGCTAAATTCATTCAATATTTCACAACAATTAATATAATAATATTAATTCAAGAATGAGATCTCAAAAATGAATTATCAAATTTTATTTAAACACCAACAAGGAGAATAATGGAACCCACAAACCATCCCATAAATTCAAAAATTCATTATTCACTATTTAAATTTTTTTCATTGCATGTTAGTTTAATATTATAATTTATTTAAATTTCATATCCTTTCTAAATTTAAAAAAAACTATTCAAACGAATTAGTTTAGGTGAATTAAATTATGTGAGTGAACATATGAGAAAGTTCCTCAAGTGAGACAAACCATGTCATCCAATATACAACACTAAGAAAATTAAATTGCTTTTTACATGCCCTATGATAGTCATGCGTCACATAAAACAAAGGAAATACCTTCCTCTTCACACATGTATATTTGTACAACACATATAACATGAATATCCTGATGTACTCAATGAAGACACACATTCTAGAGGTAAGTCACAACCATATTATACTAGTCTATGATTCCATATTGAATATTCCACAATGCACTCACCCAAGTGAACACACTCATGAATCTGATAGCATTGATGATGTCCGTCTAATAGGTAATTCTTATCGGGTCTCTTCATGAGAAAGAGCATGCTAATAATTCGAATAGAATAAAATACAGAGATGAGGATAATTGGCAAGGCCATGGGGTGATACCAAAAAATCAATATGGATTAACCTGCTAAGTAGAGGATTGAATCCCATGTAGTGTTGGTCATGTCGATACCAAGAACTCCTCCTAGGACATGAATATGAATTGAGGATCTCACTCTAAGTCTCTCAGATGGATTCCAACAACTCTATCTAGGAATTACTACTGAAGGGATCATTGTCCCGGGAGTAAAAAATGATTGCATACTAACCCTCATGGAAAAGATAAAGGTAACAAACCCTAACAAAATTTTCCAAGAAATAGAGTACAAGGGATCGAAGACATGTATAAAAGAGTACACAGTATGTAGTAGGGGTCACACTCTATGTCCCTTGAACCTGGGTCTTGCCCATGTAAATGGATCATCTCATCAAACTGTGTCCATGTATTAGTACACACCATGTACATATCCCATTTACTATCACCATGTGCTAGTACACGTCACAATCCTATGCATGTCTTCTCATGTACCAGTACACAACATTTCCTGTGAACATCTTCCAATGTAAAATGCCTGTGTGATTCTTGAGTACATGCTGAGTGACCCAGGTGATACAACATGCGATGTGAATGGGGTCACATTACATGTGATATTTAACGTCCCATGGAAACCCTAATCATAGCTCATGTGGCCCCAGACAACATATAGACTAAGATTAAACATTGTGTTGTTCAGGATTTTTCAGAATCCCATATCTACTCCCGCATTTGATCCAATGCCTCCAAATTTTGATCTGGTGATCGTTTCACCATGAGATTGAAAATCCCAACTCATCAAATCCTTTTTTTTATGAAGAATACATTACGCCATCAAATCTACTCAAAAAAGTAATCAAATTTTAATTCTTTGTTGTGTGTTGAAGAATGGTAAATTGTGTGTCCTCTATCATCTAAATTGCTTTATCTCCATCATCACACCTCTATTAGGATATTCCAATCATAGATATGCGATATCAGATTGTTGCTCCAAGAAATAGGTGCGCAATGATCGATTTATCGAGAATGATCATGACGAAGGATGAATGGGGGAGAATAGAACAAGAACATATTGGAGTAACAAACCTTTATCAATGTTCATTTTTATCTTGATCCATCATTATTAGAATAAAAATCTGAATAATAAAATTAAATATATATTCCCCCATCAAAACCTCATTAAATATATTCATCCCACATAATGATCAAACCACAGATCAATAATTTCATTGATTGATTCATGTTCATTGTATAAATCAAGAATGGGGAAGAATAAAATACAAATACATGCCCTACCTGGATTCAAATCGATCACTAATGAAGAATGGGGTGTGTCATGTTTTTTGGTGAGATCCTTTGAATATTTTTTTCATCAAGCATTGATCGAATATCTTGTCGCCATTTGTCTGAGAGGATTCACTGAAGCTATCTCTAATGTCTCTCCAACGGTTCCAAGGATGTACAGCTAACACTAGTATTTCTCCATAATAGTCTATTTAAATTCCATCAATCACTGAATCTACAAAAATGAAACGAAATAATTTATTAAATTATTTTTTTCATTTCCACGCCTGTGATGACTTTTCTACAAATGACCCACACCGACTAATGTTAAGTCATTCCTAGGGTAAACCACACATTTCGAACTCAACGGTACCATCATATTTTTGATATGGGTACCCGTTTAGAAGTTATTACACTTTTTCCATGAAAAATATGCATTCATTCTATTTAATATATTTTAAACATTTATTTTAGGAACAACAGCCATTGAATCGCACAACGTCTTAGTGCCTGGTCTCACGAATAATCTATATAGAATCCAAAAAAATAGTGCATGGATAATCTAAAGCATTATAGTATACCACCACTAATGAAAAATAAAACAATATCTAATCAATAGAAAGTGTATGAAGTTGTATAAAGTTATAGTTAAAATGCATAAGTAAACAGTTATCACATTATCAATTAATCTTTATTTAACTATATAATCCTTTGGGTTCCCGTAGACACTCATACCTCAATCCCCACTTCATCTAATGTTGGAGGCTGAAGTATGTATGAGGGATATCATATCTTATAATTTCATTATTATCATTCAATACCTACTCTGAAATAATTTGGAGCCTAATATATGTCTGAGGAATATCATATCTCATAATTCCATTGATATCATTATTTAATTCATATTTTTATTCACATGTTACCATTCATACATCACATAATAGATGTCAATGTTTCAATTCATTAATTCACAACTAAATGTCCATGTTACCATTCATACCTTACACATTAGAATAATCTTGTTCACATTCTCTATTTCACAACTAAATGTCGATGTTACCATTCATACCTTACACATTATAATGACCACGCTCCTATTATTTAACTCACAACTAAATGATCATGTTACCATTCTTAACACATAATTAATTCAACAATTAATTATCCACATCAATTCCATTACTAATTCCACAATCATTTAAACAAAACTATTCTATTAATTAATTAAAAATTTAACTAATCACATAAGTAACATTAATTAATTTAAAAAATAATTAATCATATAAAATACATTAATTAATTATATAATTAATTAATCACTTAAATTCTATTAGTAAATTCAATAATTAATCAACCAGACCAATTTTATTACTAATTCAATAATTATTTTATCACATAAATCTTCTTAATTAATTTTCTAATTAATTGAGTATGTAAATCACATTAATTAATTATTCAATTAATTAATCAATATCCACAAACTAAAAATCACATAATTAATTCCATAATTAATTATCTCAATCACAATCTATAAAGATCATAATTATTTCCGCAATTAAATATCTCAATCCTAAAATCTTAATATCTCATAATTAATTCTATAATTAATTATCTCAATCTATAATTCCCAAAACCCCCAATTTCTGATCTCTTCAATTAATAAATTCAAAAAATTAATTAATTCAATTAAGAACCTAATTTCTAAACATCTAATAGAAATTATACAATTACATACATGTAATTAAAGTAAATACATTGAGATTTGAATTATAGAAAAACTACCTCAATTCGTTGATGAGCGATGACCCAAAGAAAATCCTCATAATTTGAGCAGCACAATTATATAGAATGAGATTCAAATTTAAAACCCTAAATCAAGATCAAATCATTCAAGATTTCTTAAATATAGATATAGATCTACAATACTAGATCCAGATCCACAAAAACATGTCTATATCCAACCAAAATAAGAATAAAACTCTCTTTCTAGAACATGATAATAAAGGATAAGAAATAGGAAACCAAGCAAGGTAAGATCCCCTGATAGGGAGGGGTGAAGATGTTCAATACAGGCTTAAAATAACAAAATAAAAAGGTTGTTAGGTCTTTTAATCCATATAGGATTCTCCAAAATCTTGAAATATTATCTATGGTTAAATGGGGATCAAATAGAAGTTAATTGGGGGTTTTGGTGATTAAAAATCAATTTTTTGGTGATTTAAAAATTTATGCATGGTTAGATAGGCAAGGGAGCACAGTTTCTCATAAATATGTACCTAAATGTGAACCTATATTATAGAGGTTCATAGTTTCTCATAATAGGGTGTACATATTGACAAACCATGTGTCAACCATTTAATTACTCTCTTTCCAAGGTTGCACGGTTTGCTGGGAAGGGGCACACAATTAGGGAAAACCATGAGACAACTATGAACTACCCTTATACCTTCATGTTTTCTCAAATTATCACCCAAAAACACCCCAAGGTAAAACCCAACCCAATTACACTAGAACAAGGCCAAAATAAATACCTGAAATTAAGACCAAGTCATCTTTAAGAAAGGCCGGTGTCTTACAATATCACCACCTTATAACATCTTATCCTTGAGCTTCACTCCCAAGAATCTCTAATATTCTGAGTCAAAAATATTAGGACAATGATCCCACATATCTTATTTCCTTTCCCATGTCTCCTCCCACACATTCCCATGTTTCCACAATACACAAACTATAGGCATGGTCTTTCCTCACAACAATTTCTCACTACGATTCAACACATGTATTAGATGCTCTTCAAAGGAATAATCTATCTCAATCTCAACATCATCCATATCATTTACATTAGAGGGTTTGGGGTGATACCAACCTAGTTTTGACAATTAGAAAACATCAAACATTGTACTGTATCTCTGTGGAAGAGCTAATCGCTACACCACTAGCCTGATTCTCTCCACCACCTCAAACGGTCCAACAAACTTGGGTGCCCACATTCCCTGTCTCTGTATTCTATAGTGATTGAATCTAGGAAACACCCAAATGAATACATGATCAGCCTATATAAACTCTAGGTGTCATTTATTTCTATCAGCGTATGACTTCTGTCTACATTGGTTTGTATCCATATATTTCGGAATCAACTGTACATGCTCTAATGTGTCCTACATGAGACTTGGTCCCAACAACTTAGACTCGCTTACCTCCATCTAGACTAGAGGTGGTCCTCATGGCATACTATAAAAAGCATCATATGGTTCCATATATGTAGTTCCCCATTAACTATTGGTATGGGTGAACTCCACTAGTGCTAGGTGATTCTCCCAAGACCCACTGAAGTTTAGAACACAATATCACATCATATCCTCAAGCACTTGTATAGTATGCTCAGACAACCCATCTGTCAATGGGTGGAAATTCATACTCAATAAAACCTACATACCAAGCACCTTATGAAATACTTATAATAATTGTGAAGTAACACACAAGTTTCAGTCTGAAACAATATTCTGTGGAAACTCGTGCAGATTGACTATCACCCAACCATAAAAATATCCCGACTGCTCCACTGATAAAGTCATTCATATATTCAAGAAGTTCAGAAACGTTTTCAGTCTATCCATAATAACCCAAATATAATTATTCTTTTAAGGAATCCTTAGGAGAACCACCACAAAGTCCATAGTCACTTTGTTCCACATCCATTCAATAATGGCCAATGACTGTTGTAAACCTATAGGTCATTAATTCCCGACCTTCACCTACTAATAGGAGTATCATTGTGTCACAAACCATACTATTTTCTTTTTCATTTCCAACCATCAAAACAATCTTTGTAGTTCAAGGTGAATTTTGGTCACACCTGGATGTACCACCCACTTCAACGAAAGAAACTCATAGATTAGCTTGTCTCAAATTATTTTAGGTACGACAACCTTATTCCTGACAAGGATGACCTCATCCTCATCAATGCTCCAATCAAAAGGTGACTCCGCACCTTCAAGGTTTTCCCTCAAGGAAAAACATTATAAATACACATACTTTCAATCATAGATCCATCTAAAAAATCTATACTCCAATGAAACTATTTCGAGAGTCATCTAATCCTAACTCTCATAAACCACAATGTGTATCTCATCCAGAAAATCCATCATCTTCCACACAGCACTAGACTCCTGAACCACCTATGTTTGAGTCTTCCTTCTCAAAGCATCATCATCAATCTTCCCCTTTCCAAGCGTATATGCTGGCTCAAAATTGAATGGTTGTATAAACTCAACCCATCTCTATTATCGAAGATTGAAGTGTCACTTTGAAAATATGTACATTAATCTCTTATGATCAATATACACAGTAAAAAAATTTCCCTATATATAATGTCCCCAACACTTTAAAACATAAACTATTATATCCTACTAGAGGTCATATGTAGGGAAGTTCGGTTCATGGGCCCTCAACTTCAAAGACCCATAAACGAAAAATTCATCTCCTTACATCAACACAACTCCAATTAAAATCCCAGAAGTGTCACAATACACTATGTACTTCTCACCTTACTTAAGTAGTATCAATATTGGTACTGATGCCAAAATCTTCCTCATCTCCTAGAAAGAATTATCACCATCTTATGACCAAAAAAACATTATCCCTTTTTTGTTCAAGCCGGTCCATAATGTTTCCAATCAGTAAATTTCCTAAATGAACCTCTAATAATATTCAGAAAATCCTAGAAATATATGGATATCAAACATCCTCTTGGGATTCTCTCAAGAAACCACTATATGAACATTCTGTACATTTACCAACACACATTCCTCCAAGACGATGCTACCCAAGAAGTGTACCTGATCGATCAAAAAAATTGTACTAAGATATTTTAATGTATAGACAATACTCTCTTAATGTACTTAGGATAATATCAAGATGTTGGTAATAATAATCATGTGTCTTGGAGTGCACCAAGATGTCTTCCACAAACACTACCACAAACTGATCTAGGTACAAATTAATGATTTTGTTCATTAAGTCCATAAACATTACTGGTGTGTTCGTCAACACAAGAAATATTATAATGAAATCATATAGTCCATACCTGCTTCTAAATTCATCCCTTGGTATATCAGATGTCTGAAATCTCAGTTTATGATACCCTAATCTCAAGTCAGTCTTTGGAAACACACAAGCTCCTCTCAACAGGTAAAATAGGTCATGAATATGGGGGAGAGGATAGTGGTTCGTCATAGTCATCTGGTTCAACTTTTGCTAATCAACACATAAGCTTAAACTCATATCAGCCTTCTTTTCAAAAAACACTAGTGAACCCCAAGTAGACATACTCAGATAAATAAATACATTATCCTCAAACTCCTCCAGTCGTGTCTTGAGATCTTGAATATCTTTAGGTTTTATTCTATATGGTGGAATAGAAATCATCTCTTCCTCCGGTATGAGCTCAATACTAAATTACACATCTCTCTCAGGTGGAATACATTAGAAATATTAAGTAAACACATCCTAAAACCTATCCACTACGTGTGTCAAGACATCTCATTTTACACATCCATCATCTAGAAATAAACTAGAAACCTGGGTTGTGATCTCTCTTATTTGATGAGTAATTGTACCTACTTAGAACGCCTCGATATCCCACTCTCCACAGTGAATATATTTGTAAACCTTAGGAGATGTAATGGTCACTCTCTTATGGTAAAAATCAATGTGGGGACAATATTATACTATCCAGTCCAATACCATAATTAGTTCAAAGCCTGGCATGTCTATGATATAAAGATCCCATAGAAATCGATACTACTCGACCTCAAGAGAACACCCCTTGCACAAAAAAACGTCTCATGACTGAACTCCATGAGGTGTGTTTGTAATCAACACCCCACTCATGAACTCCATCACTAGGCTCAAAGAATTAACAATTTTTGTAGAAATAAAGGAATGATAGGAACCAATATCAAATAAGGCACTAGATATCATATAAGATATAAAAATAGTACCTCTCACTGTCAATGGTCCAGCCTTGATATCCACAAGTGTAGGGTGAATAGAATGCAACAGTCTTACCCCACTTCCCTGTGATGCAGTATAAGTCCCATGTGCTGCACTACTCTACTAATATGGGCACTCTTACCCTATAGCTACACATACACTACCATTACTACCTTGTCTAGTAGAACTCCAGATGCAAGACTAATATGCTGCAGAATATCCTCTTCCTACACTCTGACTTGGACTAGTTATACCCTTACTACACATCTATCGCTGGGTCCTATAGAACTTTTATAGATGTCCCATATTTCTGCAAGAATGTAACTATATTGGTGTTTGAGGTAACTATATTCAAATGTTTTCTAATCTACTACACTGGTGATATATCACTCGATTATGGTCCTATAAAAATGATCCCTCTTTTTAGGTACTCTATTTCCCACTTCCCTTGTTGATGTTTTCATAGAAATGCTTCCTACTCACAAAAGTCGTACCTTCTAATAATCCAAATGGAACCACCTTTCCTACACTGGAATCCTCTTCAGGTTACCCATATCTATGAGATTCTTATCCACCACCTCATCAAACTCCTTTAACTGAAAATGTTTATCTTGGGAATTAATCGCACATTTAAAATCATCCTAAAAATTATTCTCTATAGTTATCTCATCCACTACCAATGCTTGGGAAAAGAGTTGCAAATGCCTAAAGTTTCCAACATAGTCTATCACATAAATACTCCCCCAAGTAAACCTCATGAACTCAGCTACTCTCTCCTACCTCAGTATCTCTGGATATAAGTTCTCTAGAAACTTATCCAACAGTTCCTTCCATAACATATCATTAGCCTATACAGTCCACTCCTAAACATACCACCAGTGATTCACTATTCCTCGTATCATGTAAGCAGCCAACATGTCCATCCTCTCTACCGGAGTCTCAAAGTGGTCAATTATAGTCTTTAGGGATTCAACCTAGGAATCATCTCTCTCAGTTCCACCCTCTCCAATAAAAGTGGGTGGGTATTGAATTTGTAACTCCATTTTTAGATCAAACATACTCTTTACGACTCACCCAGGGCCTCTTCCCATGAATTTGATGAAGTGGGAAATGTTCTCTTAGAACTGCTCCCTGAATTCCTCACCTGACACAATTGGTGCCTTACTTCCTAGTACTCTTAGATAATATCTAGTCATGTCCTCATATTATCATCTTAATAAGCACCGTCATAGAGAAATATATATACCATTACAAATAGGTACCTTAGGACACCTTTTACAAAATTAACACATTTAAGGTAAAATACAATATTCCACAACTAGTCATTTCACAAAACCCTACCACATAGTCAAAACCGAGGTGTTATCACTACCCTTAATAATCATACTCCATGATCCTAGATAACAAGGGTAAACACATTCTAATTATTCAATTTTCTCATTTAGACACCCATTTATTCACATCATACATCATTCTACAATCTTTCTCAATTTCATGTTAGGTGCCATTTTCATTTCAATTTCACAAGAAAAGAAAAACAGTTCATGTTCAATAACTTACCCATAACCGATTTTTCTATGAGTTCCTAAAATGATGAATGTCACAATAACCCTATGTTCCTAGAATGATGCATGTAACTCAAATTCTTTTCCATACTAGTCCACGAGTCAAAAATTAAAAAAATATAACATCAATAATCACAACACACAACAAGTGTGTCACCCAAGTTGAAATAATATTTAACTATAACAACAAATAGGAATAACAACAATCCCACCCTGGGTACTTGGGTTCTCCCCCATACATGGGTTAGCTACTCCCATGCATGATATCATAACCAAGGCCCAAATCTTTCAAGTGTCATGTCAACCTTTACCAAATAGTAATACAAAATAAAAAAGAAAAGAAAAATGGACTCTGATACCACTTTGTAATTTTCTGACCTAGGTGCCACACATCGGTGCCTCGAGTCAGTCAGTCACATGACCTCAGGTGTGCCTCCCTGTATGCTAGAGGATACCGAATAGCAATGAGGGTCTAAAATATCGATAATCAGGAGAATATACCCCCTTATATCAGATTAAATACACTAGAAGAGAATAAGAAATGATAACTAAATATCATTTAATCATAACCTTAAATAACTGGTTTCACAAGACGGCTAAAAACGGAAATAAAATATCAAAACTAAAGAAGAAAATATGCCATGCCAATGTACGTGTCAAGGGTCTAAAATTATAGAAAAAATAAATACACTAATGACACCCCTAATTGGGTCCCGAATCATTTCTAGTTCCCTAATCCATGCTATATCCCATATCATTCATATAACAATGAGATTTTTCCATTAACGTATCCGAAAAACACAAAGTCTATTTGTGTACCAATAAGGTAACTCGAGTACGGTGTGAGTTGAGCTCAGTAGGCCACCACCAATGGTGTATAAAACAATATATAGTTAATAGAAAGTGTATACACCTGTATAAATACATAATTAAAATTCATAACTAAATTGTTATCACATTATCAATTAATCTTTATTTAACAACATGAACTCCCGAACTCTCATAGACACTTGTACCTTAATGCTTTCTTCGGCTCATTCTGAAGCCTGAAGTATCTCTAATGGATTTCATATCTCATAATTCCATTTTTATCATTAAATACCTAATTTTTCTCATACCGAGTCCGGAAGTATGTCTGATGAATATCTTATCTCATAATGTCATTGATACCATTATTTAATTCATACTTGAATTCCCATGTTACCATTCATACATCACTCGGTAGAATGACCATGTTCCAATTATTTAATTCACAACTAAATGACCATGTTACCATTCATACCTTACACATTATAATAATCATGCTCCCATTATTTATTTCACAACTAAATAACCATGTTACCATTCATAACTTACACATTAGAATGAACATGTTCCCATTATTTAATTCTAAACTAAAATGCCATGTTAGCATTCATAACACATAATTAATTCAACAGTTAAACATCCAAATAAATTCCATTACTAATTCAACAATTATTTAAACACAAATATTCCATTATTTAATTCAATAATTTAATAATCACATAAATATCATTAATAAATTCAAAAATTAATTAACCACATCATATAAATTAATTAATTCTACAATTAATTAATAACTTAAATTATATTAGTCAAGTAAACAGTTAACTAACCCCACAAATTTAATTACTAATTAAACTATTATTTATCACATAAATTCTCTTAATTAATTCCCCAATTAATTGAGTACATTAATCACATTAATTAATTCTTCAATTAATTAATCAATAGCCACAAACTCAAAATTCCATAATTAATTGAACAATTAAGTATATCAATCACAATCTCAATATATCATAATTAATCACAAAATTAAATATTTCAATCCTCAAATTTAATTATCTCACAATTAATTCTACAATTAATTATCTCAATTTATAATTTCCAAAATCCCCAATTTCACATTTCCTTAATTAATTAATTCACAAAAATAATTAATTTAGTCAAGAACACAATTTCCGAATATCTAATAGAAATTATAAAATAACATATACATAATTTAAATAAATACTTTGGGATTTGTATTATAGACGAACTAACATGATTCGTTGACAAGTGGTCATCCTACAGAAATCCCCAAAATTTGAGCAGCACAACGAAATATAACAAGATCAGAATCTAAAAACCTAAATCAAGATTCAAAAAATAAAGATCTATTAAATATATATATATATATATCTACAATAATTTATCTAGATCAAAAAAACAAGGTATATATCCATTCAAAATAAGAATAAAAAACCCTGTCTAAAATAGGAGAAGAAAGGAGAAGGAATGAGAAACCAAGTAAGATGAGATCCTATTACTAAGAAGGGTGCATATATTTGATATAGTCTTTGAATAAAAAATAATAGTGGTCATGATGAATTTTAATCCGTCTAGGAGGCTCTAAAATCATGAAATATCTTCTAGGGTCGAATAAGGGTCGAATAAAAGTGAAAATGGGGGTTTGAGTGATCAAAAATATAATTTTTGGGTTATTTAAAAGGTCGTGCATGGTTAGTTGGGAAGGGGTGCATGGTTTAACCTAACTGTGAGCCTAACCATGTGACTCTATTATGGGGGTGCATTTTTTTCTCCTAAGAGGGTGCATGGTTTTAAAAACCATGTGCTAACTGTGAAATTCCTCTGTCCAGTGTTGCACAGTTTGATGGTTTGGGGCACATGGTTAGGGAAAACCATCCGCCAACAATGAATTTCTATTCTCCCTTCCAATTTTCTCAAATTTTCTCCCAAAAAACCCCAAGGTAATACCCAACCCAAGTATTCTCAAACAGGAAAAAAAATAAATACAAGAAATTAATCTCGAGTCATCTTTAGGAAAGGTCGGGATGTTACAAAAACAATTTCATTTACTCTCATGAAGTATTCATCAATGGATTCTTCGTCTCTCAATCTTATATCTTGATACGCACTATTCCAAATTTCAATCTTTTCTTCCTTTACTTTAGTATTCCCATTGAATATACTTTCCAGCTTATCCCACATACTCTTTGAGGTTTTGAAACCCATCACCTTCATATAACCACTTTCTGATAAGGACATAAGAATAGAATTTCTAGCCATTCCATCAACTTATATATTTATTTTATTAGTAAACAACATAGGAGAATATTTATTAATAGGTGTAAAACCAATTGTAGTATCATAAACAACTTCCAGACCAAAATATAGAAGATAAATAATCATCTAATTTTTTCATCCATAATAATTTTTCCATCAAATGTAGGAAATCCACTACTATTGATAGAATTGATATTATCCATGATAAAGATTAAATAGGGGAACCTTCCCTATGATACCAATTAATGTTTCAAAGGATTAAATAAAAACTTATAAGGGGGTTGAATCAGTTGGTCACTTTTAGAAGTTACAATACTTTTAAAAAACATAACCATTGAAACCTATTAAATTTAATATCCTTATTTTCTTTTAGTAAATACCCATGCATGAAAATGTAGTAAATCAAGTAAATCACATAATATTTAAAAGGGTTTCCCTTGATGTGAGAACCAACATCCTTTACATAGCCACTCCTGTGGGCCTATATAAATTCTCTATAATGAATAATTGAATACAACTCGTGCCAACTCCCACTTGATAGCTTCTATGTCTCAGTAGAAATTATTATACTAACTCCAATCACCATACAAATTTTATTACAAAAAATTGAGCGAAAAAAATAATAAATACTTTCTTAAAACATATCTACAAATTCTCTATCTGGAATCATCAATCCGATGTGGAAAAGCCTGATTCTCTCATTCCAATAGGGATGGGTTCAATGGACTTAGTCCAATGAATTTAGTTTAATGGAAACATTACGATGAAATAATTCTCAATATATATTCCTCAAAATCTTATCAAATTCTCAGTCAGATATTCCTTAGTCTTGTAAACAAAACATTAAAATGTCCAACCTTATAATGAGGTCTCAGTACAAAAAGATAAAATTGACATGAATTCAATAGTGCTCCACCTTTTTCCAATCACATAAAAAAGATGTAAAGTACGAATGTATTGTGCTTCTATTAATAGCAATCCCTGAAAGACAAAGGTAGGAAACTGGAAAACTTTTCCAACTTAATTAAATTCAAAAACATCAATATCTAAGGATATTTGAATTTGAATTTTTACCACTTAAACTCATCAAAAATATGTTGAAATCTTATTGAGTCTTATTTTAATTATTATTATCAGACTTCCTAAATTTTCTTCAGTATGATGGAAATTCAATAGCTCATTATGATGTAACATACTTAGCTCATTAGGATAGAATTTCTCAACTCATTATGATGGAACTTCCTCATATCATTCTGAATTGACTTTCCTCATCAGAGTTAGTCTGGTTGAATTTTTACTTAGAGTTAGTCTAATTGAAATTTGTTCTCAAAGTCAATCTTGATGGAATTTCCTTCTCAAAGTAATTATGTTGACTTTCCTCCTCAGAGTTAGTCTGATTGAATTTCCTCTTCATAGTTAGTCTGATGGAACATCCTTAGATTTAGTCTGATAGAATCCTCATAACGATGGAATTCTCTTTACGATGGAAACTGCATTCTGCAAATTTGAAATTCTCCAAACCTCACTAGCTATAACTCATTCATACTTCTAAAAACTTCGGTTCTCTGTACTTCTGGTTCTGATGCAAAATTTATCTTTATTCCTATAACTAAAAAATCTTTATGAATCCTCCATTTCTTCAAAAGTTTTTATCATGAGAGTTTTGATGATTTATGATTACTTCAAGATTGGAAAAGAACATTCTGACTTACAAAGGAAATTTTTAGGACTTCTATTACTTTCAAAACCTTGTTTCTTTTCAACCAAAACACAATATAAACTGTTTCACAAATTATCCCCCTTTTCTTCATAAGTACTGTATCACAATTTTTATAGACAATTTAAGATATTTGAAAATTAAAAACTAGAAAATCATCGCCTGACTGAAGTTTAGAAAGTTCAAAACATTCTAACTCCTAACATCACTATCTTCATTCAAACTCTTCAACAACATTCTGACTTTATAACCAGCACTGAGTCAAATGAAACTTGAACTTCATGCTAATGGATTTAATACCAATGATGTGTCTGATCAGCAACTTTTTTATTCTAACAACTTATCCAATCGGTGCTATACATTTTGATACTTTTCGTTTGGTGCTGCTCAGTCTGATCATCTATATACAGAAAACAACTTTCTCTAAAACAAAACTTTTCTCCCAATTTATGTTTTGGTTTGAAAATTTAGAAACTTTCACCAGTTTTTCAAAAAACATTATTTTTCAAAAGATTAGTTTTATACAAAAACAAATTTTTTTAAAAAAACATAATGAAGGTTATTCAGTATACCATACCATTTATATTTTGGAAAGAAATCTATGTTTCCACACTTGAATTTTTGGTTTGGAAAGCGTTTTTAAGGACTATTTTAGGAAGAAACATTAACCTTGAGGTTTAGAATGTGACATTATAAGATAACTGAAAGAAACAATGGGATATTACCAATATGAACACTTAGAAAGTAATAGTGGAAACACATTCCGTATTCCTTGAGAGGAAAAACATATCTAAAAGTGATGATGGGATGGAGATAGAATTAGATGATGTTGAGACTCATAGTACATAAGACTTGTCATAGGAAAAGGTTCTATAAATCCCTATGTGAGAAGAAACTATTCTAGAGACACAAGTAATGTGTGGGGGTACAAGAGAGGTTAGAGAACCAGAATGGTATGGTTTTCTTGTCACCAAGGATGGTGACTAATTATTAGTTTATAATAATGATCCTATAACCTAAAAGGAAGCAGTAAGTGGAAAAGATGTTTCCATGTGAAAATAATCCATCAATTCTAAAATGTATTCCATCTAACAAAATCAAGTTTGTATTTTGGTAGATCCTACAATGGATGTAAAGCCCATTGGTTTAATGTGGGTATTCAATAATAAACTAGACATTGAAGGAAAAGTCAATACCTATAATGTATGAATAGTTGTAAATGAATTTAAATAGAATCAAGAAATTAACTGAGATAAAATCTTTTCATTAGTTGTAATGTTGAGATCCATCAGAATTATACTTGACATTGAGGCTTACCGTGACTATGAGATTTGGGAAATGGATGTCAAAACTGTCTTACTTAATGGGAACCATGAGGAAGATGTTGATATAAAACAACCTTAAGGGTTTGTGACCCCAAAGGATGAAAATATATACAAATTGAAGAATTATCCATTTATGGATTAAATAAAGTATCTAGGATATGGAACATTCATTTTTGATGAATCTATAATAGAGTGTGGTTTAATAAAGAATGAGTGTGATCCTTGTGTCTACAAACAATATAGTGGGATTGCATTCATTTTCATAATAGTATATGTTGATGAAATATTACTTATATTAAATCAAATAACAGTCTTACGGTTTTTTAAGATGTGGTTGAATAAATACTTCTCTTCTAAGGACTTGGGTGAGACATCATATATATTTTGAATCAAGATATATCATGATAGACCCAAGAATTTGTTCAGCCTAAGTCATAGTACATACATTGATAAGATACTTAAGATATTTGGTATGGAAAAATCCAAGAGGGGATTGTTTCCAATGTCACATGGCATTCATCCTTCCAGGAAAATGTTTCCTCAAATACATGGGGAAATAAATAGAATGGAAAGGATTTCATATGCATCAATGATTGTGCCATTCATGTATATTATGATATGTACTAGGATAGACGTTTCCTATTCATCAAGTGTAGTAAGAAGATATCAAGATGATCCAGTTGACCTCTATTAGATGGCAGTCAAGAGTATCGTTAATTATTTGAGGTGTACTAAGGATATGTTCCTTGCTTATGGAGGATATGGGGAACCAGTCATTAAAAGACATAAAGATTATAGTTTTCAAACTTTTCAAGATGACATGAAGTCACAAATGAGATACATATTCACTTTTAATGGAGGTATTGTGAGGTGGAAGAGCTCAAAAAATGATATTGTCATTGATTTTACAGTAGATTCCAAGTATATTGTGACTTCTAAGGTATCTAAATAAGCATTATGGATGAAAAAAATCATTCAAGATCTTGAATTGGTATATAATAGTAAATATCCTACTACACTCTATTGTGATAATATTGTAGTGGTGTCTCTCGTAAAAGATCCAAGTACACATCAACGGACGAAGTAGGTAATTTGGAAGTATCATCTCTTGAGGGATTTTTTATGATAGGTGAGGTTTTAGTGAGGAGTATTTCTATAGAAGAAAATATATCATACCCATTGACTAAAATCTTGAATCACCATAAATATAATTTATAAGTGAGTTCAATTGGATTGAATGTTGTAGGTAGTTGGATCTAGTCCTCATGGGAGTTTCTTAGAGTTGGTGTCCTAGGATTAACTATTTGTACTTTAATTACAAGTATGTTAGATATATTGAATATTAATAAAACATATTATTAGATATTGTCCATTGTTCTGTAAGACTCTAATGTAATAATGTCCTAGAGTATTTGTAACATTGATAATGTCATATCAGTTCTCTATTATATTGAGAACCTTGAAGTGTTATGATGATATTATTAAAGAATGTTCTTCTCTTGGATAATGTACTATGATGGGACACATTGTTCATAGACTGTTAAGTGAGAGCACTCATAAGAGGATGAGTCTTATTATCATGAAGTTCTCACTTGGTAATCACGAATATGGGATATTATGAGAAAGAATCACTGGTAGGAATTCCACATATTTTGGTGTCATCAGATATTCCTATATCCGAGCATGTGTAATGGTACTTGGACTTTAAAATTACCATTAATGAATTTTATAACACATGCAATTAAATTTTATGATGAAACCCATGACGACATATATTCATGGTAAGTTAGGTTACATTGTTCTTGTCATGACTTGAAAGTCATTAATGAATAAGTTAAAGAAGGATTTATCCCTTCTATATTTATGGAAGCTGATATCTCATCCATTTGATTGAAATAGAACAATTGCATTAAATTCCATGTACATGGTGTAACGATGTGTTTATTTTAGATATTTAAAGAATGATGTACCAAGAAAATAGGTTAGTGACATATATGGGCAACCTGATTGATGAGATATTATGATAAAGGGATTATATTATATAGTGAGTGTTCATTTTCTATTTTCATCATTTCAAAATTAAGTTATTTCTCATGGGTGCCTTGACTCGTTTCTAGATAGTAATTTTGGACATCAGGCAAGATCTCATGATGCCAATTAAAAAGGATCCTAGAGGGTCAAATGCTAAGTGTTTCTAATGATCTTGATTAAATGAAATTTTAATTTAATTACTTCAATTAATATTATTCTCAAGACTGAGGTATAATTTTATTCATGTTTTATTGATAAAAAATATATATTGATTAATGAAATATTTAAATTAAATATTTATTTAGGTGTTTAATAAATAAAATAAGAGTTTGAATAGACCAAGACCATGTCTAATAAATAATATTAATTAAAAAGATGGTTAGATAATATTTTTCGATGCTCAAATTGGAGCGCACCGTATAATAATAATAATAAGAATATTATTATTATATAGATTGAGGTTTATTAATGGTTTTAGTATTTTTTTAAGGGCTATAATGCAATAAAAAAAATCCTAACCTAAAATCTACCCTAATAAATAGCATGTTATGGCTATTGTGAAGGTATTTGAAAATAGATAATTGTTTCAAATAATGAATTTTATTTTAACTCCTATATCACTCTCCCTCTCATGAAAAATAAATGTTTGAGGGATTTATTCAATATTAAAGAATGAGTGATAAATATTGAACAACCCAAGACATTTTATTCCCCACACTAGCACATAGAGGTCGTTTAACATTTATCGGATATCAACGGAGCATGTGTGAATTTTTGCTAGAGGGATTCCATTCTTGGATCCTCATAGTGCAATGAAGGAAATTTGAAAGGGTCTTTTCATATGATTAACATTATTAATGAAGAAATATTCCTAAGATAAGGTAATAATTATTTATGACATTAAATAAATTAATTATAAATTTTATGTTCAAGATCCTCACTCTTGGTTTTGAGCATATAAATTTTTAAAGAAATTTTAATATATTTCCCACCACCACATGCTTCCACTACTCCCGGAACCAACATAAGGATACACTTTTCTAGATAATTTGGCAGTATGGATAGATCCAAGAGGAGATGTGGGAGCAGACGTCCAATGTTCGAGCTCATTGGATGTCGAGTAGTACGTACACACAATTCCAAGAAGTATGATCACTAGTCTCATGGCCATATATTGATTACTTTCAATATATTGACATTCTATTCAACATGGAGTTGACGAAAGTACAGTCAGGGGTTGTGGAAGTTTGGTTAACGCACAATCACTCATTATGTGATTTTAGATTTTATGATTTATTTTTCATTTATTATTATCACCGAATACACTAGTTGAACATGACCACAGTTGTTAAGGATGTATTAGTGGTGTCTTATTGAATTTTATTACTCACACCTTGCATAACAATATTGATGCACATTCAGACTTTATGTTTAGGGATTTGGATAAGGAAAAGGGACCTGTGGCTGATGGGTGAGGAAATGAGAATGGATATGGTAGTATATCGAGATGGACTCCAGAGGAGCCTGATGTTTTATTTATTTATTTATCGTTATATTATTACTCTAGATTGGATTTCCACTTTAGAATCCCATTTATTATTGTATGTCATGTATCTCATCGGTAAGTTTCCACATAATTACTCTAGTTTCTATTATATTGTTTATTATGTATTATTTGTATTACTACATGATACTATGGGTATAGTCTACCCACTAATGGACATAGACCCCCACTGCTTGTCAGAAACCACTTGTTTGTGGGGAGGCATATATGAGGTCTTGTAGCACTCTAGTTCAAACCTAACATATCAGGTGAAGGCATTACAAAAAACATTAAAAAAAGACTCCATACTACAAAAAATACCATTATTAATAGTGGGTTTTTCTTCTAGTGTAAGTAGTTTAAACCTTTTCCTAATTATTTAGTGGTGGTTACTAAAATATTTCTGTATTGCATGTTCGTTGGTCATTTCACAATAGTTTGATTCATTTAGTGATGGGTTTTATGTGATTTTTTTTTGAGAATTTAGCAATCATTTTCATTTTATTTGACGGTGATTTTTTTAAAACACTTGAAAATAAAATAGATAAGTTGAACCTAAAAACTGATATATATGTCAGTGGATTTTAGGTTTATTGGTAGTTAATATTAAGAACTGTTAATTATGATTAAAATTCATTTTTTAACAGTGGTTCTTAAAAATAACCTCTCAATATTTTTAAGAAAATATAATTTTTATAAATATTTAATAAAAAAATATAAATATAAAAACATTGACATGTAATAAAATAAAACAGAAATTCACAATAAAACCATCATACATACATCATACAAGATACATACATAGTTATATACATATACATTCATAGTCATCATAACTTCAGTCAACTGATTACCTCAATCAACCCATACCTCAATTATCAATATATACATATAAAATATGACGAACAACAACCCATGCCCAATATATTCCGACCCCAAGACCTATGTTTCATCCTTCTACCTCCACAACATCTAATCAATTAAAACATTCCACATAATCTCAACAATTGTAATAAAAAAGATAGAAATTAAAACTAAACATAATAAATCAGAATTACAATAGAATCATTGATCAAATTTAAACATACCAAAGAAACTAAGAAGAAGCAACACTACCTTATAAATAATGTCTTGAATAGAATGGTCAACCTCTTTCCTTAAGTTAACATCTATCACCAACAATAAACACCTTAACATTTAAGAAAAGAAATACAAAAGTGAAACGAAATAGAATATATTTATAATGTTGCATAAAAAATTTGTTATTTTGTTAATCAAACAGAAGAAATTTTAACATAAAACAAATAATATACCATGAATTTTTTTTAAAACATTAATTTTCCTACTTAAAATATGATTCAATACTTGAATCTAAAAAGGGATAAATATATAAAATTATAATTCATTTTTAAATCGATGTGCAATGATCTTAAATTTTACTTAATATTTTTTTTAAATAATTCAATATAAAAGAATATAATATATTTAAAATCTAAATCAATGGTGGTAGTTCCATGGATTCATGTCAATATGAGGGTTTTTTCTATGGTTTTTACCATTACACGCATGTTTTAGTGTTTTAAAACACTAAAAATGTGTTTATGGGAATCCTAGGAAAACCATCAATCTGAATGATGTGTTGTTAATTAATACATTTAAAAAACCATTCTATAGTCATTATCCTCTAATTTCATTGCAATCTGATGATGTTTTCCAAGTCTTAACCCCCTGATGCACGCTTTTAAAGGCTTCAATACCATTAAAAACTATTTACAGAGCCATTGTGACCACACTACATGTCAAATTGATGTGTTTTCTACACTTAAAAATAAAAAATAACACAATGGTGTTGTTCCATTGATTTCACATCAATTTGAGGTCGTTTTCTTTGGTTTTTATTGTTACCTACACGTTTATGTGTTTTTAAACACTAAAAACCTATTTACGAGCATCCTAGAATAAACCTAACTTGAAATGACATTATATCGATTCCTAAATTTCAAAAATAAATATATGGTCATTTTCCTCTGATTTTATGGTAATCTAATGATGTTTACATATTTTTGACCCCCCAATACACGTTTTAAAGGCTTCGATACATTTAAAAACTATTTATCGATCCATTTTGACCAGAAAACACACCTGATTGACATGTTTTCTACAATTACATGTCCAAAATAACTTAAGGGTTGTTTTACCATGATTTCACATCAATATGTAGTCTTTTTCTATGGTTTTGACTATTACACGCATATTTTAGTTTTTTAAAACACTAAAAACATGTTATAGGAATCCTGGGCAGACCGAAAGTAAAAATGATGTGTCATTAATTATTAATTTAAAAAAATAAATATTTGGTCATTTTACTATGATTTCATAGAAATTAGATGAAGTTTTCATGGTTTTGACCCCCTGATGCATGTTTTTAAAGGCTTTGGTACCTTTAAAAACTATTTACCAATCCATTCTGATCACACTACACATTATATTGATGTTTTTTCGATGTGTAAACATAAAAATAACTAAAATATAGATGTACCATAATTTCATGTCAATTCGAGGTCTTTTTCTATGGTTTTGACCATTAAAACCATGTTTTAGTGTTTTAAAACACTAAAAACGTGTTTACAGTTATCCTAGGAAAACTATAACTTGAAATGATGTGTCGTTAGTTATTACATTTCAAAAATAAATATATAGATGTTTTACTTTGATTTCATGGGAATTCGATGATTTTTTCCTAGTTTTGACCCTCCATCACATGTTTTTAAAGGCTTTGAAACCTTTAAAAAACTATTTATTAAGCCATTCTGACCACACCACTTATTGGATTGACATATTGTCAATGGATATACATCGCAAATAACTCAATAGTAGTTTTCCCTTGATTTCATGTCAATATGGATTAATTTTCTATATTTTTTACCATTACACACACATTTATGTGTTTTAAAACACTAAAAATCCATTTCAAGATATCCCCGAAATCCTGTAACTTAAAATGATGTTATCTCAGTTCATAAATTTCAAAAATAAATCTATGGTAATTTTTCTACGATTTCATGGAAATATGACAACATTTTTTTGGTTTTGACCCTCGAAACATGTTTTTGAAGGCTTTAGTACCTTTAAAAACTATTTACCAGGCCATTATGACCACACTTCACATCAGATTGACATTATGCATACACATCAAAAATAAAATAATGGTGGTTGTCCTATAATTTCATATAAATCTGATATTTTTTTCTATGGCTTTGACGGTTGCATGTTTTATTCTTTTAAAATACTAAAAATGAATTAATGGGAATTATAATAAAACTATAACTCAAAATGACATATCATCTATTAATAGATTTAAAAAATCCACCTATGGTTATTGAATTATGATTTCATGGAAATCAAATGATTTTTTCCTGGTTTTGAACCACCACCACTTGTTTTTAAAGGCTTTTTTACCATTAAAAACAGTTTACTAAGCCATTCCAACTACATCGCACATCATATTGATGTGTTGTTAGTGAGTACATGGGAAAAATAACTAATTGTTATATTTACCCTGATTTCACATTAATATGTGGTCATTTTATCTTTTTTTTAATGTTACACGCACATTTTTGTGTTTTAAAACACAAAAAAACACATTTACAGGCATCCCAAGAAAATAATAACTCAGCATAATGTTCTATTGGTTCCAATATTTCAAAAATAAATCTACGGTTGTTTTACTTTTATTTCATAGAAATATAATGATGATTTCCATGTTTTGACCCACATATACATGTTTTTTACGGATTCAATATCTTTAAAAATCATTTACCAAGTCATTCCGACCACACCAAATGTTAGATTGTTGTGTTGTCTATGTGTAAATGTCAATAATAACTCAATAGTTAATTTAGCATTATTTTACATCAATATATGTTATTTCTCTATGGTTTTCACCATTATATTCTTTTTACTCTTTTAAAACACTAAAAATGTGTTTATAGTCATCACAAGAAAACCATAAATCATAATGACATGTTATCAGTTCCTACATTTCAAAAATTAATCTATAGTCATTTTTATATAATTTCATGGGAATCTGACAATGTTTTCTTGGTTTTTGACCCTGTGACACACATTTTTAATGGCATTGGGACCTTTAGAAACATTTAACCATACATTCCGACCGCACTATATATCATATTGATGTGTTATATATAAATACAAATGAGAAATAACTGAACAATGGTTTTTTCATGATTTCATGTCAATATGAGGTCTTTTTCTATTATTTTGATTGTTACATGCATGTTTATGTTCTTTTAAACACTAAAAACCCACTTATGAACATTCCAAAAATTATTGTAACACATAATGACATATCGTTGGGTGCTACATTTCAAAAATCAATAAACAAATTTTTTCCTTTCTGGTTTTATGGAAATATGCTGAAATTTTCTTAGTTGGGACACCCCGACACACATTTTTAAAGTCATTGATGCCTTTAAATTTTATTTACTAAGTACTTCCAACCACACCACACGCCGGAATGATTTTTTTTATATGATTATGTGTCAAAAATAATTGAATGGTGGTTTTATTATGATTTCAAGTCAATCTGGGGTTTTTTTCTTTGGTTTGGAATATTATACAAGTGTTTTAGTAATTGAAAACACTAAAAATGCATTTATAGGAATCCCTCTAAAACTTTAACTTGGAAAAACATGTTGTTGGTTCCTACATTTTAAAACATATCCATGGTTTTTTTCCTCTAAATTCATGGAAGTCCAACACCATTTTCTAATTTTGACCCCCTATCATGCGTTTTTAAGGATTTAGTACCTTTAAATACTATTTACTAAGGTATTTTGACTACACCGCAATTCTAATTGATATTTTTTATATGATTACATGTCAAAAATAATTCAATAGTGGTTTTATCATGATTTCATTTCAATATGATATCGTTTTCTATGGTTTGAACCATTACACACATGTTTTGGTGTTTTAAGACACTAAAAATACATTTTACAAGCATCTCAGGTAAACTAAAACTTGAAATGATGTGTCATCTATTCCTACATTTCAAAAATCAATCCACATTCATTTTTCTCGGATTCTATATTGATATGGAATCTAACTCCTAATTTTGACCCCCTTACCCACACAAAAATGTTTTTAAAGGCTTTGGTACCGTTACAAACTATTTACTATGTCAAAACTTAGAAAATGAGATGAATTATTTTCAAAACTTAAGGATAACAGTATATAATTTAATTTTTATGTGTAGGAATTAAACACACGTCAATCTGGCACAAGATGTTGTTGGTATAACTCGAAGTGCATGTTTTCAATATAAAAGTGTCATTTTAGTTTTATTTAAGGATGTTGTATGTGTTCTTTAAAAATGTGTGAATGATCTATGAAATTTAGAATTTACCTTGATAGGATAAACTATAAGGCCTGAAATTTCCTTGGGGATCATTCTAGGAATCTATTGAAATATAAAAACTAAATCATTTTCCATTTTCTCTCTCCATTGATGTTATGTTTTCCTATTAGATTCATGTTCTCTCACTTTTCCTTTCAACCTTGCAATTTATATTTGTGATTCCCTATCAATAGAGCTACTCGAACCCCCACTAGGTGTAGTAGTAACTGATGATGACTCCCTACCAAAGAAAACTGATGGAGTAGGTTCAGAACCCATCCCCTATATATGTATGGGATTCTCCTTCCCTAAAACAATTGGAACTTCATCTTTTTGGGAAACTGATGATGATTTTGAAGGGTTCACATCCCATATTTCTTGAATTTGAACCTGTTAATACAAAAATATTAACAATTATTTTTTAAAATATTTGAACATCACAGTATTATCCAATTAATATATATTTTATTACTATGTATTGTTATTTCATTACTATAAAAAATAATATTGAAAAATAAATTATAACAACAAATAAGCCTTAAACCCAATTAATTGGGGTTGTCTAGATGTATCAAATCGTGCTAAATTGGCATCATTTTATCCATGTACCCCACCCTATTTAATTGGGTTTAAGGATTTTTTTTGTTATAATATATTTTTCATTATTATTTATTATATTGATGAAATAACATGAAATGATAAAGAAAAATACTTACTGTAACTTCATTGATAGGGTCGTTTACAAAACTGACATCAGATTCCCTATGCACTTTAAACAACATCTATGTATGGCCAATAGAGTAACCTAATTCTTTAGCCTTTATAAAAAATATAAACAAGTTAGAAAATTTTTGACTTATAATAAAATGATATAAATAATAATGAATAACCTACAAACCAAAATTATTCTTTTTCTAAAAAAACTCTAGGATACGCTGATAAGAAGAATGAATTATTTCTCATGATTCATAGTATTTTTTTCAATAATTCCTACAAAAAATAGAAACATTAATAAAAATTAAAATTTTATTTTGTTTATGTTATTATGATACTCTAAATCATGCAATTAACTCATGAGATGCATCTCTGTTAATATCAACAAACGAATTCCATTTCACATGAGAAATTCATTCACACACTTTCTCACACATCTATCATGAGCTCAAAGATATTTCATTAAACTCATTTCATAATATTCCGTTAAAATCTCACCATTTATTTCCTAATTATTTCATAGTGCATGGGCATGAAATAGAGCCTGTGACATCCAAATGAAAAAACATCTAGAAATAAAAAACATAACACTATATAAGTATATTACAAAATTTTATTCATGTCATGTAAATTAGTTATCAAGGAATATTAAATTAAATTACCTTTAATTAAGTATCAAAAACCACTTTTTTCAAAGTTGTTGGAATATTTATTCCAATATTTATAATTAATGGGAATGCTCATTGTATCACAAATAAGCTGCCTAATAATCTACCCATAGATTCTGGAAACATCATCTATTGGAGGCCCAAACTCAACAAATGGAATGATAATATTTAATTTCTTCAGGTCTCATACATATTTCATGTTCATATTTATATGTCTTATATTGTTATTTTTATCCATTTGAAAAATGGATTAAACAATTAATAAAATATATAGTTTTTTACAATGACATACATACCAGTAATAGTAACTCACTGATATCAACTAGATGAAGGGATGACCAAATGCTCTATATCTAGAAGTGAATTGGATGGTGGGATATTAAAATCATCTGGGGAATGGCTGGCTCTTTGGTAGTCTCAAGTACAACCGAATCACTCAGATCCACTGAAGCTGACGGTAGTTATGGTGTGCTCTGAGATGATAACCAGCTAGGATTTTGAAATTTATTTGTTTTCAGCATTATAGAAATTCAATTGGTTAAGATATATTAAATTTATAGAAAATTAAAAACTAATAAATTTTTACAAAAAGAAAAAAGAAAAACTAGAATAACGTATATATGTGTGAACCACTTATCCATGAGAAATTGTAATATATTTTCATTACCATTTTATACATTCAATTATATTCATTTTCATTATCTTCATTATTATAAACCTCCATTATGACGAGTGCTTCATTTTCACCCTTTATTGAATTTTCTATTGTTTCCATATTGTTAGTAAAAAATAATTCAATGTTTTTTGGTTGATTAGGTTCACTATCACAAAGTACCAATTGATCTCCATCACTCATATCATATAATTCTCTCTACTTTAAGTGTAAAAAAACACTAAACTTCATGTATTTCATCATCCACAAGATAAACTATCTTCACATAGGAAGCTAAGACAAATGGATCATTCTCTACATTCTCATTGGTATTGATAAATCGAGGGAAGTTGATAGAATTAAAATGTAATGAATCATTCATTATACCCATATCAATATTAACCCACTTTCATTTGAATAAGACAACCAAAAACTAACCATGATAGTTTAATTAAATTATATCATCCAAATTTCTATAATATCCCCCCTCTGTAAGTGTAAATACGCCACTAATTTGAGTTTTTAAGTCTTCTTCCTAATAAATTGTATGAAACCTAATTCCATGAATATTGTAGTCATCGAATTTCATAGACTTTCTTAGAGGACCTCGAGCAAAAAAAACATAACATCATTTGATATTTCAACATGATTTTCAACATTCATTATCTAGAAAAAAATATATAAACTTTTTGTTTTAGCTTAGACAAAATAACTACATGTCAATAATATTAATATGAGTATAAACTCACCTAAAGAGTGATCCATTTGAAAATCTCTTTATTAACAACTTTTTTTAATTCCATCTCATTTCAAGATCTACCCCTTAATCACTTATTTGTTTGACATTGCAATTATTCAATAAATGGATCTGTAATAAGACTACTGAGCATCATATATCTATGTGCTTAGAGAAACTCCAATTGATTCAGTGTAAAATTTGACTCCTTTCTAATTGGTTATCTAATAATTGGAAATATTGATAACCAGTTTTCTAAATGATAATTAGTGGTGATATCATCAAAACATTAAACATGACTGAATCTAGTCTCAATCCCATCCAAATACCTTAAATAATAGGTCAATCACTCTTTGGATAAGTAACCATTAGCAATATAGCCTTTTGGTTGATATTTATTCATCATATATGATTTCAAATGAGCTATGTACCTGATGAAAAAAATAAGAATCATATAAAAAAATTATGTGATAATTTAATATAATTAAATTCACTAATGAAAATAAAAACAATATCATTGTACCTCTCAATTGGAAACATCAATTGATAATGTTCTGGTTAGCCATGTTTAGAGTCTTCAACTAAATGAACAATCAAATGAATCATCATAATGAATAATGAAGGTAAAAATGACATATACAAATAAAAAAGTTTCAAAACCATTCTTTCTTGAAGTTTATCAAGCTCAATTGAATTTACATTTTGTTTACAATGCTCTTTGAAAAAGGTAAAAATAGTTTATTTTTTAGTTAACATATTACAAAATGCCAATTAAAATAACTATTCCATTAAAATACATGATTTGTGACTTTTTGATCCATGTAACTTTCATTTTTTTTAGTCAATGCACCTTGATATTTTACTTGAATATCCATCTTCCACTTGTCAATTCTTTAAAGTTTAAAGGAATTCATCTTTCTATTTATTTTTCATTGTAAAAATATTCTAAGGATACTTTCCATTATCATTTTCTCAAAAATAAAGCTTTAGATTCATTAACTCAAAATTCTTAAGAGCATTATAGCGATCCTTTGATTTACCCTTATCATTAAGCAATGTGAAAATTACATTGCCGCAGAATATTTTCTCAATATTCATTATTTCAAGATAATAACATATCAAATTAAATTCTTAATGAGGAATTTTGAAAAATATACCCTTTATTTTTTTGTTCCAAATACTTCAAATATTGTACCTTTTACCCTTTTCCCCTTCTTTAACAGAATTATATTTTCCAAATTCTTCAATGAAACTCATTAATTGTCCCATGATTTCTAAACCTAATAACACTCTTAGTGGATTTCTCAGTTTAATATCTTCATTGAATTGTGTCTTGCTAATCCTATATTTATGAGAAGAAATAAAGAAATCAATGATGACACATAAAACATCATTTTCTTCTATGAGGTAATCTTTGATGAAAAATATTACAAACTAGACAAGACAAACTAGTATGAGTGTTCCAATTAGATAAATTTCCTAATCCAGGAATGTTAGTAATTGTCTTTATTAAATTAGCAAGTATTTTTAATAGTTTTCTCATTGAATCGTCATATGATTCTTTCCGTCGTCTCATAATTCTCGCAATTATTTGATTAGAGGTTGGCGGTAGACATAAATTCCATTTCTAAGCATTTTATTTCTAGAAATAATCATCAAAATAAAAAAATAATATTTATTCATACACATCTATGGAGGTATATTATAAGGGATCAAAACAACTGGCCAAATATTATAATTAGTTCATAATGTCCAAAATGGGTTAAAACCCTTAGAATCCAATCCGAAATGTGAATTCTTAAGAATTCAAGAAAAATATAGATATAATGAATCAATCATTTTCTATGATGTTTAATATTTTGGATGTCTCATCAGGCCATCATTGGTGTCTTCATCATGTCACTTCATTTCGTATGTAGTCTTAGATTCCATGAATAATCTTTTCAAACATCATATTAGAGGAAAGTAATGAAATAAATTTTAAGGAGTTTTCTTTTTTTCTTCTTCTTGGGGTTGCATTGATTTATACTCTCATTGTTGTTCATTTACTTTCACCTACTTTTATGACATCTTATGAATTCTCCTTTTTCATACTTGTCTCTCTAGAAAAGCATGCAATCATTAAGGAATTCATGTATCTTTGTATAATACAGTCCAAGTTTATTTATGACTTTATTAATCTCATTGAATGATTCAAGGATCATAGATTCCCTAAATTTATTATGATGAAACTCTAAAATCATGTAAAATTCTTTGTCAATAATTTCACAGAGACAGTTTATATGATACAACTTAAGTAGAAAAGAAAACATTGAATACTTATCACACCCTTCATACAGTTCTTGTTGCACGTATTCAACTAATTCATAAAGATCATTTTTTGGTAGTTGAACTTATTATAAGGATTAAAATTCTCAGGGTCAATTGAAGGTTTTTTGATCTATTGAAATCTTGTACATTATATCCTGCAAAGTCAAATGTTTCATTTATCAAATTTCAAACTGAATTCCACTCTGGAGGGTCACTTTCTGTTACATTGATAGGATTATCATTGTTTTGAATTTCTATAACAATATATTCACCATTACAAATCCTACATACATATTGAGTAGAAAATTGCTTCTATATAAAATGATCATATACTTCATTTCTATTTAACCATCACTTGAATTTTCAATCAGGACATACACATTTTATTCTACCATCCACTGATCAGTTTTTAATTACATAATATATTTTTTTCAAACTCTTGTGATAACGAGGTGTGTTTCGAGGTAAAGTAATATAACTTTTATCCATAGGAATATTATTTTCACGCTTCTCCTTGTATATTCAGATAGAAAGATATAAATGGTTAATCAAAAAAATACAATTAAAAGTAAACATCAATTAACGTCATTAAGCTTGGTCACCTAATTTATCCAATAATTATATAAATATAGTATATAAAATCATGGTGAACATACATGTACACTCGGTATGTTCTTACTTAGAAAGTCTCATTCTTGTGTGGAAGAAGCAAACTAAAAATTTAGTGAATAATCAATAAAACTAAATGGTTTCTTATCCTCTAACTAACCATTATCCAAAACTCTCTAAGGCTTACTCACCAAGAATTCATGAGGGATAAATGAATCATACATTTACAGACTATTTATAACCCCACAGACAAACAGGAATCCATCAAATAAATGATTCATGATCCCCATTTATAATAGGGATTAATGACAATTATGTGTATATGATTCCTAAGAGATAAAATTTATCATTTGATTGTAGAATATGATATACTACATAATGATATATCAATCCAATCATACAATATTAAAAAATTACACCTTACCATTGGGGATTACACTCTACGAGAAATGGGCGACAGAGGTCGCCGTTGGGGATCACCATCAAGGAGAAGGGGGTCATTGTGGGGACATCATCAGGTAGCAAGTGTGGTTGGGGTCACGAGGATCATATGTGAGAGTGGGAAAAGGGGTGGTCTCCATATATGATGAAGGGTGATACATCATGGGTAAGTGGGGGTAAGGGGGGATAGGTATGTTGTTGGAGAAAAGGGGGGTGAGTGATGGGGAGATGTGGGGTCGACGGTGAGTGGCGGTCACCTACATTGGGGAGAGGTGTGACCAAGGGGGAGGGGCAGTCACCAGTGTCAGGGATAGGTTGGGTAGAGGGTTGGGGGTAATCACTAGCGCTAGGGAGAGGCATGATCGAGAGTGAGGGCAGTCACTGGAATTGGGGAGAGGCGTGATCGAGGGAGAGGGGTGGTCACCGATGTTGGGGGAGGGGAAGGGTCGATGGGGATGGGCGGTCATCAACGTCAGGGAGAGGTGGGGCTAAGGGATCGGTGGGGGTAGGTGGAGGGAGGGAGTCACTAGAACATGGAGAGTCATGATCGAGGTGGGGGTGGTCACCAGTGTTGGGGAGAGGCGAGGCCGGGAGGTAGGGGTGATTGCCGACGTCGAGGAGAGGTCCCGCCAAGGGGGAGGGGCAGTCGCCAGCATCGAGGAGAGGCACAACCACGAGAGCGAGTGGGTTAGGGAATCAGGTGGAGGGGGTGGGGTCAGTTATTTTTTAAAAATATTATCAGCATTTTCATTAAAACCGCCACTATACTTAAAATATATTTAATATTGTTTTTTAGTAGTGATTATTTGAACTTCCACCAATAAAATTTCACTAAGACCACACTTTTTTGTATTGCAAGATAACATAGTTTTACTGAATCTTACCCTAAAAGTGACATATATAATTTTATTATCGATTCTAAAGATATAAAATTCAACAAGAAATACTATCTCTCTAACCTCTGAAAAAATTGGATTTCTTTCAAAAGAATTTTTTCCCACTTTATGAATTTTCTCACCCACAGTATTTTTTATTAGTTTAAGGAATTTATCTCACTACAAGAATTATCACCCAAAGGAATTTATTTTTTACATTAAGAAATTTTATTTACACCTAGATGTGATAAAGTATGTACATGAAAAACATCATATTATATCTTTATATTACATCAATGAATTTTGAAATGAAATCATGGAATCATTGTATAAATGTAAAATACCGAACCCGGATGTCACTCAACTGTGCCCCAAGCCCGGTTGGCTACATGGTCTCAAGCACATCTTCCCAAATGCCAGAGGATTATGACTAGCAGTTAGGGACTATGTGAGTCCTTTGGGAGACTATACCCCAATTCCCATAATTTTTCACAATAGAAGTCAGTAAAATTAAATAGTTGAAGCAGATACAATAAGAAAACAATAGATAAAATGGACAAGTAAGACAAGAATATGTAACAAACTAGAAGTGTCTCATATACCATGATGCATATGATACATGTATCTAGAAAATATCCAAAATAGGTACAAAGATATATAATAAAATACAAGTATATATAATCCAAAAGGACTGAAAAGTTCCCCCGTATCATCACAAGCGTCATCTTAGTCCTATGCTCCCATGCTCTAAAACAATGATCAAAAAATAGTTTTAGGGAGCTCTCTGCTACTATAACCTATAAATATATAATCAATTTGGGTCCCCAAGGAGGCCCAAATAAGATGTGAGATAAACATCCCAGTAGGTTTCCACCTAAATATCTTTACAGTTCTAATAAGTACTATGAAATATGCTAAACAAGTGAAAGTAAGTAGTAATGTAAGTGTGAAATCCCAAGGCATATAACTACTGCAAACAAGTAAAACTAAATAGCCTCGTGTGGCTCCCTACAACAATTTTTGGCTCCTAAAAAAGCATCTACAAGAAATATAAACAAAAAATAGAGCCTTTCCACAGAACCATCAATATCATGTCCACACGTCCTTACCATATATAGAAAACTATATAAAAATCCCACAACCATGTCGTACAACCACAATCATATATCCCACAGTCATGCCTTATAATGAGGCGTAGATCCTGAAGGGCTAGATCTATGGTACTTAAGACCAAGGCATCCTCTTCGAGTCTCAAGAGAATCTCGATGGAAACTTGTCATAGGAACTAGTTGGAATCCTAGGAGGATGTGTACCAACATGTCCAATGTGAGTCCAAGATATGTGGATCCAAGGGGTAGCAAAGCCTAAGGCATGTCATGGAATAAATACCAAAGGTGCATAATCAGCCAAGGTGTCCACTACCGCTTTCCATATCCCTGGAGATTAATTTAGGGAATCTATGTAAATCATCAATCATTCCATGGCTTTAACAATCTCAAACCATATGAGTCTACCCACTCATATAAACCATTACATTCAAAAAAAATCAATGAGTATACCCACTCATTTAAACCATTAAATCTCATGAGTATACCCACTCAAGTAATCCACTTTCATTTAATCATGTCACATAGATATAACCACCCACTTATCAAAAATTTCCATTTAACACATCACATGGGTATACCCACCTATTAATCATAATTACAAACAAAACTATTTAAGCAATCTAAAAATAGCCAATGAGTATACCGACTCATTTGAAGAATTCCATTTAAGTATTTAATCATGTTAGGCATGGAATATTATAATAACACAAGGTAATGAGTCAAGATATATCCTATGAATGTAATTTAGCCTCATTTAAGTACAACTGGGCTTCATTAAACTAGGCAAACTTGAGGTCACACCCCATGGGAAGTTCATCAATGGTAAAAACCTATGCAAAGGAATGGTGAACCCCATGGGTGTCCTTGGGCTGGTTCAACAACCACAAAAGTATCTCATAGAAGCTAAAGGAGTCCCAAACAGGTCCCACCTCATCAATTTCAGATTAACACTTTAAAATCGGGCCCGTGCGAAAAAGTCCAATGGGTAGAAAAAAGGTCAACAGCTCTAGAAAGCATCAAAAGTCGAAATAAAAGTATAGACCACCTACCTTATCTCATTTGTGGAGTTATCATATAGTATCAAGTCCAAATTCATCCTGGTTGGGAATAAATCTAAATAACACATGAAGAACTAGAAATTAGAGCATAAAAGCCTAAATCCAAACAATGCAACTGTTGTTCTGAAGAATCAAGAATGGCTAAAAAGGAATCAATATCTTACCGTTGTGGTTCCAAAAAAAATGACCGGGAAATAAATGGAATCCAAGTGGGAGCTAGATCTGAAAAGCTAGAGAATAATGTTTTTATTCTTCAAAAGAGAGAAGAAAGGCTTCTGTCCAAAAAATAGAAGTCCCTGCCTCTATTTTTAAAAAACATAGTCGGGCAATTACATGACAAGTAATTTCCTTACATTGTGTATAATGCTCAGTTTTCCATTAATGGGGTAAAACCCTTACTCATTGTGAAATGTCCTAGACAAACCATTACATGTTATGAAATCAGATTATATAGTGTGGAATCCAATTACACATCGTGTAGTTGACCGGAAACCGGTACACAACCTTCTTGCCTATTATTTCCCAAAAACAACCAAACCAGCCCGTGGACCAGCTGAGGGACTAAGACAAAAAAGAATGTAAGAGATTCATACCTTAAGAAAAACCCAAGATCTTACAATCTTCCCCCGTTAAAGAAATTATTCCCTGAATTTCACTCTCAAGTGTAGTCAAGACCCATTTGAAAAAACTCATGTCACTGAGCACGTATGTCAGCCTCCCACTCCTAAGTATCATCTTGTCAACAGTCATGCTTCCATAGAATCTATACCAGAGGAAATGACTAGCCTTGTATAACCTTCATCCTCCTATCAACAATACAAATTAGATGCTCCTTAAAATATGCATCAAATTGTAGCTCAACCTCCTTGGGATGCAAAGTGTGAGATGGGTCCGAATTATAATGGCGTAGTTGTGATACGTGGAAGACGTCATGCATGGCTCATTACCTCTGAGGTAACTAAAAATAATAGTCTATTGATCTGACTCTCTCAAGAATATCGAATGGCCCAACATATAGTGGTGAATGCTTACCCCGTATCATGATCCTTCTATGTCCCAACCTTAGTGAAACACATAAAAGGACATGATCCCTAACCTCAAACTCTTGAGGTCGTATACGGGGATTGACATAAGATTTCTATCAGGATTGTGCAGTATCCATCTATTTATGAATCAACTGGATCTACTTGGAATTCTCCTGCATGATACTAGGTCCCAAGAAAGCTACCTCACCTGCCTCTATCCATCACAAGGGTGATTGGCATAGCCTAAAGTAGAAAGACTCGTAAGGAGACATATGTATCATTTCCTAATAATTGTTATTATAGGAGAACTCATCTAGATGAATGTGTCTCTCCCAAGATCCCCCAAAATCTATGTCACATTCCTCATCATGTTCTCTAGAACTTGTATTATACACTCTGATTGGCCATCAGTCAAAGGGTTGTGGACTATGCTTGGAAGCACCTATGTACCCAGTGCCCTCTTAAAACTCTATAAGAAACGAGTTGTAAAATGGGAATCCCTATTTAAATTATTGTGCATGAGAACTCATGAATTTGTATTATCTCATGTATATAAAACCTTCCAAAAACATTAACATCAAATGTATCCTTGATCGGAAATAAATGATCAACCTTATTGATCTCGTCAACAACAACCCACGCAACATCATTACCTCAAGGAAACCTTAGTAAAACAGTCATGAAATCCATTATGACATCATCTCATTTCCACTTTGGAATAAGTAACTTCTATAAAATCATGGTTGGTCGTTGATGTTCCTCCTTCACATGCTAACAGGTGTAACACCTCGAAACAAAACTAGTTACCTCACTTTTTATACATGGCCATTAGTATTGGTGATGCAAGTCACGGTACATCTTGCTGACTCCAGGATGTACTGCCCATGATGATGCATGAAACTCCCACATCATATCCCCACATATATCCACTGGTACCCAAACACATCCATGGATATGTAAGATCTCATCAACACCTACGGTCCAACTAGGAGGAGGGCCATCACCTTCCACACTCTCCCATAGGACTAGACCCTCTGAATTCTACAACTACCTCATCCTTACTTTATCCAATAGGGTATAGGTCACAACTATGGATGTTAGATATGTTTATCCCTAACTATTTTGCACCTTCATATAGATCATAGAGAATAACACCATATGCTTCCACTCGCTACTTGCCTGCTGCACTGCCTGTATCTGAGTCCACGTGCTCAATCCATCGAACGTTACATTACCTTTACCAGTCATGTATTCAAGCCTGAAGTCAAAAGACTATTGGTACTCCACCCACCTTTTTAGCCTCATATTCAAATAATACTGAGTAAATATATACTTGAGTATTTTGCTGTCTGTATACACCAAAAAATGATCTCCAAATAAATAATGCCTCCAATAATGAAAAGCATGAACAACTGCATCTAGCTCTAGATCATGCATAGGGTAATTCTTCTCATGTGGCCTTAAAAATTGAGACTCATATGCCAAAACTCTATCCCCCTACATCAGCACTTCTCCCAGCCCAATACTTGATGTGTCACAATTAAGGATGGAACACTCGGTTCATCAGCACCATGAAAACTGCTATTGTGTTTGCAAGATTGAATGGAATAACTAGATACTCATATAGACAATACCTACTATGATAGGTTGTACGAGGTATGTTTGTCGGTTCAAAATGTACTTTGAGATATCCTAACCTTATTTCAATTTTCAAGAATACTCATGATCTTAGAATCTTATCAAACATTTCATCTATTTGTGGAAAGGGATATCATTTTTTAATAATTAGCTAATTCAAATTACGATAATCCCCAAATAGCCTAAGATTTATATCCACATTTTTTGAAAAAAGAATAGAAAAACCCCACAGAGAAGTATTAGGTCGGATAAACCCCTTTGCCTTCAAATACTCTAGATTCCAATTAATTTCATACAACTCCATCGTAGCCACCTAGTAAGTATAAATCGATACTGGTGCAGCTCATTAAACTAGTTCAATGGAGAACTCAACCTATCTCTCAAGAAGTAAACTAGAAATTTCATCTTGGAACATATCCATGAAATGATCCACCATTAGAGGAAATTCTACCTGACTCACTCCCTGATCATCCAAAATACAAAATAGCAATCTAGGATGTCATTCTTCCCAACTCATGATGATCTAGTCCATATCAACTCGACTGGACACCCCATTCACCATTGTGAGTAAACATTGCATCCTATGGTGACGTGAAAGTTACCCTTAGGCAATAGTAGAAAATGTAAGATTGATAATATAATAAATATTCCATCCCAAGAATTACATCAAACCCTATTATCTCAAAGACATAAATATCTCAAATGAAGTGACACCCACAAACCTCAAGGGGGTACTCCCTGCACTAGAGCACATCATCCATTCTGATTCCCAATAGTATTTCTAGAATTAAAATTCTTTCAAAATACCACACAACAAGCCCAAGGATTTTCACCATAGGTGCAGATATGAAACTATGAGATAAACCTATATCAAAAAGAGAAGATGTAACAGTAGAAGCTACTAAGACCATTCCTCTCATTATAGATAGTATGAAACCTTGCTCCTCAGGGGTAGGTTGTACATAATATAATTGAACTATACCACGACCATGTGAAACAACCTCACTGCTCAGAGTAGGTCCCCTTCGATGTATAGGAGTAATTGATGTAGGGATACCTTAGTAAAGACCACTATTTCTACAGCCTGATCGACCTGCATTGCTCTAGCTCCCTGCTTGACACAGATCATAGAAACCAACTCCTGAACCTGACATCGGAGCTGACCCCCTACCACTCAAAACTGGAGGGAAGGTCCTGCAAAAAAAATTTCATGTGGCCCATCCCTCCATAAGCTCAGCACTCGACTGGGTCATAGTCATTCTGATTCTTCATGTTTACTCCACTGCCACACTAGTGAAAAAACATTGAGCTACTTGCCCTCATAGCCTAACTCATTCCCATCTCATGGGAAGCACCAAAATGGTGCTTCTTAACTGATGATGTAGAACCACTAGGTTGAGAAGAAACATTTACCTACACTATATCCTCAAAATCCCCTAGGTTCCACTCTACAATTAGTTCCTGATTCACAATCTTAGTGATAGAGGTCAACCTGAACACGTTGACCTCAGATTTGATAGTATGTCTGAGGCCTTCCTCAAAGCATCTTGCTCTCAACAGCTCATCAGTAAGGTACATCAGTGAAAATCTATGAAACTCTGTAAAGTATGTTGAGTACTTTATAACTGTCATGGTTCCCTACACTAGATGCAAGAACTCACTCGCTCACTCTGCCCATAGTGTCTTGGGGTAAAAGTAGTCAAGGAAGTAGGTCCCGAAATCAGTCCAACCCATCTCTCGTAGCCTTCCATCCTGGTTCAGAACATCCCTGTAGACCCCGGAAAACACGTCCCCAAAATTTTTCAAATTCTTCCATACATGATCCAAGATCGTATTCCATTTATCAAGCTTCGATTTGGTAGGTCGTAGGGCCCGAACGGAGTTACGGATTAAGAGTTATGGACGTTTGAAGTTGGGCTGGAAATCTGGTTTGCGAAGCCCATTCGCGGAGCCCCCCTGCGTGATCGCGGAGCGCCACTGAGATGTAATGAGGCGAGAGGCTCCGCAAACGAATTTGACGTTTGCGATGATCCGCGAAGACCCCTCGCGAAGCACTGATGCGAAGCACCGAAGCGAAGCACCCGTGCAGCGCGGTCCCGCGAAGCTCCGGAGGTGGTAACTCTCCGCGAACACATTTGACGTTCGCGTGCCCACCGCGAAGCTCCGGAGGTGGTACCTCTCCGCGAACGAATTTGACATTCGCGAGCGCGCCGCGAAGCTCCTGAGGCGGCGCGGGAGTTCTACTTCGCGGTGCCCCTCTCTATAAATACCCAGCTCACCCCCTTCTCCGGGAGGATGACCAAGGCCACTTCGCCCCTTGGGCGGCCGAGCGGAGCTCGGCAGTGCGGCTCTGCGAAGACATGCTCCGCGAGCAGCTTCCTTCGCATTGCTGCTCCGCGAGCCGAGACTCCATGAGTCTATGCTCCACGAGCCTATGCTCCACGATTCTACTCCGCGAGACCAAGCTCCGCGAGAGCCCTTTGCTCCGCGATGTTGCTCCGTGACGCTGCTCCGCGAGACCATGCTCCGCGAGACCCCTTTGCTCCGCGATGTTGCTCCGTGAGAGACCATTGCTCTGCGAGGCCATGCTCCGCGAAGCTACTTCGCAAAGACCTATCCTTCGCGAGGATCCTACCTTCTCTACCGTCACAGACCCCCATGAAAAATGGAGAGTCGCACCATGAACTTTTCGGGCCGGGATGCCGGGATTTTCCATTGCGCCCTTATGCGCTCCCACCGTCCACCTATGGAATACCATGATTTGATACACTCCTCCACACACCATCAAACACCTTGGGTTGATGTATTCCTCTTGGTTTGTTTCCTATGTCGTGAGTTGAGGTTCTCATCATCAATTCCTCGAGTTCCTTGAGTCGAACCATTCCTCAGGCAACTCCTCCAAACCCAATCACTTGGCTCCTATGCCAGGTTGAACAAGAAAGGGCTGCCCCTTGCATAAGTCCCAACACCAACCATTTTTAGGCACCTTCGGCCTAATAGTCCTATCTACATGACTATAAACTGTAGTAATCCCTATGTGCCGAACATAGGATGCCTCTCGCTTCTAACAAGAGATGCCTTATGATCCTAGTATAAGAAGCCAATAGTCCTATCTACATGACTATAAAATGTAGTACACCCTATCTAACAAATGATAGGATGCCTCTTTCCCTATACGAGAGATTCCTTATGCTCCTAGCATGAGATGCCAACAGTCCTACCTACAAGACTATAAACTATAGTATTCTCCCTATGTTCCTAACGTAGGATGCCTCTTGTTCCAAACATGAGATGCCTTATGCTCCTAGTATAAGAAGCCAATAGTCCTATCTACATGACTATAAACTGTAGTACACCCTATCTAACAAATGATAGGATGCCTCTTGCCCTATATGAGAGATGCATTATGCTCCTAGCATGAGATGCCAATAGTCCTACCTACAAGACTATAAACTGTAGTATTCTCCCTATGTTCCTAACCTAGGATGCCTCGTGTTCCAAACATGAGATGCCTTATGCTCCTAGTATAAGAAGCCAATAGTCCTATCTACATGACTATAAACTATAGTACACCCTATCTAACAAATGATAGGATGCCTCTTTCCCTATACGAGAGATACCTTATGCTCCTAGCATGAGATGCCAACAGTCCTACCTACAAGACTATAAACTGTAGTATTCTCCCTATGTTCCTAACATAGGATGCCTCTTGTTCCAAACATGAGATGCCTTATTCTCCTAGTATAAGAATCCAATAGTCCTATCTACATGACTATAAACTGTAGTACACCCTATCTAACAAATGATATGATGCCTCTTGCCCTATATGAGAGATTCCTTATGCTCCTAGCATGAGATGACAACAGTCCTACCTACAAGACTATAAACTGTAGTATTCTCCCTATGTTCTTAATGTAGGATGCCTCTTGTTCCAAACATGAGATTCCCTATGCTCCATGCGTAAGATGCTCAATGCCATGACTGCAGTGGCATGATTCCAATGCCCCTTGGCATTATCCCTCTTGTGCACCAGTGCATAGGTGAAGGCCTCAATTCATCAGTGAGTTGGGATGCTCTCATGGCCTGACATGAGAAAGACATTACGGGCAGCTTCCTAGCGTAATCCCCATTCACCGTTTCCACTCCATAGCAGCATCTGGGCAGCTTCCTAGCGTAAGCCCCATTCACCAGTGCCGCTCTATAGCGGCACCCGGGCAGCTTCCTAGCATAAACCCCATCCACGATTGCCGCTCCTTAGCGGCATCCGGGTTGCTTCCTTGCGTAAGCCCCATTTACCATTGCCACTCCATAGTGGCACCCGAGCAGCTCCTTGCATACGCCCCACTCACTGTTGTGATCCCAATCAGCGGTAAGCTGTTGACATCCCTATGCAGTAGTAAGCCGTTGACAACCCTATCTAGCGGTAAGCTATTGTGATCCTATCCAACGGTAAGCCGTTATGACCCAATCCAGTGGTAAGCCGTTGAAACCCCCAATCAGCGTTAATCCGTCATCAGAAGAACTACGTGGTCTATGATCCATGTCAAGGCATGGTACGTAGGAAGCCTCTTCAAGGATCAAGCCCGAAACTATCATCATTTTTTTATTTGGGCCTCCATCCTGGAGTAAGTCCCAGCACCATGGGCCGCCTAATGCGTAAGCACCTCTTCGCTTCTCACGGACGCATCCTTTGCGACGTGATCGTCAGGTCCTTGCAACCTCTTGTTTCTCACACCGAGCATGAATCACGTGGGCTTAGAGTGAGCACCGATCCTGACCCCCACCCTTAACGAACTACGAGGACTTTGATCCATGTTAAGGCATGGTACGTAGGAAGCCTCCATGAGGTTCAAGCCCACCCGTCATATATTCACGTCGGGTCTCATTCCTATCCAGCATGATGATAAACTGCCTTCCGGTCCAATGGCAAGCCAGTGCGACCCATCTTAAGAAATACGAGGTCTTTGATCCGTGTCAAGGCATGGTACATAGGAAGCCTCCACGAGGTTCAATCCCACACGTCATCAATTCACGTCGGGTCCCATTCTCGTCCAGCACGACGTTAAACTGCATTCTGGTCCAATGGCAAGCCGTTGCGACCCATCCTAGCGAACTACGAGGACATTGATCCATGCCAAGGCATGGTACGTAGGAAGCCTCCCTGAGGTTCAAGCCCACCCATCATCTATTCACGTCGGGTCCCATCCCCGTCCAGCATGACGTTAAAATGCATTCTGGTCCAATGGTAAGCCATTGCGACCCATCCCATTTGAACTACGAGGTCTTTGATCCATGTCAAGGAATGGTACGTAGGAAGCCTCCATAAGGTTCAAGACACATTGCTCGGTCGTTCATTCACGTCGAGTTTCACCCTCGTCTAGCATGACGTTAAACTGTATGCCCCCCTTGTCCCGCATGACATTAAACTACACACCCATTCCCACCTGAACTACGAGGTCTTTGATCCATGTCAAGGCATGGTACGTAGGAAGCCTTCCAGAGGTTCAAGCCCACCACTCATTGGACCAAGGTCCACTTTCACGTCGGTCCACCGAAAAATCCCCATTTGAACCACGAGGTCTTTGATCCATGTCAAGGCGTGGTACGTAGGAAGCCTCCACGAGGTTCAAGCCCACCCATCATACAATTCACGTCATGTTATACCTACGTCCAGTACGACGTTAAACTGCAATTCCAGTCCGACGGCAAGCCGTTGTGACTAACCCGAACTACGAGGTCTTTGATCCATGACAAGGAATGGTACATAGGAAGCCTCTACGAGGTTCAAACCCATCATCTGGTAGTTCCGACCTCATTCACGTCGTTTCACCCCCGTCCCGCATGACGTTAAACTGTATTCCCCAGTCCGAACTACGAGGTCTTTGATCCATGTCAAGGCATGGTATGTAGGAAGCCTCCCTGAGGTTCAAGCCCAACAATCATTGGCCCAAACCGTCTCCTTATCGGTGTTCCAAGCCCATTTCCCATTGGACCAAGGTCCCTCATTTACGTCAGTTCACCGACACCCACTGCCCGTCGTTTATTCACGTCAGGGTTCACTACCATCCCGCATGACGTTAAACTGCATTCCATCAATCCTTTGAACTACGAGGACTTTGATCCATGCCAAGGCATGGTACGTAGGAAACCTCCCCAAGGTTCAAGCCCGCCACTAGTGGACCCACGGGTCTACGTTCACGTCGGTTCACTGACACCTCCCCAAACTACGCAGACTTTGATTCCCTACCACGGGGATACGTAGGAAGCCTCTTCAAGGCTCAAGCCCAACTTCACCGTCGCCCCTACGATGGTACCATTTCACTCCCCCTCCACTTCATTCATCCATCCATCAACCATCCTAATTCTCACCCGGGTCGCCACATCCCGGTGGGATCATTCCATCCACCTCCTTGTTGCTCCTAGCATCGCATGGGCCGCTTTCCACGTGTAAGCCCCATCATATCTCCGGGTCTTTGTCCTCTGCGGACACCCCGATTCATCACCCTTTCGAACTACGTGGGTTTTGATCCCTGTCCTCTACACAGGGTACGTAGGAAACCTCCAAGAGGATCAATCCCAACCAATGGTAATCCATGGTGTACCCCATCCTAGGGTGCACTCCCCCTGATCCGCCCTCAGTGGTGTTTAGATCAGCCATTACGGTGTGACATCTCCCCTCTAGGGAGTGGACCACCTCGAATCCGTCCTCATTGGGCGTTCTGATCCATCCCCTTGGTAAACCTTTCAGGTGTTCCCTCCTAGGGATATACCAATCTGGTCCGTCTCTATGGGACGTTCTGATCACCGTCATTCCGTCTCCGTAAGACGTTAAACTCACGGCCTACCTCATGATAAACATGAGATGTCTGAGGAAAACCTCGGATGACACGCCTTTGGCGTAACCGTCTCTGCTGGATGTTAATCTTGCAACATACCCTGTGTTAAACACAGGAAGCTGAGGAAAACCTCATATACAGGCCTCGGGTTCTTCACCCTAGAGATGCCCTCCTATGAGGAAGAATACAGATTCCCCTATGTCCACGCACCCAGAGATGCCCCGACACTCCTGATGTTGTCGTCTACTCCGACTGAAGGTCGCTACCATGTCAAGACCCTATGGAAAGTCTTGACGGAAGTAGTGTAATTAACGGGTGTCCATAATGATATGGCACCAGGAATGAGATTCACGAACAACGTATTAAATCTATGAGGGAGACCCGGACTAGGTGATGAGTTATGAGGAGGAATCCACAGAAGGAAGAACTGACATCCCATTATCCCGTTTCGATCAAGGAGCGGACGTCCCTGAACAAGGAACGAATGCCGCCCGCCTTTGGAAAGCTAGAATGAGGGGCAATAGCTGCGCGTCCTCCACGGACGGATATGCACGCGCCCCGACGAAAGCATCGGAAACAATCCCACTAGTACATTACTACTCCATGTATCATATAAGTTGGGAGCTTTACCCTCCTCACAAGAGGTGTCTCAGATGCTCTAAGATAGATAGTGTGGTCTCAAGACACAACTCAGAAGCTTGTGGACCATCATCCCCCAAAAACGTGAAAGGATGTTGCTGCTAGAACACTCATGTCAGCTTCGCCATAGTCATGGTAGGATACGGTTCTCCTTTAAAAGTTTGTATATAGCAAAATAACCCCTTGTGGAACTATACCTCAGAACCTATGTCTTAAATAGTCTATTATACCACAAAAATCACTACAAGAGGATCGACTAGTATCTCATGTCCCACCACCTTCCAAACATGGTCATCACCACCCTCATGGCATACCATTTGAGGTCTTCATGGTGACATGCCTCTTCAATTCCAAACAATCACCTCAGAAAGGAATGATATCAAAGTCACATCTCAAAATCATAGGACATGTCAAAACCCTCCTAAAAACAAGTCATAACACACAACCTAATCCTAAATCCATGACTTTATATAGAACAACCACAACACAACTAGAAACACTACCTCTCACCCAATCAAAATCCAGGTGTAGGTCAAGTCTCTATTTTCCATTTATTTTCATTTAACAGTCATTATTTGACATGATTTAACAAATGGTCCACCATGTTCTGATCCTTGTGGACCCATAACACCACATGATCCAAAATTTTATGACCATATAATCCATACACATCAAATTCACTTTTAAATTTTAATTTAAAAGGTAAGTCATTTTCTTTTTCATAAGGGCCCATACACCTTATAAATTGAAAGATGATGTCACTTCTCTATCATCTCCACAAAATCTATCACAAAATCAATAACTACTATTAGAGCAACTATAATAATAGCATGAGTTAAATAATTCATCTTAAATGGCACGACATAATGCATGCCATGTGATTTCTAACAATAGACTATATGATGAATGAGATGGAATACCCTCATATCATCGGGTTATAAAAAAATAGAACCCACAATTGCATCAATAGTATTAGCATAAATCATTTGTGTCACCTAATGGTGAAATCAAATCAATTGTAATAGTCAAAACCGAAAAATAGCAATTTCATTTATGGTAATTTGGATTTTCTTGAACATGGGTTAGCTACGCTCGAGCATAGCTCATTAACAAATTCCCTTTTCCTTCATATCCCTATCTATTGTCTCCAAACAGTAAATCAAACCAGAAAAGAAATTGTCTCTGATACCCCTTTGTAACGTTCTGAACTCGGATGCCACTCAATAGTGCCCCAAGTCCGGATGGCTACATGGCCTCAAGTGCACTCCTCAAATGCCAGATGCTTCCGACTAGTGGTGAGGTCCTAGTTGAGTTATTGGGGAGACTATTCACTCATTACCAGTGTATATCATAGTGGAAATCAATAAAATTCAATAACAGAAGTAAATAAAATAAGTGGAAAATAAAAAAAATAGATAAGCAAGAGAGGAATATATAACAAGCCATAAGTGTCTCATATACCATGATGTAGATGATAAATGTATCTAGAAAACAACCAAAAAATATACATGGTAATAAAGTACAATACAAGTATCCAAAATCCAAAAAGATCAAAAAGTGTCACAGTAGCATCGCAAGCCTCACTTGGGTCTCATGCTCCCATGCTTTAATGAGGTGATCAACAACTAGTGTTAGGGAGCTTACCCCTACTATCACCTGAAACCATATAGTTTGTTTGGGTCACCAAGGAGGCCCAAACACGGTGTGAGATAAACATCCCAGTAGGTTTCCACCCAAAGATCTATACAATTCTAACCTGCACTATGAAATATGCAAAACAAGTACAAGTAAGTAGTAATGTATGTGTGAAAGCCCAAGGCATATAACCAATGAAAACAGGTTATATCAAACAACCTCTGGTGGCTCCCTGCAACAAGTGGGTGTTCCTAACAAGGAACCTAATCCATAACCTGTCCACATAGCCTTACTCTATAATGAAAAATAATATAAAAAACCCACGACCTTGTCGTACAACCACAATCATATATTCCACGATCGTGCCATATAATGAAGTGTAGACCATGACGATAAGAATCCAATGTATTGAAGACCAAGGCATCATCATCAAGTCCTAGTACCATCGTGATAGAAACTCAGTATATGCACTAGTTGGAGTCCTAGGATCATGTATACCAGCTTTTCCTACGTGAGTCCAATCAATCTATATCTAATGGAAACCAAAGACCGAGACATCCCACAGAATCAGGACACAATGTGAATACTCAACCAAGGTGTCCACTACTGCGTTCCAAATCTATGGAGATCCATCCTTGGAATGTATATAAATAATCAACTATTCCATAAATTTAACAATTTCTAACCATATGAGTCTACCCACTCATATAAACAATTACATTCAAAACCATTCAACGAGTATACCTACTCATTTAAACCATTACATATCTTGATTATATCCACTAATGTACACCACTTCCACTTAATCATGTCACATGGTTATACCCACCAACTTATCACCAATTTCCATTTAACACATCACATGGATATACCAACCCATTAATCACAATTATAAAAAACCCATTTAAGAAATCTAGAAAAACTAACAAGTATACCCACTTGTTTAACAAGTTGCATTTAACCATTAAATCAAATTAGGCATGACATATTATGATAACACAAGACAAGGAGGCATGACATCTTTGACAAAGAAACTTTATATACATATTTTTTATCAAATAATGAGGATTTTTTTTTAATTTTTTAATGATAAAACCCATGTATTTCAATGTTTTATTAAAATAATTGCTAATTTTTATTTTAGAATGATTATGAGAATGATTGAGAAAAGTGCATAATTTTGGATTTTTGACAGATTTTTACTACAAGGGTATTTTTGACATTTATTAAAAAATATAAGTCAAAAATTACTAATTATTTTTTTTATAATACTGATTTTAATTTCTTCAACTTTATCTTTATGACCTAGAGCTGATTCGATGATCTATTAGTCCAAAAAATTCATTGAATTTGGAAACTTTTCAGGGTAGACAGCATGGAGCTCACCATCGTAACAGATGCACAAATCGGTCTCGTCGCCTCTAATTTAGGTTATTCGACCTGGGATATCAATGGAACACATAGGAAGGAATCTAAAACAATTTTGGGGTATTTTCTAAGTCATTAAAGTTTCCATTGATCATTATATATTTGAAGGAAGCTTCCAGGAAATTTCAGCCATAAAAAGTATTCTTCAATGAAAATTCCATACCTCCATAATATGATGTCTAAATGAGCTGAAATGTGGAGGTTGAACGGAAACAATATTTAGGAACAACCTTTATGAAGGATTCTATGTGTTAATCAACCATTTATTGTGCCAAAAATGTGCAAACTTTTAGGGAATAAATTTCTACACAGAAATGGAGGCTCTCGCCTCCATCCCAAATCATCAGCTCGATACCAACAACCAATGAGGGTTCCCAACGGGGCATGGGATGATTCTACACCTATATTCCCAATCCAGTTCTTCATTTTATTTTATTTTAATTTTAGTTTGGTATTATTTTTCAATTGTAATTCAAATTTTATTTTTATTAATCCATGACTTTGTGTTTCACCATCCACTTTTCATCATTTCTTCACCTATCTCTCTCTTCTCTTCCACCCACTCCACAATGTAATCTATTACTCTTGGAAATTAGTAGATAACCCCAAGACTTGGACAAAGGGGAGGTGAAGGTGATCATGAATTTTCTTTAATGTTTAATTTTAAGTTTGTATATATATTTGATTAGCATGCACAGTTATGTCAAATGTCCCTAATGTTGTGACTACCACCGATAACATGCAACTCAACCTATCCATATTATTTTATTTAATAAATTTTCCCTCTCTCAATTGGTTAGTTCTTCACTCAATGGGGTTGATATAGTCAAAGGATGAAACATCTTCAGTTGAACCAGGTACTGGAAGATGACACATTCTAGACAATGGTGTGTCACCAACATGGATTAAAGGAGGAGGTGGAATTGAGAGTGCTCAAACATTCAATGATATTCCACAATTTATAAATAAAGAATAGTAGTTCAAACATGAGATTTCGTGTTTGTATTATCAAACTGAAATAAAATATATAATGGAGAATAATGTTTGAATGTTTAACCAACCCCCAAAACTATGTTATTTATTATTAATTCATTCTATTTAGACTTGAATTTTAGTATAAATTTGGAATTCTTGCTTCAAATGTCATTATTTTAAATAATAAAAAATCCAAAAATATTATAATCACTTTCATCTAATAAAGAAAACCAAAAAAAGAGATATAATAGGTGAATTAAATTAATTAACTGTACTACATTGAGAAGGATCTTCAAGGAAGATGACCATGGTCAGCCACTGTTCTGCACTAGGAAAAATATAATTATTTTTTTCCACACCCCACAACAGACGTGCATCAAAACTGACACTGTTTCTGAGGATCCATTCATTAGTTCGTTTAATTTTTCTATTTTCACATATTATTTATATATATTTTTATTTAAAAAAAACATAAAAAATACATCGATGATGTATTCAAATTCAGAATATTATGCATTGAAAAATTACTCACAAGTGAAACTACAAAAACAAGAAGAAGATGAATGTTTTAGAATAGATCATATGCATGAACTTAGAGAAAGCACTGAACAACTAATCAGAAAGGATAATAGAGATTTTTATTATGTTCATGAATTATTATAGAATCCAACCCTAATCCATAGGAAGAACATGATAATGTGGTGGAATAAATTTCACCAAGTATATTTGAAATTGAAGAACCTGAGGAAGCAAGGGAGAAAAACGTATCTGCTGAGTTACTAGTGGGAGATCAGCAAAGTTTGTATGAATTATTGATTAAATATGAGGAACTACCTAACATCCCCATACAATAAAAGAATAATATTAAGCACCAATGAAGGAATAAACCACCGATGTCATGGATTTTGAAGTCAAGATGGAGGATCCCGACTACCTACCTCCAGCCTCAGAGAGTATACTACAAGAGGCACTTACCACTAAGGCAGAGATTGAAGCTGAACGAACTCAGGGATTTGAACCATTCATTGACTCTATCACTTCTAATTTTATTTAATATGAATTCTATATCATTCTATGTGGTTTTGATTATACAGAATTCGACAACCTCAACTTTTCCTTGAAGGACCAAGAAGAACCTCGATGTGCATATGATGAGAAACATATGGAGCTCCCTAGACACATTGAATATTTATTAAAGGAAGTTCATGAAGGGATTATAGTGTATTTATCTGAGGAAACCATAATAATAGATTCTTTTATGGTGAAGAATTTGATCTTGATACATCATGTTTTAATATTATTCAAATTGAATTACACTCTGACATTCCCATTGACTATTATATTGATGAAGCATACCTCAAGTAACTAATGGACAGAGAAGAAGAGGTTGAAAAAGTATTAGTAAAGAAGGAGGATGATTCATACTTCATCCTACCCCTACCATGAAATATATAACTCATTTTAAAGGGTGGATATGCTGTACTCTGTCCCAAAAGGATGAAGAAAAAACTGGGAAAAGCCACTTGTGGTCATTCAAATCAAAGATGCTTTATCCTCCGTCAGAATTTGGATAACATCAGATAATACCCTCTAGAGGAAGTCAAAATTCAGGGCCCACATAGGGGTAATACCAAGATTTATCTTTAATTGGTTTCAAGGAATTTATATTTCAATATATTTTCATTGAAATAATTTAGCATGTGTTCCCCTCCCTCTTTTATTTTAGGATTAAACCAAATTATCATTGTGATTAATCGAGTAATTTTATTTTGTAGGATCATGACAGTATAAGGATGCCCCAAACTGTAAAGAGGAAGGACCAAGTTTCATGGAAAAAGGGTTTTCAATTTTAGCATTTTATCTTTTAAACTCTCCACATTTTTTTCCACAACATGTTTTTATCTGTAAAGATAAAATTGTATGCCCACACATGAATTCATGTTTCACTCGCCTTATCAAAGTGAAATGAGTTTCTTAGGATTCATGTGATCTATATTTTAGATATCAATATTGATATGATTAAATTATTGAAATGAATAATTGAATTTTTAAAATGAATCATAGATATTGAAGTAATGACTCATTATTAGAAGGAATTAATTGATTCATGTAAATGAAATTTCTCTATCATCCTTCATGACTTGACTTTCTGAAGTTCATGAGAATTAATTTATTATTCATTCCATGAGTGATTGTACTATGTTATATTTTCCATTACCTAGAGGATTTATAGAACATGTACTTCCTATTTATTATTGAGCATATTTCTTGGATCAACTTAGGACATGTAACCGACACGAACTTTTCTTGAAACTTAACAATGCTATGACTATGAAAAAACACATTTAAAATGATTGAGGCATCTCTTGGAAAGCCAATTTTCCTTAAAAGACCACCTTTACATAAATCCATATTTTATCCCATAGAGATCATGAATGGCCTTTATAGGAATGAACCATGTTTCAAGCCATTTTGATCCATTCCTACCCTCCTTTGAGTATTTGCATGATCTTTTAAAGTTGAAGTGTGTGGTTGAAGGGAATCATTGTGGATGGGACAATATACATTGTAAAGAATAAGTGTGGGGGAATTATTGTTGTAATTGTAAAAGGTTGTGGAATCATTCATTATACTCTACTTTTCACCTCTTGAATTAAAAAAATAACAAAAATGACAAAAAGAACCAACAAAACGAAAAAATGGGTTGTGATTTGGGAAAACCAAAAATCACCATTTTCTAGACCGATAATCTTATGATCATATGTGGTTAGATGATGGATGTGAGATGTGATATAATCATAACTTTTGAAAAAAGAATAAAAAGTAAATAATAAAAAAAATCAAGAGGGTGCACAAATCATTCATTATACTTACTTGATCATAACCTTTTCTTTGAGTTTTGGGAATTATGTGTTGCTACTTTAAAGGGGATAATTTCATTATATTTTTACTATTGATATCAAGAATAGTACTTAAGAGATTAGCCTCCTGCTTGGGACTTAATTTTTAAAGCATCAAATCCTACCAACCATAAACCTCAGAGTCAATAGAAACATAATTGCAGTCCTCATGATTTTATGTGCGTTTTATCTTTATAAAGTGGAGGAATTGGTTCATTTACAAGCCTATGGCTAAGGAGCATGTTATGGTGATATGAGAATAACCCTACTTGAATTGTATCATGAGTGTTGAGAGAAAAGAATCAAAAGTGAGGTAAATGATGACATTTCAGGTTTAATAATAATTAATCAAAGATCTTGAATGAATGAAAGGATAAGATCCATCACTTTTTAAAGGGTAAAAGTAAAGTATGTGAATTATTTGTTTCTTTGAAAAATGGGAAATTAAATTGATATTTTATGTAGATTTTTGAATGTTTGATTTCACATTGATTTTTTTTTTGATATTACTACCTTGGAATTTAAATATTGGTAATATTGGTGTCCTCTGACTTCCATTTTGAGATTTTATACTTGTGTAAAAGCATGGTTTATGTGTGGGGGTATTTGACAGAGCAAATTTATGTGCATATTTTTGATCAAATAATGAGGATTTTTAATGTTTTCCAATGATAAAACCCATGTATTTCAATGTTTTATTAAAATATTTTTTAATTTGAATTTTAGAATGATTATGAGAAAAATTGAAAAAAGTGCATAATTTTGGGTGTTTGAAAGATTTTTACCACATGGGTATTTTTGTCATTTTGTAAAAAATATAATTCCAAAATTCGTGATTTTTTTAGAATTCTGATTTTATTTCATTAAAATTTCTCTTCAGTTCTTAGATTTGATTCGAATATCTATTAGTCCAAAAAATTCATTGAATTTGGAAACATTTCTAGGAGGACAGCGTAGACCCCAACACCATAACAGATGCACAAATCTGTCTCCTCACACCCCATTTAGGTTATTACACTAGGGATAGCAGTACTACACATCAGAAAAACTCTAAAACAAATTTGGGGGAGTTTTTAAGTCATTAAGGATTCCGTTGATCGTTATACATTTGAAGGAATTTTCTTGGAAATTTCGGCCATAAAATCCTTACTCAAAGAAAATTACATCACTCCTTAATCCTGTGGATAAATGAGATGAATGTTGGGGGGTGAATGGACAACATATTTATGAACAAATTTTATGGAGGGGTCCACGTGTGAATCGACCATTTATTGGGCCAAAAACACACAAAATTTCAGAGGAAAAAAATCTGCATATAAAAGGAGGCCCTCAACTCCTTCCCAAATCATTAGCTCAACACCCACAACTAAGGAGGGATCCCATCATGGTATGGGCCGATTCGTCTCCTCTTTCCCCCATTATTTCTTATTTTATTTTTATTTTTTTATTAGTTGTCAATTGTAATTCAAATTTTAGGTTTATTAATCCATGTCTTTGTGATTCTCCATCAACTTTTCTTCATTTCTTTACCTCTCTCTCTTCTCTTCCCCCCACTCCACCAAGTAATATATTACTCTCGAAAATGAGAGGTTCAACCTGAAACATGGCCTGGTGGGAGGTGAAGGTGATCATGAATTTTGTTTAATGTTTAATTTTATGTTTGTAGATAGATTTGAGTAGCATGCATGGGTAAAGTGAATGTCCTCGATGTTGTGACTTCCTCCGATGACATGCAACTCATCCTATCCCTATTATTTTATTAAATCATTTTCCTTGTCTCTATTGTTTAGTTCTTCACACGATGGAGTGGATCTAATCAATGGATGAAATGTCTTTGATTGAATCGGGTCTTGGAATATGACACATTCTAAACAAAGGTGTGTCACCAACATTGATTAAATGAGGAGGTGTAATTGAGAGTTCTAAAATATTCAATGATATTCCACAATTTATAAATAATGAATAGTAGTTAAAACATGAGATTTAATGTTTGTATTATCAAACTGAAATAAAAAATATAAAGTATAATAATGATTGAACATTTAACCAACCCCCAAAACCAAATTCTTTCATATTAATTCACATATGGAAAGGGGGGTTTTCCCAATGCCTATGGAGTACTTTTACAAATGGTTTAAGGAAACCATTGGTAAAAGCTAGTTAAATAATATTTTCCCAACAGTTTTTCAAAACCGTTATGAAAAATATACTCTATACCAACGGTTTTATTAAATCATTGGTATAGAGAGGATTAAATTATCCTTTACCAATGGTTTTTACAAACCATTTGGAATGTTTTTCCCTGAATTCATAGAAGTTAAAACACCCCTATTTCGTGCAACTTCATCCCTAAACAGAATGGAGAATTTGGATTTTCCTTCCCCTATGGCTGAAATCCTTCCATCTTTAAGATTTATCAGTTCATCACTTATATTATGTAAGTGATACTGCATCTACTATTTTTGTTTTATTATTTCGTTTGGGTAAAGTGGAGAAGCGGGATTCTATTTACCATACTGCAGAAAGTCTTCATTCCGATCCATTTTCCAAATTTCTAAGTTCTACACTTCTAATTTGTAAGTGATACTTTCAGTTTAATGTTTTACATCTACTATTTTGGTTTTTGATTTTGATTTGGGTGTGTATGAATTTTGTTTTCTGTTTGATTTGGGTGTGTGTGTTGGGCTTTGACAGTGAATCAAATTTTATTCAAAATTAATTTTGTGTTAATATCATCCATAAATTTTCAGTTCATAGATGGCTTGGTATTACTGGGAATTTTGTGTTAATATCATCCATATTCCACATGATTCACATCATGGTAAGAATGTTTGATGATGTTGTTTTGATCAGAGAGAAAACTCATACACTCCAGGTAGTTTGTAGGGGCATGGTTAGTCATGAGTTAAAATTGGCTTCCTAAGATGAATGTACTAATATAACTTTAGGGTCAATTATATATTGTTCTCACTGTATGTTGTATATTATATCTCTTTCTTGGCTAATACTCACTATTATGATGGTGGGGTACTTTTCACTTGCCATACTGGCATGTGTATACATCCGTAACAATGTTAGATAAGTCACAAGTTTAATTAAGTAATCTTGTTATCATTGACATACATTATTATTAATCTCAAATTTAAAAATAAATGATTTTATCTATACATTATGAAATTAAACGTTTTTACAAGACATGAACAACCTATTAGTGTAGAATCCTAAACATTATCCACCCATGGGGTGCGCTTGACTTGAGGAACTAATTGGTTAAAGAAAGGTATGACCATAGAGGTGCCAAGAATGATTTATTGAACATGAGGGAATGATTTGGGATGCCTGTAACACATAATGGGGCCTAAGGCATGTGCCTCTATTTGAGATGCCTATAAAGGAGCCTTGAAGTCCTCTTTTACCAATGGTTGTGTGCAACCATTGGTAAAACTCTTCCCTTTACCAATGGTTTGATTCAATGATGAGGAAATGCACTTTATTGATAATTCTGGATTTTGAGTTATTTACATGACACAAACTCTTTCCACTGATGAACTAGATGATTGGGTTGTAGCTCAAGAAGCTAAGTCGAATTTTAGAATGTATTGATCTCCTTGTATAGTACTGCTTCCTAATAGATGTAACTATGTTTTTCTTCTTGATACATGAAAAATATTACCATCATTTGGTTTATGATTCTGTTATTAGTTGGAATTATTGATTTGGTTATTTTAATCAATTTCTAATACTTTCCAATTTTTATCATTCTTACAATTTTTAACTAACAATATTAAAATTGTGAAACTTAGGTAATGAGCAAATAGTCTCCCCCAGAAACATCAAAGGATCTCACTATTAGTCAATAAAATTTGGAATTTTTGTAGATGTGCTTGAGGCCATGTGGCCATCTGGGTTTGGGTCACTAATGAGTGGCATCCTGGTTTGGGACGTCACAATTCCTGGATATCCTTTTTATAGGTGTTTCTAATCATATCCATACATATAAATATTGAAGGCCCCTCTCAAAAATCAATTGGGGAATGATTCAATGAATATACCAACATCATTCAGAGTTTTTATCGTAGTACTTACCTTAAAAACACCATAAATCTTATGTTTCTTTATGTTTTTTATCAGAATGGATTTTCTGTATTATGTTTTTTGGGTTACAAATTAGTTATTTTTTTCTAATTACTTCCATATTTGTTTTCATTGCAGGAAATGAAACTCATTGAAGAGATGCGGTGGAAAATATGACTGAAAATAATCGTCGAATTACACAGATGGGCGTTCCTCCACTTATCCATGTTGTGAGTATTTTATTTCAAATATATATATTTAAATAACTTATAATATCATGTGTTTTATTTTTTCTTAAACTTTTTTTCTGGATCGACCACCTAGATGAGAGATATCTGATGAGGATCCTGATATTTCTCCCAGTACAGAGGCTGCTGGTAGGAGGGGTTGGGGGGTGGTGTCCGATTTATATGATCATCCGGTTATCCTGATACTGAGGCTGGTGGTACGAGGGCCTGTGGTGTGAGAGTTAGACGATCCACTGGTTGTACCCGATTGGACTTTACCCCTACCACAGATGTATCTTCTATGACCCACATTGATCCGGGTGTGTCTTTAGGGACACACGAGATATTTAGGCCTCTAATGTTTACACTACCAGTTGGACAGACGATTGTTCCATCATCTTTTGCTTCTGGTTCATTATCTTAGAGCTATTATATTCCACCTCTTCGACTCCTGCTCCGACACAATATGTGTGTGAGGAGAATACACTGAGGGACACTCCACCTATATAATATATTCCTTCAGCTTCTGCACATCCAGTGTCGCCCATTGATCTGACTACCACATGTATATTTATATAACTCTAAAAAATTTTAAACCAAATTTTATTTTTATTATAACTTGTACAAATATTTTGTTTCTTTAAAAATAGATTCATCTACCGATAGGAGGTTGGGGAGGGGAATACTCACTTTCACGTGGTATGGAACCGCCAGACACAGTTTATGGTTGAATACAATGATGAATTACAAATGATTGATAAATCTGGGCAGGAATGTCAGGGTTTTCTGGCGACACTAGCCAAATACTCTGACATCATTCCGGTCAGCCCTCTATCTTGCAGACATCTCCCACACGAAGTCAAGGATAATGCGTGGGCACAAATATGGGTAAAAAATCTATTGGATTTAATGTAGTATTTTTTATATATATATGAATTAATCTATTGGGTTTCAGCTTCAGTTTAACTTCCTTGATGGTGAAGGTGCATGACCAGCATGTTTAAAAGAGCTTGGAGAGCATTGGAGACAATATAAGCATGAGCTGTATATTGGATGTTGTGATAGAGTGGGAATAGAGTTGGAGATAGTACCTATCATGGATGACTGCTCGATAGAGCAATATCGCCAAATGATTACCCATTGGGCGACTGCCAAATTTAAGGAATTAATCCCATTTGAGGTATTTAAATGACAATTTTGATATTTTTCATTAATATTATCTTATTTATTGTAAAAAACTATTTAGGAATATTATGAAAAAAACAAAAAAATGTTGATTCAAAGAAATACCTCCACACTTTGGGGTGAGCTACTACGTCAGATCATGGGAGGCAGCTGGTTTGATATAGTTTTTTATAATTTTTTTTAGTACTTTCCCTTTTTATTATTTCCTACTTAAATTATGTGATTTATTGAATATTAAATTTATGATTATACATTCACTTTACATTGTTTCAATGTCATTACAGAAGAAAGAAATATAATATTGAAGGAAGTCTCCCTCAAGCAAATTTTTTTTCCTCGAGTAGAAGGAAAAAACATGGAATTGTGGTAAATGGACAGACACAAGAAAAGATTTTATGTTTTAATTTGTTTATTTAAAAGTTTAATATTTATTTTTAAATTTAATAATATATTAATATTTTTAACAATCTGATTTAGAGGCCCTTGATTCCCAGGATCCTGACAATTTTGGACCACATGATCATTTATATCCGGTTTTGGGAGATGAGCACTCTGGTCGATTACGCTGCCGGCCTGGTAAGAATATAGTCCCTATGAGGTATTGGTCTTCTCCAAGTATCCATTCTAGTACCACTGAGTTGTAACAGGTCAAGGAGAATAAAATATAGTATGATAAAAGGGTCACAGAGTTGGAAGAATAGGTTCAAATGAGGGAGAAAGAATTTATGAAACTGATCAAACCATTATCTTCATCACTTACACTGGAGGCCAGTGTGGATTTTTAGACATATATATCGCCGATGGGTGCATTATCCTATGCACTAGGCAGCAGTTCTAGTGGTGGTCGAGATGGTGAAGTTCCTGGTGATGACGAGGATGTTGAAGAGGACGAGGGCGATGATGAGGAAGTGGACGAGGGTGAAGATGGGACTAATGGAGAGGATGGGGATGAGGATGATCATGGGGATGATGATGAGGATGACGAAGAGGAAAAAGATGGCAGCGAGGATGAGTCTGATGATTACAGTGGTGATGGTGATGGTGATCAGGTGCAGATTGATCCATTTCATTTTTGAATTCTGTATAACTCTTTATTTTTTTAACCTAGTTTTTCAGTCTGGTATTGATATTTTTGAATTCAGTATAACTATTTATTTTTTACCAAATATGGAAGCCTAATGATGTTAAAATAGTTTATGGGGATTTTGGGGCTTTTTAGGAGCTCAGAACCCCGGTCGGCGTAAAAAAACACTATGCCTCACGGTTAGTAAAAAATTTAAGTCCATCCCACATGGTATCTACCAACCATATAGGGAAATATATTAGAAGCAATGTGCATGATTTTCCCAAACCTTGCACCATGGGATGCACATCATGCACAATGTCTATAGTTTTAGTATAAGATATTATCACTGTTGTTGCACGATTTGCCTAACTGGCATACAGAAAACTGACCAACCACATTATGATTGTGTTGATACATTAGTAAAAAAATACATGAGTCATATGTGACATGTACGAGTCAACCCTGCCTCAATCTGATGAACGGTGTGGCTGGTATCACTCAAAGTGTATCTCTTTTGTTTAAAATGGACACCCTTTTATGTAAAAACAATTGGCATATAGAAAAATAACCAAACGTATTTGGATTGTGTTGATACTTTAGTAAAACAATCCATGGTTCATTGTGATGTGTATGAGTAAATCCCACCATAATCCGAGGCACGGTGTGACTGGTACCACTCAAAGTGTCTGACTTTTATTTGAAATGGACAACATTTTAAGTGAAAACAAAAACTAACATACAGAAAATGGACCAAATGTATTTGGATTCTATTGATACATTAGCACAATAATCCATGGGAATTTTTTGATGTGTAGGAGGAGTCTACCCCTCATCAATCCAATGCATGGTGTGGCCGGTACCACTCAAAGTGTCTCACTTTTATTTGAAATGGACTGGATTTTAACTGAAAACAAAAACTAACATACGGAAAACCAATCAAACGCATTCAAATTGTATTGATACATTATGACAATGATACATTAGTCATTTTTGACAGGTACAAGTCAACTTCGCCTCAACCAGAGGTGTCGTGTGACCGCGATGGCCAAAAACGCACTTCGCGTGTCGTAAATTGCCATAACATGCTTTTAATGGTCAAATTCATGTCGAAAGACATCAGAATGACTTGAAATCAGACAAAAACACCCTAATTATTATTAGTGAGGTGTACGAGGAGACGGAACATCATTTGTATGCGCAGTTTGCGCGGAACAACTGAATATGTGTTTTTAAGTGTTTGTCGCACTTGAAAAGTGTGCGTGGGGTGGTCAAAACCAGCTGAACGACCTCAGAATTCCATGAAATCGGACGATAGAAAAGGATGAGTGAATTTTAAAATGTTCGGCTAGACAGCACGTCAATCAGAGGTGTCGTGTGACTGCGCTAGCCAAAAACGCACTCTGCGTGTCATAAATGGCCAAAACATGCGTTTAATAGTCAAATGCTTTCCTAACAACATCAAAATGACTTAAAATCACACGAAAACACCATAATTATTATTTGTCAGGTGTAAAAGGAGACATAACACCATTCAGATGAGCGGTTTGCACGGCACGACTGAATATGTGTTTTTTAGGTGTTTGGCGCGCTTGAAAAGCGTGCGTGGGGTGGTCAAAACTGGCCGAATGACCTTGGAATTCCCTAAAATCAGACTACAACAAAGGGTGGGTGAATTTTGAAGTGGTCGTCTAGACGACACATCAATCTGAGGAGTCGTGTGACCGCGGTGGCCAAAAACGCAATCTGCGTGTCGTAAATGGCCAAAACATGTGTTTAACAGTCAAATGCAAGCCGAACGACATCAGAATGACTTGAAATCACACAAAAACATCCTAATTATTATTCTTGCAGTGTATGAGGAGACAACATGTCATTCTAACGTGCAGTTTGCACAACACGACTGAATATGTGTTTTTAGGTGTTTGGCGTGCTTGAAAAGCATGCATGGGGTGGCCAAAACCAGCCGAACGACCTCGAAATGCCATGAAATAGAATGAAAACAAATGGTGGGTGAATTGTGAAATGATCGTCTAGAGAGCACGTCAGTTAGAGGTGTCGTGTGACCACGCTGGATGAAAACACACTCCGCATGTCGTAAATGGCCAAAACATGTGTTTAACGGTTAAATGCATGCCGAACGACATCAGAACGACATAAAATCACACAAAAACACCATCATTATAATTCATGAGGTGTACGAAGAGACAAAACATCATTAAGATGAGCAGTTTGCGTGGCATGACTGAATATGTGTTTTTAGGTGTTTGGCATGCTTGAAAATCATGCGTGGGGTGGTCAAAATTGGCCAAACGACCCCAGAATGCCATGAAATCAGACGACAACAAAGGGTGGGTGAATTTTGAAATGGTCGCCCAAATAGGACATTAATCAGAGGTGTCGTGTGACTGCTCTAGCCAAAAACGCACGCTGTGTGTCGTAAATGGCCAAAACACGCCTTTAACTATCAAATGCATTCCAAATGACATCTGAATGACATGAAATCATACAAAAACACCCTAATTATTATTCTTGAGGTTTATGAGGAGACAAAATGTCATTCGAATGCATGTTTTGCGTGGAATGGCTGAATATGTGTTTTTTAGGTGTTTGGCGTGTTTGAAAAGGGTGCGTGGGGTGGTCAAACCCAGCCGAACATCATCGGAATTCCATGAAATCAGATTACAACAAAGGGAGGGTGAATTTTGAAATGTTCAGCTAGATGGAACGTCAATCAGAGGTGTTGTGTGACCGCGGTGGTCGAAGACCTATTCCACGTGTCGTAAATGGCCAAAACATGCGTTTAACAGTCAAATGCATTCCGAATGACATCTAAATGATTTGAAATCACACGAAAACACCCTAAATATTATTATTGAGGTGTATGTGGAGACGAAACATCATTAAGATGCGCGTTTTTCATGGCACGATTGAATATGTGTTTTTTAGGTGTTTGGCGCGCTCGAAAAGCGTGTGTGGGGTGGTCAAAACCAGCCGAACGACCTCAGAATGCCATGAAATCGGATGAAAAAAAGGGTGGGAGAATTGTAAAATGTTTTTCCATACGACACGTCAATCAGAGGTGTCGTGTGACCGCGGTAGCCGAAAATGAACTTTGCGTGTCATAAATGTCCAAAACATGTGTTTTACGTTCAAATACATACCGAACGATATCATAGTGACTTTAAATCACATGAAAACACCCTAATTATTATTCATGAGGTGTAAGAAAAGACGACACATCATTCGGACCCACGGTTTGTGCGGCACGACAAACTATGTGTTTTTTCGGTGTTGGTGCACTTGAAAAGCATGCGTAGGGTGGGCAAAATCAGACGAACGACTTCGGAATTCCATGAAATCATAACAAAACAAAGGGTGGGTAAATTGTGAAATGGTAGGCCAGACGACACAACAATCAGAGGTGTCGTGTGACCATGGTGGCCGAAAACGTACTCTGCATGTCGTAAATGGACAAAACAAGCATTTAACGGTCAAATGCATACCGAACGACATTGGAATGACTTAAAATTACACAAAAACACCCTAATTATTATTTTTAAGGTTTATTAGGAGAGAAAATGTCATTCGGATTTGCGGTTTGTGCGGCATGACTGAATATGTGTTTTTTAGGTGTTTGGGGCGCTTGAAAAGCGTGCGTGGGGTAGTCAAAATCAGCTGAACGGCCTCGAAATTCCATGAAATAGGACAACAATAAAGGGTGGGTGAATTGTGAAATGGTCGGCCGGATGGAATGCCAATCAGAGGTTTCTTGTGACCATAATGGCCGAAAACACACTCTGCGTGCTGTAAATGGCCAAAACATGTGTTATACAGTCAAATACATACCGAATGACATCAGGATGAATTGAAATAACATGAAAACACCATAAATATTATCCTTGAGGTGTAAAAAAATATGAAAAATCATTCGGACGCGCGGTTTGCATGACACAATAGAATATGTGTTTTTTAGTTGTTTGGCGCGCTTGAAAAACATGTGTGTGGTGGTCAAAACCGGCCGAACGACCTTAGAATACCATGAAATTGGACGACAAAAAAGAGTGGGTTAATTGTGAAATTGTCAACTAGACGACACGTCAATCGGAGGTGTTGGGTGACCGCTGTGGCTGAAAACGCTCTCCGGACAGCCCCCCCCGGACATCCCCCTCACCCCTGGAGAGCCCCCCGCACCCCTCAGACACCCCCCACCCTAGATAGCCCCCACCCACCGGACAGCCAACCCCACCTCAATCCGAGGCATGTTGTGACTGGTATCACTCAACGTGTGTCACTTTTTTTTGAAATGGACAACATTTTAACTGAAAACAACAACTGACATAAGGAAAATCTTTACAAGGCTACACATATATCTTGAAATTAAGGGATAGATAATAAAATATGGTCTATTGGTCATACGTATTTAGAAGAAAATATTCACAAGGCATAGATTGAAACACAATGGGTCATAGTATATATACAAAAACATGAATTATATTAGGAATGAGTCTCAACATCCCATCATGTACATGCACCAACAATAATGTTCTAATTCTAAATCATAGGTCATTCATTCTATACAATAACATACAACAAATTAATATCAAACAGTGATTTCATATGAAACCTATGATCACTCAAGCATACCATATAACAAATTGGTCTATAAGGAAACACATAGATTCTTGAAAAATTAATTTCAAAGTCTCATAAAAATACCCCAATGGTTAGGAATACATATGGTGACACCATAGCCCCATGGATCACCTCAATCCCATCCTCAAACAGTGGGTTCTAGGACCAAACCAAAGTCTCTTTGGGAACCCAATAACAAAGACTTAATTTAATAGTCACACCCACTACCCAAGATGGGGATTCATCTCACATCACACCTAGGAGAAAAAATTACAATTAGCCACATACCCCCTTATTCTAATTGAAAGGTCTATGAAAAACATGTAGGCTATTCCAGTAACCCATCTCATATGTTTGGATTGGCCAATGTTTCCCACTAACACATCAGGAACCATTTATACAGGGATACATTATCATTAGAGGAATATAAATATTCCATGTGCTTCCTATAACTCATCCTATGCCTAATAACATGACCACTACCATTTTCTATCTTATGGATGTCATGATCCTTGCCACTCTACCCAAATTTTTCAGTTGGTTTTAAGATACTCAACCCAAGACCAAGACTAAACATCCCATGTTCTTCCTATAACATGTAGGTTTTTTCTCATTTCTGTATTGCTGTTGTGGTTTGAGTGAGGAATGAATTCTTAATTTTGAATACTCTTATGTGTCTTGGTGTTGTGGTTTGAGTGAGGAATGAATTATAAATTTGGAATACTCTTATGGGTGTTGTTGAATTTCCTATAACATGTATGCTTTTTCTCTTATGGGTGTTATGGAATTTGAATTTCTAAATTTCTAAATTTTTAAATTCTGGAATGAATTCTAAATTTTGAATAAATTGGATGGGGATTTTTTTATTGGTGTTGTTGCAGGTCTGGAGAGGGGTTTCTATGTTGTTGTAGGTCTAGAGAGGTGAGAGGGGCCTGCTTCTATGGAGCTGAGAAATTGTACACCAAAGGTTTCAAAACCATTGATATAGATACTATAATATAACCATACCTACGGTTTGTTATAACTGTTGGTATAGGTTTATACCAACAGTTATAACAGAACCCTTGGTATGGCCTTATGGCTTGCCATATCCCATCTATACCAATAGTTTATAATCGTTGGTATAAGTGTAACACACATATACCAACGGTTTACAAAACTTTGGTATATGTTATACTTTAACACACATATACCAACATTTTGTTGAAAATTGTCGGTATACCTTCTATTTTGACACCTATTCCAACGGTTTTCACATAACCTTTGGTATAGGCCTATTGTCACGCCTTACTTGGCCACGGTTGAGGGAACCGTTGATATACAATATACCATTGGTTTCCAGGCATTTACCAACGATTTACAACCATTGGTAAAGTGTAAAATTCTTGTAGTGATTCATTCTATCTAGTCTACATCTAAGTATAAATTTAGAATTCTTTCTTCACATGTCATTATTTTTTATAATAAAAAACCCAAAAATATTTTAATCACTATCATTTAATAAAAAAACCAAAAAAATAAATAGAATAGTTCAATTAGATAATGTAAGTGAACTACATTGAGAACGATCCTTAAGAGAGACGACCATGGTCTGCCACTGTTCTGCACTAGGAAAAATATAATTATTTTTTTCCACACCCAACAACAGGCATGCATCAAAACTGAAGCTGTTTTCGGGGAACCAATCATTAGTTCATTTTCATTTTCTATTTTTACATCTTATATAGATTTCATTTCATTTAAAAAAATAAATAAGACTTCCAATATGTATTTAAAATCAGAATATTATGCATGGAAAAATTACTCACAGGTGAATCAACAACACCAAGAAGAAGATGAATATTTGAGAAGAGCTCAGTTGCATGAACTTAGAAAAAACATTAAATAACTAACCAGAAAGGCTGATAGAGATTTTGATTATGTTCTTAAATTAATGGAGAAACCCAGCCCTAAGTTGGAGAAGTAACCTGAGAAAGTCATGTAATAAATTTCACCACTTATATTTGAAATTGAAGAACCTAAGGAGGCAAGGGAGGAAGACGTACCAACTGAGATACAAGTGGGAGATCAAAAAAGTTTGGATAAATTATTGATTAAATGTGAGGAACTACCAAACCTCCCTATACAATAAAAAGAAGAGGATTCAACACCACAAATGGAAGAAACAACCCATGTGGTAGAATTTTTAGTCAAGATGGTGGAGCCCGACTACCTGCCTTCATCCTTAGAGAGTCTACACCAAGAGGTACTTACCACTGAGGTAGAGATTGAAGCTGAACCAACTAAGGGAGTTGAACCATTCATTGAATCTATCCCTTCTAATTTTATTGAATCTGAATTCTACATCACTCCTTGTGGTTTTGATTATACAGAATCAGACAATCATAGCTATGCCTTGGAAGATGAAGAAGAACCTAGATGTGCACATGCCGAGGAACATATGGATCTCCCTAGATATGTTGAATATTTATTAAAAGATGTTCATGAAGAGATGCTAGTGTATTTCCCTAAGCAAACCATTACAAAATCTGCTTACTTTGATGGGGAAGAATTTGATCTTGAGTCTTCATGTTTTAATATTATTCAAATAGAATTACACTATGACTTTCCCATTGACTATTCTTTTGATCAAGCATGCCTCAAGGAACCAATGGACAGAGAATAAGAGGTTTCACAAGTAGAAACCAAGAAGGGGGATGATTCATACTTCATCATACCCCAAGCATGAAAGATATACCTTTGTTAGGTGGGGGGATACGGTGTACTCTATCCCTGGATCATTACTTACCCATAAGGATAAAGCACAAGTTTGGAAAAGCCACATGTAGTGGTTAAAATCAATGAAGCTTCATCCTCCATCAGACATTGGATAACAGTCAGTACTTCCCTCTAGAGGTAGTCAAAATTCATGGCCGACTTAGGCGATAATACCTAGATTTATCTTTACATTCTTTCTAGGAATTCAAATGTCAATTAATTTTATTTGAAATAATTTAGCATTTGGCCCCCACCCCTCATTTCATTTTGAGCTTAAATGAAATGATAATTGTGATTAATTGAGTAATTTTCTTTTGTAGGATCATAATGGTAGAAGGAAGCCCCAGACAGTGAACAGGGAGGACCAAGTTTCATGGAAAAAGGGTGTTCAATTTTAGTGTTTTATAATTTCAACTCTCCACATTTTTTTCCACAACATGTTTTGAGGTTTAAAGATAAAATTGCATTCCCAAACATGAATTCATGTTTTACTCGAATTATCTAGGACACATGAGTTTCTTAGGAATCCTGTGATTCCATGTTTTAGATTTCAATGTTGATATGATTAACTGATTGCAATTAATAATTGAATTTTTAAAATGAAGCATGGATATTGAAGTAATGACTCGTGATTTGAAAAAATTAATTGATTCATTTAAATGAAAATTCCCTACCATCCTTCATGATTTAAATTTATGAAGTTCATGTGAATTGATTTATTAGTCATACCATGAGTGATTATCTAATGTTATATTTCACATTCACGAGAAGATTTCTAGACCAAGTACTTCCTATTTATTCTTGAGCATATTTCTTGAGTAATCTTGGGACATGTTACCAACCATAACCTGTATTGAAACTTGTCAAATCTATGACTGTACAAAAACACATATAAAATGATTGAGGCAACCTTTGAAAAGAATATTTTCCTTAAAAGATTACCTTTACATCAATCCTTCTTTTAGCATATAGAGACTGTGAATGACCTTTATAAGAATGAGTCATGTTTCAAGGCATTTTTATCTATTCCCACCCTCCTCTAAGTATTTTCACGATGTTTTTAAGTTAAAATGTGTGGGTAAAGAGAATCATGGTGGACGGGATGATATACATTTTAAGGAAGAAGTGTAGGGGTTTGATTGTGGTAATTGTATAAGGTTGTGGAATCACTCATTATACATTATTTTTTCCCCTCTTGAATTAAAATAATGAAAAATTTACAAAAAGAACCAACAAAAAGAGAAAAATTAGTTATGATTTGGGAAAACCCAAAATCACCATTTTCTAGACTGATGTCATATAAGCGTATATGGTTAGGTGATTGATGTGAGCTCTGATATAATAATAACTTTTGAAAAAAGAAAATAAATTACAAAATAAAAAAAAATATTCAAGAGGGTGCACAAATCATTCATTATGCTTACTGGATCATAACATTTTCTTTATGTTTTGGGAAGTGGGTGCTGCTACTATGAAGGGGATAATTTAATTATATTTTTACTTTTGATATCATGAATAGTACTTAATATATTAGCCCCCTCCTTGGGCCTTAGTTTTTAAAGCATCAAATCCTACCAACCGTAATCCTAAGAGTCAATAGAACCTTAATTTCAAGTCCTCGTGATTTTATGTGCATTTTTTCTTTACAAAGTGGAGAAAGTAGTTTATTTACAATCCTATGGATAAGGAGCATGTTCTCATGATATGAGCATAACTCTACTAGAATTGTATAATGAGTAATGATAGAAAATAATCAAAATGTAGGTAAATCCTTACTAGGCATGTTTAATTATAATGAATCAAGGATCTTGAATGAATGAAAGAATAAGTTCCATCAATTTTCAAATGGTAAAAGTAAAACATGTGAATTATTTATTTCTTTGAAAAATGGGAAATTAAATTGATATTTTTTCAAATTTTTGAACGTTTGATTTCACATTGAAATTTTTTTGATTTAATTGAATTGGAATTTGAATATTGGTAACATTGGTGTCCTATAATTTCTATGTGGAGATTTTATGCTTGAGGACAAGCATGGTTTAAGTGTGGGGGTATTTGAGAAAGAAAATTTATGTGCATATTTTTGACCAATAATGAGGATTTTTTAATTTTATTCAAAGAAAAAACCCATGTATTTCAATTTTTTATTAAAATAATGGGTAATTTGAATTTTAAAATGATTATGAACCAAATTGAGAAAAGTGGATAATTTTGGATTTTTTAAAAAAATTTACTACAAAGGTATTTTTGTAATTTTTTATAAAATATAATTCAAAAATTCATGATTCTTTTTCTTAGAATCATGATTTTATTTCATTAAAATTAATCATAATGACATAGTGTTCATTCAAAGACTTATTAGTCCAAAAAAATCATTAAAGTTGAAAATTTGTCTAGGCAAATAGAATGGACCCCACCACTATAACGGAAGAAGAAATCAGTCTCCTCACCTCATATTTAGGTGATTAAACCTACGATAGCACTAGGACACATAAGACTGACATTAAAATAAATTTTGGGGGATTTTTTATGTCATTAAGGTTTCCATTGATCGTTATAAATTTGAAGACGACTTCCTGGAAATTTCGGCCATAAAAAGTTGTATTCAATGAAAATTCCAAAACTCTTCAATCATGTGGCTAAATAAGCTAAACTTTGGAGGGTGAATGGAAACCACATTATTGAATAACATTTATTAAGTTTTACACACATTAATATAAAATTTAATAGGCCAAAAATGTGAAAACATTCAGAGGAATGAATTCTTCCTATAAAAGGAGGCCATCGCCTTCTTCCCAAATCATAAGCTTGACACCCACAACTAAGGAGGGATCCCACCAGGGCACGAGCCATTTCATATCCTCTTTCCCCCCTAATTTATTCTTTATATTTTCTTTAAATTGTATCTTTTTATTATTTTTCAATTGTAATTCAAATTTAAATTTTATTAATCCATTCATTTGTGTTTCTCCATCGACTTATCTTCATTTCTTTCCCTCTCTCTCTCTCTTCTCTTCCACCCACTCCATTGAGTAATATCTTACTCTCAAAAATGAGAGGCTGACCCCAAGACTTGGTCCGGGGGGAGGTAAAGGTGATCATGAATTTTCTTTAATGTTTAATTTTATGTTTGTAGATAGATTTGAGTAGCATGCAAAGGTAAGGCGAATGTCTCTAACGTTGTGACTGACTCCAATGACATGCAACTAAACCTTTCCCTATTCTTTTATTTAATCATTTTTCATCTCTCCATTGGTTATTTCTTCACATGTTGGATTTTATCCAATCAACGTATGAAACTAATTCGATTGAACTGGGTCCTGGAAGATGACACATTCAAGAAAAAGGTGTGTCACCAACTTGGATTAATGGAGGATGATGAATTGAGAGTGCACAAGCATTAAATGATATTCCACAGTTTATAATTAAATGATAGTAGTTCAAACATGAGAATTCATGTTTCTATTATCAAACTAAAATAAAACATATAAATGATCATAATTATTGAACATTTAACCAACCCACAAAACCAAGTTATTTCTTATTAATTGATTCTGTTTAGACTTTCATCTTAGTATAAATTTAGAATTCTTGATTCACATGTCATTATTTTAAAAAAATAAAAAACCCAAAAAGATTTTCAACACATTCATTTAAAAAAAACCACAAAAAGAGATATAATAGGTGAATTAGATAAAGTGAAATAAATTGAGAAGGCTCTTCAAGAGAGACGACTTTGGTCATCCACTATTTTTCACTAGGAAAAATATAATTATTTGTGTCTACGCATCGTGATAGGTGTGCGTGAAAACTAACATTGTTTCCAAGGATACAATCCTTAGTTATTTTACTTTTTATACTTTCACATCTTAGTTTGATTTGATTTTGTTTAAAAAAACTAAAAAAAATACTTGCATGATGTATTCAAATTCAGAATATTATTCATGGAAAAATTAATCACAGGTTCAGCAACAACAACAACAAGAAGATAAATATTTTAGAAGAGCTAATGTGCATGAACTTAGAGAAAGCATTGAACAATTAACCAAAAATTCTGATAGAGATTTTTATTATGTTTGTGCATTAATGGAGTAACCCAAACATAATCCAAATGAATAACCAGAGAAAGTGGTGGAAGAAATTTCACCACTTATATTTGAAATTGACGAACCTGAGGAGTCAAGGGAGGAAGATTTACCTTGTGAGCTAAAAGTGGGAGGTCAAAAAAGTTTGGATGAATTATTGATTAATTGTGAGGAACTACCTGACATCCCCATATAATAAAAAGAAGAATATTCATCACCAGTGAAGGAAGAAACCACCCAAGTGGTGGAATTTGAAGTCAAGATGGAGGAGCTAGACTACCTACCTCCATCCTCAGAGAGTATACTTCAAGAGGAACTTACCATTGAGGCAGAGATTGAAGCTGAACTGACTCAGGTAGTTGAACATTCATTGACTCTGCCCCATCTAATTTTATTGAATCTGAATTCTACATCACTTCTTGTGGTTTTTATTATACAAAATTTGGCAATCTCAACTATGCCTGGGAGGACGAAGAAGATCCAGGATGTGCACATGCTGAGGAACATATGAAGATCCCTGGACACGTTGAATATTTATTAAAGAATGTTTAGGAAGATATTCTTGTGGATTTCCCTAAGGAAATCATGATAAAAGATTATTACTTTTATGGGGAATAATTTTATCTTGATACTTCATGTTTTAATATTATTAAAATAGAATTACACTCTGACTTTCCTATTAACTATTCTTTTGATAAGGCATACCTTGAGGAACCAATGGATAGAGAAGAAGAGGTTTCACATGTAGCAACCTAGAAGGATGATGATTCATACTTCATCCTACCCCACCATGAAAGCTATACCTCATTCTAAAGGGGTGTGAGATATGGTGTACTCTATCCACGGATCATTACTCACCCAGAAGAATGAATCCCAAGTTGATAAAATCCACATGTGGTGGTACCAATCAAAGAAGCATCATCCTCCATCAGACTTTGGATAAAATTTCGTACTGCCCTTTGGAGGCGTTCAAAATTCAGGGCCCTCTTGGGGGATAATACCAAGATTTATCTTTACATTATTTCTAGGAATTTAGATGTAAATTTCTTTTCTTTGAAATAATTTAGCATGCTACCCCCTCCCTCATTCCATTTTAAGCTAAAATGAAATGATTTTTTTGATTAATTGAGTAATTTTCTTTTGTAGGATCATGACAGTAGAAGGAAGCCCCAGACATAGAAGGGGAAGGACCAAGTTTCATGGTAAAAGGGTGTTCAATTTTAGTGTTTTATCTTTTAAACATTCCACATTTTTTTCCACATCATGTATTGAGCTTTAAAGATAAAATTACATGCCCACACTTAAATTCATGTTTTACTCAACTTATCTAGGAGACATGAGTTTCTTTGGAATCATGAGATGCCATGTTTTAGATTTCAATGTTGAAATGATTATATTATTGAAATTAATAATTAAATTTTTAAAATGTAGCATAGATATTTAAGTAATGACTCATGATTTGAAGGAATTAATTGATTCATGAAAATGAAATTTCACTACAATCCTTCATGCTTTGAATTTCTAAAGTACATGTGAATTGATTTATTATTAATTCCATGAGTGATTGACCAATGTTATATTTCTCATTCCTAAGAGGATTTCTAGACCATGTACTTCCTATTTATTCTTGAGCATACTTTTTGAGTGATTTTTTGACATGTAACCAGCCAAAACTTGTATTGAAACATGTCAAGTCTATGACTGTGCAAGAACACATTTAAAATGATTGAGGAATCCTTTAAAAAGATAATTTTCCTTAAAAGACCAACTTTACATCAATCCTTCATTTAGCCCATACAGACCATTAATGACCTTTATAGTAATGATCCATATTTCAATCCATTTTTATCTATTCTTACCCTCCTCTGAGTATTTTCATAATATTTTAAAGTTGAAGTGTGGGGGTACAGTGAATCAGGGTGGATGGGATGTTGTACATTACAAGGAAGAAGTGTGGGGGTATTATTCTAGTAATTGTAAAAGGTTGTGGAATCATTCATTATAATCTATTGTTTTCACCACTTGAATTAAAAAAATGACAAAATTTAAAAAAAAAGAACCAACAAAAAGAGAAAAAAATGAGTTGTGATTTGGGAAAACAAAAAATAACCATTTTTCAGACTAATGATCATATGATCCTATGTGGTTATGTGATGGATGTGAGGTTTGATATAGTCATAAATTTCAAAAAAAGTAAAAAGTAAAAAAAAATATTCAAGAGGGTACACAAATAATTTATTATTATTTGTTGATCATAAACTTTTATTTGAGTTTTGGGAAGTGGGTGTTGCTACTTTGAAGGGGATAATTTCATTATATTTTTACTTTTGATATCATTAATAGTACTTAAGATATTAGACTCCTCCTTGAGACTTAATTTTTCATATATAAAATCACACCAACCATAAACCTCAAAGTCAATAGAACCTTAATTAAAATTCCTCATGATTTTATGTGTGCTTTTTCTTTACAAAGTTGAGAAAGTAGTTCATTTACAAGCCTATGGATAAGAAGAATGTTTCGCATGATATAAGCATAACTCTACATGAATTTTATCATTTTTGATGAGATAAAAGAATCAAAAGTGTGGTAAATCATTACTTGGAATGTTTAATAGTAATAAATGAAAGAGATTTAATTATTGAAATTAGAAGTTCTAGCAATTTTCAAATGGTAAAAGTAAAATATGTGAATTATTTGTTTCTTTGAAAATGAAAAATTAAATTGATATTTTATGCAGATTTTTGAATGTTTGATTTCACATTGAATATTTTTTTTTGATTTTATTGCATTGGAATTTGAATTTTGGTAACATTGGTGTTTTCTTATTTCCATTTGGAGATTTTATGCTTGAGGACAATCATGGTTTAAGTGTGGGGGTATTTGACAGAGAAAATGTTTATAAATATTTTTTATCAAATAATGAGGGTTTTTTTAATTTTTTTCAATTATAAAAATCATTGATTTCAATGTTTTATTAAAATGATGTGCAGTTTGAATTTTAGAATGGTCATGATCAAAATTGAGAAAAGTGCATAATTTTGGATTTTGACCTATTTTTATTACAAATATAATTTTATCATTTCGTAAAACATAAAATTCCAAAATTCGTGATTAGTTTTTTTAGAATATTGATTTTATTTCATTCAACTCTCTTTTTTGGACCTAGATCCGATTCGATGATCTATTAGTTCAAAAAATTCACTGAGGTTGGAAACATTTTCAGGCGGACATCGTAGACCCCACCACAATAACAGATGCACAAATCGGTTCCCTCACCGCCAATTTAGGTAATTTTACTTGGGGTACCACTAAGAAACATAGGACCGACTCTACAACTAATTTGGTGGAGTTTTGAAGTCATTAATGTTTCCATTGATCGTTACACATTTGAAGGAAGCTTCCTGGAACTTTTGCAATAAAAAAAGTCTTATTCAATGAAAATTACATAACTCCTTAAAACAATGGCTAAATGAGATGAAATGCTGAGGATGTACGGAAAACACATTTATGAACAAGTTTTATGAAGGGGTCGATGCGTGAATAGACCATTTAATGGTCCAACAACGCAGAATATTATAGTAGACAAAATTCTATCTATAAAAGGAGGCCCTCGACTCCTTCCCAAATCATCATCTCAACACCCATATCTAAGGAGGGATCCCATCGGGGTATGAGCCAGCATGGAGCGGTTCTTTAGATTTCCACCACAGGAGAAGTAGAGGGTGAAGCGGAGCTCCGGGGATCACCAAAGATACGCTGACGACCTCATCGACAGGTTCACAATGCAGTTTCTATGGAAAGTGATGTTGTCCTTCCACTTCACCGAAGCCGACGCTGGGAGCATAGAGAAGTACATCATGCAGACCATGGGCATTGTTTTTTGAGATTTCGGGTAATTTATTGAGAATTAAACAATAAAAATGCCTGACATTTCAACTTGTTGGTGATTAGAAGTCAGAAATGGTCCATATATTCCATGATCTTTTTGTGTTGGTGGCAGGAAGGAGTGGGAGGAGCATAATGAGGCCATGAGCGGTCTGTTAATGGAGATCATGGAGGAGATAGGCATCGTACCTAGGGTGGGACGCAACTACCTTTGGGATTTCGTAATTGGAAATGAATCGAATGTGTGTCTAAATTACTACCCTCCTTGCCAGCGATCAGAGGTGACGCTGGGGACGGGACCCCACTACAATCCCACCACCATTACCATCCCCCTCTAGGATGACATGGGAAGCCTCCAGGTTTCGTATGATTGGAGGTGGCATTCTGTCACCCCCGCTCCAGCCACGTTTGATGTTCTTGTCGCTGACACCTTTATGGTATACGTGTCCGCATTCACCACTGATCCATTTATCACTTCTGATTTTCATAGTCATAATGAAAGGTAAAATCAACGTCTCTGACGAATGGGATGTACAAGTGCTGCATACAAAGGGCAGTGGTGAATGAGCGGAGGTTGAGGAAGTCGATAATATTCTTTCTATGTCCGGCGAGGGATAGGGTGTTGAGTCCCCCGCCTCAGTTTCTGGACGGCGGGAACCCCCAGAGGGCGTACCCAGACTTTGAATGTCCCACCTTCCACGACTTCATCAAAAAACACTACCATGTGGACCCCCGAACCCTCCAGGGTTTCTCTGATTGGTTTGTGACATCAAAATGAATATTTGTTGGTGATTTGATATGTAAAATAATGTTATGTTCAATCAAGTATGTTATGGAGTACTATGTTATGGTACAAATTTGACTTCACTAAATGCTATGGAGTACTATTTATCGTTTTGATAAAAACACACTTCGATGGTGGTAGTCCGGTATACCCAGCATAGTGAAGTTCATTTTTTAGGTATTAATAATTCTCATAAATGATGATACAAGTGATGATGTGGAAGATTAATTGCCTAATTGTGATCCACAAAAAACTGGTGGGTCTAGTAGAGGAGAAATGGGACAACATGTATATGAATGTTATTACTGTTTCTGATGCTTTCGCCGGGGTGCGCGCGTCCGTCTGCTTGGGTGCGACAACTGTTGCCCCGCATTCCCGCTATCTAATGGAAGGCGACATTCACTCCTTGTTTAGGGATGTTTTCTCCTTGATGGAAATGAGATGATGGGATGTCGGTTCTTCCTTCCGTGGATTCCTCCTCAGAGCTCGTCACGTAGTCTGGGTCTCCCTCATAGATGTAATACGTTGTTCGTGAATCTCATTCCCAGTGCCATATCTTCTTGGACGCCGGTTAATTACACCACTTACGTCAAAACATTCCATGGGCTCTTGACATGGTAGCAACCTTCGGTCAGAGTAGATGACAATATCAGGCATGTCGGGGCATCTCTGTGTGCGTGGACATTAGGGATCCTGTATTCTTCCTCAAAAGAGGGCATCTCCAGGGTGCATAACCTGAGGCATCCCATGTCGAATGAGGGGAATCATATTCCATAGGCATGTATCTATGGTTTTCCTCAGCTTCCCATGTTTAACACAGGGTATGTCGTGAGTTTAACGTCTTGCAGAGATGGTTATGCCCAAGGCATGTCATCCGAGGTCTTCCTTATGAAACTCGTGTTTATCATGAGGTAGGCCGCGAGTTTAACATCTTGCAGAAACCAAATGGGGGCGATCAAAATGTCACATAGAGACGGATAATATTGGTATGTCCCAAGGGAGAATACCTAGAATATGTATAGATCAGGACGCCGGATGAGGATGGATTCGAGGTGGTGCTCTCCAAGGAGGGGGGATGTCACACAGTAATGGCAGATCTAAACACCACTGAGGGCGGATCAGGGAAAGTGCGCACTAAGATGGCGGACACCATAGATTACCATTTACTGTGATCGAACCTCTTGGGGGTTTCCTATGTACCCTGTGTAGAGGACATGGATCAAAACCCATGTAGTTCATAGGGGTAATGAATCGGGGTGTACACAGAGGACAAATACCCAGATACAAGCTGGGACTTACGCATGGAAAGCGGCCCATGCGCCGCTAGGAGCAGTGAGGAGGTGGATAGAATGATCCCACTGGGATGTGGCATCCTGAGTGAGAATCAGGATGGGTGATGGATGGATGAATGAAGTGAAGGGGGAATGAAATGGGATCATCGCAAGGGTGATGGTGAAGTTGGTCTTGAGCCTCGAAGAGACCTCCTATGTATCTCTGTGGTAGGGAATCGAAGTCCGCGTAGTTCGGGATGGTGCTGGTGAACCGACGTGAAGGTGAACCTTGGTCCGATGGGTGTTGTCAGTGAACCGACGTGAAGGTGAACCTTGGTCCAATGGGTGATGGACTTGAACCTCAGGGAGGCTTCCTACGTACCATTCCTTGATATGGATCAAAGACCACGTAGTTCAGGTTGGACACTGGAAGACAGATGTGAAGGAGGACCAGGGGTCCAAGTGGTGCTGGGCTTGAACCTCATGGAGGATTCCTACTTACCATGCCTTAGCATGGATCAATGACCACGTAGTTCAGGTTGGACGACGAAAGACCGATGTGAAGGAGGACCAGGGGTCCATGTGGTGGTGGGATTGAACCTCGTGGAGGGTTCCTACGTACCATGCCTTAACTTGGATCAAAGACGACGCATTTTAGGTTGGGCGTCAGAAGACCGACGTGAAGGGGGGCCAGCGGTCCAGATGGTGGTGGGCTTGAACCTCATGGAGGCTTCCTACATACCATGCCTTAGCACGGATCAAAGACCACGTAGTTCAGGCTGGTTGCTGGAAGGCTGATGTGGAGGGGGACCAGGGGTCCAGGTGGTGTTGGGATTGAACCTCATGGAGGCTTCTTACGTACCATGCCTTAGCACGGATCAAAGACCACGCAGTTCAGGTTGGACGCTGAAAGACTAACGCGAAGGAGGACCAGGGGTCCAAGTGGTGGGGGGCTTGAACCTTGTGGAGGCTTCCTACGTACCATGCCTTTACACGGATCAATGACCACATAGTTCAGGTTGGATGCCGGAAGACGGACGTGAAGTGAGACCAGGGGTCCAGGTGGTGGTGGGCTTGAACCTCATGGAGGCTTCCTATGTACCATGCCTTATCACAGATCAAAGACCACGTAGTTGAGGTTGGACGTTGGAAGGAAGACGTGGACGAGGGCCACAGGTCCAGGGGGTGGTGGGCTTGAACCTCGTGGAGGCTTTCTATGTACCATGCCTTAACAGGGATCAAAGTCCTCATATTTCATTTTGGGTGTGTCGGAGAATAGAGGTGAAGATGAACCTTGGTCCGATGGATGTTGGGCTTGATCCTCAGGGAGGCTTCCTACGTACCATGCCTTGGTAAGGATCAAAGTCCACGTAGTTCAGGACGTGGCAGTATCGGTGAACCGATGTGAAGGTGGACCTTGGTCTGATGGTTGACAGGCTTCATCCTTAGGGAGGCTTCCTACGTACCATGCCTTGGCATGGATCAAAGTCATCGTAGTTTAAAGGGAATTGTCAGCGAACCGACACGGATGTGAACCAGGAGGTCCACTTGTGGTGGTCTTGAACCTCGTTGAGGATTCCTACGTACCACGCCTTGACATGGATCAAAGTCCACATAGTTTAGGATAGTCACAACAGCTTATCGTTGGACTAGAATGCATTTTAACGTCGTGCGGGACGACGGTGAACCCTGACGTGAATAAATGATGGGCGGTGGGCTTGAACCTCATGAAGGCTTCCTACGTTCCATGCCCTGACATGGATCAAAGACCTCGTAGTTCAAATGGATGAATAGTTTAATGTCATGTGGGAAAACATTCATTTTAACTTCATACAGGACGGGGGATTAGAATTTACCATCATGCTAGACGAGGTATTGTCATGGACAATGCTTACTCTAAGCCCATGTGAGTCGTGCTCGGTTTGAGAAACAAGAGGCAGCAGAGACCTGATGATCACGTCACGAAGGGTGTGTCCTTGAGAAACGAAGAGGGGCTTATGCGTTAGGCGGCCCATGGGGCTTGGAATTCTTCCTAGATGGAGGCCCAAAGTGCGGCAAAGCGTAGTGGGAGAGGGATTTGGGACCAAATATGGAAGGTTCTTCATTCCCTATCGCGCCCTCTACTGGCCTTGGCAGTGGGGAAGTACAATGGTGCATGGGTGATACCTTCTGCAAGATAGGCTTGGGGGCTTACACCAAGGTGGTTGCCTTTCCCCTATGGACATATGCTACTCCGAGGAGGAGGATATCATCCCATGTGATGGTGATTCCATTCCCATGGAGACGAGCGGTGTAATGAATGTTCGAGCTGGGGGGACCCTGCGTGCAAGGCACGGTGTCAGGTCACGATTTAACGTCATGTGTTGAGGATGAGGTGATTGGTAATTTAACATCCTGCAGCTCGGACGAGATGGGTTTACTCCACACCCCTAGGACTTACATGACCAGTACCCTCTGCCCCTTGTGGGAGGGAAGTACCAGAAAGGCCATGTAGAAGGGGGTGGAAGAGTCATGAGGATGATGATGGTTTTAGGCTTGAGCCTTTAAGAGGCTTCTATGTATCCTTGTGGTAGGGAATCAAAGTCCACGTATTTCTCCTAATGACAGCTTACCGTTGATTGGGGGTTTCAACGGATTACCGCTGGATTGGGTCACAATGGCTTACCGCTGGATGGGTGTCAATGGCTTACCGATGAATGGGGTCGCAACAGCTTTCCGCTGGATAAGGATCACAATGGATTACTGCTGGATAAGGATAATAGTGGCTTACCACTGAATGGGGTCGCAACGACATACCGCTGAATGGAGGGACAATATTGGATGGGGCTCATGCAAGGAAGTTGCCCGGGTGCCGCTATGGAGCGGCAATGGTGAATGGGCCTTATGCCAGTACGCTGCCCAGGTGCCGCTAATGATCGGCAATGGTGAATGGGGCTTACGATAAGAAGATTCCTAGGTGCCGCTATGAATCGGCACTGGTGTATGGGGATTACACTAGGAATCTGCCTGTAATGTCTTCCTCATGTCTGGTCATGAGGGTATCCCAACCCATTGGTGAATTGAGGCCTTCACCTCTGCACTGGGGCACAAGTGGGATAATTGCAAGGGGTGTTGGAATCATGCCACTGTAATCATGGCATTAGGTGTCTTATGCTTGGAGCATAATTCATCTCTTATTTGGAACCAGAGGCATCCAATGATTGGCACCTAGGGTGGACAATAGTTTAGAGTATTTTAGATAGGACTGTTGGCATCTCTGGCTAGGAGCAGAAGGCATCCCTTATTTGGAACAAGAGGCATCCTATGTTTGGAAGATAGGGTGTACTACAGTTTGGAGTCTTATTGATGGGACTATTGGAATCTCATTCTTGGAGCACAAAGCATCTCTTATTTGGAGCAAGAGGCATCCTATGTTTGGAACATATAGTGTACTACGGTTTATAGTCTTGTAGATAGGACTGTTAGGAATAAGGCGCCTGGGAATGGATAGTGTTGGGTCTCAGGCAATGGTGGCCCTTTTTAGTTCAACCTGGCATAGGATCCAAGTGATTGGGGTTTGGAGGAGTTGCCTGAGGAATGGTTCGGCTCAAGGTACTCGGGGAATTGATGATGAGAATCTCAACTCACGACATGGGAATTAAACAAAGATGAATATGTCGACATGATGTGTTTAATGGTGTGTGGAGGAGTATCTCAAATCATGGTATTACATAGCTAAAAGATGGGAGTGCATAAGGGCGCAATGGAAAATCTCGACATCCCAGCCTGAAAACATCGTGGTGCCACTCTCCATTTGTCATGGGGGGTCTGTGACGGTTGTTAAGGGACTAGCTCGGAGGGCCGAGACCGCAGCCCGATACTGACCCTGATTGGGGGGGGGGTGTAGAGACCCGAAGCCTGACGTACATGGACATTACATTACTTTTGTGGAATACTTAGTACATTACAAAAACACACACACAAGGATCATAATAGTTTAGTGTCTTTGGAAACTCGGAATATAATATTCTAATTCATGGTGAAAGATCTTCAACATCTCCCTTAAAGATCTTTCTTTTATACCTAAAACCTTTCTTTATATCCTGGGGAAATGAAAACCTAAAAGGGTGAGCTCAAATGCTCAGTAAGGGTAAACAAAAGAAATATCAATCACATCATATACATAAGCACATAACTTTTGGAAATCTTATCCTCCAAAAGAGATCATAATTTCATAACATGGGATAAATCATGGGAGTGAAATGTAATCACAATAATCATAACTTAAAACATGAAACTTTGTGGAATACACACATAATCATAGAGAATCATTTCTTGTTAGTCAATACTCATTGCCAAGACTATCTTAGTGGACAAAGTCCCTTTCTGAACCGAGTCACCCTTGTTTCAGTCCTATTTCACTGAACCGGTATAACCTACCATTCCAGCCATGTCTATCTCATGAGATATAAAATCTTTACCCAATGCATTGGAGGGAGATATAGGTCCCACCCATCTCATAAATATACCATTATTATGTGTGCCACAAAATCATAAACCATACATCATTACATAACCCATGTAATAAAAATGGGAATCTTAAACATCATGACATCATAAAACAATTCATATACGATAAAGGAATTCATAAAAATATTTCCATCACAACATAATAAAATCAATGTAATAATAGGGATAAAAACAGAACCCATTATTATCTCAGATGGAAAATAATTTTGATAAAACACTTGGACTCCATTCTTGAGGAAAATATCCGTTCTTCTTCAAAAACATTTTTCCATTCTTAACATGTCATACAACTTTAAACTAAATGAAGTTGATTAAAAATAAAGTTTAAAACTTGTAAAGGAAGATTCTTGTAAATAATGATTTTAAATTCCATTCATGCCGTATAAGTTAAAAAAAACATTCTTCGTACTTTTGTCGAAAAAGTCAAAAAGTACCTCGTACGAAAAACAACAAAAGATTCCTTTCATATCTTTTACTGAAAACACACTGAAGGGTAAAATAGGATTTAAACAATTGTAGGTGAATGGAAATAATATTACATATTTAGGAAACATGGATTTGGATGATAAAATACACCCTAGTAAATTTCAAAGTATAAACAATCTCGGATAAAAATGAGATTGTGATATTTCCCTTACCTTATGTCCGATATGCTTTGTACGTATCCGAACCTCCTGCATAATGATTTAAATAATGTCATTAACTTATTACAGAATCATATTCATTGTTATGATATCATATATGGTTCACTTATGACTTTATATTACCCGTTCTTTTGTAAATTCCATGTTAAAGAAGCGTTTTGGGTAAAATCGTTTCATTTATCGTAGGTGTTTGGACTTGTTGTTATTGAAATTATTATTACTTATATCATGATTTACTTACTTCAAGAATATAAAACATTATTTATATATCATATATATTCAGTATATATATATATATATAATAGATAGATAAATGAAATGAAACACACCGTTCATGGAGACGGTAGTCCGTACGTACGCATGAACGCTGTTTTCCTTTCATTATTATCTTGAATGGAATTAAGTAGATGACATAAATATATACATAAATCCAGTAGCTTTATAATGTTATATATTTAATTATTATTTCTTATATATACTTTATAATCTTTCTTAAATGGTTAACATGGAGAATGAATCTCATCGCGTCGTGGAGACGGTATTCCGTACGTACGCACGCGCGGTGATTTCGTTTTCCGTAGGATGGATAGATGGTGAAATAGGATTGTTTCGTACTTATAATAACATATAAGTATATTAGTGATACTGATGTTATTACTTCATAATGAAACAACCTAAGAAGAAGAAGTGGAAGAAGAAATAACGGTGAAAGAATCGGTAACGGGAATTACCTCTTCTTTGAAGCGCCTCTTTGAGACCTCCTCTTAGGGCACTAAAATTGGTCTTTAAGGAAGACCAGAACCTCTAGGATGTTTCTAGGGAAGTGTAGAAGAGAATTTGGCAGGGGTTGGCCGAGCTCGAAGGCTCAAAGTTGTGTGAGGAAGAGAGGGAGGAGGTGTTCTTTTATAAGGGAGGAGAGGGGCACCTTTGGAATAACTAAAAATATTATTATTTTATAAAGTCATGTTCAGTTTTAAATAGCTCCAAATTGATTTATTTCTAGGATAAGGTGGGTATGAGTCGAAATAATCTCATCCAATATAATTTAGACAAGTTTAGGTTCCTATTTTAACCTTATCATTTAGATTTAAAATTAAGTTAAATAATTTTACTTTTACCATGTCTTCTTGTGTTCTTACACTATAAGGTTAATAAACTTACTATAAGAAGCCAAACGATCCCCAAATTGTTTATTATTAATATATATAACCTTATCTATGTCATTTGGCCGATCCTTATATTTTTAGGAATAAAATAAAAATTAATAATATAATATTTTTTTAAAAAACTATTTTATGTCAATTTTGACACAATTTAGTAATTGATTTTTGTGAAACTTATAACAGAATGATAAGTTCGAACAAAGTTAATTAAATCAATAAAAACATGTCATAATACCCTTGAAAATTATTGGAATTCATAAAAAGTCTCAAATTATATTTATTTGGGTATTTATAACATCAATTATGTCAATATTTCATTAATAAGATAATTACTACATCATCGTTGTGTCATAAATAAATTAAATTATTTAATGTCTAAAAATTACAAATAAAATACCATTATGTTGGAAATCTCTTTAGCTTTCTAATGAATATTTATAGTCGAATGTATCTTATGTATAACCCCATATTAAAAATGTTTTAGTAAATAAACTTTGATTTTAACTCTTTTAACCCTTCTTTAAATAAATTAATAATAAATGTCCTAATCTAATCCAAGTGGGCCTAAATGGTCATATTTTATTCCTAAGTTTGTTTTTGGTCGAATTAAACTTATCCAATAGAATTAGGACATGTGTTAGGGTAATAATAATATAATCTTAACCCTTAATTACCCTATTTACTTTTAACCGTGGTAAAAAAAATCAAAAGTTACTATTCACCAAAAATTATTTTCATCTCATTGAACCACATTTTAGTCCTTGATATTAACCGTGTCTCTTGGATTTTTGAAACTCCACTCACAGAAGCGGGAAAATTATGTTTTATGAAAAATTCAGTTTTTTTAACTACCACTTAGTGGTTTCACTATTCATCAAAAAATGAAAGTTTCCTGAAAAATACCAAAAAATTTGGCCTAAGCTATATTTGATATTATGAATTCAAAAATTATGTCTATTTTATCAAATTCAAAACATATGAGTTACATTAATTAAATTAAAAATTAATTCTCGTCGTCAAAACAAATAGCGTGTTTTTAAGAGATAATAACTATCAAAAGATTGACACTTGTTTATGTCTGGTTTAAATGTGAAATTAAATCCAATGACCAAAATTGTATTAAATTGTAAAAATATATTCTAAATATACTTTAAAACCACTCAAATTAATAATTTATCACTATTAATTATTTCTATTAAAAAAGTTGTTTTAATTAAAATGTAGTAATTTTCACTATTCATCAGAATATGAAAGTTATCCGAAAAGTACCAAAATTTCACCTTAGGCTAAATTCGATACTCTGAATCCAAAAATGAATTCCATTTTGAAAAATAAAATTTACAAAATTTTAAAAAGTGGTTATTACTATTCATAATGGCTAGTTTTAATAATATTTTAATAGTATATCGATGTTTAGTAAAACTCGTTATTGCGTACTACACACGCTATCGAGGAAGGTCACGATTGCGTGCAAGACAAGTCAAGGATGGGTGTTGTGCAAGCTCCTTTTGGTGTAGCATACAACACAAGACATTAATGAAATTAAAAAGAATATTTTATCATAAAATCTCGGGGTGTTACAAGGGGGGTGGGTGCACATCCCCAACAGTATGGACCGGTGGGTGCGAAGGTAGGAGCTTCATGAAGGACAGGTCTTCACGAAGTAGCTTCGCGGAGAAAGGGTCTCGCGAAGCAAAGGGATCTCATGAAGCACGGGCCTCTTGCGGAGCAAGGGAAGTTCATGGAGCAAAGTCTCATGGAGTAGAGGGATCTCGCGGAGCATGGGCCTCTTGCAGAGCAAGGGCGGATCGCAGAGTACTTGCGGAGCAGTATCACGGAGCATGGACTCGCAGAGCAGCGGCTCGCGGAGCAGCAACACGAATGAAGCTGCTCACGGAGCATGGCCTCACGGAGCCGCAAAGCAGAGCTCCACGGACCAGGAAATCGGCCGCCCAAGGGAAAAAGTGGCTATGGTCATCTGTCCGGAGAAGGGGGTGAGTTGGGTTTTTATATGCAGTGGGCACCGCGAAGCGGAGCTCACGCAGCGCGAAGCGGATTTCGGTGCTTCACGGCGGGTCACGAACGTAAAATGGGTTTGCGGAGAGTTACCGCCTCCTCTGATTTGTGGTGGGTCTGCACGGTGTTTCATGAACGTCAAACGGGTTTGTGGAGCCTCTCGCCTCATTACATCGCAACGACGCTCCGTGATCATGGAGGGGGCTTCGTGAATGGGCTTCGCCAACCAGTTTTCCAGCCCAACATCAAATGTCCATAACTCCTAATCTGTAGCTCCGTTCGAGCCCTACGACCTACTAAATTGAAGCTTGAAAAATGGAATACGATCTTGGTTCGTGTATGGAAGCATTTGGAAAAAAAATTAACGCAATTTCCAGGGTCAACAATTGCCGATATCCCTTTTGCTTTGGTGGCTGAGGTCCTATCAAACATTGCAGAGAAAATGACAATGAAAGAAAATTATGATGTTCTAAGAAACATTATAAGACCATGTAACTGCACACCATAATTTTCTTAAAGAGAAAATTATACACTCTTCGAATGAAGAGTCATCATCAGTGATTGATCACATCAGCACTGTCAAAACCCTATTCTCTCAACTCATGACAATGGGCTACAAAATTAGGGATACTGAATGTGCTAGTATTCTGCTCTAAATATTTACAAATCCATATTATCAGTTGATCATCAACCTTACCAACAATATCATGATGGACATGTTTATGCTCAACAACGTTGTAGCTCTGGTTCCTGAAGAAAAAAATCAATGCAAGAGAAAAGTGACAAACACAAAACATTGCACCAATCGAATACTTTGTCAATAGAGAGAGGAAGGACAATGGAGCATGATTCTATGTGGGAGCCAAAATCATGGAAGGTCCAAATCAAGATGAATATGAACATCACATGTTACAGTTGTGGAAAGTAGGGGCACACCAAAAAGAATAGTTAGAATAATAAGAGTGGTGGAATCAACTGTCAATGAAATATGATGAGTACTTACTAAAATGGAGACATACTAGTCAGTGAAAAATCAATGATGGATGGAGGTAGAAATTATCTCAACAACACATGGACAATTGATTCAATAGAAACATGGATCAAAGAGAATGGTTTGATTAGTATGAATATATCTTGAAAGGACTTGTTTATATGGGGAACAATCACACCATGAAGATCTTTGGAGTCAATACCAACAAACTGAAGATGCATGATGGTATAATTCAAACCACCTAAGGAGTACGCCATGTGAAGATCCTGATGATTAAAATATTTACTTTGGGTGGATTTGATGACATTAGGTGTAAGACTCACACTAACAATGGAGTGGGGAAGATTGTGAAGGGTGTGCTTGTGGTGATAAAGACAGAGAAGATCTCAAAGAATCTATGCGTTCTTTATGGTGAAGCATACAAGGAGGTGGAGATAGTTGTCAGGACCCGTCCCTCAGGGCCCATTTCATGACTACCCCAAACCCATCTGCCAAAGGCGAGAGGATGACAACTAGAACCAGAAAGGTGTGTCCCTTAAATGGGAACACATGCTTTTTTAACCTGTACAGACGCATAGTCCAAGAACAAAACAAGATGCAACCACATAGACTAGAACATAATAAGATGAAACCACAAAGTAAACTGCTGTAGTAAGATAGTGCTAAAAGTAAAAAAGGGCCGGAATACAAATCCAACTGTAAAAGTACATGTATGACTGGTAGTACAATACAACTTAAAGAAAATGGAATACAACACGAAGGTAGAAGTACCACACAGGTAACACCATGAAGATAAAACCACGAAGGTAACTCCACGAAGGTAGAAATACCATTCAAGTAACACCAAAAAGATAGAAATACCACACATGTAACACCACAAAGACAATACCTCAAAGGTAGAAGTACCACACAGGTGACACCACAAAGTAAGAAGTACCACACTGGAAAAAGACTCTTCTCACAATCAGGTATAACTTAAGTATATTAGTACAGATGATTAGTCATAAACTATATCATCTTTTCCTATTAAAAAGCACTACTTATGACCTACATAGGATTGATAGGTAACTAACCCCCGCTGACCCACATAGGATCTGACCCACACAGGATCGATATGCACTGACCCACATAGGATCGCTGAGCACTAACCCACACAGGATCTGTCCCACACAAAATTGATAGATGTTGACGCACATAGGATCGATGTTATTTCTTCACGTTGTACCTTGCCACAAGTTTCCTTGCACCCGATATGCTCATATTCTATAGAATTTTCCCCTTGAGATATCGGTCATACCTTGTCCACCACTAAGCTCCACAAGGGAATAACTGAAAGGACAGAAATGTCGTAAGGGTTCCAACGCGATAGATGGTGCGTCAATCGGACACCCGGTCTATGAGTTATAAAAATTTTAGCTTTGGGGGCCCAGTTGGATTTAGGTTCGATCCAACCCAGCCATACTCTAACAACCTAAAAAACTCAATCGGAGAATACAAAAAGGACCATCTCGATCCAAGGATCCCTACACTGTAGACAGTTCATCAAACATACATCCAGTTCTCATGATATGTTCCTTTAAGTGTTGCAGGGTCCAGTTGGGCCTGGGTCCGGTCAGACTTGGTCGGACAGACCCTGCCGACTCGGTCTAGGCTAGGCCGGGTGGACTCGGCCTGATGGGCCGGGGTGGACTCAGCCCAATGGGCGGGTGTTTGGTCTAACCCTTAAGAGGGGCGGCCTACAAGGGTAGCCCACTACGGCCCTCAAAGGCGGCCCTGCCAGAATAGGGCGGCCAGAAAAGGGGAAACCCGACCTGCATGGGGAGGAGACCTATTCCAGGGAGGTGGCCCACTTCCAAGGAAGCGACCCAGTCTGAGGGTGGTGGCCCGGCGTGAGGGAGCCGACCCGGTCCGAGGGTGGGGGCCCGGTGCGAGGGCTGGGGCCCGGTGCGAGGGCGGCGGCCCGCTCTGAGGGAGGTAGTCCGGTCCGAGGACAGTGGCCGATATGAGGGCGGCGGCCCGGTCCAAGGGTGGCAGACATGTCTCACAGCGGTGGCCCGGTGCGAGGGCGGCGCCCTAACTCTAGGGGAGCAGCCCGCTATGAGGGTTGCGGCCTAGTTCAGTCCGATGTGGGGGGTGGGGGGTGTAACGCCCTGGTCACCCAGATTCCCAAAAGGCATAGAGGCCGTTTGGTTGGTGAGGCGGCGGACCGATTTGGCGCCGCGGAACCCTCCAGAGGTGGGTTCGGCCTCCTCCGCAGCTTCCATTCATCGGTGGCGCGGCGGTCATGTCGCCTTCCTTCACACGGTCGGCCATTGTGTCGGCAGCCTTACCCATTCACCGCAGCTGACAAGACATGACCCTCCTCTTGCGGCATGTGTTGACGTGTTCACAGTCTTCCGAGGCAGTTCAAGGAAAGAAAGATAGCATAGGGTTCGGGTTGGGTTCGTTAGGCCCTCACCCTCCGCATTAGCTCGCAATATGAATGATATCAAGGGAGTTCAATAAACAGTTTTATTGAACACAAGATTAACCCCACAAGATTCCCCGCAATAACCTCCCATAAATACAAATGAATCACAGGTCAACCGGTTAGTCCGTTGACCCGCATTCTTTGTATAATTTCAAGAATGTGGAAGAGGGAAACAAAAACGCACAAAAAAATAACCCCCTAACAAGAAGAGACGACCGCTAACAACAGTCGATGAATCCTCCTTTATCATTGTCATTAGTCTGTGATTTGGTGGCACTCGTCACCACCCATTGGGACCAGTCTCATCCTCCTGGTGGTTGGTGTCGTGGTACTGTGCCAGAGCTTTTTCATTTTGTGGTTTACAAGAAAAGACGAGTTAAGCAATTTTTTGGCTTGACACATCGTCGGTCCCACCAGCGTCGTTCATCTATTGGAGGAAAGAAGGAAAATAATATAATAAAACATGTTATTTTATTAATCTTTCAAAAGTCCACATAAATAACTTTTTCACCCGACCTAAAGCGGTCGATGTTATACCTCTCTTAAGCGAATCCCAGCGTTGCGGGTTCAACGATGCCCTCATATTTTTAAGTCGAACAATAGTACAAAAGGTAGAAAACACCGCTCACATGTTTATTGAACGTACCCAAAAAAAGTTCAGAAAATTATTAACAGTCACCCTCAATCCACAATAGTTGAGGTTAGGATCTACCTAATTGAAACATGCCCCAACGAACCCAAAGACAGTCTCAGATTTTCAATCCGAGTTACCATTTAAAAGTTATGGATTTTACAATAAAATAATTGTCACTTAATTATTTTATTTACGGCCAAAACCTAACTTTCACTGGTGGCCCGCACCGACCAAAGTTAGTATCTTCTTAAAGAGAGAATACCCTCACGAGCTCAGCGGTGGTCTCATTTTTTTAATCTGAGTTAAAATTCGCGAGTTATAAGCATTTGAAAAATAAAATAATTTTATTTAATTATTTTATTTACAGTTATTCCATTTTTAGGTTTTCTCACAAGAGGCCCGCACCGACTAAACTTAAGTCGTGACATGGGTAAACCTGCAATTCTGAGCGCAACAATGGCCTCAGATTTTTAATTTGAGTAATCGTTTAAGAATTATTCCACTTTTTCAAGAGAACTGCTTACATGCGATAATTAAAGCTTAACAAAACATTGACAGATTATTCTGGGCACCCTGGGCCTCAGAATCACGCGCTGTCCGATATTGCGGTCTTGAAATAACTCTATATAATTAAAAAATATATATGTAATTCCAAATACATTACAATATTTGTCCTGTTAACTACGTCAAAAAAAACTATTGAGGAAGTCATGGTATCAAAAGCTTGGTCTTATGATTTTTGAAACCAACATTGGTTGAATTTTTGTGACGTCAGCAATGAGGAGAAAGGATATCTTAGAGTTGATCCATTCGAATATTTGGCAAGAAAATTTTATATCCCTGGGAAGAGAAAGGAGCTTTGTAGAAATCATTGTTGATTATTACTTGAGATGTTCAGTGTACCCAATCAAGATGAAACCATGTGTTTTTAAAGTCTTCAAAACCATCAAAGCATGGTTGAAGATGGAATCTGGAAAGAAGATCTAGTGTTTGAGGATTGACAGTGGTGGAAAATATTAAAGTGAGTATTTTGATACTTTTTTTCAATGAGAAGGCATCAAGAAAAAATTCATGGTGTCGTACACTCCTCAAAAAAATGGAGTGGCAAAGTGGGTGAACATAACCTTGTTGGATTGAAAAAGGGAGATATTGAATACTGTAGGAATTTTCAAGAAGTTGTGTGATAAAGTAATGAAGAGAACATGTTATGTGATTAGTCGATTTACTTTTGTGACGATTGATATGAAAACACTAATGAATATGTGGAGTGTTAAACCTACTCACTATGCTTGGTTACATACTTATAGTGGTCATGTATCTGTATTGTTTAATGATTAGGAAATATTGAAGTTGGATTTGAGATCCAATGAATGTATATTCTTAGGATACGTTGATGGTGTGAAGGGGTATCATATGTGGGACCCCACTACCCATAGACTTATCATCAACATGGATGTTATATGTCTAGAAGATAAGGTGCAAGTGATGATTAATGGGGACTCGAATAAAGAGAACACATATACTATAATAGTTGTGGTGAAGGAAGAATCCATAAAAGAACCAATTTCCTTTGAGGAGCATGATGATCAAGTTATGATTGATTTTGGACAATGAAGATCAACTCCAGATAAAAGAGAACAAATATGGCACTCAGAATTTATCGCTGAGAGAAATATTGTGTACTACTTATTGATGGAGGATGGTAATCCATATTATTTTTTTGGAGGTGATGTGGAGTTCAGAAATATCCACAGTGATGGAAGCAATTCAAGAGAAACTTGATGCCCTTCACAAGAACATGACTTGAGATATTGATCCATTACCTCATAGAAGGAAGAATATCAGTAAAAAAACAGATTCATTAAGATCAATTGGGGTGAAAAGTAATAATTGTAAAGATATCATGCAAGACTGGTGGTCAAAGGATATGCATAGAGAGAAGTTATTGATTTCAAGGAAACATTTTCTCCAATTGTTAGAATAACGATAGTTCAGAAAGTTATGGGGATTTGTGCAATATATATTTTAACTCTAGAGTAGCTATATGTGAAGAGAAATTCTCTACCTGGTGATCTTGATAAATAAATATATATTCTCTAATCAGAATTATTTTCAAAATAAAGAAAAGTGACATTGGTTTTTAGGTTGAGAAATACTTTTTATGGTATTAAGCAGGCACTAAGGTGTTGGTACAAGATATTTTATTCCTATATCATGAGTATTGGGCACATAATACATCATTCAGATACTTGTGCATATTTCATGGGTTCAGATGGTAATTATTTTATAATTATCCTATTGTATGTGGATGACATGTTGATAGGTTTCATGGGAGAATGATATGAAGGAATTAGGACGAAAAAATAATATCTTGGGATACAGATTTAATAAATTATAAATAATGGTATGATTTAGCTATCAAAAAAGAATTTCTCGAGGAATATCTTGAAATTCTTCCACATGCGACATTATAAGCCAATATTTACCCCACGTACTATTAATTTCAAGTTATCCTCTATGATGAATCCTAACAGTGATAACAGTGAAGTATAGAGGATGGAGATGTCTCAATTACCTTATGCAGTAGCAGTGGGTAGTATGATAATATCTATGGTTTAAATGAGACCATAAATTTCACATGTAGTGGGAGAAGTTAGTAGGTATGTGGAGAATTAAATACGAGATCATTGGAACATATTAAAGAAGACCCTTAGATACATCAAGGATGTCTCAAATGTTGTATTATGTTATTGGGGATCAAATTTCACTATTAGAGCCTACACAGATTTAGATTTTGTAGGTGATTATGACCAATGAAAATACACTTTGGGTTATGTGTTTAATTTTATAGGATGAGTTGTGAGCTGGAATTCAAAGTTGTAGTCTGTTATATATTTATCCACGACTAAGGTAGAGTACATGGAAACTACATAGTCTTGTATAGAGGTGATTTAGATGTGAAGTCTTCAAGATGATCCCAAACAATGAAAGAAGTATATCCAATTGTTTTGTGACAATCATAGTACCTTGAAAATTAATAGGAATCTATCTTTTCATTCCAAGATAAAGCACATTATGGTGTAATATAACTTTTTTGAGATGTGGTGGAGGAAGGAAGAGTGGATATTCAGAAAATTAATATCGAAGAAAATTTGGTTAATTTGATGATGAAGGTTATTAACTTTGTTAAGTAAATATAGTAAAAATCATCAATCGTAATCATAGATATAAGAGAAACATGGTTGGAAGATAGAAAATATTTGTGGAAATATTATTGGTTCCCAATCAGATATCCAAGTGTGATATATATTGGCATTTGATTCTCACAAACAGCTTCACCCCCTTGATTTTTCAAAGGGGGCTACTGTGGTTAGTGGGATGGGTGGAAAAACTAAACCATGGAGTTAAATAGAGGAGGAAGATCAAGTAAGGACCTTTCCTATAAAAGGTTGAATGCTTTGATGGTTTTAGCATCATCACCTCAAGTATTGAGCTTCCTATTTCAACATTTTGAGTGTTATATTTTTTGAGGTGCATTATACATTACTCAAGAGACTTAATTACATGGATATTTTACTTATAATAGAAAGAGAGTGTGTTTAAACTCTTTTACCATAGTGATATCATTACATTTTTGTATGGTTTTTTATACCTCTTTATTTTTGGGGTTTTCTATGTTACATCTATTGTTCATTTTTTATTCATTTTTAATTTACTTTTATCTCACAATTATCACATTATGAAAGGGACAATAATATTTGATCCCAATACCATCCTTACTAACTATTTTTTTATCAGATTCTATAAAAAAATGTGGGTTGTGCTTTGAGATAGCCCACTTTCAATGGAGTAATTGAGTTTTATGGGTATAATTTTGTTTCTCAAAACTACAGAACAAAAATTTAACTGGTTTATAATTATATAAATAGTAGGAAGAATCAAGAAAAAACGAATAATAAAAATCTTGTAATGATTTCTCATAATCATAAGTGTAAGGTGTTGATTCTAACAAACCATAAACAATGAACGAGAGAATAAAAAGTACCGATTCATGTAATCATTTACAATAGATAACATGCTAATGAGAATACATATAACCAGTTTGATATTAATACTGATAATTACCATGACCTATTAGAGATAACAGACTCAGACATAAGCGAGATGATCAATAGAAACAATTGACATAAAGTAGTAATAAAATCATAAAGAGGACCATAGGTTTTTGACATTATTTATCTATTTGGATTATATTCATGGTGCACGGGTACCAAGATTCCACTATGAAAAAATGGGATTATAAAAGATATGTGATAAATAGTGAAACATAACTATATATGAAAAAGGAACATGAGGAAAATATCCAATGATCAGATTCGTGAAATGCCAGGACTCAGAGTAGAACCAAGTTGGGGATTCATCATATACTATGCACCTCGGAAAAACTCAAACAACACACGCACCATAGAACCAATGAATAATCAAATACAAGGCATAAATAACTGATAGAAAAGAAGAAGAATACCAAACTAATGCCCCTTACTAGGGATAAATCTCTCCTATGTGTTTTCATAGATCCTCTATGTAATTAGGTCTTCTTGTTAGGTTCGTCGAGATTGTACTACTATATAATCGTCATTCCCATCTTGGTTAAAGGAACACCAAGGAACACTAGGACCTCATCAGAGCTCCTCACCAAGCATAGATGAAGGTGATAAAAACTTATCTAGATCACTATTTCTTCTTTGGTATGTCAAGGAATTCCACCGGTGCTCCTTCATATACTCTTCTACCTCGAGGAAAACTAGAGATCCCAAAACCATGGAGCTTTTTCTCCCAACTAAATCTCCCACAAATGGAGAAATAGATTCCAAATTGAGGATTCATTCTAGTGGGGGTAGTGGCATACTAGATCATACAACCAAGGATACGAAAAATCTAGATAAGTGTCCCAACATAACCACTTAAACAACAAAATAAGGACATATGACATCAAAGGATAAGCTATCAAGGGTCACCCATAGATCAAGCCAATCCATTTCATGAAGAATAAAAAAATGGAGGAATAGAAAACCATAAAATGATAAGGATCAATGGATTAACATCAGGTATAAGGATGACATAGATCAAATGTGAAAGTGGACCAAGGCTAATGGCACATGCCCAATGTATAAACCGAACAAAAGGCACATATGAACTAATAAAAGAAGATCAATATCAATAATACATAAATACAACATTTAAAAGTAACAAAAATTAAATGAAAATGAATATTATGAAAAGTAAAAAAACAATGTGTAACACCCCAAATTTTGTGTATCATATAATGATGATATTATGCATTTACTTTTGTTAAATCCCTTTTAACCAAATGAAAATTTAAAGGATAAACATAAGGCACTGTATTTAAATAAGAACATCGTAGTGTCTACAATACACCGAGATCAAAAGAGTAATCATGCTAACCAAATATACCTATTAAAAACCATAGCAGAACTATTGGAAGACCCCCAATCACCACAATGAGCCCCAGTAAGTAAAGGAGATCCTTCAAGTCAACTAAATCAAAAAGCATCACCACTGTGATCATAAAAACCATGCTGAGCATCAGAGAAATGGGAAGAACTATCTTCTTCCTTTTGAGTTTTATGACACTATTAGGTTTTTTATAGGACACTTTTCAACCATTTCTCTAGTGACCATTGGAAGCTAACTGTTATAAAAAATTGTCTATGGACCTTGTTAGGATTATTGAACTTATTTAAATATTAATTAGTTTCCAAATAATTGAGTTATGATTAAGTTTATAATTAAACCATAATTTATGAACTCTAAAAGGATATGGTGTAAAACATAGTTTCACCCTTAAATGATTTTGAATAGAATTATGGAATTCAAAACACTTTGCAAATTTTTCAAATACAATGTAACAATTTTCACATCTTAAATAATGTTATAAACTATTTTTAATCTTTTCAAATTAAATTATGTTTTGATTGAACTATTTTTTCGAGGATACTAGTATATAAATTATAATGTAGGTTTATTAAAATTTCCTTTTTGTAACATTTTGAGTAAAAAAAAGGGGGGTTAGTATTTTTAATTTTAGAAATACTTCTAACTAAAAAAAGTTTAATTTGTATTCATTAATGTTTAAGAATATAAAATTCTATATAGTTTTAATAAATTGATTCTTCCTTCATATTAAAACGTTTTTTAGTGTAGCTTTTTCAAAAAAAATGGCCCACTAGGGCTAGCCCTTTTTGGCTAGGGCCGAGGGAGGCAGATCACACAATGTGGCTGAGCCAAACCCTCAGCCCCAAGCCATGACTGGCCCAAGCTCAGGCAGAGGTTCCCCGAAGGGTGCTAGGGAGTGAGCTGGAGTGCATAGGCACACCAATGTGGGAGTGAGGCCGCGACGGGGTCTGGGTAGGCCAAGGCCTGTGGGCAGGAGCCCATGTATAGGGCCCCCTTCGTGGGTGCTATGAGATTTATGAGCACTTGTTGGGAGGCCTGGGGTTATAAGGGAGGTGAAAACCGCTCTCTATATCGATGTGAGAAGATGTTTTTCAAGTGAAATGCGATCTAGACCGTTGGATCGCATCGTGCGCGATCTGGGACGTTGTTTCCGATCCCACGCTCGACCCTCAGCGATCGCGTCTCTCTCCATGGTTTATGTCAACTGTTCAATCCGACATGATATAATCATGGCCATTTGAGGTTTTTAAATTTCTACATAGAACGTAGACCATTCGATGAAACTTAGATCTAATCAAAGCTGCTCAATTCTTTTAAAATAACAGATGCATCTCATCCGTTGGATTGATGTTGCGATCGATCTGGACTATCCATTTTTTCCCTGCATTTCCCCTTGCCACATCTTCTTCTTCCTCCGCGCATGGGTTACACCATTAACCCCACCCTATGGCACACCCCTCATTTTCTTCACCAATGACCACCGGGGAACCCCATGACTCCTCATTATTTTCATGCACCACACCCCCCCATTGAATGCAATGCAAGTGGGTACATTTTTGCGTGCAAGGTGGTGTGTGAGCTTTTGTATATAAATAACTGAGACCTCTCAGTTCTTCTCTCCTGTTCAAGTCTCCAGTCAGCCCGACCAACCCTCCCTGAAGTCATCATTTCCCTGGTTTTTAAAGTAATCGTTTTTATTTTTTCCTTGTTTTTCTTCTTTGAGAATATATACACTTATATATTTGAAATATATATATATATAGATTTTAACCTTACGGTTCAGTCCAAACATTCTTAAATGTAAAACCTAGGCCTTCGGGTTCTATTGCATTCAAATAGCTTAAAGAATGTAAGGATTATACCTGGACTCATTTTGTTGTTTTGAAAATACATATATACTTTTGGTTATATGTATATATGTCGGTTATATGCAGGAATGGGCATGAACATTCTATTTTGATTATATGCACGACGTTTATGTATAATTTTTCATGCGCTACACATATTCACATAAAATTAATTTCATATTTAAATAATAAATAAATTTTGAAAATGTTTTATATATGATCGGGGTTTTATAAAATTATTTTTTGTAGGTTTTCATAAACAAATTTAAATGACTAAAGGCATGCCCTGCCCTATTCAAAATGTTGTTGTACTAATATTCATAGGGGATTGACACAAATGGGTGTGCCAATTTTTCAGTTTGTGTTCGGGTACATACATATATTTTATATGTCGCATGAACCTTGATTTCAGTTCTTAAGGTCCTTACAAATTATCCCTTGAGTTTTGGTGGAGTTTTAAAAACATAAGAAATAAGGTGTTAAACAAAACTTATATCAACATTTAAGAGTAACTTATTTGTTTTCCCTATCTTTTAAATGATTTTCCTTATGGTAAAGATTCATTCTTTCTATCGTAGACATTATTCAATATTATGAAAAGGCTTAACAATATTGAATGTTTTAGCATGTGCAAGCTCAAAACCCTACTTGAGATTTTTTGTTCTCCTTGTAATTAATTGGATGATAAAATTATAGAATTTCAAGAACAAACATACATGTGATAAATTATAGTTTTTTGTTCTTTCAGTACCATAGATGTCAATGTATGTGACATAACATGCCTTTATTCTTTCCTTTTAATAATGATCATATGACTGTTCTCTTGGTTTTTAATCATCTAGATGCCTATCTCACTTATATGATATGTAAATTCAACTACTATGACAAACTATGAATGAACTATTCAAGGTGGTATGGGAAATCTTGAATATAAAACCCTGATTAAGTAAAGTATTGACTTATGTGGCTCACGTGAATGTAAATAAATATTAAGGGTGCACCTTGATAGTGCTCCAATGCATTGGGTAAAGAATTAATCTCTAGAGATTACAAACTTCATGATACCCGGGTGAATAAGCTCGGTAATTTTTCTTTATTGACACCTTGGGGATGGAATTCAGTGATATGTTCATGAATGTCTAAATTAAATGTTAAATCCACATATTCAAGTCATGTTACATGTTTATTTCAAGATGATATGCATATTCTTTAACTACACATGCCCTTAAGTTTTTATCAAGTTCATATTGATGTCACAAGTAAAAGTTTGGGGCATGACTCGTGTAAAAAATTAACAAACATATGAAATTGAAGTTTTTTTCCTTCACGCGCAACTCTGATTAAGTATTACTCTTAATGATTTAATTTGTTCTTAAACACTCATACATCATACTTTTTCAGGATATCTTTTACTACCCCTTTTTGAAAATGTCCAAATTGATTCATTTATTGCTTAAAAATATTAGTTGAGAACTTTTTGGTTATGTTACATGTGTTATAGTTTTCTATAAGATAATTTTCAATGGAATGGTTTTTAAAAATTCATTCAAAAGTTTTATTGGTTAATTTTAAACTCATTTCTGGGAATTCTTATCCTCATCGTATGTTTTGAATTTTAAATTTTCAAGAAACAACTTTTATCAGATGAAACATTTATGAAGTTACTGGTTTCCCAAGACCAAAACTGAACACGATCCTATGTATGGGATGTGATGTGTGTTTATCAGTGCATGTTTCTGTTTTAAAATGACACATTATGTTCAGAGGGCACTGACTCCTGGTTTTTCTGGGGTCGGGTCTTCACAGTTGGTATCAGAGGATTCAGTTTGGATAACTTTGGAAAGCCAGAGCTGAAACAAAGACAAATATACTTTAGAATTACTAAAAATGAGTATTCTTAATTTTTATACGGAAAACAATGGTACTGGACTTTTTTCTCTTCCCAATGAGGCCTTAGAAACCATAATTTCCACAGCCATCCATGAAGCTTTTATAGACTATGCGCATATTCATATGTCGTGCATACATCTCTATGATGTGTCCAACTCTCCCCGAGTACTTCAACTCCACCGAAGAGTGGGTTTGGATTACATATTTATAATGAAAGCCATGTTTCCATCTTACACATGACTGGGGAAGTACTATGAGGGACTTTTTAGATGCTTCACCACAGTGGAAGGCATCTCGTCTCTCACGGCTTTCCAAGAGGCTGCTGTAGAGGGAGATCTCTACGTCGGATACATGTGTCAAGTGTTGTCCTATGGCCATTTTCGTCAAATGATGGACTTTGGCATCCTTGAATACAAAGCCTCTCATTCTGTGTACAGACAACAACTACATAGGGAAGTCTCACAGTTGTACACCCCACATGTCAGACTATGGAGATACCATAAGTGCTCCCATGGCATCAAACCTGATTTCTCGGGTTGCATATAGTTTAGGGAGATATAGAGTTTCGAGTTTGTCTTTGGAATTCATGTGTTAGGGAATGGGGGAAACCATTAGCCTCATTTTACGTTGTGCACCAGTAGTAATATAAGGAAAATATTTTGTTATCTCTTCTTTCTTATGTCTTTACATTATTTATACATTTGGATGGATTTCAAGTGACTGAACTCTCATATTAATCATTCATATGGATGGAAAAACCCACATGTTTTCTATTCCAACTAAGATATTGGATATTATTGCAATCAAAACATTTGAAGATGAGTATCGTCGCTTCACAAACCTGCGAGGAACGTGCATGGAATTGTTTGAGGTGACAAACGGTCCGGGGATTCTCCACATATGTCAAGGGAATTCTCCCTTCTACTACTGCATAGGATCAACACAATTGGTCGAGCATAAATGGAGAAGAAAATACCACGAAGGGCTCATACTGTGTTTCACCCTAGGCCAGAACTACACGACCATAGTAAAATTTCAAGAGGGTGCTTTATAGGGAAACATTTATGCGACATACATCTACCAACTCCTCAGCATTAGCCTATATGAAAATGTATATGACTTAGATGTTATCGGTCGAGACATAATTTGGCATGTTCATCATACATTGGACCTTTTGGACATTTCTGATCATTGTACCATTCATGCCTCCATCTGGAAGCCCAAGTGTTCGGTGCATGAGTTCAACCCCTTCAACCCGAAGTGTATCTGGATCAGAGAACTAGAGGAGTTGAGCATCAATTTGGGTGTTCCGCTAAATGCACATGGGGATCCTCTATAATGGTGGATATGGTAGGAACAACTGAGAGCTTACACTTAGCAAGTTTGTATGAATGGAATTGCAGGGATGAAATTATTTCATGGGGGAGTAATGTAACACCCCGAATTTTGGGTATCATATAATGATGATATTATGCATTTACTTTTGTTAAATCCATTTTAACAGAAAAAATTTTAAAGGATAAACATAAGGCTCTTTATTTAAATTAGAACAACGTAGTGTCTACAATACACCGAGTTTAAAAGAGTAATCATGCTAACCAACTATAGCTATTAAAAACCCTATCAAAACTACTGGAAGACCCCCAATCACGACAACGAGGCCCAGTAAGTAAAGATGATCCTTTGAGTCATCTAAAGGAAAAAAAATCACCACTGTGATCATAAAAACCATGCTGAGCATCAATGGAATGGGAAGCACCATCTTCTTCATTTTGATATTTAGGACACTGTAAGGTTTGGTTTTATATGACACTTTTTTCGACCATTACTCTAGTGACCGTTAAAAGCTAACCGTTATAAAAAAATAGTCTGTGGACCTTGATAGGATAAGTGAACTTATTTAAATATTAATTATTTTCCAAATAATTGATTTATGATTAAGGTTATAATTAAACCGTCATTTATGAACTATAAAAGGATATGGTGTAAAACTTTATTTCACCCTTAAGTGATTTTGAAAAGAATTAAGGAATTCAAAAAACTATGTGAAATTTTCTAATAAAATTTAACGATTTAAATTTCTTAAATAATTTTATAAACTATGTTTAAGTTTTTCAAATTAAATTATTTTTTGATTGAACTATTTTTTCATGGATACTAGTATATAAATTACAATGCTGGTTTATTAAAATTTGTTCTTCGTAACTTTTTGAGTTTAAAAAAGGGGTTTAGTATTTTTAATTTTAGAAAAACTTTTTACTAAAACAATTTTAATTTGGATTCATTAATGTTTAAAAATATAAAATTATATATAGTTTTAATAAATGGATTGTTTCCTCTTCTTAAAAATTTTTTAGTGTAGTTTTTTCAAAAAAAATTATCCCACTAGGGCCAGCCCTTTTTGGCTAGGGACGAGGGAGGTAAGTCACATGAAGTGGCTGAGATTGACCCTCAGCCCCAAGCCAAGGCCCGCCCAAGCTCAGGTATTGGTTCCCCAAAGGGTGCTCGGGAGTGACCAAGAGCACATAGGTGCACCAGTGTGGGCATGAGGTTGTGGCGAGGTTTGGGTAGGACAAGGCCTGCGAGCGGGAGGCCGTGTATAGGGCCCCTTCGTGGGTGTTGTGTGATTTCTAAGCACTCTTTGTGAGGCATGGGGTTATAAGGGAGGTGAAAAACTCTCCTCGTTTCGATGTGGGAAGCAGTTTTCTGGGCGAAACGCAATTTGGACCGTTGGATTGCGTTGCACGCGTTCTGGGCCGTTGTTTCCGATCCCTCGCTCGACCCTCAGCGACCACATCTCTCTCTGCGGTTTTTGATAACCGTTTAATCTAGAATGATCTAATCATTTTCGTTTGAGGTTTTAAAATTGTTTCATCGAACATAGACCATTTGATTAAACGTTGATCTAATCTAAGTCGCTCAATTATTTTAAAATAGAAAACGCATCTCATCCCCTGGATTGTTGTTGGGATCGATCTGGACTATCTTTTTTCCCCTGTAATTTCCCCTAGTCGTGTCTTCTTTTTCCTCCACATAGGGGTTACACCAATAACCCTACCCTATGGCACACCCCTTGTTTTCTTCACCTATGATCGTCGGGGACCCCCATGTCTCCTCATTTTCTTCAAGCACGACATCCCCCCATTGAATAAAATGCAAGTGGGTAAGTTTTGGCATGGAAGGTGGTGTGTGAGATTTTGTATATAAATAACTGAGACCTCTCAGTTATTCTCTCCCATTCAAGTCTCCAGCGAGCCTGACCATCCCTCCCTGAAGTCCTCCTTTCCGGAGTTTTTAATGTAAGGGTTTTTTGTTTTTCTTTTTTTGCTTCTTTGAGAATACATAAACTTATATATTTGAAAAATATATATTTTATAACCTTATGGTTCATTCCAAACGTTCTTAAATGTTGAACCAAGGCCTTCGGGTTCTCTTGCATTCAAATAGCTTAAAGAATGTAAGGATTATACCAGGCCTCATTTTTTTGTTTTGAAAATACATATATACTTTTTTTTATGTGTATATATGTCAGTTATATGAAGGAATGGGCATGACCTTTCTACTTCAGTTATATGTATGAAGTTTGTTTATAATTGTTCATGCACTGCACATATTCACATACAGTTAATTTTATATTTAAATAAAAAATAAATTTTGAAAATGTTATATATATGATCAGTTTTTTATAAATTTATTTTTTTGTAGGTTTTTATAAACAAAATTTTAAAACTAAGGCCATGACCTTGCCTATTCAAAATGTTGGAGAACTAATATTCATAGGGGATTAACACACATAGGTGTGCCAATATTTTAGTTTGTGTTCGGGTACATACATATATTTTAGATGTTCCGTGAACCATGATATCAGTTTTTAAGGTCCTTACACATTAATTCTCGAGTTTAGGTGGAGTTTTAAAAACAAAAGAAATAGGGTGATAAAGAAAACTTATATCCACATTTAAGAGTAACTTATTTGTTTTCCGTATGTTTTAAATTATGTTTCTTATGGTGAAGATTCATGATTTCTATCATGGATGTTATTCAGTATTATGCAAAGGATTTATAATATTGAATGTTTTAGCATGTGCAAGCTCAAAACCCTACTTGATATTTTTGGTTCACCTTGTAATCAATTGGATGATAAAATTTTAGAAATTCAAGAACAAACATACATGTGATAAATTCTAGTTTTCTATTCTTTCAGTACCTTAGATGTCAATATATGTTCCATAATCTTACTTTCATCTTTACTTTTAATAATGGTCATATGATTATTAGCTTTGTTTATAATCATCTATATGCCTTTCTCTTTTATGAGATAATTAAATTCAACTACTATGACTAACTATGAATGAACTATTCAAGGTGGTATGAGACATATTGAATATAAAACACCATTTAAGTGATGTATTGATTTATGTGGCTCACATGAAAGTAAATACATAATAAGGGTGTGCCCTAATAGCGCTCTAATGCATGGGATAAAGAATTAATCTCTAGATATGACAATCTTCATGACACCCAGGTTAGTAACCTCGGTAATTTGTCTTTATTGACACTTTGGGGATGAACTGCGGTGATATGTTCATGAATGTCTAAATGAAACTTTGAATTCACATATTCAAGTCATGTTACGAGTTATTTTCAAGATGATATGCCTATTTGTTTCACTACACTTTCCCTTAAGTTTTTATCAAGTTCATATTTATGTCACAAGTAAAAGTTTGGGGCATGATTCGTGTAAAATAGTAACAAACATATGAAATTGAAGTTTTTTTCCTTTACACGCAACTCGGATTAAGTATTAATCTTAACAGTTTAATTTGTAGGTAAACATTCATATGTCATACTTGTTTAGGATATCTTTTACTACCCCTTTTTGAAAATGTCCTAATTGATTCATGTATTCCTTGAATATATTAGTTGAGCACTTTTATGTTATGTGACACGTGTTACAGTTTTTTATAAGAGAATGTTCCTTTGATAAGTTTTTAAAAAATTATTTCAAAATTTTCATTGGTTTATTTTAAAGCCCTTATTGGGCATTCTTATTCTCACCTTACATTTTGAATTTTAAATTTTTAGGTAACAACTTTTATCAGATGAAACTTTTCTGAAGTTACCAGTTTCCCAGAGCCTGAACCGAACTCGATCCTCTGTATGGGACGTGATGTGTTTTTATCAGTGCATGTTTTTGTTTTAAAATGACACATCATGTTCAGAGGGCACCGAATCCTTGTTTTTATGGGGCCGGGTCATCACATAATGAATGGAATTAAAATCATTTAGTTTACAATATTGAGTGAATAAAGTTCAAAAATCCCCACCTTGTAGATGAAATGCATTAACATAAACACCCAATGTCCCTGCATCACCTTTAACACCCCAAGATTTTAAAGTATGTCACTTCTTAAATAAATTCATTTTCATTGATAGATTATGATGTATATAATACCAAAATATGTTTACGCTACACACAACAACGAGTTGGCTTGCATTACATGCAAGACCGAGTTTTACCAAACAACAATATATTATTAAAATATTATTATTTAATATAATTAGATATAACATAGCCATTAAGTTACTGGTTATGAATAGTATTAACTAACTTATGAAAATATATGGCAGAATTCATTTGTTCTAAATTAATTAAAAATGAATAAAGTAAACAACTGAATATATATGAGATGTTTTTTAAAGAACTATTTTTATACTCACAAAGTCATTTTATTCTAATAAAATAAATTAATTACTATTATAGAATGATATTAATGAAATATATATTTTTTATATTAAATAAAATATTTTTGATATTCATATAATATATTTGAGAGGTATAAGATAATAACAAACCCAATATTACACATAAAACCTATTTTTTTATAAAAACCATTTTATCATCTTTTAATGGAGAACCTATTTTAAATCCAATTTTTGACAATTTTATGAATTCTATTTGTAAAAATAAACTTCATCTTTTAAATATAAAAATAAAATTTTACTTTAGTTAAATTTTTGGTATTTTTCGGATAAGTTTCATGTTTTGATGAATAGTTAAAAATACTAAATTTTAACTGAAAAGAACTTTTTTTCATCAAAATAATTTATAGTGTTAAATTATATTATTTAATGTTTTTAAAGTATAAATAGATTATTTGTAACACCCCAACCCCAGTTACCCTGAGTTGTTTCATTATTATGTAACATTGGCATGATAACAAAAGGTCAAGTCTTTAAAGACCGATTAGTTTAGTAGCTTTGGAAATACTAGATACATTGATAAATGTTACATTTAATCATAAAGAGAAAAAATAACAATAACATAGTCTCCATAATCCACACTCATATCACCTTCATTCTATCCCTGTAGGTCAGTCATAAAATATTTCTTCACATCTTGGGAAAATAAAACATATAAAGGGGTGAGCTCAGATGCTCAGTAAAGATAACAATATAGTGGAAACATTCATAAATAAACATAAACATTTAAGGCAATGTATAACTAAAACAAAATCCTTTTAAACTTGAAATTCAGAATAATATGGCACAAATAAAATGAAGTAATTCCATTTAATTATTCACATAGATATTCTACTAGTTGAATAATAACATGCAATATCAATAACCACTTTTATATTGATGGAATGCATAATTCCGGATTATCATAACCACATAGTCAAGGCCTTGTGCCAAGACTACAAATAAGATTTTTTCAAGGCCTTGTTCCAAGACACTTTTTTGTCTCATGAGACCTACCGATTCATCGATGAGCTATAGCGGGCTCCACCTGTCACTTATTAAGTCCAATTCCTTCCTTATATGAACAGGTTTAAACATTCCATAAACCATAAGATAATTGTATCACATAAAACATGCATAAAGGAAACATAAAATTTACACATTTCAATCACAATATATCAACACCACACATTGATATAATAAAAACATTATCAAAACCATTTTCAATACCAAAATAAAATAAAAGTAAAACGTGGTATTTAATTATCATTTTAAAAAAAGTTACGGCTCGTAGAGGAAGCCGAAACTCAAATAATGGTCACCGCGGTGGAGAATTCGTTGTCGCCGCATACGTACGACAAAAAACATTCCCTTTTGTCATTTAGTAAAATGCTTCGTATAGAAATATTCCTTTTGAATAAATGTAAAAGTCAAAGGGGTTTATACACTGTATAAAAGAATGTTTTGTATAAAATAAAATATTCCTCAATGAAAGGAGATTGTGACGAAGTCCCTTACCTCATGTCCATCTTGACTCGATCATTCTTTAATATCCCGAATAATAAACTAGAGTTAATTTCTACTTTCTTAAGATCCTTTTTCAAGTTCATTATTCCTTTTATATCACTTATTACCATATTATTAACATTATGTAGTCATTTAAGTTAATAATGGTTGTTTTGTCGATCTTTTGTACTTGAGTCAACAATAAACTTCTTATAATTACAAGTTGTTCATGTGGTAAAATATCCATTATCTCCGGAATTATATTCATGATCTAGATATCATATATATCATATGTATCCCGTATATTCAAGCATTTATAATATTACATAACATTTAGAGGTATGAAATGAAATGCACCGTTCATGGAGGCGGTAAGCCGTACGTACGCATGAATGCTACTTTCATTTCTATTTCATATTTAATGGAATGAAATCACAATTATATAAAGGTATATTATAATTCCAGTATAATATAATATATAATATTATTTACTCCATCCTTTCTACGTCCCACATATGGCCTTAACAATTCATATCACATTGAGGGGTGGTAGTTCGCACTTCCTAAAATGAAATTATCGCGTTTACCTAAAATGGAAATAAAAAAGGTATGCCTTAAATGAAAAATACAAAAGCATAAGGAAAAAATAAACATAATATATATCATATATAAATTTAGTGACATATTTATGGAAACCATGAGAGGTGTTAAATAAATATTGAACAATCATCGTTTCGTGAGGCATTAATTCACCACCCATAGAAAATATATGTTCATTAACCATTAGACGAAGGTGTGTGTAAGTTTAAATAAAATAATTCTCATAAAACCATCCTAGTGAATTGGATATACTGGTGTTCTAAAAAAATAAATGAATAAAAAGTGTTTACGGGGTTGGAGAACCAAAATAAAACAGAAGAACATAAGAGAAGACATTACCTTAAAATCAGGTAACTCTTTTTGATTTGAGCCAGAGGCATCCTTGGGAAGAATTCTGCCCAAAGTGAGGCTTCTAAGAGTAAGAGAGGGAAGTTGAGAGAGTATTTGGGTAGAGTTTGGCTGATCCAAATGGCTTTTATGGAGTGAATAAAGTGCTAGAGTTGGGGGCCTTTTATAAGAGGAGAGGAGGGGAACTCTTAGAAAGACATGAAATATTACTTTATTATGAAGTGATTTTCGGATTTCAAAGGTCCCAAATTATATATTTATCGGATAAGGAGATAAGGGTTCTAAATATACTCATCCAATGGGTTTTTTAGAAGTTTATGTTTTATATTTAACATTATCATTTAATTTTATTTAAATCGTTAATTAATGATGTAATCGCTGCATCATCATGGTGTTATAAAAAATTTAATTTATTTAATGTATAAAAATTATAAAAAAATTACCATGATTTAGGAAATATTTTTAGCTTTCCATTGGATATTTATAGTTGAAGGTTTAACTTATATAACCCCATGTAATAATTGTTTTTGTAAAACAACACATGTTTGTGACAATTTTATTTTTACTTTAAATAAAAAGTTATTAGTGACATTTTCTTAACCAAGTGGCTCCATGGGGTACCCAAGTTGACCCATGGATTTTCTTGGTCGGCCATTACTCATACAATATGGGTAGGTTAAGTGTAAAGGTAATTTCATATTATTATAACATTACATTTATCTTAAATTACACTAATTACCTTTAATCGCAATTCATAGAACTTAAAAGTTACTATTCACCAAAAATTATTTTAATCCAATTGTACTACATTTTACTTCATAATGATAATGATGTATATCAGAATTTTGAAATTAAAATTACAGAGGTGGTAAATTTTCATTTAAAAGAAAAATTAGTTTTTTAACTACCACTTAGTGGATTCCCTTTTCATTAAAAATTGAAGTTTCTCAGAACAATACCAAAAATTCACCCTGAGAAATATTTGATATTCCAAATTAAAAAATGATGTCTATTTTAAAAAATTCAAAACATATAAGTTGAATTAATTAATTTAATAATTAATTCCCGCTGTCACAAAAAATAGCGTTTTTTTAATAAACATTATATATCAAAAGATTGACAATTGTTTATATCCAATTTCAAAGTGAAATTATTTCTAATGACCACCATTGGATAAAATGGTAAAAATATATTCAAATTATACTTTAAAACCAATCAATAGTATAATTTATCACTATAAATTATTTTGATTAAAAAAGTTGTTTTTAAGTATTTTTTTCTATTCATAGAAAATTGGATGTTCTCATAAAATTAAAAAAGATTCAAATTAGGATAATTTTGATATTCTGAATAAAAAAATGAAGTCCATTCTGAAATACAAAATTTATATAATTTTAAAGAGAGGGTATTACTATTCATAATGGCTACATTGATATGTCGTGGTGTGTTAGAACTCGAGGTTGCGTACAACACATGATGTTCTATTATTCAAAGAGAAGCGTACCATGGAAGCTTGGGGTGTTACATTCTACCCTCCTTTAATAAATTGCGTCCTCGCAATTTGAAACTGTTCATCAAAAATAAAAGGATGATAGTAGAATATAACTTTGTGGTAAATCCATATCGGACATAGGGTTAATAAAATTTAGTCTTAATAAGAGGGAAAGGGAAATGAGAAAGTCACCACAAAATTAGGGTTTCGAATAGGAGAACATTGTTGGAAATTATAGACACGTAATTAGAGGAAAACGTAAATATTTATAGGGAGTGATTGAGTTTATCAATCAGAAACATGTGTAAAATTGAGGTCCTAAAAGCCATCAATCTATGATGAAAATATCACCAGTTCAACAAAACATAAGGTATTAGGATACCACATTTTTGTTTTAATATACCTTCCCTTATGTATAATAATTAATTTTTCTATAGAATAAGATATATATATATATATATATATATATGATATTTATAATTTCACCCTTTAACTAATATATACCACAAGCTAATATTTCACTAAAAAGAGAACAGAACTCAAAAATATTATATTTATCCTAATCGTAGAAGGTTCCAAATATTAACACACACCATTTAGATCAGGAAAACTATTTTGTAATAAACAAGGACTTACTGTAGGCTAGTGGTAGGTAATAAAGGCTTGTCGCACTATGATTGTGGGTTTGATTCCTACAGCTTTGTCTGACACGACGGGTTATCCACTTACCTACAGGTTGTCCTTTCCTAAATCTATAGTATTATAATATTCCAAAAATAATCTTCAGAAATGTTTTATCCTTAAACAATACTATCCAAAGATAAACATAATTCATTCCAACCTTTATAGTTATCCAAAATACCTCTGTCCAGACTTTCTCTAAAAGGTCTGTAATTTCCAAAATGAATTGTAACATTAGATTCCCCAAACAAGTTAAAGTTTCTCTTATTGTCACATAATAATAATATGGTTACCATCATCATATTAAAGCCTTAATGAAAACAACAAGTACTGTACTACAATCTTTATATATATCACATTATTCTTACAACCATAATATAGTTCTTGAGTCCGAAAACACAATTACAATAATTATTCAACTTTATTTGTAGTAACAGCATAAGCTTGGCCTTGCTCCCTTGGCATTTTCTGAGGTATGTTTCCCTGACGCTTAGGACATTCATTTGCATAATGCCCCATTTCTTTACAATTGTAGCATTCAAAATTGATAAACTCTTTCTTTCCCTTATAATCATGAGCCTGGTGACATTTTTCTCCACATTTGTAACAAACTCTTATTCCCTTTAGGCAAGTACCAGGGTTATTCTTCCCACAATTATCACATAATGGAAATTCCTTCTTTCCTTTTTTCCCTTTATCTGTCTCTTGTTCCACCATTCTTTTCTTCTCTTGCTTTACTTTGTTGTCATCAGACTTAGAGAATTCCTTTTTTGTCTTGATAACACACGAGACAATATCTTCATACGATGAGAAGGATTGTGATACTAAAGATTGATGGAGAAATGGTTTTAACCCACTAAAGAAACGATCAATATTACTTCTTGGGTTATGTATATAATCTACAGCATACCTCACTAACCTTGTAAAGTTGGCCTCATACTTGGCGACATTCTTATCCTCCTTTTGTCTCAGACTCTGAAATTACCTTTCCATATCTTCTTGATGGTCACGAGGAAAGTATTTTTCTATGAAAAACTCTTTGAACTCCCTCCATTCCATATATGATACTTCATCATCTTCCATTGTGTTTTGAATCAATGACCACCATTGATCAACATCTCCAGTGAGGCGGTAAGCTTCCATGACTACTTTTTCCCAGTCACTACTCCCTAAAGCCTAAAATATTTTCTCTAGGGAATTTATTCATTGCTCAGCTACTAATGGATTTGTAATCCCATTAAATTTTGGTGGTTGTTGCCTTATGAAGAGATCTAACATTGATCCTCCACGTAGTGGATCGGGGTGCTCCATACGAGTAAGGTTATTACTCGTATGCTGAGTGAGTTGTCCCAGTATGGTGATTAGCTGATCAGAACCAGTTGTATCACAAGCTACATTAAAATTATCTTGAGCAGGATGACAACCCCTACATGGAGTGTGTGCATTGATACAATTTCCATTCCTTCCACTAGGCGCCATTTCTAAACAATGTCATAAACTAGATCAATTTATGAATCAAAATACATAATTCCATACTTGTAGAACACTAAACATAAATTGAAAAATTTATGGATATAATCCATAATCATAAAAATAAATGTTTTCATTGAGGAAGTATATACTCATAAACCCTTCATAATGGTTTGTAATGAAAATGAGAATTATCCTATGAATATCCCCCGGGAGTGTCGTAACCAAGAGTGCAGCAAGGCCCGTTGTCGTGCACTAGTTCCCATTCGAGCCTAGCTCAAAGAGATGTTTTCAAGTTTTACCACAAGGTACATCTGTGCAAGAGCTGCCTCTACCTGATCGTATCCAGATAGGGATGTATTGCTCAGAAAACTCACAAAATCTCTATAATACCAAAATTCTAGGAAGTTATTCTATATCAATACTCAAATTCTATCTTAGGGCCATGAGCTCTAATCAGAGTTTTTCTAAAGCTAGCATCCCAGGTTAGTACTAAACTACCTCTGATGCCAACTGGAATGCCCCGACCCCAGTTACCCAGAGTCGGTTCATTATTATGTTACATTGTCCTGATCATAAAATATCATGTCTCGATAGACCGATTAGTTTAGTAGCCTTGGAAACACTAGATACATTTATAAATGTTACATTACATCACAAAGTCAAAAAATCAAAATAACATAGTCTCCATAGTCCACACTCATGTCCCTTTCAGACTATCCCTGTAGTTCAGTCATAAAATAGTTTTTCATATCCTGGGAAAATAAAACATATATAGGGGTGAGCTCATATGCTCAGTAAGGATAACAATATAGTGGAAACTTTCATAAATAAACATAAAAATTTATGTCAATGTATAACTAAAACAGAAACATTTTAAACTTGAACATCAGCATAATATGGTAAAAATAAAATGACGTAATGCCATTTACTTACTCACATGGATATTCTACTAGTCGAAAAATCACATGCAATATCAATAACCATTTTCATAATGATGGAATGCATAATGCCAGATTATCATAACCACATAGTCAAGGCCTTGTTCCAAGACTACAAATAAGATTTTGTTAAGGCCTTGTGCCAAGACACTAGTTCGTCTCATGAGACCTATAGATGCATCAAGTAGCTATAGCGGGCTCCACCCATCACTTATTTTGTCCAATTAATTCCTCATATGAACATGATTAAAATATCATAAACCCTAACATAATCATATCATAGAAAACATGCATAAAGGAAACATAAAATTTCCACATTTCAATCACAAGATATCAATACATAACATTGATATAAGAAAAACATTATCAAAACCATTTTCAAAACAAAAGTAAAAGAAAAGTAAAACATTGTATTTATTTTTCATTTTAAAAAAACGTTATGGCTTGTAGAGGAAGCTGAAACTCAAATAATGGTCACGACAGCAGAGAAGTCATTGTCGCCACATACGTACAAAAAAAAACATTCCTTTTTGTCGTTTAGTAAAACGCTTTGTATAAAAAGATTCCTTTTGAATAAATGTAAAATTCAAAGGGGATTATACACCGTATAAAAGAAAGTTTTCTATAAAACAAAATATGCCTCAATGAATGGAGATTGAGATGAAGTCCCTTACCTCGTGTCCGACATGACTCGATTGTTCTTTAATATCCTGAATAATAAAATAGTGTTAATTTCTACTTTCATAAGAACCTTTTTATAGTTCATTATTCCTTTTATATCACTTATTACCATGTTATGAACATTATGTAGTCATTTAAGTTAATAACGGTCATTTTGTCGATCTTTGGTACTTGAGTCAACAATAAACTTCTTATAATTACAAGTTGTTCGTGTGGTAAAATTTCCATTATCTCCAGAAATATATTAATGATATAGATATCATATATATCTTATATACCCAGTATATTCATGCATTTATAATATTACATAACATTTAGAGATAAGAAATTAAATTCACCGTTCATGGAGACGATAAGCCGTACGTACGCATGAACACTACTTTCATTTCTATTTCGTATATAATGGAATGAAATCACAATGATATAAAGGTATATTATAATTACATTATAATATCATATATAATATTATTTACTCCATCCTTTATATGTCCCACATATGGAATTAACGATTCAAATCACTTTGAGTGGGCGGTAGTCCGCACTTCCTAAAATGAAATTATCGCTTTTACCCATAATGGAAATCAGAATGGTATGCCATAAGTGAAAAGTACATAAGAATAAGGAAAAATAGACATAATATATATAATATATAAATATAGTGACCTTTTAATGGCCACCATGAGAGGTGTTAAAAGAATATTGAACAATCCTCGTTTTGTGAGGTAGTAATTCGCCACCCACAGAAACAATATGTTCTTTAACCATTAAATGATGGTGTGTGTAAGTGTAAATCAAATAATTCTCATAAAAACATCCTAGTATATTGAATATACTGGTTTTTTATAAAATAATGTAATAAAAAGAGTTTAATGGATTGGGGAATCAAAATAAAACAAAAGAACATAAGAGAAGATATTACTTTAAAATCAGGTGACTCTTTTTTATTTGAGCCAAAGGCTTCCTTGGGAAGACTTCTACCCAAATTGAGGATTCTAGGAGTAAGAGATGGATGCTTGAGAGCGTATTTGGGCAGAGTTTGGTGGATCCAAATGTATTTGAAGGTGTGAATAAGGTGGTAGTGGTGGGGGCCTTTTATAAGAGGAGAGGAGGGGCCCTCTTGGGAAGTCATGAAATGTAACTTTATTAAGAAGTGATTTTCAGATTTCAAAAGTCCCACAATTATATATTTCTAGGATAAGGTGATAAGGGATATAAATCTACACATCCAATAGGTTTTGGAAAAGTGTATGTCTTAGATTTTATAGTATCTTTTATTTTTATTTAAATAGTTAATTGATGAGGTAATCACTACATCATCATGGTGTTATAAAAATTTAAATTTATTTAATGACAAAAAATTATAAAAAATTTACCATGATGTAGGAAATCTTTTAATATTTACAATGAATCTTTATAGTCGAAATGTTAACTTATATAACCCCATGTAATAATTGTTTTAGTAAAACAACACATGTTTGTGACAATTTTATTTTTTTCTTTAAATAAAATGTTACAAATGTCATTTTCATACCCAAGTGGCTCCATGGGGTCCCCAAGTTGACCCATGGATTTATTGGTTGGAAATGACTCATATATAAGGGTAGGATAAGTGTAAAGGTAATTTAATATTATTATAACATTATATTTACCTTAAATTACACTAATTACCTTTAATCGCGATTAATAGAGCTTAAAAGTTACTATTCACGAAAAAATATTTTAATCCCATTGAACCATATTTTACGTCCTAATGTCAATGATGTATGTTGGATTTTTGAAATTCAAATCACAGATGTGGTAATATTTCATTTAAATGAAAAATTAGTTTTTTAGCTACCACTTTGTGGTTTCACTATTCATTAAAAATTGACATTTCTCATAACAATACAAAAAATTTACCCTAAGGTATATTTGATATTCCTAATTAAAAAATGATTTCTATTTTAAAAAATTCAAAACATATAAGTTGAATTAATTAATTTATTAATTAATTCCTGTTGTCACCACAAATAGAGTGTTTTTAAGAAACAATATATATCATAAGATTGACAATTTTTTATAACCAGTTTCAAAGTGAAATTAATTCTAATGACCACCATTGGATAAAATAGTAAAAATATATTCTAATTATATTTTAAAACCACTAAATAGTATAATTTATCACTGTAAATTATTTTTATTAAAAAATTTGATTTTAAGTATTTTTTTTATTCATAGAAAATTGGAAGTTCTCAGAAAATTACAAAAGATTTAAGTTAGGATAATTTCAATATTCCAAATACAAAAATGAAGTCCATTCTGATATATAAAATTTATATTATTTCAAAAAGTGGGTATTACTATTCATAACGACTACTTTGATTGGTCGCGGTGTGTTAGAACTCGAGGTTCTGTACAACACACGTTGCTCTATTATTCAAAGAGAAGCGTACCATGGAAGCTTGGGGTGTTACATTATTTTTATCATTTAATACAATTTATAATATTTTAATCAATTTTACAATGAATTTAGATATATAAACGTTTCAATCTTTTGCAGGTTTAATCTTTAATAACTCATTTTCTCACGCCATCAACAAGATTAATTTTAAATTAATTACAAAAAATTCTATGTATTGAATTATGAAAAATGGATTCCATATTTGGAATTAGTGGGTACAAATTATTTAAATATGTTTCTTTTAATTTTGGTCATATGAATAGTAAAATTTAGTTATATTTTAATTACCACAATTAAGGGTATATTAGGTAATTATAGATATAAATGATATTATAAAATTACCCCAACACTTGTCCTAATTTCATTTAATGAGTGGTTTTCTACTAAAATCATAATTAGGACGATATTATACTCTTTTAAGCATCTTGGATGAGAATAAGACATTTATTATATTTTATTTAAAGATAAGTTAAAAATGTCATACTCATGTTTTTAATAAGTATTACATTTTTAATACATGGTTATAAAAAATATAAATTAGACTATACATATTCATTTGAAAGATAATAAATTTATCTTCATCATGGTAATTTATGTAAAATTTTTAGAGAAGAAACATCTTAATTAAATGCTTTCATAATAATGAAGTAGTAATTGTTTAATTAATTGAAATATAAAATAAATGATATTAAAAACATTAAAATAAATAAAACTTGACATAATTAATTACATCTATAAATTTTATAGAAAATTTTTAAATGTTAGTGATATATTATAAGTTTTGGATCAAAGTTATCATGAAGTTAGGATATGTTTTAAAAAGACAAATATTGAATAGTATCAAAAAATGAAAAAAATGACACTTTAAAATAAATAAAATTTTATTAAATGATAAAAAATTCATAAAAATATAAATTCGTCCAAATAAATAAAATAAGGTTAAATGTGTCATCAATTATCCATTTGGGGTTCTTTTATCATTTTATAGTAACTATATTATCCCAAATGAGTAAAAAAAGCTGCAATGGTAAGAGTTAAAGGGTTTAACTAAGGGTTAAGGACAAATGATAAGGTTAACATTGTGACCTAAACATGTCTAAAAATTATTTTTTGAGCAGATTTAGACCCATACTCATCTTAGGTTTTAAATAACTCAATTTTAAGACATTTTAAAATAAAAAATAATATATATTAATTTAATATTTTGGGAATTTCCTAAAATGCCCCACCTAAATTATAAAAGGGAACTTTCTACCTCCCTCACTTACACCAATTTGAACCTTCTAGATCGACCAAAACCTACCTATTTATCTTCTTAACATCCATATACATATATTAGAGGTTATGGGCTTCTCAAAAGACTAACCCTAGCATCTCTAAGAGGAGATCCGTAGAGACCCAACCCCAGAAATCCCAAAGTTGGTGTCTACTACTATTTCATTGACATGATTATAGGGAATTAAATCCCAAATGACTGAGAGTCTAGTAGTCTTGATAAAATAGATATATACATGAGGAAATAATAAACTAATTACTATATATTTTTCTTCTTATTAATAAATATCTTTGAGGATAACTCTAATCTAGTTAGTAAATCCAAACATATCTTTCATAGTATGTTTCAAGGATTCCTTGGTAAATAAATTTAATAAGAATGAGATAAAATGATTTGTAAGGTCAATATATAGTGGAAGAAATAAAGAATCAATGACAATAAAAATTATGAAAGGGTGAATAACTAAATTCACATGCAATATAATCAATAAACTGAGGAAGAAGTGCATAAACAACATGACAAGGTAATAAATGAAAACACATGACATTAAAATAACTCGATAAGAAAAAAGAAATATGGTAAGGTAAGAAACAAAAACACATACTATCTAAATATTTAAATTTGAAATGTATCTATATATATGTTGACACAAAATATCATGGATGAATAATAAATGAAACTAAATTAGGTAAATTCCTTTTTAATGGACGTCATGTCTAAGGCACATGAAAACCTATACCGTCAAGACCTTTCACATGATGGTTTAAAATATTTTGATTTGCACAAATAATTTGTCTCATGAGAACCTAACAATGAATTTAGGATCTATATAATGTTTAGTCTCCTTACATCATTTATTTTCCAAATTATTCCTCAAATTGAATAATCAAAATAAATAATATGTCTTATCAAATATCTGTATTGAATAAAGGAGAAGAAATTATAAATATTTTCTGAAATAATAAAATAACTGTCAACGTAGACATCATATGTATAATGGTATCTGGTTTAGGAAATAGTAACATCCATGATGAATGAAATGGATAATTTGGGGTAAATTCAACGTTAAATGATAAAAAGAGATTGAATATTTCAAGGGGAATAACAAATAATTCAAGGATGTGAATGTGAATACTACCCTTAGAAAAATATAATATAAACCATTAAAAGGAAGAATACAGATGATATCAATAAAAAAAATCTTCAGTGGAGTAAAAATAAATGGTTCACTACTACAAAATAGGCCTTTAAAAGTGCTAGAATAGTCCTTTATCAATTGTAAAAAAACATTGACAATATGATCGTGGTTAAATGTTCAAAACTTTACCATTGCTAAAAAATCATTGTTAATGTCCCCCTTTAACAATGATAAAAAAACACTGTTAAAAGGGTACTTTAACAATAAATTTTTATTGATGTTAAAGGGGGCCTTGAATAACACTTTTTTAGTGATGATAAAGGAAGAACTATTAAAGGGGGTAAAATTATATTTTTTTGGACACTTGTGATCTTGACCCCCTTTATTAGTGCTTCCACAAACCCTTTAATTGTGCTCCACCCCCCTTTATCAGTGATTTTCATCCCACCAACTTTTATCATCTCTTTATGTATTTCTATCCTTATGTGCATCTTCATTAATTCAAACCCTACACCTCTCCTTCAAAGATGGAACACCTTCACCACTACACTATGTTCTTTTGATCTCTATTTAATGATATTTCTATTTATATATATAAATATATATGTTTACATATATTTATATAATTATTTTAAAATACATTTATACAATATATATATGTGTGTGTGTGATATATATATATACTTATATTTATTTGAATATATTATATATTATAATCATTTATATATAATAGAATATAATAAAAATATATATATCTTATTAATAAACACATATGTATATGTATATATAATGTAAAAATGGATAGATATTATTTTAAATACATGTTTAGAATATGAATTTATTTACATATATTAGAATATACATTTTTACATAAATATGTTGATATATGTATTTATATGAGTGATTTATTTTATGTAAACATAATAAACATGCATATATATAATTATAAATAATATTAAATTATGAAAAATGATAAAATTTTAAAACCATAATATCAATATAAATGTAATACCTTGGAATAAAATTATTCACCCCCTAAAAAGGCAATAAGCCCCCCTTAAAATTAGTTGAAAATCCATCGAATGTCAAAAAATACGGGTACCCTGACTAAAAACTCTATTTTTGAGATCTTATGAGTTCTTTTTGCCTTTAAATATGTGATAGAGGTTTACCATTATCACTAAGGGTGTAGATATCATCAAAAAATTTTATTTGATATGTGGTAGTGCATAAATGGACACCCAGATCAAAAGTAATCACTCTTTGAAGTTTGAGTTACGTTTTCAACTTATTTTAGATATTATATTATTTTTTGGATTTTCTACCTTCAAATTGATATTAAATGAATATTAATTGGAAGTAATAAGAAAATTATTAATTAAAAATAATTTTTGTTTTATTTTGTAATCCATTTTCACAAAATATCTTATTTATTAATTATAAAATTCTATTTACCTTATGTAGAACTTATTTTAAAAAATATATATTTTATTTATATCTATATAATTATATTTATATATTAATATATTATTCTTAATGATTTTTTAAGTATACCTTAATCAGTGCTACTAATAAAGAATTGATAAAAAGGGGTCTTTATCAGTGCTTCTAAAAAAGCGCTAAAAATGACCCCCCCTTTAACAATGTTTTTTTACAAGTGATGTTAAAAGATCCCATTTATCAGTGCTTTATTAAAAGTGCTGATAAATGTCCCGTATTAACAATGTTTTTTGTCATTATTAAAGACCTCCTTTAATAATGTTTTTTAGAACTGACAAAGGGGGTATTTAACATCATTTTTAGCTAGCGTTGTTAAAGCCCTAGTATTGGATAAACTTAGTTGAGTAGTAGTTTCTGTTGATGCTAATGAATAGAAATACTATAAAATGATCATTAAAACAAATTGAGGAAATTTTTATATGATTATGAAAACCTTTTGGAAAAAATTTTCTTTGAAAATCACTTATGAAAAATACTTCCTTATAAAGTAACCTTTTAGACATGAAAAGGAAGCTTTAAAGAAATGACGATATGTAAATCTATACATGCCGTGCGTGGTAAAACAACATTCTATTTGCATGGTTAAAGGTTAGAAAAATACATTGTTTTAAAAGAGAAAAGAATATTCCTTTGAAAAAATTGTAAAAGACAAAAAGGATAAAAATTTCTTTACTAAATCATTTTAAATATATTTTTGAAAATATTTTATTAAAACTTGATTTTTAAAAGAAAACAGGTTCTCCAACAAAAGAGATAAATAAAGTTGGGCTTTCTTAAAAAAATTCTAAAATATTTTCAGTACCAAAGAGTGTAAAAATGTTACTGATACATGAAAATAGTGATGAATAACTAGATAATAATTAAAGGGTTTGTTGAAATTTTTTTATACAATTTTCACTAATGGAAGTTCCATTGCAAGATCATTAGTACTATTCTTCAGAAAAATAATCTTTAAACATGCCAAGGTGTCCCATACAACTTTGAAAATTTTAAAATCATAAGTCTCATGTAGGAATAATATTGAATTGAATTTTCAAATACAATGACGATAAAATAATTCATGATATTATATATCAAAATGGGTAGTATATACATCACACAAAATAATCAAATTTTGAATATGACATTTATCTCACAAATGTAAAAAGTGAGATGAGAATCCATTACCTTGAGTTTCCTTTTGGGTGAACATCCTTTCAATTCTTATAAAATAAAATTATTTTAATTTTCTAATTTGTTGAGAAAATTTTTCATGTTTATAATTAATTTTATTCTACTTTTTACTATGTTTTATAAAAATACATGAAAAATTCTGTTTACGTTGGGTGTTTAGAACAAATTTGGATTATGTGTCAAAAACCACTTTAGTAGGTCAACTATGGTTAAAGGGGTAATTATATAAAATCTAAAATATATTAATCATGAAATAATTATCATATTTTTTCATAATTATGCATTTAAAATAAATCCTTATATATGGTTATGAAAAACGAACCAACGTTACAATCATGGAGATGGTAGGTTGTACGTACGCATCACTACTGCTCTTATTTTTCAATAATTGTTATGCAGAGATGGTAAGTAACACCATATACTTCCAAAAATGATCATCATATCATAAATTACATATTATTAATTCATATATACTTTTATATAGAATTATTGTGATGTAAAATGAATCACAACATGTTGAGGAGTCGGTAGTCAACATGTCCACGAACGACGTTATCACTTTTTAAGTGTGTGAAAGGGTAATAAAGAAAATGATATATATATATATAGTATAAATACAGAAAGATAATTATTTAATTAATAACATATAAAGTTTTTTTATGTCACATTTTTTTAATTATAATCCTCATTTATACATTCCATGGATCGTGCGAACAAATCACATTGCTTCGAGGGGGCAGTAATCCACACTTCCTCAAACAAATTTATCATATTAAATAAATGGAAAGTATTAAAGGCATGTGTTATAAAAAAAGTAAATAAGTATAAAGAAATAATAAATATCATATATATAATATATAAACCTAGTGTCCATAAAAATTTCCATCCATGATAGTTGGTAAAGGAAAATAAACAGTCATCATTTCATGAGGCAGTAGTTTGTCGTACACAGAAACAATATATTCGTTCCCCATTAGATGGAAATGTGTGTAAGTGTAGGTATAACCTTTAGAATAAAAAAATACTAGTATGTTAAGGATAATTTTTTTGTTATATAATAATATAATAAAAATATATTAGATGTTATAGAATGGAAATAAAACTAGAAATCTTGAGAGAGGACATTACCTCTTAATCGGGTAACTAATTTTTGTTTCTACCAAAAAGATTCCTTGGAAATATTTATAATAAAATGAAGGCTTAAAGTTTTAGTGTAGGGATGTTGGGAAGATAGTGGTAAGATATATTTCAAATATAAGTGGTTTGAGATGTGTCAAGAATGGGGAGAGGTGGCGGCCTTTTATAAGGGAGGAAAAGGACTCACTTGGTCTTTTAAAATCAATTTAGGTGTAACCATGTTTTATCCAAAACAAATGTCCTAAAAAACCAAAAAAACTCAATAATGGAAGGTTAATGTCCTAATTATGTCCATAAAAGGCGTTTTAGAGATGTTTCTAGGTCATTTGGCCCCTTAAGTTAAAGGTTTAGTCCTTTTTAAGCTTAATTTTACCTTAATAATTGTAATTAATTTTATTTACTATCACTAATATTTTTATAAAAAACAAATTTGGTCTTATTATAAGTTATAAATTATTTTTATTCCGAATATGGAATCCATTTTTCCAAAATCAAATCACAGAAGTGGGAGAAATTAATTTAAATTTAATCCTGAAGATGGGACGACAATGCATGTTTTTAAGGTAAAAAGGTATGAATGTTTTCAATTTTTTATAGTCAATTTAAAATTAACATTTATTCCAATGACATAAATTGTATTAATTTATAAAAATATTATCTAATTAAACTTTAAAACTAATTAAAAATATAGTTTAAACTTATAAATAAATTAGATAAAAAAGAAGTTTTGAACTAAAATTCAGTATTTTTAACAATTCATTAAATATGAAATGTTTCAGAAAAATATGAAAAATTCACCCAAAAATAATTATTATATTTATATTTCCAATATTAAGCTAATTTTTACATATTAAATCAATTAATTTGTCAAAATTCTAATTTAAAATGGGTTCTCTATTAAAAGGTGGAAAAATTGCCTTTATTAAAATACAGGTTTTATATGTAAAATAGGGTTTATTCTTATCTTATGCATATCAAACATAATGGATTAATATAAAAAATATTCTATTTAATATATAACATATATATTTCATTAAAATCATTCATTAATTTTAATTAACTATTTTTATTATGACAAAACACCTTTGTATGTATATAAATAATAATATTTATGTCTTATATCCAATTGGTTCTTATTTTCATTTATTATTAGTTGGTAACCAATGAATTCATTTTATATTTATATAAACCATAAATTTTCATAAGATAGTTAATACTATTTATAACTGCTAACATAACGGCTAGGTTATACCATATTATATTAAATAATAATTTTTTAATAATACATTATTATTTGGTGAAAATCGGTCTTGCGTGTAATGGAAGCTATCAAGGAAGGTAATTTTTGCATGTAACACAAGCTATCGAGGAATTCCAATCTTGGATGTAACATAATCTATCAAGGAAGGCCTCTCTTGCATGTAACAGAAGCTAAATCAGTGTTGCATGTATTGAAATACATAGAATCTATTTTAAATAGTAAATATTTTATAAAGTATCTAGATATTATATTACATTACGTGTTCGGTGTCACGTGTCATACACACTATCGAATAAAAGGTTCTTAAATTATATTTTTAGTTCATCACATTCTCCCCACCTTATTTAAATTACATCATCACAATTTAAACTCGATCATGGTGATAGATTGTTTGATAATTCTTGTGTTTGAAATCCCACATCATGAGAAGGGTTTATAAGTCATCCTCTATAAAAGAGAGAATAGAAAGTACAGTGGTCACATAGACTACCATGTAACTAGGTCTCTAATTATGAGAGAATCAGTGTAATGTAGAGATACATACTTACATGAAAAATGTAAATATTTATATGGAGTTAATGGGGTCATCAATAACAAAAAAGTGAATTATCAATGGAAAGTGGAGGACCTCAAAGCCATAATTCTGTGATGATTTAGAATACCACAGATTCAACAAAATTTAATATATTAGGAAAACATTTTATTTTTAAGACATTTTCCGAATACTGGGAAATTATTTTACTACTTAAGAATATAATGAAATATTCATACATGATAGGTTTCAATTTCATATAAAAAATCCTAAATTCTGGTTGTGCTTTGATCAAATTCTAATTTATTCCTTTACTCCTAGAAATTAATTACCAATAATTAATTTTTATGCCCAAAGCACTAAAAGAAACATTTAAAGGATTGTGAGGCTCATAAAATCATAAAATTTCTAACTATTTTCTTTAACTATCTTCCAAAACCAATATGGTTAATAGATTAATATCTAATCCTCAAAAGTGAAACTACTGGTTTATAATTAACTTTTATTCATCAAATTTTATAACTAAAAACAATGAAAAATTAACTAGGAAATTTCATAGGTTAATGGTTGGAAAGAAACCCTTATTATCCTTTGGTTATGGGTTTATGACCCACAACCTTGCCAGATTTGATTAGTTATCACCCAGCTTATAGTTCATCCTTTTCTAAAACAAAATTAATATAATTCCGAAAATAAATATTATGGAAATCCTTTAAATTATGTTAATCACAAAATAGAATTTTAACTAAATATTTCAATAAAACCCAAATATATAAATACTTCATCCAATTATTTCCACATAGATCTTTCCATCGTCTAAAGTTTATCCATAATATCATTTATAGGATTTTTAAATCATGATACCCTATTTTCAATCTAAACACCCTAGTTTTAACCTAGGTTATTCATTGTCAAAATCCTTCATGGTTGTTTTTAAATAAAATTTATATTATCCTAAACATATCCCCCAGGAATGTCAAAGCAGTTGTGCAGTAAGGCCCATTGTTGTATACCAGGTTACCCCAAGTTAGGCTCAAAATACCTTGTCATAGTTATTAATCCTAGATACATATGTATCAAAACAACATACACTTGTAGTATCCACACATGGATGAATTTCTATAAAGAACCACATAATCTCTACCTTACCAAAATTCTAGGATTTTATTCTATACTTTTCCTAAAATTCTACCTTAGGACTATGTTCTCTAACCTATGTTTTCCTAAATCCAGTTCCCAAGGATGATACTAAACTTACTCTGATACCAATAGTAGTAACCTGACCCCAGAAGGCCTAGAGTCGGTGCCTAAAACTATTACATGGGAAATATTACAGGTAATTAAATCCCGAAGGATCGAGAGTTTAGTATTCTTGGTAAAAGAGAGACATACATGAGAAAATAATACACTAATTAGAACATAATTTTTTATTCTTTCTAAATAAATAGATTCAAGGATAAATCTTATACATCTAGTAAATCCCTGTATATCTTTCGAAGTACGCTTCATGGATTCCTAGGGAAATAAACATAAAAAGGGTGAGATCAAATTCTCAGTAAGGAAAAAATATAGCGGAAGTAATAATGAATCAATGAGAATAATAATTATGACATTGTGAATAACTAAACTCACATTCCATATAATCAATAAAGTGAGAAGGAATTTCACTATATAATTAATAAACTGAGAAGAAAGTTTATAAATATTATGGAAAGGTAATAACTGAAAACACATTCCATTGAAATAACTAGATAAGTCAAAATAAATATGGCAAGGTGAGAAACTAAAACACATTCAATCTAAATAACTGAAAATGAAATGTATCAATAGATATGTCGATGTAGAATATCATGGATTAATAATAACTAATACGAAACAAGGGAAATGATTTCTTAATAGACATCATGTTTGAGGCACATGAAAACCTATACCATCAAAACCTTTCACAAGATGATTTAAACAATTATAATTTGTGAAACTATTTTTTCTCACGAGAACCTATTGATTCATTGAGGACCTATATAAATTTTGGGCTCCTCCCGCAATTTCCTGTCCAAATCATTCCTCATATCGAATAATCAAAATAAATAATATGCCTCATCAAATATCTGTATTGAATAAAGTATATGAAATTATCAATATTTTCCCAAATAATAAAATAACTATCAAAGTAGACACTATATATAAAATTGTATAGGGTTTAGGTTATAGTAACATACATGATGAATGAAATGGATAATTAGGGGGAAATTCAATGTTCAATGATCTTAGAAGATTGAATATTTCAAGGGGAATAACAAATGATTCAAAGAAGTTAATGTCAATACTATCCTTGGAAAAATCAATAATAAGCTACCCAGAGGAAGAATAAAGATGGTATTAATAATGAAATCTCAATTGGAGTAAAAATAAATGGTTTTTGTTTAGGATGAATAGAAATACTATAAAATGATATTTAAAAAAATCCTTGAGGAAAATATAATTTTATTATAAAAAACCATTTGGAAATGTTTTTCTTTGAAAATCACTTTTAAAAACATTTTCTTTAATAATTAACCTTTATACATGAAAAGGAAACTTCAAATAAATGATGGTGGGTAAATCTGTACTTGTCATATGAGGTAAAATAACAATCTTTTTTCATTATTAAAGGTTAAAAAAATGAATTGTTCATAAATTAATAAAAAGATTCCTTTAAAAACAGTGGTAAAAGAAAAAAAGGGTAAAAATTTCTTTATGAAATCATTTTAAAAACATTTTTGAATTTTTTTATATATTAAAACATTGGTTTTAGAAGAAAACAAGTTATCTGACTAAAGAGGGAAATAAATTTTAGTTTTCTTAAAAACGTTTTATAAAACATTTTGAGTACCAAAGAGTGGAAAAAATAGTACTAATACTTGAAAATGGTCATGAATAGGCAGATAATAATGAAAGGATTTATTTAAAAATGGATATATAATATCCTAGAATAGAAATTCCATTAAAAGATCATTAGTACTAGTCATAAAGAAAATAGTCTTTAAACATCCCAAAGTGTCCCAAACCACTCTAAAATTATTTAAATCATAAGCCTGATGGAAGAATAATATTGAATGAATACTTTAAATACCATAAAGATAAAATAATTGATTATATAATTTATCAAAATGGGTATTCGATACACCACAAAAAATAATTAAATATTGAACATGACATTTATCTCATAGATGTAAAAAGTGAGATGTAAATACCTTACCTTGAGTTTTACTTTGGGTGAGCATCCTTTGACTTCCTATATAATAAAATTATGTTAATTTTATAATTTATTGGGAAATTTTTTCATTTTTAACATCACTTTTATTTAACTTTATACTATGTTGTATACAACTACTTAAACAATTCTATTTACATCGTCTGTTTACACCAAATTCGGATTATGTGTCAAAAACAACACTGGTAGGTCAACTATTGTCAAAGGGGTCATTATATGACATCTACAGAATAATAATACTGAAATAATTATCATATTAATTCATTAATTATACCTTAAAATAAATTATTAAATATGGTTATGAAAAAAGAACCAACATTACAATCATGGTGATGGTAGGTCGTATTTACGCATGAGTGACATTCTTATTTCTCAATGATCGTTATGGAAAGAAGGTAAGTAACACCCAATATTTCCAGAATGACGAATATAACATAAATACTATATTATTTAATAATATATAATTATATATATAATTATTGTGGTGTAAAAAAATCACATCGTGTCGAGGAGGCAGTAGTCGACACATCTATGAACGACGTTTTCACTTTTTAAGTTTGTGAAAGGGTAAAAAAGAAAACGATATATAAAAAGTTAATTATTTTATTTATATCATATATAGGTTTTTTATTTCATATATTTTTAATTATAATCATTCTTTATACATTCCATGGTTTGTGTGAACGAATCACATCGCTTTGAGGGGGGGGGGGGTAGTCCACACTTCCTCAAACGATGTTATCGTATTAATGAAAAATGGAATGTATTAAAGGTGTGAATTATAAAAGGAATAAATTATAAAAAAAAATTAATAAATATCATTTATATCATATAAAAATATATTTTCCATCATAATGGCCAACTATGAATGTTGGTAAAGTAAAATGAACAATCGTCATTTTGTGAGGCAGTATTTCACTATACATAGACAGAATATGTTTGTTACCCATTAAATGTAAGTATGTGTAAGTATAAGTCTAACCCTTAGAATAAAACATACTATTATATTGAAGATAATGTTTTTTATACAAGAATCAAATAATAATATTTGAGGGGTTGGATAATGGAAATAAAACTAAAAATCTTGAGAGAAGATGTTACCTCTTAATCGAGTAACTACTTTTGGTTTGTACCAAAAGGATTCCTTGTAAGGATTTATTAACAAAGAGAGGATTCAAGGTCTAGGGGAGAGATTTTGGGATTCAATATGGGTAGATATTGGTTAAAACTAATTGGTTTGATAGGTGTGAGGAATGATGATAGGTTGTGACTTTTTATAAGGGGGGAAATGGACTCACTAGGTATTTTGAAAACAAGTTAGGTTTACCCAAATTTTTACCTAACAAAAAGTTATAAAAAAACAACCAAACTCAATAATGTAAGGTTAATGGCCTAATTATTTCCTTAATATTGGTTTTGGAAAAATCATGAACTTGATCCATACTTTGTGGAAATGAAACTTGATATGTCACTAATCATATGAAATCAAGGATCTCAAAGTGGTCAATATTCCTCGGGCTAAAACTTCCCTTTCCTTACAATGTGTATGAATGTATTCCATGGTTATATTCAAAGGAAAACTTTTTCTCTAACATCAAAATTAATGTCCCTTTAGTAGTAGTCAGTATATCTCTTTTACAGACTCTAGGTAGGTTTTATATGGTTTTGTTTGGATTGAAGCTTTTTTGACATCACTTTCACAAGATTAGGTCCATGTATCATTCATTCCACAACATCCTCCCAAAGAATTTTGAGTTCTACATTTCTTTACATTCAAAGATTCATATAGATCCATTTAAATACATGAATGGAAGTTTTTGTTACATGAGAACTCAATAAATGGGATATGTTGATCACATCCTCCTTTAAATTCCATCAAGTGTCATCTTAGCATGTCCTCAAGTGTTTGAATAGTCCTTTTAGATTTTCTATCAGTTTGGGGTGATAGGTCATGCTAAAATTTAATTTAGTACTAAATTCATATTGAATTATTCTATAGAATTTAGAGGTGAACCTTGGATCACAATCAAATGCGATCGAAAGTGGAACCCCATGAAACCTCACCATTTCCATCACATATATCTTGGAAATATTTTCAAGTGAGAAATATTCCAAAATAGTGATAATGTGGTCAGTCTTGGTGAGTCTATCCACCATAAACCATATCGTATTTTTCTCTAGGGATGTTTTTGGGAGACTGGTGATAAAGTCCATGGTGATATTCACCCATTTCCACATAGTTATAAGAAATGGTTTCACCATCCCTTTGGAATTTTTTCACTTTACTTTAACTTGATGGAATACTAAACACCTTGATATATACTCTGTAATCTCCTACTTCATGTTGTCCCATCAAAAGTGTCCTCAAAGATCATGGTATATATTGGTACTTTTGGGGTGGTGTAGAAAGATAGGCTATGTGCATTATACAATAACATGGTATTTATCTCTGGTGATGAAGGAACACAAAGACTCATTAAAAACAAAATTACACCACCATCATCAATTATGAACTCATGTAGCTCCCCTTCAATTATTGATTTCATCTTTTTTTTATCTCCAGATCATCCCTTTATGTCTCCATGATCTTCTTCATTGATAGATTGTTGGGAAATTATTTGGGAGAGGTACGATGTATTCCATATCATTATGATTTCAAGATATTTCCTTTTCATATACAAGAAGATAAGGTCTCCCTCAGTTTGCATCATGGATATAGTACCGTGTTTTTTGTTAAGAGCATCATCTACCTTATTCTCCTTTCTCAGATTGTAGTGAATAGAGAAATCATAGTCCAAGATTAGATCAAACCATTTTCTATGATGCATATTGATATATATCTATGTGATTATATACTTTAGACTCTTATGATCGGTATATATATCAAACTTCTCACCATAAAGATAGTGCGACCAAATATTTAGAGCAATGATCATATCTTCTAACACTAGATCATGTGCCAGGTTGTTCTTTCCATGGATCTTCAACTATCATGAGGAATAGGATATAACTTTATCATTCTACATGGGTACACAACCCAAGACATTCTTTGAATCATCACTATATGTCACAAAACCTTCTCCACTTATTGGTAGTGTGAGTACATGATAAGACCAAGATGATAAAGATGACTATCATATTTAGGTATTATTCTCTGTTGTCAAGGAAGTTTAAGAAGAAAATAAATCACCTCACTTTTTATTTGGTGAAAATCAGACTGACCATCATATTCAATAAAATAGGACTCACAATGGTTAAGAAAGTCAATTGTATTGGGAATATGTTTTCGGGATGAATAGGATCATTATACTCACCCTAAGTCTGTAATGAAAGGTTTTATTGTAATGGGAAAAATCAGAGTCTTCCTGAATTTAATGAAAATGTAATGATGCTTTTCTGATATTGGAATTCTCATAAATCATTAGTAAGTTATAAAACTAGTGATGAATGATAGATGAAATAATGAGTAGAAAAAGATTCTACCAATCATATTTAGTTTGATCATGATCATACTAATTGTATTTAGGTTGAGAAGGAAAGAATGATGTTGATAAAATATAGGTAAGTAGCAACACTTTACTTGGTAGGTTATATGACGATGGAGCAGATATTCAACATAATCAAAGTCATGAAGGAATTAAGGGTACTTGCTGAAAGTTTATGAAAGAATAAATTTTATGAATTTGAATCATTCCAGTCTCAAGATCATCATAATGATATTTCTGGATGAATAATTGTTTAATGATCAAGGAGGATGATCGTAATGAAGTTGCTAGTTTTTAGTTAAACTAAATGACAAATAGATTAAATCCGCAAAGAAAGAAGTTAGCGAGCATCATATTCAAAAAAACAAATAAGCTCTTAATGTTGATCCATTAGATTTAGTATGTCATCATATTCATCAAATGTTGAATTTTTTTTGTGATAAAAATTGGCCGGTATCTTATTTAGAAGAGAAAGAAGTTATTGAAGTTGAAGCTGCTGATTCCGGTCCATCGGACTCGGTATGCCATCATAATCATCAAAGGAATAATTGTTTGAAACCGATGAATGTAAAGAAAATGAATAGTATTTGGTGGCCAATATAAAGAATAAATTCATAGATTTATCAATAATGTAGTCAACCATTTAAAATAGGTTTAATTACTTTTTTTATCATTCAAGTGGGTCAAGAGAAGAGATAAAGAAGAATATCTTATTTTACATTATTCATCATCGTAATGAGGCAAATCATAATGAAAAATCAGAATGGGAAATTAGAATCAGAATAAGGTTTTTAAAGAAAGTATAAATTATAGATAAAGCTATTTGAAGATTCTTGATGGTTCGAGAAATTCCGAGAAGAGTTTATGAAGGAAAGATGCACCTAAAATTCAAAGGAATATATATATTAGTAAAATGTAATTGAGAGGAAAAATTTCTAGGAATCCCACCCAAACCATTTTTGGGGTGATTATAAAAGAGAAATTACTTTGTAATTTATGATAGATGTACTATTCATGGTGAATAAGAGACAAGGAAGATCTTTATACATAATAAGTGGTTTCCTGATTGAATTTTGTTGAAGAAGTATTTTGGATAGAATTATATGAGGAGAGACAAGATTGTATTCAACTGGTCATCGTATTGGGCTGAATCATTTGACTGGAAAGGCTGTATTAGGATTTCTAGATTGAAGAATAAATGGTTCATAATATTCTCAAATATATTCTAACAAAGTTATATATTTTTTTATTGATCAATTAGACGTGGAGAATCAGACTGAGTTTGAAAACAAAGTCCATAAAACTTCTTACCAACTTCTAGGTAAGAAAGTAAATATTTTTCATAAAAAAGAACACATTTGTGAAAGTTGATAAAGAAGCATCATAACTTGTTTTGTAACAAAAATTTTTATTACATAATTTGTTCTAGAAGGATAATATGTACTATGTAATTGTTTACATAGTGAAACACAAGTGAAAGGGAATATCCTACTCAATGTATTCCACACAAAATGATTGTATTCTAGTGGATTATTTGGTATTAGAACATTTTCAAACAATACCAAAGATGAATATATTCTTGTTGAATAATAAACCTTGTAAATTTGTGTGTTCTTATAGATGCGGGTTTTAATTATTTTTAATAGGAAAAGAAATATTTAATAGGAGGAAAATGTTTTTTAATAAGTAAAGAAATATAATAGAAAAATATATCACTAATTCACCCCTACCCCTCTCAGTGATACAATTATCTTGACTGGGAAATTAAAATTACTATCAGAGACAGGTTCCCTTCATTTATTCTTTGTTGACGTTTTGAAGAGATGTTGATGGATAATTTGAACTGTGTCAACAATAAAGGAATCATGGTTCTCAATGGTATGAATTATCATATCTGGAAAGATATAATGTTTCCCCATCTTATTTCTATTAGATATGATTTTCTTGAAGATGCAACATATGTATTTCCTCATATTGATGATAATGTTCATCTTAATCTATTGATAAGAATAATTTTGAGAGTGATGGAAGGGACACGAATTATTTACTATCATCACTTTCTAAAAGTGAATTTTTATGGGTGAAGGGTGTTTCCATAGCTAAAGGTATATGGGATAAAATGAAAAACATATATGAAGGCAATAAAAAAGTGAAGAAGAAAAATTACAAATTTAGAGGCTGATATAGGGAGACTTGAAAATGGGTGGGTATGAATCTATTAAGGACTTATGTACCCGATTAAATAACATCGTCAACACTATCAGATGTCTTAGTTAAAAGTTTGAGGATTATATAGTTATTGAAATGATATTAAGAATTATTCCAAACAAGTTTGATGCTAACATTTATTAATTAGAAGATAGATATCATAAAAAATTATCTATAGATGATTTTCATAGAACTCTCATCACTTATAAAATAATAAGGTAATAAGATATCAAAATAAAAATAAAATTTGATAGAGAAATTTCTTTCAAGACTGCGAATAAAGAGAATTCAAAGAAGATTTTTATTGAAGAAGAAGGTGGTTATTTTGATTCTCAAAATGATATATGTAAAAATCTTGATGATATTTTATCCTTTTTTATAAAAATTTGAGAATAGGTACATGTAAATATAAAGGGAACTTTTCATTGAAATTTTTTGAATATGGATTCATTGGGAACTTTACAAACAAATTTCCACAAATAAAGAAATAAAAAGATGGTGATGAAGAAGAAATAAGGCCAAGAAGGTCATGGAAGAAATAAGATGGAAAGGACAATTTTATTCTATAGTAAAGGGTAGAAAATTCTCAAAATCTAAAAGGTGTATTTTCTTATCTATAAATAAAGAATAAGAAGATAGTAAAGCTAAATGAAAATATTATACTAATCATGTTGGTGAGAATACATTTAGTGTAACAATTAATGATGAAGAATTCAGAATCAGCAGTTCTGATTATGAATAAACTCAACTTAAATTTCATTTAAAAAAAGATTTGAATTATATTTGAGAAATATTATAAGTCTTGAAAAACAAAATAAGAAGTTGTAAGATAAATTTTCCTCATAAAAAATTCATGAAATTTTTTTAGATGAGAAGAAAAAGATGCAACTGGATATTAGTGATTTGAAAAAATAACTTAAGGAAGAAACGAATCGTAATGAGAATCTGTAATTGAAGTTAAAATCATAAAAATAATAGTTAGAACTTGTCTACTAAAAAATTTATAAATATGAAAATAAAATTATATTTTCCAAAAATTCTATATATGATGTTTGTGAAAGTTTTCATAAGAAAAAACAGGACAAGGATAAAAAAGTAACCATCAAAAGTCGATAGGAAATATAGAATTATTTCTAGAAATAGGAAAACATAGAAAATTATGTATGTGGATAAGATTAAAAAATATGAGAATTCATATGTTTTCCGAAAACCAGAGTCTAAAAATGTTTCTAAAAATTATGAATATGTAAATGTTTCTATTATTTCTAGATATTACAAGGATAAAAGGAGAAATAAGAAAAAAAAGAGGATTCTGATTGATAACAGAAAGGTTGGTGGTCAACAAAATTCAGATAATATGGTTTCTAAGAAACATATTCATAACTCCAGTCAGTATGGAAGCTATAGATGAAAATATTATTTCTATGGTTACTACTGGTATTGTGATGGAATCATAAATAAAACAAATATGGGTTGGTTTAACCAACAACATTACTACTATTTCATAGGTTATGAATGTCATAGGTTTATGGGGATTCAATATTCTCAAAAGAATAAGTATGAAAAATAAGTTCAAAAGAAACCTAATAATGATGGTGTAAAAATTAAAAATATGTTCCAACCCCAAGAAACTATTTGTGAAAGATATGAAAAACCAGGTAATCTTGCTAAGGGTTTTTTTACCGGCATAATATAATTTTCTTAACATTTCTTATAAGCTGGAGGTGAAAAAAGAAAAATCACTTGTTGTTAAAACTACCCTCAAATCATTTAAAGGTGAACGTCCTTGGATTCCTGATAGCAGGTGTTCCTCATACATGAAAGAAGATTTAAAATTTTTGAATAATTTAAAAGACTTCAAAGAGGTAACTATGACATTCAACAAGGATGAAAAAATAATAATCAAAGGTGTTGGATCAACTATCATTGGGAAAGAAATGTTTAAATCTAAGAAATATTTATATATTAATGAGTTGAAACATAACTTGTTTAGTGTTTCACAATTATGTGATGAAGGTAACAAGTTACCTTCGGGAAAGATGTATTTTTTGTGAAAATTGATAAGGATGAAAAGATAGATGCATGTGGCCATCATACGAAGGGAAACATATTTCAAGTTGGTGAGGTAAAAAACTCTTGTTAGTTGGGTATAGTAGAAGAAAATTAATTATAGCATAAAATTATGGGAAACATGTGTCAAATAAAAAAGAGTAAGTTATGAAAGAAATATTTTTTTGAAGATATTCATGATTTTCAATGAATAAGATATTTTTTTGCACTATTTGTCATAAGGGAAAAATTACAAAGTCTATGTATAAGAAAGTTGGGATTTGTTCAAAACAACCCATGGAACTTATTCATTCCTACATATATGGACCAATGAGAAAACAATCAAAAAATGATTATAATTACTTCATCACTTTCATTGATGAATTTAATCACATTGCTTGTGATATGAATATGAAACATAAATCATATGCTCTAATAATGTTTAATGGTTTTAGGAGAAAATCTATGAAGAAAAGTGAGTATTCAGTGAAAAAGGTGAAAACAAATATTAGTGATGAGTATAAGAATGATGAATTTGAAAGTTATCCGGAGAAGAATGACATTTTTCATGAGTATAGTACCCTATACACATCTCAACAAAATGGGGTTGATGAATGGAAGAATAGAAGTTTTGTGGAAATGGGGGGAATTATGTTACTTGAACAAGGTCATTCTCATTCTTATTGGAGGCAACCCATGAGTACTGTTGTTTATATTCAAAACTGATGTTTCTATAGGCCAAGTATGTATATGATCCCATAGAATTTTTTTTATAATTAAACTACTTGTTTGAAACACTTAATATATTTCATGAGTCCATGCATTATAATGAAGAAAGGTGGAAATCTGGGAAAGTTTGAGCAGAAAGGTGAAGATGGAATTCTTTTTTGTTATGCTCTAGAATGAAGAGGATATAAATGTTTCAAAAAAATAGAAAGAATTTTTTATTCTAATATTTTGAAAGTTATTGAAAAGTATAATAAGGATAAATATAATAAAACAAATAAGGAAGTTGAGCAGGATTAATAATTTTTTTCAACATTTCTGATAAGGATACATCCAATTGTAATCCTACTCAAAAACAAGAATCAGACTTAGCTATTTCAAGTGATGATGAAGAATCTCTAAAATCTCATACCAAGATTAGGAAGCTAGTGGAAACTCATAACATAATTAGTGATCAACATAAAAAGGATCAAACAATAAGAAGAACAAATTATATTACACATACTTTTTTGTTTTCAGAAATTGGTCCAAATGATGTGAAATAAGATTTTGAGTATCGAGAATGGGTTCTGTCCCTGAATGAAGAGTTAGACTAGATAGAAAAGAATGATTCATAGGAACTCGTATCTAATCCATATAACAAATATGTTATTGGTACAAAGTGGGTTTCCCCGAAAAAAATGAATGAATAAGGTGAAGTGATAACAAACAAGGAAAGATTAGTATGTAAAGGTTACTCTAAAATTGAATGTGTTGATTTTGATTAAACCTTTTCTCTGGTGGAAAGGTTAGAAAGAATCTTAATTTTTCATGTTATTTCTACACAATGGAGTTACAAATTTTTTCAAATGTATGTAAAGTGTGAAACTATAAATGTTGATCTTAATGAGGAAGTTTACATTGAAATGCCTTGTGGATTTGTTGTTGGGAAAGAGGAAAGTTATATGTGTGTATTTATCAAATCCTTGTATGCACTAAAAAAATATATGAGGGAATAGTATTCCAAACTGTATAGTTTCTTAAGGAATATGAGTTTTATGAAAGGAAGAGTTGATAACAATATTTACATCAAAAAAATTTAAGAGTTTTCCTTCATCATAATTATTTATATTAATGACACTATCATAACTAGGAATAATGAAAGATCTTGTGAAAAGTTTTCTAAATAAATGAAAAAGTTGTTTGAGATTTCCATATTTGGAGAAATGAAATACATTATTGGGTTACAAATTTTATAAAAGAAGAAACACATTTTTCTTTCTTAAAAAATTATGCTAAAGAAGTTCTTAAAAATTTCTGTATAGAAAATTCAAAACTAGTTTACCCCTCAATATCAATGGGAACCAAGTTGAGTAATGATAGAGAAGACAAGAAAGTTGATCAGAAAGAGATTCCTATGTTGATTGGAATTTTGTTATATTTTACTACCTTAGGACCCAATATTTTTTATTATGTTACCTTATGTGAATGATTTTATAGTGATCCTAAATAATCAAATTTACTTTCTAGAAAAATAATCCTAAAATACATCAAAGGACCAGAATATTTCGAAATCAGGTTTGATAGCTTAGAAAGTATTGATTTTTTTTAGGTATTTAGATGCTAATTGGACATTAAATATTGATTATAGAAGATCCACATCAGGTGGAGTTTTATATCTGGGTAAAAGTTATGTTATTTGGAATATAAAGAAATAGAATTCAGTAACTCTCATTACAACTAAATCTGAGAAATTTTCTACTACAAAACCTAATACCCAACTTATGTGGATGAAGAATTTGTTAGAATACTAACTTGTTGAATTGAAGTTAACCTTTATCTTCCGTTGTGATAATCAAAGTGAAATCAACCTTTCCAAGAATCCAGTAAAATTTTATCATTCAAAACATATAGATATCAACAATTATTTCATCAAATATCATGTGTAGAATAATGAGTTAGAGTTGGAGTTTTTTTTCCTAAATCGGAACAAGCTGTTGACATTTTCACAAAACCATTACCCAGGGAAGCCTTCTCTAAATTAATCTTGAACAAGGTCATCTAACCTATTTCTCGTCAAGGTTGAGGTATGTGTTTTTTCCCTCTCTCATCTTATCTTTGGAAAGTGATTTCATGGGGGGGAATTGTTTTAAAAATCTATCATTATAGAAGCACGTAAATAGAGAAAGTTGTGGGTAAATTGTGAATTCATCATTGTAAGTGTGTGAACTATTCAACCTGTTTGTTTGAGTGGTTGTTAGAAACAATTTTTTTATTTTAAATGTAGGTTTAAAATTTGAGGAAGAAAAGATGAGGAAATTTTTTATAATCACTACTTTTTGACATAATGAATTTTATGTCAATAATTCATGTTTCCTACAATGATTTAGCACACGTAGTCTTGTTATTATTGATAAGTAATACATAGCTTGATGATAAAAAGTTCAGTGATTTATGAACCTTGGTTGACAAAAAAATCTAAAGTTGGAGATTCTTAGGAACAAGATGATAAAGATGAATATCATATTCAGGAATTTTCATTTGTTGTCAATGGAGTTTAAGAAGAAAATAAATAACCCCACTTTGTAATTGATAAAAAATGCACTGACCATCACATTCAATAAAATCTGACTCACAATGGTTAAAAACATCCATCACATTGGGAATATGTTTTCTAGATGAAGAGGATAATCGAACTCAGCCAAATTTTAGAATGAAATGTTTGATCATAATGAGGAATAATTTGAGTCTGCCTAACTTTGATGAAAATTTGATGTTTCTTTTCTGATCTTGGAGTTCTCTTAAATCATAAGTAACTTGTAAAACTTTTAATGAAATTTTGATGAATGAAATGGGAGAAAAATATTATTCCAATCATATTCAGTCTGATTGTAATCATGCCAATCGTATTCAAGATGAGTAGGAAATAAATATGTTTATGAATGATAGGGAAGTTTCAACACTATACTTGGTAAGTGAGATGATTCTAAAGTTGATCTTCAAAGTAATAAAAGTCATAAAGAAAGTCATGATACTTGTTAAAATTTTATTAAAGAATAAATTTTATGTATTTTAATCGTTCTGGTCTAAAGATCATCGTAATGATTTTTCTGGATATAGATTTTTTTAAGGGCATGGTAGGATAGTCATTATAAAGGTTCTATTTGTCGATCAGACCAAAATATAGAAGATTTAAATCCTTGAAGAAAGAAGTTTTTGAGAATCATATTCAAAAAATAAATAAGTTATTAATGTTGATCCATCGAATTCAGTATGTAATCATATTAATTAGAGGCAGAATTGTTTGTTATAAGAATTTATTGGTATCATATTCATAAGAGAACTAATTTTTTGATGTTGAAGCTGGTGATATAGGTCCACACTCGGTATGCCATAATAATCATTGGAGGAATAATTTTTTAGAACCGATGAATGAAAAGAAAAGGAAAATTATGTGGTGGCCAATATAAAGAAGAAATTAATAGCTTTATCAATAATTTAGTTAACCATTTAAAATAGTTTGAATTAATTTGTTTATAATTCAAGGTGGTCAAGAGAAGAGATGAATAATAATATATTGTTTTAAATATGTATTCATCATAATGAAGCAGGTCATAAGAATAAATTGAAATGGGAAATCAGAATTAGAATGATATTTACAGAAATTCTAGACCAGAGTTGAAGTTGTGAGATGATTTTAGAATGTTAAATAAGTGTTGAGAAGATATTATGAAGTTAATATGAACCCAAAATTAAAAGGAACATGTAGATCCAGAAAAATTGATTGAGTGGGAATTTTTTAGGAATCCCACCAAAACCATTTTTTGGGTGAGTATAAAAGGGAAAGTACTTTGTACTTTTGATAGATGTACTATTCAAAGAGAAGAATAGGGAAGACATATCTCTAAATAGAAAAAGCAGTTTCTAAATTATGTTTTGTTGTATTTAACTGGTCATCTTATTGGGCTGAATCATCAGACTGGGAAAATCATATTGGGATTTTTGGATTGAAGAAGAAGTGGATCAGAATTTTCTCAACCATATTATAAAAATGTAATATATTTTTCATATTGAGAAATATAATTGGGATAATTAGACTGGTATAATTGGATGGGGAAATCAAACGGAGTTTTGTAACAAAATTTAGAAAAATTCTTACCAACTTCTAGGTATGAAATTAAAGAATTTTTAAAAAATTAATACATTTGTGAAAGTTGATAAAGAATCAGCATATCATGTGTTGTTACAAAACTTTGTATTTTATCATTTGTTATAGAAGGATCACATTCACTATTGAATTGTTTATATAGTGATACATGAGTGAAATGGAATATCCTACCCATTTTATTCCACACAAAAGGATTATTTTTTAACAGATTGTGTGGTATTAGATCATTTTAAAATCATAGAAAGGATGTAGCTATTCTTGTGGAATAGTGATACTTATAAATTCATGTCTACATATAGATGTGTGTTTTAATTATTTTCAATAGGGAAGGAAATATTTAATAGTATTATATAGTTATTATATAATTAAGGAATTATAAAAGAAAAATATATCACTAATTCACTCTCTCCCCCTCTCAATGATACAATTTTCTTGACTGAGAAATTACAGTACAAGAATAGTGATTAACCTCTTCTTGATCTCCTTAAAGCTTTCCTAATATCATTCATCCATAAATAATTTACCCATTTTGTGGTAAAATAGTTAGTTGGCTATAAAATAATGATATATTTATCACAAAATGTAAATAGTAACCAGATAATCTATAAAACTATAGATTTCTATGACACTAGTGGGTCTAGGTTATTCTTTAATTGCCTTTGTCTTTGAAGAGTCCACATAAATTCCATCACTTGTGATCACATTCCCCAGTAATTTGACTTCTTGCATCCAAAAGTCACACTTTTTTAACTTAGAATACGTTTTCTCCTTCCTTAATATCAACAACACAATCATTATATTATCATCATGTTCCTACTTAATCTAGGAATATTTTAGAATATAATTGATAAACACTACCAAAAATTTGTTGAGGTGGTCTCTAAAGTATATATTCATCATATCCATAAATATTGTAGGAAAATTAGTAAGTCTGAAAGGAATTACTATGAACTCATAGTGCCCATACCTCATAAGGAAATCAGTCTTTTTAATATCTTCCTTCTTCAACATTAGTTGATGATATCCATAAAAAAGATATAACTTTGAGAATTATTTCACTCATTGTAGTTGACTGAACAAGTCATCAATCCTTGGTTGAGGATAATTATTATTTATGGGGATCTTGTTGATATCATGGTAATTGATATACACCTTTTTTGATCTTTTTTTCTTCTTGAAAAAGAGCATTGGTGCACCCCTTGGTGATGTACTAGGGAGTATGAACCAATTTTCCAAATGCTCTGGTAGATACTTCTTTAACTCCACCATTTCAATCAAGGACATCCTATATGGGAATCTTGAGATAGGGGTGGCTCTGGGTATGATATCTATTGAGAACACTACCTCATGATCAGTGGACTCCATGTAACTCTTTGAGAAATACATCAATGTATTCCCTAACAATGGACATTTCCTTCAGGTTAATACCTTCCTTTGACTCAACCATTTGGGAATGTAATGCTTCTCTATAGCGTATCAACACTCCCATCTATTGATGTATTGTCCAAAGAAGAGTCATGATCTTCCTTTCATATTTAGGGGATCGTAGGATTGTTCAGAATATAAAAATATTTTTTTTTCCAATAGTTGATTTCTTTAATATATAATGAAATCCAATACATGTCCAATATAGCATAAAATTTCAACAAGGGAAGTATAATAAGATTTTCAAGAAGAATCTTCCCAAATATGATTATAGGAGATGCGTCCTACACTTGGGTTGTAATGATTACACCACTATGTTTTTTATAGATACCTCCAATTAAATGTATCGGGGCTTCAATTCAATAGTTCTAGAAAATGTTTAGGATATAAATGAATAATTAGAACAAGAATCAAATAATACTTTTTCTATTATTTAGTTAATAGGAATCATACATTGTAAGAATTCATTTTCATAGTCCACCTCATTAGTAGTGATGATATATGATTTCCCTTTCTCCTTTGAATTTGGTGATTGCTGACAACGGTTTCCCTCAAGGACATGTGGTTTAGTGCAGTTGCTTGAATAACACCCTTGGTCCCTATATTTGAGGCATTAAACCATTGGTGGTGCATTAGGATGTTCCTTCTTTTCCTCAATCATGTTGGTCAGCTTCTTCATGTATGTTCAATATTCATTAGCCTGGTTTCCTTCTCTCCTACACTTGAAGAATTTCCCCATCTCTTTGAGGTAATTAACATGATGATTCTTCCCACATTTTTGACATGTGGGCAGTTGGATCCTATTTCCCCATTTTTCATTTGACCCACAATCTTGAAAACCCATTCTCCTATTATTATCTCCATAACCATGGGACCATTATTTGAACTCCATATCTACTTTAAGGGCACATTTAACCACATCGTCACAATCCCAAATTCTTATATATCTAGATCATTTCAAAGGTGTATTTTTAAAATAATAAAGAACATGTCTATTTTTATATATTATTGATAAAAACCCCAAGGAATACATTTAAAACCTTATGAAGTTTTCATCATAAGTTGTGACAACTTCCCCTTCCTTTTTCTTTAGCTATATGAATTCTCTTTCAATCTTTATTTTCGAAGATTTCAAGGGAAATGCTTTGTAAGAAATATTTTCATAAATTCTAACCAATCCTTATCTTCCATTTAATCCTTTGGATTTTTGTTCTTTATCAATTCCTGTTATTTAATAGCTTCTCCATATAAATGATAAATTGCAAGAGTCACCATCTCCTTATTAGAGAAATGGATCGTAGAAAATATCTTCTTTATTGAGTTAACCCAATATTCCACATAATGTGGATTAGAATATCCACTAAACATTGATGGTCATTATTACATTAAGGACTCAATGGATAATTGATCCTTCTTCGGTGAATATGGACATTCCACATAGTTCATGTTATTATTCGTATCTCAAGACAACTAGGTAATCTTTTCCACAATGTTTTGAACTCAACATACCATGGAATTTGGTATCTCATTTGGATAATTGTTTCATTGTCACTAACATAGGTGTTTGGATTAGTTTCTCCAGATTCTTAGCATTTTCTAGAATAGAAAATGTTAGAACAAAACCTATGTCAAAAAATCATGAGTAATTTATTCTTTTATTAAATTAACACTAAAGTAATATCTTATGGGATCTCTATGTCTATAAATTTCTAAAAATAGTCTTCTAGGATTTTTTACCTATACATAGACTTACACTAATGGTTTTTACACTTGTTTCCCAATCATAATTTCCAAATTAACTAAACCATTATTAGATACCAACTATATTGACCCTAAATTTTCATACATAACTATTACATCATTTTAATGATAAACAATATAATAGAGTTACAAATATAGGAACCAAATGTTTATTTATTAGAAAAAATAGGCTCATAAATAACTTGTACATAATAAAACATAAAAACTTATTTAAATAATTCTTCTTTATCCTTATAAAATCTCACATTATCCTTAGTACATGCAATTACCTATGGATATACATCAATGAAATGCGTATGATAAAATCCCTGTAAGAGGATGAATAAAAAACATGAATCAATATATCATGGGTGAGCATAATCATCATATCATAAGCCTAATAACATTATTAATATCATGAGGTAAAAATGTAATAAATTCATTGAATGTGGAAATGCATAAAAATGAAGCATCATGTTATAGTGGTCAAATGCAACATATAGTTGTGAATAAAGCTAACATCATGTTAACACATAACATATGTGAATAATCATAACATCATCACTGTAAAAAAATCTAGCATCATGTTCACATATAATAAACATTATCTCATGAGATACAATACATTAACCAATGCATTCGAGGGCTATATAATTTTTCTCTAGTCATCACATCATAATATTTACATAATCATGCATGTCACATAAAATGTGTAACAATCATTTCATGAAATAACCCATGGAAAGGAATGGGTTTCATGAGGATTTCAAAAATTATGATTTCATAAATAAACTTCAGGTTACAAAATAAAAAATGGAAAAACATATTTTCGATAAGAATCATCATTATTTAGTTAAGAATAATCAAATCAAGATGAGTCAAAGATGTGTTTTAGAAAGAAGAGTTATTTTGGAAAATCATTGTAATTTTCATAAAATCAAATAAAAAACATGTATATCCCATAAAAGAAGAGGGATGAATAATGAAATTATATTTAAGGAACATTAGAGGACTATTTATTCCAAATATGTCCTCAAATATTGATAACCCAATGAAAAAGGGTTGGGTTCATGAATCCCCTTACGTTAATTCCTTCTTTATTTTGTTACTTTTGCGCCTCTTGAATAATAAACATATATTTATTAAAAAACTAATATATATGTTTACTATATCCATTTATACAATTATTTATAAATTATAATCATTTTATTATATTTATTAACTTCTTTTGATAAAATTGAAGTGTTTTGATATCACGATTTTCCTAAAAATTTCTTGTTTCACATTGATTTCTCAATTTTCATTGAGATTCATTTATAGAAAAGTATGATTAATTCTAGTAGATTATAACAAATGTTAATAATTATTTATATATTATTTATAATTAATAATATCCATACATTAAGGTGGTTTTAAGAATTGTCTTATAAATGTCTCTGTAGGTGGTTAATCAACCTTTAACTAGACATTGTTAAAAGAGAGGGAAAGAGAAGTATTGCATTTATTTTTGTCATAAATATGAAAATTACATCATGTTAAGATAAATAATATAATTTTAAATTACTGAATAATTAGTTTTATAGTATATGGTTTTTAAATTAATTGGTATAAATAATAAAGAGAATAAGAAGAAAGGGAAAAGTTTATAGAGACTTACTCTCTCCTCAATGTAGCTTCTTTTGTAAGACGCTATAACACCCTTAGTGATTAGAGTTGGATTGCTACAAAATGTCCCTAAGTAATTTAAGGGGATTTTGAGGGAGTATTTGGGAAGATATTGTACTTTGGAATGTTTGAGAAGATTGTGTTTCCAAGGGAAGGTAGAGGGGTTATTTATACATTAAGAGAGGGGTATTTTTAGAATAAAATATTTAATAAAATATTATATCAAAGGAAAAACATGTAAAAGTGTATTTTTGACAAAATAAATTATATATAAATATAATATAATTGGTTTAAGACTTTAATTATTATTTATAGTTCCAATTCATTAACTTATTAAATAGAAAAGTGATGAAAAAAAGAAACTGATATTTTTAGGAATCACTTTTGAATTTAGGTTTTGGAAAGTGATTTTTTGGTTTGAAAATTAATATTATTGTATTTTAATGACTAATTTATGAAGTTAAATATATAATGGCAGAAAATAAATTTCAATAATGTATTAAGGCATTATTAAATCACGAATAATGTAACTTAAGAAACATCGATTATGTAAAAAACTATATTTTTACTATTCACCTAAAAAATGAAGTATTTCAGAAAAATACCAAAAACTCACCCAAGTAAAATTTTAACATGATCATTTCAAAAATGATAATAATATAATAAAAATAAATATCTAAAATAGGTAAAATATAATATTTAACAGGAAAATAATGATTATTACAAAATACTTTAAAATACAATTTATTAAAAATATGATTTATTTTCTTTGAGGGTTTTAATCATGATATTTATTTTATTGAATTATAATATTTTTATTTACATATATTAATCATGATAAATGTTTTTTATATCATAATTTATTATTTTTTGGTAAAATCACTCTTCCAATGATCAGGTTACTATTCCCAACGATCAGGTTACTATTCCAACGGTCACATTACTATTCTAACAGTCAAATTACCTTATATATATATCATTCAATTATTTCATTCAATATTCAAATCAATTCCTCTCATTGTTATATATTTCAATTTTAAATAATTTTTATTGGTTTAATATAATTTTTTTCTTTTATATTGTGTTGGATTGGGGCCAATAATTCTAGTTGATTATGTCGATGAATATTTTCTCATTTTAGCTTTTCTATTTTATTCTTTTTGTCCAGTTGTAATGTTTGGAAATTTAATTGGATTCACTTCTGATTAATGTTACAATATTTATTAATATAGTTTTTATTGGTTTCTCTATAATTTTTATGTGTATAATATTTTATATAATAGAACACACATTTATTCAGGAAACAAATTTTACTAATAAACATTTTTTCATTACAATGGGGTAACACATCTCTCGCCTCAACCTAAATGTATTATAGAACTCTATCTACCTATCCGATGAAGATTAGTTGAGTACTTCCTAGACTCTAGTACCTTTCTTACTCCACTACCACTACTATACTATGAGAAATTCTAAAATAACTTATGAAGATGGACCATCCTGCCGCAAACATGGCACTCCAAAGTGTTGTATGAAAACCAAGGTTTCTTGTGGTTTAAATTTATACACTGACGTTCTATAATGGAATATGATCCTGAGATGGATTCCCACTACCCTAACAGGTCGTCATGTCATTTCCTCAGAAAAAAATTTCATAGAATCACTTCTTGCCACCAAAATAATCGATCCAAGTTTACCCTAGGAAAATTCCCTAGCTACCTCTTGGGTCCTCTCTCAAATTCTTTGCTGTGATGAGTTCATTATTCATCAAATCTAAAAAGCTACTCAGAATAAAAACATTCAACTATGACCTGACCTCATAGTGAATAACATCTTGAAAATTTTTCTCCCTAGAGATCTCATCAATAGCTAAATATGGCCCAAATAATGGAAGGTTTGTGAAATGTTCAACATACTCCATCACTGATATTATATTCTATATCAGATGCATGAACTAATGATCCTTCTCATCCCTCAGCCTCTATGGATAGAAGTTCCTTAATAAATTCACCTCTAATTCCTTCCAAGATAACTCCTCCTCCTTCCCATCCTTCTCTATAATATCCCACCAATGTTTGGTAGGTCCACTGAGCATATACACAACAAGATTCTCCCACCTATATGTGTGTGTCTCATGATACATAAAGATTGTATAGATTGACACAATCTAGAACTCAGCTACCTTGGAGCCTCCCTCCCTAGTGAACATAGGTGGATGTTGTACCCAAATCTCTCCCCTCAACTCATACATCAAAGGCACGATGAAAATAGTCTCCTTTTCCATGGATTGCATGACCGTTGAGAAGTTTTTGTGATGATGAACATCCATTTGATCCACAAGAGCTATAGGAAGCTCCAGTTCAATTACGTTAGGATATAACTGATTTTCACTCTCTCAGAACTCAACTCTAAGATGATGAGGAGTCATTTTATCTACAAGAAAAACACACTCCTATAAACATTGGCTAAAAATAAAGTCAACCTTAAGAGGCGATAACAGTAGAGAACCATTACTCTATGTCTCTCTAACCATGGATTATAAGTGTTTTATGATTAAATAATAGTTTATTTCATTCCATTTCTCAAATATAATAGATATATTATTTCACAATTCAAATTGGAAAGTATATAACACATGCCATAAACATGTCCCTATCATGAACAATGCATGTCAATATATATATATATCCCTATGTGCCTATCACGATGAATGCATACTCATATCTCACCATACTAGTCCATAAGTGTAAATGTCAATAAATAATAACATCACAAAATAATAACATCACACAACATGTAAATCAACCAAGGTGAAATAACATCAATTGTGACAAGAGAACAACATAAACAATAATCCCATCCCTGGAACTCAAATTTTCCCCCTTACATGGGTTAGCGACTCCAATGAATAATCTCATTACCAAGTCCCAATAGATCCTAGTCTCATTTCTAATTTTTCCAAAAAAATAAAGCAATAGAAAATAACAAGTTGACCCTATAATACCACTTTGTAATGTCCCCCGATCTGGTACTCTCTCACATGGTCAAAATGATTTGGTAATTAGATTTCAAAAATACGTCCCCATATTCTAGAGGCTATTGACTCGTAGCGAGGCTATGATATTTATAGTGGGGAGACTATATCTCCTGGTAAAACATAGTGGAACTAAACCATAGTAATAAAAATTAGAGTAATAGAGAAATAGTGGAAATAGTATATCATACAGCTAGGAAAACAAAAGGTGGAACCTATAATGATGAAGAATGCAATGACAAGCTAATATGTATCTAAAAGTAAAACTGAAACCAATACAAACAAAATAATCTACTCACATTAAATAATCCCAAAAGACTCTAGTCCTGATCCCCATGTCAGACCCATCTCCAAAATCCATACCATCCAGCCAGAATCAAAAGAATCAATAATAATGTCCCTTTACCTTTTCCAAATATGAATCCATGTAATCTAGTCGAGTACCAAACGGTTCCCAAATAGGGTGTGAATAAAACTCAGTTAGTCGACACCACCATCACTAAACACAACTACTCTGATAATAATTATATGCAATAAAGTGATAAATAGATGTATTAATTATCTAATTAATATAATATACCAATTTACCTATTTCAAAACCACGATGAAATGTCTTTGTGCATGTAACACAACCATTCCATCTATGTCCATATACCATGGAAAAATCAAACAATCAGGTAACTCTCTTTGTATAATAATTTCATCCTGCGATCATCACCCAATATAAATGCATTTCAGCATGTGTCCCTAGGTGTATCCTGGTATATAATCATTTAAACAAGTATCAATGGGAATTGCCTACTATATAATCATTTCATCCACCAATAAAATCCCTATATATAATAATTTTAGCATGTATCACTGGTCCAAACCTACTATATAATAATTTAAACACCACTAGGATATCCCTATATATAATCATTTCATCACCAACTCAACAAGTCATAATAGTATGGATATCATAATATCACATCATAAATATCAATGGTTAAATATGAAAATTACCATTTTTCTTTCAAATAAACATTCATTTATCTCTCAAATGATCAACAGTCATATCAAAAATCAATAATAGATTATCTAGGGATTCTATAAAAAGAAATCACCTGAGGTATCATGTTATACTCACTATGCTTTAAACTATTATCCATGTTCTTTTTTCTCAAATGTTTTCTCACCCAACAGGTATCCATAATCCAGGTTGCATCAATCATTGAATCTAAATGAATCCAATCCATGATTTACTATAAATCAACTAATTAATTATAGTGCACATTACATGGTCATAATCAAAATATTTCACATAATTCACAATTAAATATACCATAGGGTTAGGTTTAGTCTCCATACCTTTAACATGTGATTAACACAATGCTTCTACTGACAAAATCCATTAAAGAAGAAGTCATAGAAGATCACAATAAGAACCTAGATTAACCCAAAACAAGATCAACTCCAAAAAACCCCATCATAAAAAGATGTACACTACAATGAAAAGTAATGACAGGTGAGAAGAGGGAAACCAAAGTGATTAAACTCACCAAGGATCGAATCTGAAAATGGGACATCTGGAAGGGGGGAAGACAATTCATAATTTCCTAGTGTTCACCCTAGGAGCGAGAGAGGAGAGGATATAATAAAAAATAATGAGATTCATAAGTACAGGACACACTTAAAAATTCTGGGTATGAGGAATACATGATGTGTAATCCTTCCATGTCATGAATTTCCTCAATTTTAAGTTATCATGAAAATTTTGTTTTCCCCGGGTTAATATTTATACTGATCAACATTTACACGATGTGAATTAGGTTTATGACATGTTACCACATCACATCATAAACTAGTTCATGAAATGCATCTATAAATAGTAACATGTCATGTAACATGTACACAACATATAATTTTTCATTGAATAGTTTTTATACTAGCTTCTATAAAAGTGACCAAACCACCTAGGATCCTTCTAAACTCAATGAAAACCCTGTAATCCCATTTAACATATTTATACATGGAATCCATTAAATTAAATAGACATAAATGCTTAAATTTAAGGTTATTTTTTCCAAAAAAGGCTCTTTGTCATCAAATAAGACATAGTCACTAAGGATTAATTAGAAAGGAAACCCCAACAAAATATGTTCAATGAAAACCTCATAGTGGGAAGTACCTAGAAAAATATGGGATCTTATAATGATCTTGGTTTTGAAATGCTGTTATTATGTTTTATCCATTACAAAAAACATTATTTATATATCTAACCATGATATAGATTGATTTATTTTAATATTTGTAAATGAATGTTGCTTCTTTTATAAAAAAAACATTTGTTTTGGTAAGGTGAATTTAAATAACAATTTTTTATATCGTATTACACAAACCATGTAATGGAAATTGATAATGAAACTACTTCACATAACTCATGCCACACTAAATTATGGAATCATTGTCTTGGTCATGTAAATGAAAAATGATTGAAAAAGTTATACCAAAATAGATATTTAGATTATTTTGAACTAAAACCAATTGATATTTATCACACTTATTTATATGGTAAAATGAATAAATCCCTATTTAGTAGAAATGGTGAAAGTCTAAAGATATTCTTGAATTAGTTTATACATATGTGTGTGGACCATTTCTTATTGAGGTAGGGGTGGGTTCTCATACATCATAAATTTTAACGATGATTTTAGTAGAAATGAATATGTTTACTTAATGAGGTTTAAACCTGGTTATTTTGATAAATTCAAGAAATACTAGAATGAATATGTGAACCAGATTGGTAATATGATTAAGAAAACCATCTTATAACTTGGTGGAGAATATCTCAATAAAGAAATCATTGATTACTTATTGTAGTTTTGGATCCTATATTAACTCACTCCTCCTTATAAACATAAGTGGAATGATGTAAGTGAAAGGAGAAACCACATCTTGTTGGGAATGGTGAGATCAATGATGAGTCATGAGAGTATTCCATTATTCATTTAGGGATTTTAATTACAAAAAAGTATCAAAAATATTAAAAAAAAGTTTCAAATAAATTGATAAAGAATATAGGAAGTTACAAAGGATCAAATAATAACAGAGAAGTGGGGTTGAATTTGTTATTGGCTTTTATATGTTTCAATAATTTTGAAAATATTAAACCCTGAAACTTTTTAATGTTTATATCCTTACATCTTTTAGTAAATACTAATGTATGAAAAAATAGTAAAAAAAGTAAATAACATGATATTTACAAGGTTCGACCTCAGTGTGAGAACCAATATCATTTTTATAGACACTCCTATGGGTCTATAAAAATTCACTAAAATGAACAAGTGAATACAACTTCTGCAAACACACATTAGAAACATTATATATCCTAATTGTAATGATTATACTAACTTCTATTGTTTTATGATTTTTTATTACAAAAAAATTGAGATAAAACAAAAGAAAAAAACTTTTTTCAAACTACACCACAAATTCTCAGTTCAGAATCCTCATTATGATGTGGTTGGGTCTGATTCTCTCCATCCGATAGGGATGGGTCTGATGGACTCAATCCGATGAATTCAGTCTGATGGACTCAGTTTGATGAATCAATTCTCAATATGCATTACACAAACTCTTCTAAACTACTCAGTCCAATCTTACTCAGTTCAATAAACAAAAAATTTAGTTGTCCAAACTTCTAATGAGATTTAAATATGGAATGATAACATTCACATGAATTCTATAGTGCTCTTCTTTTTCCACTCACAAATAAAGTTGAAAAGTATGAATATACATTTCTTCTATTTATAAGCATCCCAAAAAGACAAATCTATGAAACTAAAAACCTTTTCCCACTTACTCAAATTAAAATAAATTCCGATATCTATACATATTTTAATTTCAAGTTTGACCACTTAAAATATTCACAAATATTATGAAATCTTTTTATGTATTCTTTATAATAAATCTTCTCAGACTTCCTAACTTTTATTCAGTATAATAGAAATTACTCAACACATTATGATGGAACATCCACATATCATTATGATGAAAATTATTCATCTCATTCTAAATTTAATTTACTCCTTAGAGTTAGTCTAATTAGCTTTCTTTCTCACATTCAGTGTCATTTATTTTCCTTCTCAGAGTTGGTCTTCATTGAATTTCCATCTCAGAGTTAGTTTGATTGAATTTTTTCCTCAGAGTCAGTTTAATTAAGTTTCCCTCTCAGATTCTACCTCATTGAACTTCCTCAACTTCAATCCAATGGTATCCTCATAATGATGGAATTATCACTATGATGGAATTTTATTTACAATGGAAACTCCAATCTACCACTTTGAAATACTTCAAACCTCATCAACTATAACTCACTCAGACTTCTGAAAAATTCTTTACTCAGTACTTCTAGATATGATGAAAACTTTTTTCTTGATATCTACAATCAATATAATCTTTATGATTCCTCTATTTCTTAATAATCTTTTATCATTATAGTTTTCTTGATTTATGAGAACTTCAATATTATTGAAGTACTATATGACTTATATAGGAATGTATTGCGACTTCCCTTACTTTCAACACCTTCCTTATTTCCAACCAATGCTCAATATGATTGGTTGCACATATTCTCCCCCTTTTCTTCATAAGGATCACATCACAAGTGTTATTGACAACTTATGATATTTGATAATTAAAAACTAGAAAAGAAATATTTGACTGAAGGATAGAAAGTTTATGAAATTTCTACCTCCTAACATTACTTTCTTCATTCAACCTCTTCAGTAGTATTCTGACTTTCTAACCAACATTGATTCTAATGAAACATGAACTTCATGTCAATGGATATGAGATTGATGGTGTGTCTGATAAAAATTTCTAACTTTTTGATGAATTCTATGACCGGTGGTGATCAGTTTGATACTTTTCATCTGGTGCTTCTCGGTTCAATCCTATGTGTCTATAAAACAACTTTCTCAAAAACAAACCTTTTCTCCCGCTTTATTTTTGGGTTCGAACAATCAGAAATGTTCACTTGTTTTTCAAAAACATTCTTTTATAAAATATTAGTTATCAAAAAATACAAAAATTTATTAAAAAACATCAAAAAGGTTCTTCAATCTCCCCATTCAGATTTTTTACCAACACTAATTAATAACTTTTTCAACACTCAGAATATTTTCACAACTCAACTTTGGTAAACAACCCACGTTTATTGAATTTTACCAAAAGAAATCATTTATTAAATATGTTTTTAGGCACCACACTAATTGATAAGGTATTTTGTTTTAAAAAAAATCCATCCCTTGGTGAGAAGAAAATTGTATGGCCATGCGAAGATAAAATTCCCCTTCCTTTTATATTTACTCAATTTCATTTTTCTATAATTTTTTTTGTCTCCCCCATTATCTGATAAACACAACTTAATATTCATAAAATAAATATAACTAAAAACTTCTTACATAGTACAAAGTTGTTACTTTTTCTCCCCCTTTGTCAATATAATCCAAAGCATGGTAGGGGACTTCGTTATGAGTTTTAGGAAGTCATTATAGGAGGATGAACATGAATTTTCAACCTCAAATCATCAATCCTTTATTTTGGAATTGACTTTGTGAAGATATCAATAATTTGATACTTCATTGAGATATATTATAAAAAAACATCTCTAGCAGAAACATTCTCTTTTATAAAGTGAAACATTTAATTTATGTGTTTTGATCTTGAATGTTGGACATGATTTTTCGAAAGATCAATTGCAATATGATTGTCATAAAGTGTCTCCAATAGTTTAGACTCTTTTATATTCAAATATTCCCATTGAACATTCATCCACAATATCTGAGTACATTCTTGAATAGTCACAACATATTCTAATTCCACTTTTCTCAAGGTTACTGAACATTTATTCTTACTATGATAATATACACAACGTTCACCCATGAAAAATGTTTCTCCTAAGGTTGGTTTTTTATCATTAAAATCTCCCACCCAATCAATATTAGTATAACCATGAAACTTCTTCCCATGATTTATTTTTTATAATAATCCATGTGAATTTGTTCCTTTGACATATCTCATGAATTATCATTGCTGCCATCATATTTGACTCTTTCAGATTACTTTGATAACTAGTACACAAATTTATAGCATAAAAAATATCAGGCTTGAGGTTATAAGGTAAAGTATACTTCCTATAATCTTCCAAAAGTCTTTCTAATTCACACTTTTTCCAGACTCATCTTTACTCATCTTCATCCTCACTGAGATAGGAGTAAAAACTTCTTTATATTCTAAAATTAAAAATTTTTGGAACAATTCCCTTGAATAATTTCCCTAATATAAGAAAATATATTTTTCCTTATATTGAACTCGTATGACAAGGAAGAAAGTTAATTCTCACAAAATTGATATTTCAAAATTATTTTGCATTTCCTCATAAAAGTATTTAAAAAATTTTCTTCATCCCCAGAAAAATTTATATTATCCACATGAACAATTACAATTATATTACTAATGTAAACATATTTCATATATAAGTTTCTATCAACTTTTCCTTTTGAAAAAAACCATCATTCACAAATAATTTTCAATTTTAGAATACCATGAATGTGGATCTTGTTTTAGCCCATATAAATCTTTCATAAATCTAAAAACATTGTTTTCATCCTTATTAAGTAGAAACCAAAAAGGTTACTCATTGTAAACTTCTTCTACAATTTATCAAAAACTATATCTATGTGATACACTTTGTAATTTTGATGAGCATGCACTACTCAAAACGTTATAATAGTTTCTAACCATTAAATAGGGGAAAATGATTCATCAAAATCTCCTCCTTCTAACTCTACAGAGCCTTTATAAAAAATCCTAGATTTGTTTCTTGAAACTTCTCCATATTCCTTCAAAATATTTCTATAAACCCATTTTTATGATAAATTTTTTATATTTTAGACATGAATCAAGTTCCTATGTTTCATTTTTCTCAATTTGATCCAACTCCTCATTCATATAATTCACACAATCTTTGTGTTGAATAGCTTATGAGACTAATTTTGGTTTAAATTTTTAGATGAGTGAAGTTTTATTTTCTAATATCATCTTTCGTCTAGCCTGAACTAGAGCCTTATAATTCACTAGAATATTTTTTGTCTCAATTTTTTTTAAAGTAAGAAATTTCAGATTTCCTCTTCCTTCTTCACTTTCCTCATCATACGATTCATCTGAATCTTCATGAACATTACATTTATTACATTCATTTTTATTGGAAAATTTCAGTTTTTATTCGTCAAAATCCCCATAAAATTTTGTTAAATAAGTTTTTTCTCAATATCTTCCACATAATATGATTCCATCAACTTTTGTAAACATTTTTTCCAACATTTTTAATATCTTCCATTTGGTGAATAATAGTAGTTCCTTCCTCATCTTTCTCATCAAACTTTCCCTGGTCCAAATTTATTATTTTAAGAAAACATGGGATTCCAAAAACATTGATGTACTTCAATAATAGTTTTTTCTTATAGAAAATTTCATAAGAACTCATTTTGGTTTCTAAACTTAATTTTTTTTGTAGACATGTAAAATAATTCTGACAACTTCACTCTATTAGAACATTGAATTTTTTTATTCTTCTCACAGGATACTTCCCATTTCCCCCAAACCTATATTCTACCTTTATACTACTCCATTTTATTGTGGGGTATATAGATAACTATACTAATGGTTAATACCATGATTTCCAAGATAACTTTTGAAATTATTTCTTGTAATCTCAATAACATTATCGATTCTCAATTACTTTATATAAACCCCTATCACTTTATCAACTTCTATTTTGAAAAACCTGAACATTTATATAGGCTCTGAGTTGTGTTTCAAAAACATGATGTTTGTCATTTGTGTGAAATAACCATTAAAATTTATAAATTATATATATCCTTTTTTATTGAAGTCTCATTGACCCACATAAATTGGAATGAATAAGTCAAAGAGGCCAGGTAGATGGAATCTCAACTTTCTTATGACATTAATTAGTCATCTTCGCTTTCTAACAAGTAACAAAAAAATCTTCCTCTCTTATTTTCAATTTTGAAAAATTTTGTACATAATAAACATTAAATAAAAAATTCATTATTTTCTCCCCATGTTTGATATTTTTTGGCACCATAACTTATTCTCATCTTTGGCACTTAGATAACAAGAGTTTTTAAATTCTATAACCTGAAAAATATTTCCACTAGTTCTTTCCCATTTTGTTATAACTTTTTAATGTCTCACTAAGAACCATATAGTCCTGGTCATCCTACGACTCTATCAAAATTTCAATCTTCTACAAAAGACACGATATATGAAGGAAAACCCCATATATGGGTGAGTATAACAATACTTAGTAGGACACCCCGAAACCAAAAAATATACTGATAAATATAATATTTCCCACATTTTAATATGCATTTAAATACTTTTAACCCTAATAATTTATAAATTTGAGGTTATGTGGATCAATTTTTGATTTATGGTGTGTTTTGTGATAAAATGTGAAATGTGCTTAAATTCTGGATTTTTGACAGATTTTTACATCAAGGGTATTTTGGTCATTTATATAAAAATGTAATTCCAAATTGAATGATTATTTTTATGTAATAATTATTTTAATTCCTTTAACATTTTCTTCTAGACTAGAGGCTTATTCTAATATCTAAAGGCTCGAAAAAATCATTGATGTTAAGAAATTGTCAGGGCTAACAACATGGACACCACCTTCGTAATGGATGTATAAATCTAGCTACACACCTAAAATGGAGTTGATTAGAAATTGATATGAATTAGGAAACATATATGAACTACCTAAATAAATTTCATGGAGTTTGTATCCCATTATGGTGGAAAATAGAAGTTATACATTGAAGGAAGCTTCCTGGAAAATTCATCTAGAAACAAATACATTGTCAATAAAAAATACACAAATCCCTCTAGAAGAGTCCAATAAATATAAAATTTTGAGGTTGAATGAAAATCCATTTATTAACAACTTTTATGAAGGATTTAATGTGTTAATCATCCATTTATATTGCCAAAAATGTGCAAACCTGAGGAGGACAATTTCTTCCCATAATAGGAGGGGAGCTCTCACCTCTCATCTCATCCCATTTTCCATCACATTTTTTCCAAGGAACCAACGTGAGATCTCCACCGAGAGAGGAAGTTCAAAAATATTTCCCTTATCATATTATTAATTTGTTTATTTTCCTTATTTTCTTATATTTCAATTGTAATTTAGATTTTTAATAAATTCATGCATGTTTTTTATTTTTGGGTTTTCTTCCACCCAAACACCCTCCTTTATTCTCCATATTTTATCATTATTTTATTCTTTTATTATTCTCATACTATCCACCATTTCCTATAACCCTAAAAAATGACATACTTACTAAATCCTTGGCATGGGGGAGGTATGTGTCAATTTCATTTATTCTACGATAAAATTATTAAGTTTTATTATGTTTTTTATGAGAAAGAGTGACGTGCACGGGTGTAGTGATAGACCACTAGGAAACTAAAATCAAACTCATTGATATTATTTTATTAAATATGTTACCTTCCTTATGCTGAATACAAGCTATTAATTTGATGGTTTTGAGCCATTCAGTGGTTGAAATGGCATACAATAGAGCCAAGTCTTGGATGTTGTCACACTGACGATTGAGTTGTTCCATCAAACATGATTAAAGCACGAGGGGAAGTTAAGACTGGTAAATGCATTCAAGATTTAAAACCAAATAATAAAAGAATAGTAATTCAAGAATTATATCTCAAAATTTAATTATCAAACTTTATTTAAACACCAACAAGGTGAATGACGGAACCCAAAAACCAACACATAAATTCCAAGTTCTTTATTAATTAATTAATATTTTTCATTGCATGTTAGTTTAATATTTTAATTAATTAAAATTTTTTAACCTTCCTAAATTAAAAAACCAATTAAAAATAATTAGTTTAGTTGAATTAAATTAAGCGAGTGAACATATGAGAAAGTTCCTCAAGTAAGAAGAACCTGACCATGCATTATACTACACTAGGAAAATTATATTGCAATTTACATGGCCTATGATAGGTGTGCGTCACATAAAACAAAGGAAATACATTAATCTCTACAGAGGTATATTCCTACAACACATATAACAAGAATATCCAGATATACTCAACAAAGACACACACTCTAGAGGTAAGTCACAACCATATTATACTAGTCTATGATTCCATATAGAATATTCCACAAATCACTCACCCGAGATAACACACTCCTGAATCTGATAGCATTGATGATGTCTGTTCAATAGGTACTTCTTATCGGGTCACTTCATGAGAAAGAGCATGCTAATAGTTTGAATAAAATAAAATACAAAGATGAGGATCACTGGCAATTCCATGGGGTGATACCAACAAATCAATCTAGATTAACATGCTAAGTAGAGGATTGACTCCCATGTAGTGTTGTTCACGTCGATACAAATAACTCCACCGAGGACATGAATATGAATAGAGGATATCACCCGGGGCCTCTTAGAGGGATTCCAACAACTCTATCAAGGAATTACAGGTGAAGGGATCATTGTCTCGAGAGTAAAAAATGATTTCTTACTAACCCTCATGGAAAAGATAAAGGTAACAAACTATAAATTGTTTTCCATGATATAGAGTACAAGGGATCCAAGAGATGTATAAAAGAGTACACAGTGTATAGTAGGGGTTACACTCCATGTCCCATAATCCAGGGTCTTGCATGTGTAAATGGATTATCTCATCAAACTGTGTCCATGTAATAGTACACACCCAATATGTATCCCATTTACTCTAACCATGTGCTAGTACACGTCACCATCCTATGCATGTCTTCTCAAGTACCAGTACACAGTTTATCCTATGAACATCTTCCCATGTAAATAGACCATGTGATTCCTAATTACAAGCTGAGTGACCCAGGTCATACCACATTCTGTGTGAAAGGGGTCACATTCCATGTGATATTTAACTTCCTATGGAAACCCTAATCGCAGCTCATGTGGCCCCACACAACGTATAGATCTAGATTAAACATTGTGTTGTTCAGGATTTTTCCGAATCCCATATCTACTCCCGCATTTTATCCAATGCCTCCAGATTTCGATCTGGTGATCGTTTCACCATGATATTGAAGATCCCCACTCATCCAATCCTTTTTGTCGAAGAAGAATTCATTACTCCATCAAATATACTCAAAAAATGAATCAAATTTTCATTCATTATTGTGTGTTGAAGAATGGTAAATTGGGTATCCTCTGTCATATAAATTGCTTTATCTCCATCATCAAACCTCTGTCAGGCTATTCCAATCTTAGATCCGCGATATCATAACGTTGCACCAAGAAATGGGTGCGCAATGATTGATTGATCAGGAATGCTCCTGATGAACGATGAATGAGGGGAGAAAATAACAAGAACATATTCGATTAAAAAAACCTTGATCGATGTTCATGTTTATCATGATCCATCCTTATTAGAATGAAAATATGAATAATAAAATAAAAAATATATTCTCCTGTCAAAACCTCAAAAAATAAACTCCTCTCGCATAATGATCAAACCACAGATAAATATTTTCATTGATTGATTCATGTTCATTGTATAAATCAAGAATGGGGAAGAATAAAATAAAAATACATGCCCTACCTTGATTCAAATCGATCACTAATGATGAATGTGGTTGTGTCGGGTTTTTTGGTGAGAAACTTTGAATCTTTTTTGCATCGATCATTGATCGAAGATCCTATCTCCATTCATCTGAGAGAACTCACTGAAGCTATCTCCAATGGGTCTCCAATGGTTCCGGGGTTCTACAGCTAACCCTAGTATTTCTCCATAATAGTCTATTTAAAGTCCATCAATCACTGTATCAACAAAAATGAAATAAAATAATATATTAATTTTTTTTCATTTCCACGCCTATGATGACTTTTCTACAAATGACCCACACCGACTAATGTTAAGTCATTCCTAGGGTAATCCTCGCATTCTGAACTCAACGGTACCATCATATTTCTGATTAGGGTACCCATTTAGAAGTTATTACACTTTTTCATTATAAATTTGAATGCATGATATTTAATATATTTCAAACATTTATTTTAGGAACAACAGAATCAGAATCGCACAACGTCTCAGTGCCTGTTCTCACAAATAATCTATATAGTATCCAAAAAAATAGTTGATGGAAAATCTAAGGAATTATAGTATGCCACCACTAAGGACAACTAAAACAATATCTAATCAATATCAAGTGTATGTTGTTGTATAAATAAATATTTACAATGCATAAGTAAATAGTTATCACATTATCAATTAATCTTTATTTAACTATATAAACCTTTGGGTTCCTGTAGACACTAATACCTCAATCCTCGCATCAACTCATGTCAGAGGCTGAAGTATGTCTGAGGGATATCATATCTTATAATTCCATTGTTATCATTCAATACCTACTCTGAAATATTTTGGAGCCTAATGTATGTCTGTAGAATATCATATCTCATAATTCCATTGATATCATTATTTAATTCATATTTTAATTCACATGTTACCATACATACATCACACAAAAGAATGTCTATGTTTCTATTCTTTAATTCACAACTAAATGACCACGTTACCATTCATACCTTACACATTAGAATAATCTTGTTCACATTCTCTATTTCACAACTAAATGGCCATGTTACCATTCATACCTTACAAATTATAATGACCACATTCCCGTTATTTAATTCACAACTAAATGACAATGTTACCATTCTTAAAACTTAATTAATTCAACAATTAATTATCCACATCAATTCCATTACTAATTCCACAATTAGTTAAGCATAACAATTCCATTAGTAATTTCAAAATTTAACTAATCACATAAATAACATTAATTAATTCAAAAAATAATTAATCACATAAAATACATTAATTAATTATAAATTTGATAAATAAATTAAATTCTATTAGTAAATGAAATAATTAATCAACCACACCATTTTTATTACTAATTAAATAATTAGTTTATCACATAAATCCCCTTAATTAATTTTCCGATTAATTGAGTACGTAAATCCCATTAATTAATTATTCAATTAATTAATCAATATCCACAAACTAAAAATCACATAATTAATTCCATAATTAATTATCTCAATCCCAATCTCAATAGATAATAATTATTTCCACAATTAAATATCTCAATCCTAAAATCTCAATATCTCATAATTAATTCCACAATTAAGTATCTCAATCTATAATTCCCAAAATCACCAATTTCGGATCTCCTCAAATAATTAATTCATCAAATTAATTAATTCAATTACGAACATAATTTCTAAAAATCTAATATAAATTATACAATTACATACATGTAATTTAAATAAATACTTTGAGATTTGAATTATCGAAAACCTACCTCAATTCGTTGATGAGCAATCACCCAATGAAAATCCTCATAATTTGAGCAGCACAATTATATAGAATGAGATTCAAATTTAAAACCCTGAATCAATAACAAATCAATCATGATCTATTAAATATAGATACATATCTAAAATAATAGATCTAGATCCACAAAAACATGTCTATATCCAATAAAAATAGGAATAAAATCCCCTTTCTAGAATAGGATAATAAAGAATAAGGAATAGAAAACCAAGCGAGGTAAGATCCTCTGATAGGGAGGGGTGAAGATCTTCAATCCATGCTTAAAATAACAAATTAAAAAAGTAGTTAAGCATTTTAATCCATATAAAATTATCCAAAATCATGAAATATTATATTGGGATAAATGGGGATCAAATAGGAGTTAAATGGGGGTTTTGGTGATTAAAAATCTATTTTTTTGTGATTTAAAAATTCATGCATGGTTAGTTGGGTAGGGGAGCACAGTTTCTCCTAAATGTGTACCTTAATGTGAACCTCTATTATAGGGGTTCATAGTTTCTAATAATAGGGTGTACAGATTGACAATCCATGTGTCAACCATGTTATTCTTCTCTGTCCAATGTTGCATGGTTTGCTGGGCAGGGGCGTGCGATTAGGGAAAACCATGAGCCAACTATTCACTACCCTTCTCCCTTCACATTTTCTCAAATTTTCACCCAAACACACCCCAAGGTAAAACCCAACCCAAGTACACTAAAACAAGGCATAAATAAATACAAGAAATTAATACCAAGTCATCTTCAATAAAGGTCGGGATCTTACAATCTCACCACCTTATAACATCTTATCCTCGAGTTTCACTCCCATGAATCTCTAAGATTCTAAGTCAAAAATACTATGAAAATGATCCCACATATCTTCTTTCCTTTCCCATGTATCCTCCCACACATTCCCATGTTTTCACAATACACAAACTATAGGCATTGTCTTTCCCCGCACCACTTTTTTACTGCGATTCAACACATGTATCAGATGCTCTTCAAAGGAAAAATATATCTCAATCTCAACATCATCCATATCGATCAGTTTAGATGGTTTTGGGTGATACCAACCAAGTTTTAAAACTTATAAAACATCATACATAGCACTATATCCCTGTGTAAGAGCCAATCGGTACGCCACTAGCCTGATTCTCTCCACCACCTCAAACGGTCCAACAAACATGGGTGGCCACTTTCCTTGTATCTATATTCTATAGTGATTGAATCTAGGAAACACCCAAATGAATACATCATCAACCACTGTAAACTCTATGTGTCATTTATTTCTATCAGTGTATGAATTCTATCTATATTGGGCCGTATCCATATATTTATGAATCAATTGTACATGCTCTAATGTGTCCTACACGTGAGTCGGTCCCAACAACATAGACTAACTAACCTCCATCCAGACTAGAGGTGGTCTTCATGACCTACTATAAAGAGCCTCACATGGTTCCATCTATATATTTTCCCAAGAATTATTGGTATGGGTGAACTCCACTAGTGCTAGGAGATACTCCCAAGAACTAATGATGTTTAAAACACAAGCTCACAACATATCCTCAAGAACTTGTATAGTATGATCTGACCACCCATCTGTCATCAGGTGGAAATTCATACTCAATAAAAACTACATACTAATAACCTTCTGCAATCCCTATAATAATCGTGAAGTAAAACAAAAGTTTCCGTCATAAACAATATTATGTGGCACCTCGTGCAGACAGACTATCACCCAAACATAAAAATATCCCAACTTCTCCACTGAGAAAGTCTCTAATATATTTAAGAAATTCACTACCTTTTTCAGTCTATCCACAATAACCCAAATAAAATCATTCTTCTAAAAAATCCTCAGGAGAACCACCACAAATTCCATGGTCACTTTTCTCCACTTCCATTCAACAATGGCCAACGACTATAGTAAACCTATAGGTCATTAATGCTCGGCCTTCACTTACTGATAGGTTTAGCATCGTGTCACAAAACATTCTATTTTCTTTTTCATTTCCAACCTTTAAAACTATATTTGTAGTTCATGGTACATTTTTCTCAAACCTGGATATACCACCCACTTCGAGGCATGAAACGCACACATCAGCTTGTCTCACATTCGTTTAGGTATAACAACCTAATTCCTGACATAAATGAACTCATCCTCATCTATGCTCCAATCAGAAGGTGACTCCCCACCTTCAAGGTTTACCCTTAAGGTAAAACATTATAAATCCACATACTTACTATCTTATATCAATCTCAAAAATATATACTCCAATGAAACTATTACGAGAGTCATCTAATCCTAACTAACCTAAACCACAATGTGTATCTCGTCTAGTAAATCCATCATCTTCCACTCAGCACTAGACTCCTAAACCCCCTGAGTTTGAGTCTTCCTGCTCAAAGCATCATCATCAATGTTCCCCTTTCCAAGCGTATATGCTGGCTCAAAATTGAATGGCTGCATATACTCAACCCATCTCTCTTATCGAAGATTCAAGTCTCACTGTGAATATGTGTACTTTAATCTCTTGTTATCAATATACACAGTAAATTTTTTTTCCAATAGATAATGTCCCCAACACATTAATACATAAATCATTATAGCCAACATGAGTTCATATATAGGGTAGTTTGGTTCATGGGGCCTCAACTTCAAAGACCCATAAACCACAAATTTATCTCCTTGCATCAATACAACACCAATTACAATCCCAGAAGTGTCACAATACATAGTGTACTTCTCACCTTGCTCAGGTAGGATCAAAGTTGGTACTGATTCCAAAATCATCTTCATCTCCTAGAATGAATTATCACAATATTATAACCAATAAAACATAATCCCTTTTTTGGTCAAGCCCACAAGAAATGTTTCCAATCCGTAAATGTACTGAATGAACCTCTAATAATATTCAGAAAATCCTGGAAATCTATGGATATCAAACATGCTCTTGGGATGCTCTCAAGAAACCACTATCTGAACCTTCTCTAGATTTACCAACACACATTCCTCCGAGATGATGCTACCCAAGAAGTGTACCTGATCGATCCAAAAAATTGTACTTAGATATCATGATGTATTGACAATGTTATTTTAGTGTACATAGGATGATAACAAGATGTTGGTCATAATAATCATGTGTCTTGGAATGCACAAAGATGTCTTCCAGAAACACTACCACACACTGATCTAGGTACAGGTTAAAGATTTTGTTCATTAAGTCCATAAACATTATTGATGTGTTCATCAACCCAAGCAATACTATGATGAAATCATATAGTCCATACCTGCTTCTAAATTCATTCCTTGGTATATCAGAAGTCTGAACTCTCAGTTTAGGATACCCTAATCTCAAGTTAATCTTTGAGAACACACAAGCTCCTCTCAATTATTCAAATAGGTCATCGATACGTGGGATAAGATACTGGTTCTTCACAGTCATCTGGTTCAACTTTCGGTAATAAACACATAAGAGTAAACTCATATCAGCTTTCTTTTCAAACAACACTAGTGAACCCCAAGGCAACATACTCAGATAAATAAATACCTTATCTTCTAAGTCATCCAGCCAAGTCTTGAGCTCTTGAATATCTTCTGATGCCATTTTATATGGTGGAATAGAAATCATCTCTTTCCCCGATATGAGCTCAATGCTAAATTTCACATCTCTCTCTGGTGGAATCCCTGAGAAATATTAATTAAAAACATCCTAAAACCTATCCACTAAGTGTGGAAATAAATCTCATTTTACACCTCCATCATTAATAAATAAACTAGAAACCTGGGTTGTGATCTCTCCTATTTGATGAGTAATTGGCCCTACTCGAAAGGCCTCGATATACCACTCCCCATAGTGAATATATTTGTCACCCTTAGGAGATGTAATGGTCACACTATTATGGTAAAAATCAGTGTGGGGACAATATGATACGAACCAGTCCATACCCATAATTAGTTCAAAGCCTGAAATGTCTATAATATAAGGATCCCATAGAAATCGATACTACTTGACCTCAAGAGAAAACCCCTTGCACAAAAAAATGTCTCCGGACCGAACTCCATGAGGTGTGTTTGCTGTCACCACCCCACTCACAAACTCCATCATAAGGATCAAACCATTAACATGTTTTGTAGAAATAAAATAATGATAGGCACAAATATCAAATAAGGCACTAGATATCATAGAAGCTATAAAAATAGTACCTCTCACATTTAATGATCCACCCGTGATATCCACAAGTTTAGGGTGAATAGAATGAAACGGTCTTACCCCACCTCCCCGTGATACAGTCCAAGTCCCCTGTGCTACAATACTCTACTAATATGAGAGATCTTACCCTGAATCTCCACATACACTACCTTTACCACCTTGTCCAATAGAACTCTAGATGTAAGACTAATATGGTGCAGAATATCCTCTTCATACACTCTGATTCTGACTCGCTATACACATACTACTCATCTATCACTGGGTCCTGTAGAACTTTTGTAGATGTCCCATATTTCTGAAAGATTGTAACTATATTAGTGGTTGAGGTAACTATCTTCAAAATTTTCCTAATCTACCACACTGGTGATATATCACTCAATTACAGTCCTATGCATCTGATCCCTCTTTTTAGGTACTCTTTTTCCCACTACCCTGGTTAATGTATTCATTAGTAGTGCTTCTTACTCTTCGAAGATGCCCCTTTTAATCATCCAAACAGAACCACCTTTACTACACTGTAAGCCTCTTAAATTTACCCATATCTTTGAGATCCTTATCCACAACCTCAACAAACTCCTTTAACTGACAGTGGTTAACTTGGGACTTAATATCACATATAAGCTCAACCTAAAAATGTCTCGCTGTGGTTATCTCATCCACTGCCAATGCTGGAGAAAAGTGTTTCAAATGTGTAAAGTGTCTAATATAGTCTATCACATAAATACTCCCCCAAGTCAACCTCATGAACTTAGCTACTCTCTCCTACCTCAGTATCTCTGGATAAAAGATCTCTAGAAACATATCCAACAGTTCCTTCCATAAACTACCATTATACTATACAGTCCATGCCTGAACATACCACCAGTGATTCACTGATCCTTATATCATGTAAATATCCAACATAACTATCCTCTCTACAGGAGTCTCAAAGTGGTCAATTATAGTCTCGATGGACTCAACATAGAAATCATCTCTCTCAGGTCCACCCTCTCCAATAAAATAAGGAGGGTGTTGAATCTGTAACTCCATTATTAGATCAAACATACTATTCACAACCCACCCTCAGTCTCTTACAATGAATTTCATGATGTGGGAAATGTTCTCTTGGAACTGATCCCTGAATTCCTCACCTGACACAATTGGTGCCTTAGTTCCTACAACTAGTAGATCTTCTCTAGCCATATCCTCAAGTTATCCTCTTAATAAGCGTCGTCATAGAGAAATATCTATACCATTACAAGTAGGTACCTTAGGGAACATTTTAAAAAATTAACACATTTAAGGTAAAATACAATATTCCACAACATGTTATTTCCCCAAACCCTAACACGTAGTCAAAACTGAGGTATTATCACTACCCTTAATAATCTTTCTCCTTAGTCCTAGATAACATGGGTAAACACATTCTAATTACTCAAGTTTCTCATTTATACACCCATTTATTCTCATCTTACATCATTCTACAATTTTATCAATTTCATGTTAGGTGCCATTTTCATTTCAATTTCACAAGAATGGAAAAACATTTCATGTTCAATAACTTACCCATAACCCATTTTTCTATGTGTGCCTAAAATGATGCATGTCACACTAACCCTAACTTCCTAGAATGATGCATGTAACTCTAATCATGTGCCATACTGGTTCATGAACCAAAACATAGAAAAAATTAACATCAATAATCACAACACACAACAAGTGTTTCACCCAAGTAGAAATAATACTCAACTGTAACAGCAAATAGGAATAACAACAATCCCACTGAGGGTACTTGGGTTCTCCCCCATACAAGGGTTAGCTACTCCCATGCATGAGATCATAACCGAGGCCCGAATATATCTAGTTTCATGTCTACCTTTACCAAATAGTAATAAAAAATAGAAAATAAAAGAAAAATGGACTCTGATACCAGTTTGTAATGTCCTGAACCAGGTGCCACACATCGGTGCATCGAGTCGGTCAGTCACATGACTCCAGGTGTGCCTCCCTGTATGCTAGAGGATATCGAATAGCAGTGAGGGTCTGAAATATTGATAATGGGGAGACTACACCCCCTTTTATCAAATTAAATAGACTAGAAAAAAATATGAATCAATAACTAAATAACAGGTAATCATAACTTGAAATAACTGGTATCACGAGATGGATAAAAGTGGAAATACAATATCAAAACTAAAGAAGAAAATATGTCATGCCAATGTACGTGTCAAGTGTCTAAAATTAAACACAAAATAAATACACTAATGACACCACTAATTGGGTCCTGAATCATTTCTAGTTCCCTCATCCATGCTCTATCCCATATCATCCATATAACAATGAGATTTTTCCAATAACGTATCCAAAAAACCCAATGTTATTTGGGTACTAATAAGGAAACCCGAGTATGGTGTGAGTACAGCTCAGTAGGCCACCACCAACAGTGTATAAAACAATATATAGTTAATAGAAAGTGTATGCAGTTGTATAAATATATAATTACAATTCATAAGTAAATAGTTGTCACATTATCAATTAATCACTATTTAACAACATAAACCCCCAAACTCTCATAGAAACTCATACCTTAATACTTTATTTGGCTCATTCTAAATCCTAAAGTATGTCTAACTGATTTTATATCTCATAATTTCATTTTTACCATTCAATATCTTCTTTGTCTCATACCAGGTCCTAAAGTATATCCAATGAATATATTATCTCATAATGTCATTGATACCATTATTTAATTCATACATGAATTCCCATGTTACCATTCATACATCACCCAATATAATGACCATGTTCCCATTATTTATTGCATAGCTAAATGACCATGTTACCATTCATAACTTACACATTATAATGATCGTGTTCCCATTCATTATTTCACAATTAAATAACCATGTTACCATTCATAACTTTCACATTAGAAGGAACATGTTCCCATTAGTTAATTCTAAACTAAATTTCCATGTTAGCATTCATCACACATAATTAATTCAACCGTTAATCATACAAATAAATTCCATTAATAATTCAACAATTATTTAAACACACAGATTCCATTATTTAATTCAATAATTAACTAATCACATAAATAAAATTAATTAATTAAAAAATTAATTAAACAAATCCTATAAATTAATTAATTCTTCAATTAATTAATAAATTAAATTATATTAGTCGATTAAACAATTAACTAACCCCACAAAATTCATTACTAATTCAACTATTAGTTTATCGCATAAATACTCTTAATTAATTCCCTAATTAATTGAGTATATTAATCACATTAATTAATTATTCAATTAATTAATAAATATCCACAAACTCAAAATTCCATAATTAATTCCACAATTAATTATGTCAATCACAACCTCAATAGATCATAATAAATAACAAAATTTAATATTTCAATCCTCAAATATCAATATCTCACAATTAATTCTGTAATTAATTTTCTCAATCTATAATCTCCAAAATCCCCAATTTCACATTTCATTAATTAATTAATTCACCAAATTAATTAATTCAGTCAAGAACACAATTTCCAAAAAACTAATAGAAATTATAAAATACCATATAAAAAATTTAAATACAGACTTTGGGATTTGGATTATAGACCAACTAACTCGATTCATTGAAAAGCGGTCGTCCAATAGAAATCCCCAAAATTTGAGCAGCACAATGACATAGAACAAGATCTGAATCTAAAACTCTACATCAAGATTGAACAAATAAAGATATCTTAAATCTATATATATATCTACAATAATATATGTAGATCAAAAAAACAAGGTATATATCCAATCAAAATAAGAATAAAAAACCCTATCTAAAATAGGAGAAGAAGGTATAAGGAATGAGAAACCAAGTGAGATGAGATCCTCTTACTAAGAAGGCTGAATATATTTGATAGAGACTTTGAATCACAAGTAATGGAGGTCATGAATACTTTTAATCCATCTAGGAGGCTCCAAAATCATGAAATATAATCTATGGTCGAATAGGGATGAAATAAAAGTTAAAATGGGGGTTTGACAGATTAAAATATAATTTTTGGGTTATTTAAAAGGTAGTGCATGGTTAGTTGGGAAGGGGTGAATGGTTTCCCCTAACCGTGAGCCTAACAATGCACCTCTATTATGGGGGTGCATAGTTTCTCCTAAGAGGGTGCATGGTTTCAAAAACTGTGCGCTAACTATGAGATTCCTCTGTCCAGTGTTGTACAGTTTGATGGGTTGGGGCACATGGTTAGGGAAAACTGTGCCCCAACAATGAATTTATCTTCTCCCTTCAAATTTTCTCAAATTTTCTCCCAAACACACCACAAGGTAAAACCCAACCCAAGTATTCTCAAACAAGAAAAAAATAAATACCCAAAATTAATCTCGAGTCATCTTCAGGAAAGGTCGAGATCTTACACAAAAATTTCATTTAGTGTCATGAAGTATTCATCAATGGATTCTTCTTCTCTCATTCATATTTCTTCATACTTATTATTCCAAATTTCTATCATTTCTTCCTTCACTTTAGTATTCCCATTGAAAATACTTTCCAGCTTATCCCACATACTATTTGATGTTTTGAAACCCATCACCTTCATATAACCATTTTTTGATAAGGACATAGTTATATAATTTCTAGCCTTTCCATCAACTTCTATATTTATTTCATAAGTAATCAACATAAGGGAATATTTCTTAATAGGTGTAAAACCAATTGTAGTAGTATCCAAAACATATAGTCCAAAATATTGGAGACAAAGAATCATCTAATTATTCCATCCATAATAATTTTTTCCATAAAATATAGGAATTCCTCTACTATTTATAGAATTGATATTATCCATTATAATGATTAAATAAGGGAACCTTCCCTATGATACCAATTACAGCTTCAAAGGATTAAATAACAACTTAGAAGGGGGTTTAATTAGTTGGTCACTTTTATAAGTTTCAATACTTTTAAAAAACATAACCCTTGAAACCTGTAAAAGTTTATATCATTATTTTCTTTTAGTAAATAAACATGTATGAAAATGTATGAAATCATCTAAATCATGTAAGATTTAAAAGGTTTTTCCTCGGTGTGAGAACCAATATCCTTTACATAACCACTCCTGTGGGTCTATATAAATTCTCTATAATGTATAAGTGAATACAACTTGTGACAACTCCCTCTAGATAGCTTCTATGCCTCAGTAGAAATTATTATACTAACTCCCGTCACCTTAAAAATTTCATTACAAACAATTGATCCAAAATAAAATGATAAATACTTTCTTGAAACTTCTCTAGAAATTCTCTATCTGGAATCCTCAGTCCAATGTGGAAAGGTCTGATTCTCTCATTCCGATGGGGATGGGTTCAATAGACTTAGTCCAGTGAATTTAGTCTAATGGAAACATTACGATGAACTCATTCTCAATATATATTACTCAAACTCTTCTCAAATTCTTAGTCATATATTCCTTAGTTCGATAAAAAAACATTAAGATTTCCACCATTATAATGAGGTCTCGGTCCAAAAAAGATAACTTTGACACGAGTTCTACAGTGCTCCACCTTTTCCAATCACATAAAAAAGATGTAAAGTACTAATCTATTGTGCTTTTATTAATAGGAATACCAGAAATAAAAAGGCATGAAACTAGAAAACTTTTCCTACTTAATTAAATTCAAAAACATCAAGATCTACGCATATTTGATTTTGAATTTTGACCACTTAAACTCCTCAAAAATCTGTTGAAATATTATTGAGTCTTATTTGTAATTATTATTATCAGATTTCTTAAATTTTATTTGGTATGATGGAACTTCATTATCTCATTATGATGTAACTTACATAGCTCATTAGGATGGAACATCCTCAAATCATTATGACAGAACTTCGTCATCTCATTCTGAATTGAATTTCCTCAACAGAGTTAGTTTGGTTGAATTTTTTCTTAGAGTTAGTCTAATTGGCATTTGTTCTCAAATGAAATATTGATTGAATTTCCTTCTCAATGTAATTATGATTGAATTTCCTCCTTAGAGTCAGTATGATTGAATTTCCTCCTCATAGTTAGTCTGATGGAACATCCTTAGATTTAGTCTGATAGAATCCTTATAGCGATGGAATTCTCATTACGATGGAAACTGAATTCTCCAACTTTGAAATTTTTCAAACCTCACTATCTATAACTCATTCATACTTATCAAAACATCTGTTCTTGGTAATTCTGGATCTTATGCACACTTTTTATTGATTACTATAACTAATAAATTCATTATGATTCCTCCATTTCTTCAAAATCTTTTATCATGATAGTTTTCATAATTTATGATAACTTCAATATTGGAAAAAAACCTTCTGACTTGCATAGAAAATTATTATTTCTTCTATTACTTTAAAAAACTTGTTTCTTTTAAACAAAAACACAATATGAATGGTTTCACCTATTCTCACCATTTTCTTCATAAGTGTTGTATCACAATTGTTATAGACAATTTATCATATTTGAGAATTAAAAACTAGAAAATTATCGTCTGACTAAGGGCTAGAATGTTTAAAACTTTCTAACTCTTAACATCACTGTCTTCATTCAAACTCTTCAAAAACATTCTGACTTTATAACCAACACTGAGTCGAATGAAATTTGAACTTCATGCTAATGGATCTTAGACCAATGATGTTTCTGATCAACAACTTTATTATTTTAACAACTTATCTGATCGGTGCTACAAAGTTTGATACTTTGTGTTTGTTGCTGCTCTTTCTGATCATCTTTATCCAGGAAACAACTTTCTCTAAAAGAAAACATTTCTCCCTATTTATGTTTAGGTTTGAAAATTTATAAACTTTCACCAGTTTTTCAAAAACCATTATTTTTTTAAAGATTAGTTTTCTACAAATAAAAAACTTTTGAAAACAACATCACGAAGGTTATTCAGTATACCATACAATTTATTAAATGGAAAGAAACCTATGTTGTCATACTTTCATTTTTTGGTTTGGAAAGCGTTTTTATAGCCTATTTTAGGAAGAAACGTTAACCTTGAGGTGTAGAATGTTCTTTTATAGGATAACTCAATGAAACAATGGGATATTACCAATATGAACCCTTAAAAAAAGTAATAATGGAAAGAAGTTCCATATTCCTTGAGAGGGAAAACATCTCTAAAAGTGATGGTGGGATGGATATAGAATTAGATGATGTTGAGAGTCAAGGTATATAAGACTTTTCATAGGAACAAGTTCTATAAATCCCCATGTAAGAAGAAACTATTCTAGAGACACAAGTAATGTGTGGGAGTACACGAGAGGTTAGAGAACCAGAATGGTATGGTTTTCTTGTCACCAAGGATGATGAATAATTATTAGTTTATAATAATGATCCTATAACCTAAAAGGAATCAGTAAGTGGCACATATGTTTCCAAGTGAAAATAATCCATCAATTCTAAAATGGATTCCATCTACCAAAATCAAGTCTTTATTTTGGTATATTCTACAATGGATGTAAAACCCATTGGTTGAAATTGGGTATTCAATAAGAAACTAGACATTGAAGGAAAAGTCAGCACCTATAAGGTATGAATAGTTGTAAAGGGATTGAAATAGCATCAAGAAATTAACTGTGATAAAAACTTTTCACCAGTTGTAATGTTGAGAACCATCAAAATTATACTTGACATTGAGGCTTACCGTGACTATGAGATTTGAGAAATTGATGTCAAAAATACCTTACTTAATGGGATCCATCAAGAAGATGTTGATATAAAACAAACTGAAGTATTTTTGACTCCAAATGATGAAAATATATAAAAATTAAAAAATAATCCATTTATGGATTAAATCATGTATCTAGGATATGGAACATTCATTTTTGATGAATCTATAATAGAATGTTCTTTCATAAAGAATGAGTGTGATCCTTGTGTATACATAAAATTTAGTGGGATTGCATTATTTTTCTTAATTGTATATATAGAATCCCGCCTTTTTATCACATAAACATTCATTACATTTTACAAAACCAAGGATCTTTAAGGTTTAGTGTCTTGGAAACCAGAAACTTAAAGCATGATAACAAAAAACATTCTTCTTAAACACATGAAAGGATTCTCCTCATGTTCATCCTAGGTTCATTATTGCATCTCATAACCTGGGGACATACATCTAAAGAAAGGGTGAGCATAAGGCCCATTAAGGGAAACACGAGAAACATTTTACATGTGAACTTGAGATACTTCAATAAGGTCATTAAAAGAACTTTAAGGAATGAGAAATAAATCATGAGATATATCATAATAAAAATAACATTTTTTCATAACATGAAGATGTAGCTACAAAATTTAATATTGACAATCATTTCGTTTCACCAAGGTCCATCTCCAAGGTTTCATTAAAAATTACCAAGGTTATTCACCAAGGTATTAGTCTAAAAGGTCATCTCTAGAGATTAAGTATTTACGAAATGCATTGGAGCACTATCTGGGTGCACCCATGACATGTATTTATTATCATGTGAGCCACATATATCATCATAAATCATTTTATAAACAACCGATATATAATAAAAGAAATGGGTTTCATTTCATAATCATAACGTTTTAAAAACTGCTTTAAAGACATGATCTTTAGGTTACTTTAAACCCACGGAAAGGGAAAGTGGGTTTGATGTATGTAAATCCCAGAATTTAAAATAGAAAATTTTGGTTTATATGTCAATAGCCCTGTAGAAATAAGATCTTTGAGTATTCACTTAATAACAGAAAATAATTTCGAGAAGAAGATAGAGGCATTTTGAGACGAAAACTCTGCAGCATAACAGCTATGTTACAGGGTTTTAGAAAAAATTGAAAAGAGAGGAGACATGGGTCACCCACTCAAAAATGATACATAAAAAAGTAGGGGAACATAATATAATGTATTTAAGAACATGTTAATGAAATTTGATTGATATACCATATGAAACAAAGAAAATCAAAGGAAGACAAAAAATTAGATTTCTCTTACGAGAATTCGGCAGCCTAACGATGTCACATAAAACATCCAAAAATGGATTGGCGAGATAAAATAGGGTCTCTCATCATATGAACATAAAAGTTCAGTATGACAGATATAGAGATCATAACCCAAAATAATAAAAAGTAACATTAAAGACTTGACATGAAAATAGATCTTGAAAATGAGAAGGGTGAAAGAATCCCTTAAAAATTCAGCAGCCTAACGACGTCACTTAAACATAAACAAAAATGAATTGACGAGATCAAATAGGGTCTCTCATCATATGAACATAAAAGTTCAGTATTATAGATATAGATATCATACCCCAACATAATAAAAAGGAACTTGAAATACTTGACATGAAAATAGATCTTGAAAACGAGAAGTGTGAAAGAATCCCTTAAAAATTCAGCAGCCTAACGACGTCACTTAAACTTCAACAAAAATGAATTAATGAGATAAAATAGGGTATCTCATCATATGAAAATAAAATTTCAGTATGATAGATATAGATATCATACCCCCACATAATAAAAAGGAACTTTAATGACTTTACATGAAAATAGATCTTAAAAAAAGAGAAAGGAGAAAGAATCTGTTACAAAAATTTAGGCAGCCTAACAGCGCCACTTAAACATTCTTAAAACGAAATCATGGGAGTAAGAGGAGATATCTCATTATATGAACATGAAAATGGCAGTAAGGGGAATATAAAATAACCTTTTCCAACATAAGAACATGGTGCAAAAAATAAATGACATAAAAGAGATCACTTGAAAAGAAAGAGAGGGGTCAGATCCCTTATCTTAAAACGTAACTCTTAAAACTCAATGGTTGGGACCATGAGGGATTGGGGGAACTTTGGGAGGACTCCTTGGGAGGTAATGAGACCAGAAAATAGTTGAGGAGAGTGGGGAGTCGAAATGGATGAGAGTATGGCTTGGTATTTATAGGGAAAGTGAGGGGATAAGGCATTAATGAAAAAGGGACACCTCACAAGTGGTTTTCTCTAAAGCATGGGCTCTCCCATGGTATTTCACATGGAGTTAGGACACATAGGCCCCCCATACAATAATTCATCACTGTTAGTCAACCTTCCCTTAAAATATCTCACGGCATCATCATGACATAGTTATGATGTAATTAAACATATAGAAACCCTAAAACTATATTTTTTATTATTTACTGAAAATTCAACTTTCTCATAAAAATCCCAAATTTTCACATTAACCAAATATCAATGCTATGATTTCAAAAATTAAATCCATTTTATAAAAATAATTTTTCAAATATTTTTAATTTAATTTTCAAATAAATACAACATTCACCGAAAATTCATTTTTTCTAAAAAAACCCCAAAAATTACCTTAATATAATATCGATGCTATTAGTTCAAAAATGAGATCCATTTTATAAAAATAATTTTTTAAATATTTATAATTTAATTTTTAATTAAAAAAACACGATTCACTCGAAATAACTAATACTTGAATAATAATTTATGAAACTGTTATTTAACCATTTTATTGAATCACATTACTTAAAAAAGGTGCCTAGATTATATTAATACTTTCTTTAAGTGAGATTACTAATCCATTTAGTCACATTAGTAATCCAAAGCATAAAATCACTATTCAAAATTTACTATTCATCAAAAAACAAGTTGATCTTATTAGACTCTAAATTTCGTACTGAACATAATTGTAGAAGACCATTTTTTGAATATCATTACACATTTTTAATTATTTAAGGTTTACATAAACATTTTTAAAATATCCTTTTTTCTAAAATTCACCAAAAATATGCATACTATATTTATCCGGTCATTTGAAATGTCAAAAACATCATTATAAGAAGAAATCCCAATTTTAATTTAAAACAAAAGGATTACACAAGGCAGTTACGGTCTCCTTACATAGCCCCTTATCACACTAGCATATGACGTAAGTATAAGGTGTTCTAAGGTGACAGAATCTGAGGGGGGCTTGGCCAACATAGCACGAGTAGTAATTTCTATCAGTTTGAACTTCTCGCAAAGGTGATTCCGTTCTAGATTCACACAATGAAGTTTGACTTGTGTTTGGTCCAGAGAAAAGCCCAGTGGTGCTACCTCCTTCCCAAGTTCTATTAGATGGGCTTCGATCGGTCCAAGACTACTGGGTAAAGCTATTGAATCTTCTTTCTATAATAATTAACCATGATTACTTGTATTTAGAGACAATAATCCAAACGTTTAGTTTACAGCGGTCATATTGACCAATGGTCAAATAACAGTCAAAACCCAAGTGTCTCATTTTAATTATACACATGTTATCAAATGAAACAGTTTTGTTGAGTATAAAATAACACACAAAATTAGGAAACAAGATTTATTCAAAATTTTGGGTCTTGACAATCTTCCACCCTTAAGAAATTGCGTCCTCGCATTTTTTTAAAAAAAATTGGGGTTTGAAATTTCATTGAATGTCCCACATCGGTAAAAGAGTCAGAAACACTGTTACTTTAAAAGAAAGAAAATGAAGTACAAAGGCCACCCGAGTAAACCCATACTAGGATTCCATGTAAGAAAACATGGATATGGAAGAAAAAAAATGGTCATGTTTTGAGGGAGAGTGATAGAAAACATGATTAGGAGAATGTTAATCAAAAGAAAATCCTAAACTTATGATGTGTGTAAATAGACTTTGATTAGATACTAGGAAACGTAAACCAACAACATTTTTGTTTTACGTTCCTTTTCATAATTTTGAGGAATTCATTTACAACATAGAAAACTCATAAGAAAATATACCTACCTTCAAGTAGAGTTTCATCCTTTAATAAGTCTCTACCAAAACTAATCTTTTCTCCAAACGATGAGAATTCAAAAACACTTGGTCTCATCAAAAGCAGAAGAATCGTCTTCTAGAGAGTTACATAATCCACAAAAGATTAACTATCTATTTCTTCTATCATTAATAATTATCCAAAAAACAGAAAGGGTAAGGTAAAAAAACTCTTCAAAAAGAAAGAATCCCATAGGAATTGAAACTACTATTTAATCTTCAAAGTTCCATAGTACTACCCAAAGTTCATCATAGACCATTCCATAAATAATGTTCCTTAAAATTCCTCAAAATAAACCAAAATAATATTGAAACCCAAATACAAGAAGGACTTGATAACATAGTCTTCCAAAATAAACTCCATTGTTCATCTCCAAAAAACATCAAACACTACTAACATCTTATAACAAAAGTAGCTAACCTAAACATATTTTACCCAAGATAGGTTAATCATTTCCATAAGTAACCTATATTACCATAAGTTCACCTTAAATTCATCTATTCTTCAAAATATAAGTCAACATTACTCCTTAATGAAAATACCGTAGTAATCTATTTAATTCGATCATATAGGGTCCCCAAAATAGTGAACGTCTTCCAAAATAATAATCATATTATAATCCCCTAATCATCTCTATCATATTAATACGACAATCATCGCATTTCCTACCACATTTATTGTTGGGACATGTTCTTCCATTTCCCACCATTAACTAAGAAGAGAAAGTATAATTAGGGGCTTAAATACATAGCCAATAATCATGAAAAGGAACATAAAGCGTATAAGGATAACTTGTAGAAGAAAATTATACCCTAACTTTTGATCCCCTAGGTTTCCATCTAGGTTATCCATGATCATATATTCTTATGTGAATCTTTATTTTATTTTATCTTTGTTCCTTTAACAATGGTTCATACTAAGCTTATGAATTTACCAAAGCATATCCCCCGGGAGTGTTGTAACCAATAGTGCAGCAAGGCCCGTTGTTGTGTACCAGTTCCCATTTGAGTCTATCTCAAAGCGGTGTTTTTGGGTTTTACCCCTATGTACAACTGTGCCCGAGCCACCTCTACCTGCTTATATCCAGACAGGGATGTATTTGCTTGGCAATCCCTTACTCAATACTCACCAAAATACAAGGAATATTTCCAATATTTAAACTTTTCTATAGGTTTCTTCCTAATGATTTCATATCCTAATTTCCACAAATAACTAAACAATCCTTTGATACCAACTATAGCATCCCGCCTTTTTATCACATAAACTTTCATTACATTTTACAAACCGAGGATCTTTAATGTTTAGTGTCTTGGAAACCAGGAACTTAAAACAAGAAAACATAAAACATTCTTCTTAAACACTTGAAAGGCCTCTTCTCATGTTTATCCTAAGTTCATTATTGAATCTCATAACCTGGGGACATACATTAAAAGAAAGGGTGAGCAGAAGGCCCAGTAAGGGAAACAAGAGAAACATTTTACATGTGAACATGAGATACTTCAATAAGGTCTTGAAAAGATCTTTAAGGCATGAGAAATAAATCATGAGATATATCATAATAAAAATAACATTTTTCATAACTTGAATATGTGGCTACAATATTTAATATTTTCAATCATGTCATTTCACTAAGGTCCATTCCCAAGGTTTCATTAAAAATTACCAAGGTTATTCACCAAGGTATCAGTCTAAAAGGTCATCTCTAGAGATTAAGTCTTTACCCAATGCATTGGAGCGCTATCTGGGTGCACCCTTGAAATGTATTTATTATCATGTGAGCCACATATATCATCATCAATAATTTCATAAACAACCCATATATAATAAAAGAAATGGGTTTCATTTCATAATCACAACTTTTTTAAAACGGCTTTAATGACATGATCTTTATGTCACTTTAAACCCACGAAAAGGGAAAGCGGGTTTCATGTAGGTAAATCCCAGAATTTAAAATAGAAAATTTTGGTATATATGTGAATACCCCTGTAGAAATAATAGCTTTGATTATTCACTCAATAACATAAAATAATTTCGAGAAGAAGAGAGAGTCATTTTGAGATGAAAATTCTGCAGCATAACAGCTACGTTACACAGTTTTAGAAAACACAGAAAAGAGAGGGGACATGGGTCAACCTCTCAAAAATGATACATAAAACAGTAGTGGAACAGAATATAAAGTATTTAAGAACATGGTAATTAAATTGGAATGATATATCATATGAAATGAAGAACTTGAAAGGAAGACAAAAAATATGATTTCTCTTATGAGAATTCGGCAGCCTAACAACATCACTTAAAACATCCAAAAATGGATTGATGAGATCAAATAGGGTCTCTCATAATATGAACCTAAAAGTTCAGTATGATATATATAGAGATCATACCCCAACATAATAAAAAGGAACCTTAAAGACTTGACATGAAAATAGATCTTGAAAACGAGAAGGGTGAAAGAATCCCTTAAAAATTCAGCAGCCTAACAGCGTCACTTAAACAACAACAAAAATGAATTGATGAGATCAAATAGGGTATCTCATAATATGAACATAAAAGTTCTGTATGATAGATATAGAGACCATACCCTATCATAATAAAAAGGTACTTGAAAGACTTGACATGAAAATAGATCTTGAAAACGAGAAGGTGAAAGAATGCCTTAAAAATTCAGCAGCCTAACGACGTCACTTAAACTTCAAAAAAATGAAATGATGAGATCAAATAGGGTCTCTCATCATATGAACATAAAATTTCAGTACGATAGATATAGATATCATACCCCAACATAATAAAAAAGAACTTGAAAGACATTACATGAAAATAGATCTTGAAAAATGAGAAGGGAGAAAGAATCTGTTTCAAAAATTTCGGCAGCCTAACAGCGCCACTTAAACATTCATAAAACGAAATAATGAGAGTAATAGGGGATATATCATTATATGAACATGAAAAGGGATGTAAGGGGAATATAAAATAACCTACTCCAACATAATAACATGTAGAATAAAACAAATGACATAAAAGAGATCACTTGAAAAGAAAGAGAGGGGTCAGATCCCTTACCTTAAAACGTAACTCTTAAAACTCAATGGTTATGACCTTAAAGGCTTGGGGACACCTTGGAAGGCCTCCATGGGAAGTAATGTGACCCGAACATCGTTGGGGGATAGTGGGGAGTCTAAATGGATGAGAGGATGGCTTGGTATTTATACGGAAAGTGAGGGGACAAGGCATTAATGGCCAAGGGAAACCTCACAAGTGGTTTTCTCAAAAGCATGGGCTCTCCCATGGTATTTCACATGGAGTTAGGCCACAAGGGCCCCCCATACAATAATTAATCACCTTTGGTCGACCATCCCTTAAAATATCTCATGGAATCATCATGACACAGTTATGATGTCATTAAACATACTAAAACCCTAAAGCTGTATTTTTTACTATTTACTGAAAATTCAACTTTCTCAGAAAAATCCCAAAATTTCACATTAACAAAATATCAATGCTCTGATTTCAAAAATGAAATCCATTTTATAAAAATAATTTTCTAAATATTTTTAATTTAATTTTCAAATAAATACACTATTCACCAAAAATTCATTTTTTCAGAAAAAAAACCCCAGAAATTACCTTAACATAATATCGATGCTCTGAGTTCAAAAATGAGATCCATTTTATAAAAGTAATTTTCTAAATATTTTTAATTTAATTTGTAATTAAAAAAACACAATTCGAAAAACTAATACTTGAATAATAATTTATGAAACAGTTATTTAACCATTTTATTGAATCACATTACTTAATCAAGGTGCCTAGATTATATTAATACTTTCATTAAGTGAGATTACTAATACATTTGGTCACATTACTAATCCTAAGCAGAAAATCACTATTCATAATTTACTATTCATCAAATAACAAACTAATCTTATTAGACTCTAAATTTCGTACTGAACATAATTGTAGAAGACCATTTTTTGAATATCATTACACATTTTTAATTATTTAAGGTTTACATAAACATTTTTAAAATATCCTTCTTTATAAAATTCAACAAAAATATGCATACTATATTTATCCAGACATTTGAAAAGTCATAAACATCATCATAAGAAGAAATACCAATATTTATTTAAAACATAAGGATTACACAAGGCAGTTACAGTCTTCTTACATAGCCCCTTATCACACCAGCATAGGACCTAAGTGTAAGGTGTGTTAAGGTGAAAGAATCTAAGGGAGGCTCGACCAACATCGCACGAGTAGTAATTTCTATCTGTTTGAACTTCTCACAAAGGCAATTCCATTATAGCTTTACACGATGAAGTTCGGCTTGGGTTTGGTCTAGAGCAAAGCCCAGTGGTGCTACCTCCTTCCCAAGTTCTGTTAGATGGGCTTCGATCGGTCCAAGACTATTGGGTGAGGCCATCAAATCTTATTTCTATAATAATTAACCAAGATTACATGTATTTAGAGACAATAATCGAAATGTTTAGTTTACAGTGGTCATACATACCAATGGTCATATAACAGTCAAAACCCAACGGTCTCTTTTTAATTATACTCATGTTATCAAATGAAACAGTTTTGTTGAGTATAAAATAACACAAAAAATTAGTAAACAAGTTTTATTCAAAATTTCAGGTCGTGAAAGTATATGTTGATGATGTATTACTTAAAGGAAATCAAATACCATTCTTACAGTTTTTTAAGATGTGGTTGAATTAATGATTATCTATGAAGGACTTGGGTGAGACATCATATATATATTGAATTAAGATCAATCAGGATAGATCCAAGAATTTTCTCAACATAAGTCAAAGTACATACATTGATAAGATACTTAAGGGATTTGGTATGGAAAAATCCAAGAGGGTATTGTTTCCAATGTCAAATGGCATTCATCCTTCCAGGAAAATGTTTCCTCATATACATGGGGAAATAAATATAATGGAAAGTATTTCATAAGCATCAGTCATTGGGTCATTCATATATATTATGATATGTATTAGGATAGTTGTTTCTGATGCATCAAGTGTTGTAAGAAGATATAATGATGATCCAGTTGACCTCTATTAGATGGAAGTCAAGAGCATCTTTAATTATTAGAGGTGTATTGAGGATATGTTCCTAGTTTATGGAGGATATGGGGAACCAGTCATCAGAAGATATGAATATTATATTTTTCAAACATATCAGGATGACATGAATTCACAAACGAGATACATATTCACTTTTAATGGAGGTATTGTGAGTTGGAAGAGCTAAAAAAAGGCTATGGTCATAGATTTTACAGTATATTCCATGTAAATTGTGACTTCTGAGGTAGCTAAATAATCATTATGGATGAAAATAATCATCCACGATCTTAAATTGGTATATAATAGTAAATATCCTATTACACTCTATTGTGATAATATTGTAGTGATGTATCTCGTAAAATATCCAAGTACACATCAATGGACGAAGCATATACTTTTGAAGTATCATCTCTTGAGGGTTTTTTTAAGAGAGGCGAGGTTTTAGTGTGCAGTATTTCCAAAGAAGAAAATAAATCACACCCCTTGACTAAAATCTTGACTCATCGTAAATATGATTATTAAGTTAGTTCAATTGGACTGAAATGTGTAGGTAGTTAGATCTAGTCCTCATTGGAGTTTCTTGGAGTTGGTGTCAAAGGATTAGCGATTTGTACTTTAATAACACGTATGTTCGATATATTGAATATTAATAAAAAAATATTATTGCATATTGTCTGTTGTTCTGTAAGACTCTAATGTAATAATGTCCTAGGGTATCTGTCACATTGATAAGGTCATAACAGTTCTCGGTTATATTGAGAACTTTAAATTGTTATGATGATATTCTTAAAAAATGTTCTTCTCTTGGATAACATACTATGATGGGAAACATAGTTCATAGACCGTAAAGTGAGAGAACTCATCAGAGGATGAGTCTTAGTATCATGAAGTTCTCACTTGGTAATCACCAATATGGGAGATTATGAGAAAGAATCACTGGTAAGAATCCCATATGTTTTGGTGTCATCAGATATTCCTATATTCGAGCATGTGTAATGGTACATGGAAATTAATATTTTCATTAATGAATTTTATAAATCATGCACTTAGATTTTATGATGAAAACCATCATGACATATATTCATGGTATGTTAGTTTACATTATTCTTATCATGACTCGTATGTCATTAATGAATAATTTAAAGAAGGATTTATCCCTTCTATATTTATGGAAGCTGATATCTCATCCATTTGATTGAAATAGAACCATTTCATTAAATTCCATGTACATGGTGTAATGATGTGTTTATTTTAGATATTTAAAGAAAGATGTACCGAGAAAATAGGTTGGTGACATGGATGCGCAACCTTCTTGATGAGATATTATGATAAAGGGATTATTTTATATAGTGAGTGTCCATTTTAGGTTTTCATCATTTCAAAATTAAGTTATTTCTCTTGGGTGCCTTGACTAATTCCTAGATAGTAATTTTGGACATTATTCAAGTTCTCTTGATGCCAGTTAGAAAGAATCCTTGAGGGTCAAACAAATTTTTTTCTTATAACCTTGATTAAATACAATTTGAATTTAATTAATTGAGTAAATACTATTCTCAAGACTGAGGTATAATTTTATTCATGTTTTACAGATCACAAATATATATTGATTAATGAAATATCTAATGTAAATATTTATTTAGGTGTTTAATAATTAAAATAAGAGTTTGAGTAGACCAAGACCACGTCTAATAAATAATATTAATTAAAAATATGGTTAGATAATATTTTTTGATGTTCAAGTTGGAGCGCACCATAGAATAATAATAAGAATATAATTATTATATGGAATGAGGCTTATTAAAGGATTTAGTATTTTTTAAGGGCTAGAATGTAATAAAAAATATCCAAACCTAAAATCTACCTCAATAAATAGCCTATTATGGCTATTGTGAAGGTAATTGAAAATAGATAGTTATTTCAAATAATAAATTTTCTTTTAACACCTCTATCTCACTCCCTCTCAAGAAAAATAAATGTTTGAGAGATTTATTCAAGATTAAATAATGAGAGATCAAGAATGAACAACACAAGAAATTGTATTCCCCACACTAGAACAGGGAGATCATTTAACATTTATCGGATATCAATGGAGCATGTGTGGATTTTCCCTAGAGGTATTCTATTCTTGGATCATCATAGCGCAATGAAGGCAATTTGAAAGGGTCTTTTCATATGATCAACATAATTAATGAAGAAATATTCTTAAGATAAGGTAATCATTTTTTATGACATTAAATAAATTAACTAAAAACGTTATGTTCAAGCTCCTCACTCTTGGTTTTGAGAATATAAACATTAAAAGAAAATTTAATATATTTCCCACCACCACATGATTCCACTACTCTCAGAACCATCATAAGGTTTCACTTTTCTAGCTCCTTTGGTAGTATGGATATATCCAAGAGGTGATGTGGGAGCGGAAGTCTAATGTTCGCGCTTAGAGGATGTCAAGTAGTATGTACACAAAATTCCAAGATGTATGATCACTAGTCTCATGGTCATATCTTGATTACTTTCGATATATTGACTTTTCATTCAACATGGAGTTTAAGCAAGTACAGTCGGGGGTTATAGCGGCTTGGTTAATGCACAACCACTCGTTATATGATTTTAGATTTTATGATTTATTTTTAATTTATTATTATCACCGAATACACCAGTTAAACATGATCACACTTGTTAAGGATAAATTAGTGGTGTCCTACTAAATTTTATTACTCACACCTTGCATAAAAATATCGTTGTACATTCAGACTTTATGTTTAGGGATTTGGAAAAGGAAAAGGGACATGTGGTTGATGGCTGAGAAAATGAGAATGGAGATGGTAGTATATAGAGATGGACTTCGGAGGACCTTGATGTTTTAATTATTTATTTATCTTCCTATTATTACTCTAGTTTAGATTTCCACTTTATAACCCCATTTATTATTGTATGACATGTGTCTCATCGTTATTTTTTCGCATAATTACTCTAGTAGCTATTATATTATTTATTAGGTATTATTTGTATTATGACATGATACTATGGGTATAGTCTCCCCACTGATGGACTTAGACTATCACTGCTAGTCAAAAACCTCTTGTGTGGAGGGAGGCATACATGAGGTCTTGTAGTACTCCCGTTCGAACCCGACATTTCAGTTGAAGGCATTTCAAAAACCATTAAAAAAATAATCCATACTACAAAAAATACCATTCGTAGTAGTGTTTTTTTTATTTTAGTGGAAGTAGCTTAAACCTTTTCCTAATTATTTAGCGGTGGTTACTAAAATCTCCCTGTATTACATGTTCGCTAGTCATTTCACAGTATTTTGATTCATTTAGCGCTAGTTTTTTATGTGATTTGTTTGAGAATTTAGAAATGATTTTCATTTTACTTAACAGTGATTTTGTAAAAAAAACTTGAAAATAAAATAGATAAGATAAACCTAACAATAGATAAATATGTCCGTGGATGTTAGGTATATTGGTAGTTAATATTATCCACTGTTAATTATTATTCAAATTCATTTTTTTAACAGTGGTTCCTAAAAATCACCTCACAATATTTTTTTAAAAATATACTTTTTAAAAATATTTAACAAAAAATATAAATATAAAAACATTGAAATTTAATAAACTAAAACATAAATTCACAATAAACCCATCATACATACATCATACAAGATACATCCATAGATATATACATATACATTCATAGTCATCATAACCTCAGTCAGCTGATTACCTCATTCAACCCATACCTCAATTATCAATATATACAAATAAAATATGATCAAAAACCACCCATGCCCAATATATTATGTCTCCATGACCTATGTTTCATCCTTCTACCTCCACATCATCTTATCAATTAAAACATACCACATAATCCCATCAATTGTGATAAAAAAGACAGAAATAAAAACTAAACATAATAAATCAAAATTACAATAGAATCATTGATAAAATTTAAACATACCAAAGAAACTAAGAACCATCACCACTACCATATAAATTATGTCTTGAATCAAATGGTCAACCTCTTTCCATTGGTTAAAATCTATCACCTATAAAAGAAAACATAACATTTAAGAAAATAAATACAAAATTAAAGAGAAATGGAATATATTTATAATGTTGCATATAAAATTTGTTATTTTTTTAATCAAACAGAAGAAATTTTAATATAAAATAAATAATATACCATGAAAAAACTTTTAAAACATAAATTTTCCTATTTAAAATATGATTCAACACTTGAAACTATAGAGGGATAAGTATATAAAATTCTAATTGATTTTTAAATCGATCTGCAATGTGCATAAATTTTACTTAATATTATTTTTAAAGAATTTGATATAAAAGAATTTAATATATTTAAAAAAAAATCAATGGTGGGTTTTCCATGGTTTCACATCAATTTAAGGTTGTTTTCTATGGTTTTTATTATTACCTACATGTTTATGTGTTTTAAAACACTAAAAACCTATTTACAGGCATCCTAGGAAAAACCTAACTTGAAATGACATTACATTGATTCATAAATTTCAAAAATAAATATATGGTCATTTTCCTCTGATTTTATGGTAATATGATGATGTTTAACTAGTTTTGACTCCCCCAATACATCTTTTTAAAGGATTCGATACATTTAAAAGCTATTTATCGATCCATTTTGAAAAAAAAACACACTAGATTGACATGTTTTCTACAATTACATGTCCAAAACAACTTAACGGTGATTTTACCATGATTTCACGTCAATTTGTAGTCTTTTTCTATGGTTTTGACTATTACACGCGTATTTTAGATTTTTAAAACACTAAAAAAATGTTATAGGTATCATAGGAAAACTGTAAGTAAAAATTTTGTGACATCAATTATTAAATTTAAGAAATAAATATCTGGTCCTTTTACTATGATTCCATAGAAATTGGATGATGTTTTCTTGGTTTTGACGCCCTGATGCATGTTTTTAAAGGCTTCAACACCTTTAAAAACACTTTACCGATCCATTCTAATCACACTACACGTTATATTGATGTTTTTTCTGTGTGTAGACATCAAAAATAAATAAAATATAGACGTACCATGTTTTCATGTCAATTTGAGGTCTTTTTCTATGGTTTTGATCATTACATGCATGTTTTAGTGTTTTAAAACACTAAAAAAGTGTTTATAGGTATCCTAGGAAAATTGTAACTTGAAATGACGTGTCGTGAGTTAATATATTTTAAAAATCAATATATAGTTGTTTTACATTGATTTCATGGTAATTAGCTGTTTTTTCCCTAGTTTTGACCCTCTATAAAATGTTTTTAAAGGCTTTGATACCTTTAAAAAACTATTTATTAAGCCATTCTGACCACACCACTTATCGGATTGACATGTTGTCAATTTCTATACATCACAAAAAACTCAACAGTGGGTTTCCCATGATTTCATGTCAATATGAATTAAATTTCTATGGTTTTTACCATTACACACACATTTATGTGTTTTAAAACACTTAAAATCCATTTAAAGACATCCCAAGAAAACCGTAACATAAAATGATGTTTTTTCGGTTCATAAATTTCAAAAATAAATCTATAGAAATTTCCCTATGATTTTATGCAAATAAGACAACATTTTCCTAATTTTAACCCCCTGAAAAATGTTATTAAAGGCTTCATTACCTTTAAAAACAATTTACCATGCCATTATAACCACACTTCACATCATATTTACATTACGCATACACATTAAAAATAAAACAATGGTGGTTATCCCATTATTGGGCATAAATCTGATATTTTTTTCTATGGCTTTGACTGTTTCATGTTTTAGTGTTTTAAAATACTAAAAATGAATTTATGGGAATCTTAATAAAACTATAACTCAAAATGACATTTTATCTGTTAATAGATTTAAAAAATCCACCTATGGTTATTGAATTTGGATTTCTTGGCAATTGATTGATTTTTTCCAGGTTTTGAACCCCCACCACATGTTTTTAAAGGCATTGTTACCTTTAAAAACATTTTACTGATCCATTCCAACTACATCGCACATCATATTGATGTGTTGTTAGTGAGTACATGTAAAAAATAAATAATTTGCATATTTACCCTGATTTCACATTAATATGAGGTCATTTTCTCTTTTTTTGAATGTTAGACACACGTTTTAGTGTTTTAAAACACAAAAAACACATTTACATGCATCCCGGGAAAATAATAACTCAGAATGATGTTATGTTGGTTCCAATATGTAAAAAATTAATCTATGGTTGTTTTACTTTTATTTCATAGAAATATAATAATTTTTCCCTAGTTTTGAAACCTATATACATGTTTTTAAAGGCTTCCATATCTTTAAAAATTGTTTACCAAGTCATTGTGACCACACCACATGTTAGATTGATGTTGTGTCTATGCGTAAATGTAAAATATAACTCAATAGTTAATTTAGCATGATTTTACATCAATATAAGTTATTTTTCTATGGCTTTCACCATTATATTATTATTCTACTCTTTTAAAACACTAAAAATGTGATTACAGGCATCCCCAGAAAACCATAAATCATAATGACATGTTATCAGTTCCTACTTTTCAAAAATTAATCTATAGTCATTTTTAAATAATTTCATGGGAATCTTACAATGTTTTCCTAGTTTTGACCATCTGACACACATTTTTAAAGGCTTTGGAACCTTTAAAAATAGTTTACCATCCATTCTGACCACACTGCATATCAGATTGATGTTTTATCTATGAATACACATTAGAAATAACTAAAAAATGGTTTTTTCATGACTTCATGTCAATCAGAGGACGTTTTATATTGTTTTGATTGTTACATGTATGTTTATGTGGTTAAAAACACTAAAAACCCACTTATGAACATTACAAAAAAATTGTAACATATAATGAGATATCGCCGGGTCCTACATTTCAAAAATCAATAATTTTTTTCCTATCTGGTTTTATGGAAATATGATGCAATTTTCCTAGTTGTGACACACCGACACACATTTTTAAAGGCTTTGATTCCTTTAAAATTTATTTACTAAGTCATTCCAACCACACCACATGTCGGAATAATTTTTTGTCTATGATTACATGTCAAAAATAATTCAATGGTGGTTTTCTTATGATTTCAAGTCAATATAAGGTTCTTTTTCTTTGGTTTGGAATACTATACACATGTTTTAGTAGTTTAAAACACTAAAAATGCATTTATAAGAATCCCTGTAAAACTGTAACTTGGAATAACTTGTTGTTGGTTCCTACATTTAAAAAAACAACCATGGTTATTTTCCTCTAAATTCATGGAAATACAACATAATTTTTCTAATTTTGACCCCCATATCATTCATTTTTAAAGGATTTAGTACCTTTAAAAATTATTTACTAAAGAATTTTGACTGCACTGAAAGTCTAATCGATGTTTTTTATATGATTACATGTCAAAAATAATTCAATAGTGGTTTTCTCTTGATTTCATGTCAATATGATATCATTTTCTATGGTTTGAACCATTACACACATGTTTTGGTGTTTTAAAACACTAAAAATACATTTACACGCATCTCAGGTAAACTATAACTCGAAATGATGAGTCATCTATTCCTACAGTTCAAAAATCAATCCACAATCATTTTCCTCTGATTTGATGTTGATATGGAATATAATTCCTATTTTTGACCCCCTCCCCCCACACACACATGTTTTTAAAGGCTTTGGTACCGTTACAAACTATTTACTGTGTCAAAATGGAGAAAATGAGCTTGAATTATTTTCAAACATAAGGATAACAATATATAATTTAGTTTTTATGTGTAGGAATCAAACACATTTCAATCTGGCGCAATATGTTGTTGGTATGACTCGAAGTGCATGTTTTCTATATAAAAGTGTAATTTTATTTTTATTTAAGGAAGTTGTTTGTGTTCTTTGAAAATGTGTGAATGATCTATGAAATTTAGAATTTACCTTTATCGGATAGGCTATAAGGTTAGAAATTTCCTTGGGTATCATTCTAGTAATCCATTGAAATATAAAAACTAAATAATTTTCCATTTTCTCTCACCATTGATCCTATGTTTTCCTATAAGAGACCTTTTCTCACACTTTTCCTTCCAACCTTGAAATTTATAAATGTGATTCCCTATCTATTGAGCTACTCGAACCCCCACTAGGTGTAGTAGTAACTGATGAAGACTCCCTACTAAAGACAGCTGATGGAGTATGTCCAGAACCCAACCCCTATACATGTCTGGGATTCTCCTTCCGTAAAACAATTAGATCATTATTGTTCTGGGAAACTGATGATTATTTTGAAGGGTTCACATCCCATATTTATTGAATTTGAATCTATTAATACAAAAATAATAACAATTATATTTTAAAATACTTTAACTTTATAATATTGTCTAATTAATAAATTTTTTATTACTATATGTTGTTATTTCATTACTATAAAAACATAATATTGAAAAATAAATTATAACAAAAAATAAACCTTAAAACCAATTAATTTTGGTTGGTTAGATTTATCAAACAGTACAAAATTGGCATCATTGTATCCATATATCTAGCCCCATTTAATTGAGTTTAAGGATTTTTTTGTTATAACATATTTTTCATTATTTGTTTTATAGTAATGAAATAACATGAAATGATAATGAAAAATACTTACTCTAACATCTTTGGCAGGGTCATTTACAAAACTGACATCAGATTCCCTATACACATTAAACCACATCTATGTATGGCCAACATAGTAACCTAATTCATTATCCTTTATAAAAAATACAAACAAGTTAGAAAACATTTGACTTATAATAAAAGGATATAAATAATAACGAATAAAATACAAACCAAAATTATTATTTTTCTAAAAAAACTCTAAGACACACTGGTATGAAGAATGAATTATTTCTCATGATTTGTAGTATTTTTTTCAATAATTATTACAAAAAATAGCAACATTAATAAAAATTATAATTTTGTTTATGTTTATGTTATTACGATACTCTAAAATTTGCAATTACCTCATGAGATCAATTTCTGTTAATATCAACAAATGAAATCCATTTCACATGATAAATTCATTCCCACGCTTTCTCATGCATCTATCATGAGCTCAAAGATATTTCATTAAACTGTTGTCATAATATTCATTTAAAATATCACCATTCCATTCCTAATTTTTTCATAGTGCATGGGAGTGAAATAGATCCTGGGACATCCAAATGAAAAAACATCTAGAAATAAAAAACATAACACTGCATAAGTATATAACAAAATTTTATTCATGTCATGTAAATTAGTTATCAAGGAATATTAAATTAAATTACCTTTAATTAAGTATCAAAAGCCTCGTTTTTCCATGTTGTAGGAATATGCCTCTAATATTTATAATTAATGGGAATGCTCATTGTACCACAAATAAGCCGCCTAATAATCTGCCCATAGATTCTAGAAACATCATCAGTAGGCACCCCAAAATCATCAAATGGAATGATAACATTGAATTCCTTCAGGTCTTATACATCTTTCATGTTCATATTTATATATCTTTTATTATAATTTTTATCCATTTGAAAAATAAATTAAACAATTAATAAAATATATAGTTTCTTTACAATGACATACATACTAGTAATAGTAACTCACCGATATCCACTAGATGAAGGGATGACCAACTGCTCCATAGCTAGAGGTGAATTGGATGCTGGGATACTAAAAGCATCAGTGGAATGACTGGCTCATTAGTAGTCTCAAGTACAACCAAATCACTCAGATCCACTAAAGCTGACGGTAGTTGTGGTGTGCTCCGAGATGATAACTAACTAGGATTTTGAAATTTATTTGTTCTCAGCATTCTTGTAATTCAATTGGTTCAGATATATTAAATTTATAGAAAATTAAAAACTAATAAATTTTTACAAAAAGATAAAACAAAAACTAGAACAATATATATATGTATGAACCACATATCAATGAGAAATTGTAATATATTTTCATTACCAATTTATACATTCAATTATATTCATATTCATTATCTTCCTTATTATAAACCATCATAATGACGAATGATTCATTTTCACCAACGGTTGCAAGTTCTATTATTTCCATATTGTCAGTAAAAGATTATTCAATGTTTTGTGGTTGATTAGGTTCACTGTCACAATGTACCAATTGATATTCATCACTCATATCATATAAGTCTCTTTACTTTATGTGTAAAAGAAAACTCTAACCTTCATGTACTTTATCATCCACATAATAAACTATCTTCACTTTGGAAGCCAAGATAAATGGATCATTCGCTACATGCTCATTGGTACGGATAAATTTAGAGAAGTTGATAGAATTAAAATTAAATGAATCATTTATTATACCCATATCAATATTAACCCACTTTAATTTGAATAAGACAATCAAAAACTAACCATGATAGTTTGATTCAATTATATCAACCAAATTTCCATAATATCCCACCTCTGTAAGCGTAAATACACCACTATTTTGAGTTTTTAAGTCTTCTTCCTGATAAATTGTATGAAACCTAAATCCAAGAATAATGTAGGCATCGAATATCTTATACTTTCTTAGAGGATCTCGAGCCAAAAAAACTTTAAAGCATTTGATATTTCAGCTTGATTTTCAACAATCATTATCTAAAAAAATATATATAATGTTTTAGTTTTAATACAGAAAAAATAACTACATGTCAATAATATTAATATGATTATATACTTACATGATGGGTGATCCATTTGACAATTTCTATATTAACATATTTTTTTTTATTCCATCTCATTTAAAGATCTACCCCTTAATCACTTATTTGTTTGACATCACAATTCTTCAATAAATGAATATGTAGTAAGACTATTGAGTAGTATATATCTATGTGCTTATAGAAACTCCATTTCATTCAGTGTAAAATTTGACCCCTTTCCGATTGGTTATCCAATAATTGGAAATATTGATAACTGGTTTTCAATATGATATTTTGTGGAGATATCATCAAAACATTAAAAATGATTGAATCTAGTCTCAATCCCATCAAATTACCTTGAATACAAGTTCAATCACTCTTTAGATCTGTATACTTTAGCAATAGAGCCTTTTGGATGATATTTATTCATCAAATTTGATTTCAAATGACCTATGTACCTGATGAAAAAAATAAGAAACATATAAAAAAATTATGCAATTATTTAATAAAATTAAATTCACTAATGAAATTAAAAATTATATCGTTGTACCTCTCAGTTGGATACATCAATTGTTAATGTTCTGGTCAGCCACGTTTAGCTTCATCAACAAAATGAACAGTCAAATGAATCATCACAGTGAATAATGATGGGGGAAATAACATCTACAAATAAAAAAGTGTCAAAATAATTCATTCTTGAAGTTTATCAGGCTCAATTGGATTTATATTCTTTCTACAAGGCTATTTGAAAAAGGTAAAATAGATTATTTTTCAATTAACATATTACAAAATTCTAATCAAAACAACTATTCCATCAAAATATATGATTTGTGACATTTCAATCCTTGTAAATTTCAATTTTTTTAGTTAATGCACCTTGATATATTACTTGAATATCTATCTTCCACTTTTAAATTCTTTAATTTTTGAAGGAATATGACTTTCTCTTGGTTTTTCATTGTAAAAATAGTTGAAGGATACTTTCTATTCTCATTTTCTCAAAAATCTTGCTTTATATTCATTAACACCAAATTCTTATGAGCATTAAAGTGATCCTTTGATTTACCCTTCTCATTAAGCAATGTAAAAATTACATTGGCACAGAATTTTTTCTCAATATTCCTTATGTCAAGATTATAACATATCAAATTAAAATCCTAGAGAGGAATTTTAAAAAATATACCCTTTATTTATGTATTCCAGATGTTTCAAATATTATTCCTTGTACCCTTTTCCCCTTATTTAAAATGATTATATTTTCCAAATTCTTCAATGACACTCATTAATTGTCCCATGATTTCTGAACCTAATAACACATTTAGTGGATTTCTCAGTTTAATATCTTCATTGAATTATGTCTTGTTATAACAAGATTTATGAGAAGAAATAAATAAATCAATGATGACGCATAAAACATAATTTTCTTCTATGAGGTAATTGTTTATGAACAGAATTACAAACTAGACATGGAAAACTAGTATGAGTGTTCCAATTAGATAAATTTTATAATCCAGAAATGTTTGTAATTTTATATATTAAATTATCAAGTATTTTTAATAGTTTTCTCATTGATCCGTCATATGTTTCCATTCCATCATCTCATAATTCTCGAAATTATTTGATTAGAGGTTGAAGGTATACATCAATTCCATTTTTAAGCAGTTTGTTTCTAGAAATAATCATCAAAATAAAAAAATTTATTAATACACTTCTATGGAGGTAGATTATAAGGGATCAAAATAACTGGCCAAATAATATAATTAGTACCTAAAGTTCACAAGGGGTTAAAACCATCAGAATCCAATCCCAATCATGAATTCTTAATATTTGATGAAAAATATAGATATAATGAATCAAAAAATTTCTATGATGTTGAATCTTATGGATGTCTCATCAAGAAATCATTACTATATCTATCATGTCACTTAATTTCGTATGTAGTCTTAGATGCCATGAATAATATTTTCAAACATCATATCAGAGGAAAGTAATGAAATAATGTTGAATCATTTTTCTTTTTTTTATTGGGGTTTCATTGATATATACTCTCATTGTTGTTCATTGACATTAATCTATATTTATGACATCTTATGAATTCTCCTTTGTCGGACTCTTCTCCCTATTAAAGCATGCAATCATTAAGGAATTCATTTATATTTGTATAATACAGTCCAGGTTTATTTATGACTTTATTAATCTCATAGAATGATCCAAGGATCATATCTTCACTAAATGCATCATGACGAAACTCTAAAATCATTTACATTTCTTTGACAATAATTTCACAGAGAAAATTTATATGATATAATTTAAATAGAAAAGAAATCATGGAATAGTTGTCAGACACTTCATACAGTTCTTGTTGCACGTTTTCAACTAATTAATAAAGATAATTTTTTGGTCGTTGAACTTATTTGAAGGATTAAAATTCTCAGGGACACGTTGTGTTTCGTTGATAGGATTATCTTTTTTTTGAATTTACATTACAATATATTCACCATACCAAATCCTACATACATATTGAGTAGAAAATTGTTTCTATATAAAATGATCATATACATCATTTCTATTTAACCATCACTTGAATTTTCAATTAGAACATACACATTTTATTTTACCATCCACTTGTCAGTTTTTAATGACATAATATTTTTTTTCAAACTCTTGTTACAACAAGGTGTGTTTCGAGGTAAAGTAATCCAACTTTTATCCATAGGTATTGGATTTTCAATCTTTTCCATGTATATTACGATATAAAGATATAAATGGTTAATCAAACAAGTAAAATTAAAAGTAAACATCAATTAACTTTGTTAAGATTGGTCACCTAATTAATCCTATAATTCTATAAATATAGAATATAAAATCATAGTGAACATACATGTACATTTAGTATGTTCTTACTTAGAAAGTCTCATGCTAGTGTGGAAGAAGCATACTAAACCATTAGTGAATAATCAATAAAACCAAATGGTTTTCTATCCTCTAATCAACCATTGTCCAAAACTCACTAAGGCTTACTCACCAAGAATTCATGAGGGATAAATGAATCATTCAATTACAGACTATTTATAACACCAAAAACAAACAATAATTCATTATATAAATGATTCATGATCCCCATTTATAATATGCATTAATGATAGTTATGTGTATAAGATTCATAAGTGATAAAATTTATCATTTGATTGTACAATATGATATACTACATAATGTTATTGCAAACCAATCATACAATATTAAAAAATTACACCTTACGATTGGGGATTTCACTCTCCGAGAAATGGGGGAGAGGGTTCACCATTGGGGATTGCCATCAAGGAGTAGGGGGGTCATTGTGGGGTCATCATCAGGTAGCAAGTGGGGTTGGGGTCACGAGGATCATATGTGAGAGTGGGAAAAGGGGTGGTCACGATTGAGGATGAGGGATGAGACATCAGGGGGGAAGTGGGGGAAGGGGAGAGTGGTATGTTGTTGGAGGGAAGGGGGTCAGTGTCGGGGAGATGTGGGGTCGAGGGTGAGGGGTGGTCACCTATATTGGGGAGAGCTACAACCAAGGGGTAGGGGCGGTCATCGGTGTCAGGGATAGGTTGGGTAGAGGTGGGGGGAAATCACTGGTGCAAGGGAGAGGCATGATCGAGAGTGAGTGGTAGTCGCTGGAATTGGGGAGAGTCAGGATCGAGGGAGAGGGTAGGCCACCGATGTTGGGGGAGGGGTAGGGTTGTGGGGGAGGGGTGGTCATCACTGTCAGGGAGAGGTGGGGATGATGGATCTATGTGGGGTAGGGGGAAGGAGGGAGTCACTAGCACAGAGGAGAGTCGTGATCGAGGTGGGGGTGGTCACCAGTGTTCAGGAGAGGGGAGGCCGAGAGGGAGGGGTGATTACTGACGTCGAGGAGAGGCGCCACCAAGGGGGAGGGGAAGTCGCCAGCATCTGGGAGAGGCATGACCAAGGGAGTGAGGAGGTTAGGGAATCAAGTAGAGGGGGAGGGGTTAGTTATTTTTTAAAAATATTAACAGCGGTTTCATTGAATCTGCCACTATATTTAAAATATATTTTATAATGTTTTTTTAGTAGTGATTATTAGTACTTCCACTAATAAACTTTCACTATGACCCCTCTTTTTTGTAGTGCTAGATAACATAGTTTGACTGAATCATACCATAAAAGTGACATTTATAATTTTATTATCGATTATAAAGCTATAAAACTCACCAAAAAATACAATCTCTCTAACCTCTCATACAATTGGATTTCCCTCACAAGAATTTGTTTCCCACATTATGAATTTTCTCACCCATAGTATTTTTTATTCGTTTATGGAATTTATCTCACTACAAGAATTATCACCCAACGAAATTTTTTTTACAATATGGAATTTTATTCACACCTAGATGTTATATAGTACGTACATGCACAACATCATATTATATCTTCATATTACATCAATGAACTTTTTTTAACTAAATCATTGAATTATTGTACAAATGTAACATCCTGAACCCGGATGTCACTCAACTGAATATGAATATTTTTCTACTACACAATATTCTACATAACTTATGTAGATGAAGAATCAGTTAGAATACTAAATTTTTGAATTAATGTTACCCTTTATCTTGGGTTGTGATAATCAAAGTGAAATCAACCTTTCCAAGAATCAAGTAAAACATTATCATTCAAAACATACTGATATCAAAAATCATTTCATCAAATATCATGTGTATAATAATGAGTTGATGTTGGATTATGTTCCAAAATCGGAGCAAACTGCTGAGATTTTCACAAAACCGTTACCCAAGGAAACATTCTCTAAATTGAGCTTGAACAAGGTCATATAACCTCTTTCTCGTCAAGGTTAAGGTATGTGTTTTTGTTCCCTCTCTCATCTTATCTTTGGAAAGTGTTTTGAAGGGGGGGGAATTGATTTATAAATCTATAATTATAGAAGCATGTAAATAGAGAGAGTTGTCTGTAAATTGTGAATTCATCATTGTATGTGTGTGAACTATTCAAACTGTTTTTTTGAGTGTTTGTTGGAAACAATTTTTTTTATTCTATGGAGGTTTAAAATTTGAGGAAGAAAAGATGATGAAAATTTTCATAATCACTACTTTTGTACATCATGAATTTTATGGCAATAACTATTGTTTCCTACAATGATTTATCACATGTAGTCTTATAATTACTGATAATTAATACATATCTTGAGGATAAAAAGTTCAGTGATTTATGAACCTTGGTCGACAAAAAAATACAATGTGAGAGATTGTTAGGACCAAGATGATAAAGATGAATATCATATTCAGGTATTTTCATTTGTTCTCAATGGATTTTAAGAAGAAAATAAATCACCTTACTTTGTAATTGATAAAAATTGGACTTACCATCATATTCAATAAAATCAAACTCCCTTTGGGAATTTTTTATGAAATTCCATCACATTGGGAATTTGATTTCTGGATAAAGAGGATCACCGAACTCAGCCAAAGTTTGGAATGAAATGTTTGATCATAATGGGGAATAATTTGAGTCTGCCTAACTTTTATGAAAATGTGATGTTGCTTTTCTTATCTTGGAGTTATCATAAATCATAAGTATGTTGTAAAACTTGTGATGAAATCATGATGAATTAAATGGGAGAAAAATATTATTCCAATCATATTCAGACTGATTGTAATAATTTAAATTGTATTCAAGATGAGTAGGAAATAAATATGTTTATTAATGATAGGGAAGTTGCAAGACTTTACGTGGTAAGTGAGATGATGCTATAGTTGATCTTCAAAGTAATAAAAGTCATAAAGAAAGTCATGATACATGTTACAAGTTTATGAATGAATAAAGTTTATGTATTTTAATCGTTTTAGTATAAAGATCATCATAATGATATTTGTGGATACCGATTTGTTTAAAGGTATGGTAGGATAGTCATAATAAAGGTTCTAATTTTAGGTCAGACCAAAATCTAGAAGATTTAAATCCTTGAAGAACAAAGTTTTTGAGAATCATATTAAAAAAAAAGTTACTAATGATGATCCATCAAATTCTATATGTCATCATATTAATTGGAGGCAAAATTGTTTGTTATAAAAGTTGATTGGTATCATATTCCGAAGAGAACTAATTTGTTTATGTTGAAGCCAGTGATACCGTTCCATACTCGGTATGCCATAATAATCATCATGGGAATAAGTTTTTGGAACTCATGAATGAAAAGAAATGGAAAATTATATGGTGTCCAATATGAAGAAGAAATTAATAGCTATATCAATAATTTAGTTAACCATTTAAAATAGTTGGAATTACTTTGTTTATAATTCAAGTGGGTCAAGAGAAGAGATGAAGAATAATATATTGTTTTAAATTTGTATTCATCATAATGAAGCAGGTTGTAAGAAAAAATTGAAATGGGAAATCTGAATTAGAATGATGTTTATAGAAATTATAAAGCAGAGTTGAAGTTGTGAGAAGATTTGAGAATGTTAAATAATTTTTGAGAAGAGATTATGAATTTAATATGAACCCAAAATTAAGAGGAACATGTAGATTCATAAAATTTTATTGAGTGGGAAATTTTTTAGGAATCCCACCCAAACCATTTTTTGGGTGAGTATAAAAGGGAAAGTACTTTGTACTTTTGACAGATGTACTATTCATAGAGAATAATAGAGAAGACATAGATCTAGAGAGAAGAAGAGGATTCCATATTTTGTTTTGTTGTATTCAACTGGTCATCGTATTGGGCCTAATCATCGAACTGGGAAATCAAAATGGGATTTTTGGATTGAAGAGGAAGTGGTTCTGAATTTTCTCAACCGTATTCTGAAAAAGTCATATATTTTTCATATTGAGAAATAAAACTAGGATAATCATACTGGGAGAATTAGATTGGGAAATCAGACTGAGTTTTGAAATAAAATTTTGAAAAGGTCTTACCAACTTCCATTTAAAAAATTAAAGAATTTTTTTAAAAATAATACATTTGTGAATTTTGATAAAAAATCACCATATCATGTGTTGTTACAAAACATTTTATTTGATAATTTGTTATAGAAGGATAAAATTCACTATCGAATTGTTTATATAGAGCTACATGAGTGAAATGGAATATCCTACTCATTATATTCCACATAAAAGGATTATTTTCGAAAATATTGTGTTGTATTAGAACATTACAAAATCATAAAAAGGATGTAGCTATTCTTGTTGAATAGTGATACTTATAAATTCTTGTGTTCCTATAGATGTGTGCATTAATTGTTTTCAATAGAGAAAGATATATTTAGTAGGATTCTAAGGTTATTACATAATTAAGGAAATATAAAAGAAAAATATATCACTGATTCACTCTCTCCCCCTCTCTGTGATATAATTATCTTGACTGGGAAATTACAGTACAAGAACAGTGATTAGCCTCTTCTATATCTCCTTAAATATTTCCTCATATCTTTCATCCATAAATAATTTACCCCATTTTGTGGTAAGTTATTTAGTTGTCTAAAAAATAATGATAAATTTATCACAAAATGTAAATATTAACCAGCTAATCTATAAAACTATAGATTTCTATGACACTATTGGTTTTAGGTTATTCTTCAATTTCCTTTGTCTTTTAAGGGTCCACATAAATTCCATCACTTGTGATCACATTCCCCAATAATGTGACTTCTTGCATCCAAAAGTCACACTTTTTTAACTTATAATACCCTTTCTCCTTCCTTAAGATCACCAACACAATCATTAGATTCCTTTCATGTTCCCACTTAATATTGGAATAAATGAGAATATAATCGATAAACACTACCAAAAATTTGTTGAGGTGGTCTCTAGAGAATATATTCAACAAATCCATAAAGATTGTAAGAAAATTAGTATGTCTAGAGGTAATTACTATAAAATCATAGTGCCCATACCTTGTAAGGAAAGCAGTCTTTTGAATATCATTCTTCTTCAACTTTATTTTATGATATCCATAAAAATGTACACCTTTGAGAATTACTTCACTCCTCATAGTTGATTGAACAAGTCATCAATCCGTGGATGAGGATAATTTTTATTTATAATGATCTTATTGATATTTTGGTAATTGATATACACCTATTTAGATCTATCTTTCTTCTTGAAAAAGAGCATTGGTGCACCCTAGGTGTTGTACTAGGGCATATGAACCATTTTTCCAAATTCCCTTATAGATACTTCTTTAACTCATCCATTTCAATCATGGCCATCCTATATGGGAATTTTGAGATAGGAGTGGCTCTAGGTATGAGATCTATTGAGAACTCTACCTCACGATCAGGGGATTCCAAGTAACTCTTTGAGAAATACATCAATGTATTACCTAACAATGGACATTTCATCCAGGTTAATATCTTCCTTTGACTAAACCATTTGGGCAAGGTATGCTTTTCTACAGGGTATCAACACCCACACCATTGATGAATTTTCCAAAGAAGATTCAGGATATTCCTTTAATTTTTAGAGGATATGGGATAGTTCAGAATATAAAAATAGGTTTTTTTTCCAATAGTCGAGTTCTTCTATATACAATGAAAGCCAATACATGTCCAATATAGCATAAAATTTCGACAAGGGAAATATAATAATATTTTCAAGAAGAATCATCCCAAATATGATTATATGAGAAGAGACCAACACTTGGGTTGTAATGATTACACCATTATGTTTTTTATAGATATCTCTACTTAAAGGTATCAGGGCTTCAATTCAATAGTTCTAGAAAAATTTTAGGATATAAATGAATAAGTACAACCAGAATCAAATAATACTTTTTCTATTATTTAGTGAATAGTAATCATACCTTGTATGAATTCATTTTCACACTCCACTTAATTAGTAATGATGATATAAACTTTCCCTTGCTCCTTCGAATTTGGTGATTTTTGACACTTGTTTCCCTCAAGGATATGTGGTTTAGTGAACATGCTTGCATAACACCATTAGTCCTTATAGTTGAAGCATTGACCCATGGGTGGTGCATTAGGATGTTCTTTAATTTCCTCTATCACGTTGGTTAGCTTCTTAGTGTATTTTCAATATTAATTAGCTTGGTGTCCTTCTCTCCCACACTTGAATAAAGTTCCCATCCCTTTGAGGCATTTAACATGGTGATTTTTCCCACATTTATGACATGTGGGTAGTTGGATCCTATTTCCTCATTTTTCTTTTGACCCAAATTCTTGAAACCCCATTCTTCTCTTATTAAATCCACAACCATGGGACCATTCTTTGAACTCCATATCTACTTTAAGAGTACATTTAACCACATCTTCAAATCTCCCAAATTCTTATATTTCTAGATCGTTTCGAAGGTGTATTTTTAAAACAATAAAGAACATATCTATTTTTCAATAATTATTGATAAAAAACCCAAGGATTACATTTAAAACCATATGTAATTTTCATCATAAGTTGTGACAACTTCACATTCATTTTTCATTAGATATATGAATTTTCTTACAATCTTTTTTTAAGAGTTCAATTGAAATGCTTTGTAAGAAATAATTTCTTAAATTCATCCCACTCCATCTCTTCCATTTAATCCTTTGGATTTTTTTTCATTATCAATTCCTACTATTGAATTGATTCTCCATATAAATGATAAATTTCAAGATTCACAATCTCCTTATTAGAGAAATGTATCATAGAAAAGATCTTCCTTATTGAGTTAACCTACTATTCTACATCAAGTGGATTGGAAGTTCCACTAAACATCGATGGTAATTTTTGAATTAAATACTCAATGGATAATTGATCCTTCATGGGTGAATATGGACATTCCACATAGTTCATGTTATTATTCATATCTCGAGATATGTAGGTAATCATTTCCAAAAAGTTTTGAACTCATCCTCCCATGGAATTGTGGATCTTATTTGGATAATTGTTTCATTGTCACTCAGACAGGTTTTAGGCCTAGTTTGTCCAGGTTCCTACCAATTTCTAGAATATAAAATGTTAGAACAAAACATAAGTCAATAAATCATGAGTAATTTATTACATTATGAAATTAACACTAAATGAATATCTTATGGGATCCCTATGTCTATACTTTTCTAAAAATAGTCTTATAGGATGTTTTACCGATACATAGACTTATACTAATCGTTTTTACTCTTATTTTCTAATCATAATTCCCAAATTGACTAAACCATTCTTAGATACCAACTATAGTGACCCTAATTTTTCATACACGACTATTACACCATTTTAATGATAAACAACATGATAGAGGTACAAATCTAAGATCAAAAGGTTTATGTCTTAGAAAAATTAGGCTCTAAAATAACTTTTACATAATAAAACATAAAAATTTATTTAAATCCTTCTTCTTTATCCTTCTAAAATCTCACATTTTCCGTAGTACATTTAGTTACCTAAGGATATAAATCAATGAAAGGGGTAAGATAAAAGCCCTACAAGAGGATGAATAAGGAACTTGAATCAATATAACACGGGTGAGCACAATCATCATATCATAAGACTAGGATCATTATCAATATCATGAGTTTAAAATGTGATAATTCATAGAATGTGGAAATGTATAAAAATGAAACATCATGTTATAGTTGTCAAATTCCACATATAGTTGTGAATAATTCTAGCATCATGTTAACACATAACACATGTGAATAATCATAAAATCATCACTGTAAACAAATCTAGCATCATGTTCACAAATAATAAACATTATCTCATTATATACAATGCATTACCCAATGAATTGGAGGGATATATAATTTTGGTCTAGTCATCACCTCATAATATTTACATAATCATGTGTGTCACATAGAATGTGTAATAATCATTTAATGAAATAACCCATGCAAAGGAATGAGTTTCATGAGGATTTAAAAAATTAAGATTTCATAAATAATATTCGGGTTCCAAAATGAAAAAATGAAAAACATATTTTCTATAAGAATAATCTTTCTTTATTTAAGAATAAACTACTCAAGATGAGTCAAATATGTGTTTTGGAAAGAAGAGTTAATTTTCCAAATCATTGTATTTCCCATAAAATCAAATAAAAAACATGTATATCCCAAAAAATAAGAGGGGCGAATAATGAAATTATATTTAAAGAACATTAGAGGATTATTTATGAAAATATGTCATGAAATATAGATAACCCAATGAAAAAGAGTGGGGTTCAAGAATCCCCTTACCTTAATTCCTTCTTTATTTCACCACTTTTGCGGCTCTTGAATAATAATCTTATATTTATTAAAAAAATTAATAAATATGTTAATTATAACCATTAATACAATTATTTATCAATTATAATCATTTTATTATATTTATTAATTTCTATTGATGAAATTGAAGTGTTTTGATATCCTGATTTTCCTAAAAATTTCTTGTTTCACTTGGATTTCTCAATTTTCATTCTGAGTCATTTATAGAAAAGTATGATTAACTCCAGTAGATTATAATAAATGTAATTAATTATTTATATATTATATATAATTAGTAATATCCATCCATTAAGGTGGTTATATGAATTGTCTTAGAAATATCATTGTAGGGGGTTAATCAACCTTTAACAGAATGTTGTTAAAAGAGAGGGAAAGATAAGTATTGCATTTATTTTTTTCATAAATATGACGATTACATCATGTTATCATAAATAATATAAATTTAAATTATTTATTAATTAGTTTTATAGTATATGGTTTTTAAATTAATTGGTAAAAATAAGAAATAGAATAACAAAAAAGGGAAATGTTAATAGAGACTTAATCTATCCTCAATGTAGCTTCTCTTGTAAGATGTTATAACACCCTTGGTGATTAGAGTTGGATTGCTCCAAAATGTACCTAAGTAATGTAAGGGGATTTACATGGAGTATTTGGGAAGATATTATACTTTGGAATGTTTTAGAGGAGTGTGTTTCTAAGGGAAGAGAGAGGGATTATTTATACTTTAAGAGAGGGGTATTTTTAGAATAAAATATTTAATAAAATAAAATATCAAAGGAAAAACATGTAATAGTGCATTTTTTTAAAAAATAAATTATAAATAAATATAATATAATGGGTTTATGACTTTAAAGCCTATTTATAATTCTAATTCATTAAATAATTAAAAATGAAAGTGATGAAAAAAAGAAATTGAAATTTTAAGGAATTAATTTTGAATTTAGGTTTTGGAATGTGATTTTTAGGGTTGAAAATTAATGTTATTGTATTTTAATGACTCGTTTATGATATTAAATATATAATGGCCAAAAATAAATTTTTATAAAGTATTATTTCATTATTACATCATGAATGATGTAACATAAGATACATCGATTATGTGAAAAACTATATTTTTACTATTCACCTAAAAATTGAAGTATTTCATAAAATTACCAAAAACTCACCCTAGGAAATTTTTAACATGATAATTTCAAAAAAGATATTAATTTAATAAAAATAAAAATCTAAAATAGATAAAATATAATTTTTAACAGGAAAATAATGATTCTTACAAAATACATTAAATTATAGTTTATTAATAATATGCTTTATTTTTTTTGGGGTTTTTAATCTTCATATTTATTTTATTGAATTATAATATTTTTATTTACATAAATTAATCATGATAAATGTTATTTATATCATAATTTTTTATTTTTTGGTAAAATCACTCTTCCAATGGTCAGATTACTATTCCAAACGATCAGGTTACTATTCCAACTGTTGCATTACTATTCCAACAATCACATTAACTTATATATATACCACTCAATTATTTTATTCAATAATCAAATAAATTCTTATAAATGTTTTATATTTCCATTTTAAATAATTTTTATTGGTTTACTAAAATTTTGTTTTTTTATATAGTGTTGGTAGTGGGGCCAATAATTCTAGTAGATGAAGTTGATCCATATTTTCTAATTTTAGCTTTTCTATTTTATAAATTTTGCCCAGTTGTAATGTTTAAAAGTTTAATTGGTTTCATTGCTGATTAATGTAACAATATTTATTAATATAGTTTTTTATTAGTTTCTCTGTATTTTTTATTTGTATAATATATAATATAATACAACACACATTTATTCAAGAATTTTTTTTTACTAATAGACATTATGTCATTACAATGGGGTACCACATCTCCCGCCTCAACCTAAATGTACTATATAACTCTAGCTACCTAACTGATGAGGGGTAGTTGAGTCCTTCCTAGACTCTAGTACTTATCTTACTCCCCTACTACAACTATACTATGAGAAGTTCTAAAAAAACATATGAAGATGGCCCATCCTGCCGCAAACATGGAAGTCCAAAGTGGTGTATGAAAACTATGGTTTCTTGTGGTTTAACATTCTACATTGATTCACTACAATGGAATATGATCCTAAGATGGATTCCCACTACCCTAACTGGTCTTCATATTATTTCCTTGGGAAAACATTCATAGAATCACTTCTTGCCACTAAAATAAGTGATCGTAGTTTACCCTGTGGAAATAGACTGGCTACCTCTTGGGTCCTCTCTCAGATTCCTTGTTGTGATGAGTTCATGATTCATCAAATCTAAAAAGATACTCAGAATAAAAACATTCACCTATGACCTAACCTCATAGTGAATACCATCCTGAAAATGTTTCTCCCTAGAGATCTCATCAATAGAAAAATATGGCACAAAGCGTTGAAGGTTGATGAAATGTTCAACATAGAATCTCACTGATATTCTATCCTATATTAGATGCATGAAGTAATGATCCTTCTCATCCCTCAGCATCTATGGATAGAAGTGGCTCTATAAATTCACAATGAATTCCTTCCAAGATAACTCCTCCTCCTTCCCATCATGCTCTATAATTTCCCACCAATGCTTGGTAGGACCACTGTGAATATACACAACAAGATTATCCCTCCTATCTGTGGGTGTATCAAGATGCTTGAAGATTGTATAGATTGACTCAATCTAGAACTTATCTACCTGGGAGCCTCCCTCCCTAGTGAACATAGGTGGATGTTGTAGCTGAATTTCACTCATCAACTAATACATCAAATGCACGATGAAAATAGTCTGTTTTCCATGGATTGCATGACCCTTATGAAGTTGTTGTGATGATGAACATCCATTTGATCCTCAAGAGCTACATGAACCTCCAGTTCATCTACGTTAGGAGATAACTAATTTCTACTCTCTTAGTACTCAACTTGTAGATGATGAGGAGTCATTTTATCTACAAGAAAAACACACTCCTATAAACTTTGGCAAAAAATAAATTCAACCTCAAGAGTCGATGACAGTAGAGAACCATTACTATGGGTCTCTTTAACCATGAATTATTAGTGTTTTATAATGAAATACTAGTTTATTTCATTCTATTTATCAAATATAATAGATTTATTATTTCACAATTCATATTGGAAAGTATATAAGACATGCAACAAACATGTCCCGGTCATGAACAATGCATGTAAATATATATATATATATATATTATGTCCCTATGTGCCTATCATGATTCATGGATACTCATATCTCACCATACTGGTCCATGAGTGTAAATATCAATTAACAATAACATCACAAAATTATAACATCACACAACATGTAAATCAACCAAGGTGAAATAACATTAATTGTAATAAGAGAACAACATAACCAATAATCCCATTCCTGGAACTCAAATATCCCCCCTTACTTGGGTTAGCTACTCCAATGAATAAGCTCATTACCAAGTCCCAATATATCCTAGTATCCTTTCTACTTTTTCCAAAAAATAATGTAATAGAAAATAAAAAGCTGATCCATTAATACCACTTCGTAATGTCCCTCGTTCTGATACTCTCTCACATGGTCAAAATGGTTTGGTTATTATACTTCAAGCATGAATCCCCATATGCTTGAGGCTATTGATTATTAGAGAGGCTGTGATATTTATATTGGGGAGACTATACCCTTCGGTAAAACATAGTGGAACTAAACCATAGTAATAAAAATTAGAGTAATAGAGAAATAGTTGAAATAGTATATCATACAGCTAGGAAAATAAAATGAGGAACCTATAATGATGAATAATGTAATGACTAGATAAGATGTATCTAAAAGTAAAACTGAAACCAATAATAACAAAATAATCTACTCACACTAAATAATCGCAAAAGGCTCTGGTCTCGATCTCCATGTCAGACCCATCTCCAAAATCCATCCCATCCAGCAAGAAACAAAAGAATCAACATTAATGTCCCTTTCCCTTGTCCAAACCTGCATCCATGTAATCTTCTCAAGTACCAAACAGTTCCCAAATAGGGTGTGAATAAATCTGAGTAGGTCGACACCACCATCCCTAGACACAGCCATCCTGATAATAATTATATGCAAAAAAGTGATAAATAGATGTATTAATTAACTAATTAATGTAATATATCAATTAACCTATTTCAAAACCATGACGAAATGTATCTGAACATGTAACATAACCATTCCATCTATATCCATATACCATGGAAAAGTCAAACAATCAGGTAGCTCTCTTTGTATAATAATCTCATCCTTCGATCATCACCCTATATAAATGCATTTCAGCATGTGTCCGTGGGTGTAGCCTGGTATATAAGCATTTCAGCAAGTATCACATGGAATTTCCTACTAGATAATCATTTCATCCTCCAAGAAAATACCTATATATAAGAATTTTAGCATCTATCACTCGGTCAAGCATACTATATAATAATTTTAATATTACTAGGATATCTCTATATATAATCATTTCATCACCAACTGAACAAGTCATAATAGTTGGATATCATAATATCACATCATAAATCTCAATGGTTAATTATGAAAATTAACGTTTTTCTTTCAAATAAACGTTCATTTATCTCTCAAATGCTCAACAGTCATATCAATAATCAATAACAGATTACCTAGGGATTCTATATCAAGAAATCACCTAAGGTATCATTTCATACAAACCATGGTTTAAACCATTAGCCAAGTTCTTTTTACTCAAATGTTTTCTCACCGAACAAGTATCCATAATCCATGTTGCATCAACCATTGAATCCAATGGAATCCAATCAATGATTTACTATAAATCAACTGATTAATTATAGTGCACATTACATGGTCATAATCAAAATATTTCATATAATTCACAATTAAATATACAATAGGGTTAGTTTTAGTCTCCATACCTTTGACATGTGATTAACACAACGCTTCTAATGATAAAATCCATTAAAGAATATGTCTTAGAAGATCACAAGAAGAACCTAGATTAACCCAAAACAAGATCAACTCCCAAAACAAAAACCCATGTTCAGAGGATGTACACTATAATGAAAATTAATTATGGGTGAGAAGTGGGAAACCGAAGTTAATAAACTCACTAAGGATCGATTGTGAAAATGGGACATCTAGAAGGGGGGAAGATAATTCAAAATTTCCTAGAGATCACCGTAGGAGCGAGAGTGGAGAGGGTATAATAAAAAATAGTGAGAGTCATAAGTAAATGACACACTTAAAACTACTAGGTATGAAGAATACATGATGTGTAATCCTTTCATGTCATGTATTTCCTCATTTTTAAGTTATGCTGGAAAAACCTTTCGCCCTAGGTTAATATTTATTTTGATCAACATTTAAATGATGTGAGTTAGGTTCACGACATATAACCACATCACATCATAAAATAGTTCATGAAATGCATCTAGAAATAGTTACATGTGTAAAGACCCGTAAAATTCAAGGAAAATTTTTTCTTAATTTTCTTTAGAATTTTACAAGAGCGCGGTTTCAGACGGCACCTGATTCCGAGGCCCGGAGTGCCCGGAATTAATTTCCGAAGTTTGGCTCGGGTACGTTCAGTGAACGAACGAGCGAGAATTCCTAACTTTTGATCCGGTGCTCGGAATTGAAATCCGAGGGCACCGATGAACTCGCAGCGCCGATATTCGCTTAAAGAGACCTTTTCGGGAGTTGCGTTTGTTGCGGGACGAAAGTTAGTTTTTGGGAGAATTATAAAAAGTTGAATAAAAAAAATGTGGATTCTTTTTATTTCACTTTTGTAGGTTAACTCCTCTCAAAAGGAGTTGGGGGTGGGACCCACACCCACTTAACCTACTTTGAGAGGATTAAGTGTGGTGGGACCCACACGAACCTAAACCTCTCAACTTCCCCCTTAAACTCCCCTCTCTCCCTCTTAATTGTTTGTAAACTTAACATCAAATTAATTACACATGACATGTTAATTAATTAAGTGTTATGTTTGAATTTTGAAGTTTTGAATTCCTAGGCTTGGTAAATAAAATAAGGAGAGACCTTATTTTATTTTGTTAGCCAACTTGTGTGGTTTTCATTTGAGAGCTCCTCCTCCATCTTCTTCATCTTGACGAAGAACGTTCATCTTGACGAAGAACGCTCAAACTCCGACGAAGAACGACGCCTCTCTTCTTCGTCCTCGGTGTCAACAAGAGGGAACGCCGCATCCTCCTCGGGCCTTCTTTGTCGGCAAACGAAGATCCGCCAACAACGTGTCGCATCGGACGTAACTCTTCGTCAACGGATTTGACGAACGACGACCGCGACGCCCGACTTCCGCGACGCCGTCTTCCGCGGAACGTAGAAGATTCTTTGAATCTCAAACCAGAGGTAGGGGATGTTATTTATTGATTAATTTATTCCATTCTTGAATCATGGATTTTAGCATGACTAAACGTGAGGCTTTTGGATTTTCTTTAGTTATGTTATTATTTTAACGTGAGGGGGGTCGGACCGCATGAACACGGCCGAACCCCCCCTCCTTAGTTCTCGTTTTATTCATGCGGGTGGAAGCAAGTAGCGTGGTGCCGTCGCACCACGCGGATGATCGTTCAATTAATTTACGCGGCGCCGTCGCGCCACGCCGAGGAGAAGTCTTCAAGAACGCGACGCCGTCGCGCCGCGTTGAAAAGAATCGAAGTACGGCGAAGGGGCGCGGTGCCGACGCACCGCGCCGGATAACGAACGCCGCGGCCGGTTCCGGGCCGCGGCGGAACGAGAAGACCGCGGCCGGTTCCGGGCCGCGGCGGGATGAAGAGACCGCGGCCGGTTCCGGGCCGCGGCGGAAGGGAAGACCGGGGGCCGGGCCGCCGGCGTCGGAAGCCGAAGAGGGGACCGGATTTTCCGGTCCCGTTGGAGAAGACCGGCCGGCCAGCTGGCCGGCCGGATACCATTAAACCGGGGAATTTAATTCCCCGGCCGGTTCTTAAAAACCCCCCCTCATAATGAGGGGGGGCGGTTCCATGGAAGAGGGGGGCAGCAGCCCCCCGGCCAATTTCAAAACCGGCCCCCACGTGGGGGCCGATTTGTTGCAAACGGCGCGGCAAAGCCGCGCCGCCTTCTGAAGAAACGCGGGGCATAGCCCCGCGTGCCAACCACGTGCGGCGCCCAGCGCCGCCGCCGCGGCCCGCCGCCGCCGCCCCCGCGGCCCGCCGCCGCCGCCGCCGGCCACCGCGCCGCCCAGGGGGGGGGGGTCGGGCCGGGTCGGCCCGGACCCGGACCCCCCCGTTTCGAACCAGTTTTGGTTTTTGGCTCATAACTTGAGCCTCGGACCTCCGAATGACGAACCGTCTGCGGCAACGCGATCCTTGGATCGAGACGGTCGTTTCGGTATATCGCACTCAAGGTTTCGGTTTACCTTGAGTTCGGCCGGGTTGGTTCGTTCACGAAACCAACCGGGCCTTCGGAGCGGAAACGCTCATATCTTGAGCTACGGACGTCCGATTGACGTGCCGTCAGTCGCGTAGTGTTCCTCTTAGTGAGACGGATCTTTTGGAATACTCCGCCCGAGGTTTGGACGCAGGTGGAGTACGGTCGGGTTGGTTTTGCCTTAAAAACCAACCGGGCCCCGGAGACGAAAATGCCTATAACTCTCAGGCCGGGCGTCCGATTGACGCGCCGTCTGTTGCGTTGAGTTCCTGTTGACGATACGGAACTTTTGGATACATCAACATCGGTCTTCGTGACAGTTGATGTATCAGCCTCTCGGCTCGTGGAGCGGACCCTCCGTACGAGTTTGCTGTGTGCGGGAACCCTAGTGCTGGTTGCGACTGTTCTTCTGCTACTGTGACTGCGACGACGACAGTACAGAGATCCTGTGTGGATTTGACGACGACAGTACAGAGATCCTGTGTGGATTTGACGACGACAGTACAGAGATCCTGTGTGGATTTGACGACGACAGTACAGAGATCCTGTGTGGATTTGACGACGACAGTACAGAGATCCTCTGTGGATTCGACGACGACGACTACAGCACTCAGCGATCCTACGTGGATCAGTGCTACAGGTTCTGTGTGAGCCCGATCCTGTGTGGGTCCTTGCGCTCAGCGGTTCTGTGTGAGCCAGCGCCTACAGGTTCTGTGTGAGCCCGATCCTGTGTGGGTCTTCTGCGGGGGTTAGTTACCTATCGATCCTTCGTGGGTCTGACGACTTAGATGGATCAGTGATCATCTTATCGTCCTCTGAAGAAGTATACCTGTGTGAGCTGTATCCTGTTGTTTTCCTGTGTGGATTGTGTTGTGCAATCCTGTGTGGATTATATTTTGCTTTCCTATGTGGAATACGTATACTTTCCTGCGTGGACTGAGTTGTACTTGGGCTCGGAGGTTGGAGCGTATTTGAATTGATGACTTAGGTATATGTATGGGCATATACCTAAGCAGTGTCGGTTGTTACTTCGTGATTGTACTTTTCTTCGTGGTTTATCCTTTGTGGATTTGAGAGACCTTCAGGGGTCTCGGGGTCCCTACTGAGTAGCTTATACTCACCCCTGCACGGGCTTTGCCCGCACTTCGTTGTGTTGGTTGCAGACGACGGACAACGTTGACCTTAGCTGAGGCTTGCAGAGCGGGACGGTACCCGGAGGTGGACCACTGGGCGGGACGTGCTCGGAGCGGACGGCGGGACCCGTGGAGCAGAGGAGCTATCTGTACCCACCCTTCAGGTGGGATTTCCAGTGGACAGCTCGGAGTAGCGGCTTTACTTTTCAGTTGCTGTTTTTCCCTTTTTGAGTTGTACTTTACTTTTAGTTTGGGTTTGTATTCTGGCCCATTTACTTTTCCGCACTTTCAGTCGTACTCAGTTTGCTTAGTGTTTACTTTCCGCTTGTTTACTCTGTGGTGTGTGTTTACTTTTCAAAGGAAATGCCTTCCCTTTTTACCGGGAATTACGCCTTGGTGCTAGTCGCCAGCCCCTGGCCTATGGAAGGCGGGCTTGGGGTAGTCACGGCACGGACCCCGAGGGCGGGTCGTGACAAATTGGTATCAGAGGAGTTCGGTTCTACCGGGAACTCTGATCTTTTCTATGTGAAGCAATAATGTTTAGCGTATTGAGTGTGGTTATCAGTCCAGGGAGTCCAGTGTTGGTGCGGCGGCCGACGTATCCGTACACCAGGACCCTGACTTCTGATTTCCGACTTAATGCACGAAAACATTGATTGCGTGTGTGTTTCAAGTTTTCTTTGTGATTACTTGTGTCAGCTCACCGGGTATACTGTTCTGCTTTATGAAAGTCTCAAGTTTTCCTTGTGATTACTTGTGCCAGCTCACCAGGTATACTGTTCTAACCGTGGCGCACCTGTTTCCTTTTCAGGATGGCCCCACGACGGCAGCCAGTTAGGGTTCCGAGAGTCGAGCGAGACGACAGCCCACCGAGCGACGAGGCTTCGGTGCAGGGCCCTTTGTCAGCAGTGGCACCGGCAGTAGCTTTACCCGCCGATCCCCCGATGCTTCCAGCAGCAGCCGCTGACGATGCACGTCGCCTCAGCGCACTGCATGAGTTTCAGCGCCAGCGACCGCCCAGGTTTCGCGGGGAGACGGATCCCCAGGCAGCAGAGGACTGGCTGGAGGCAGTGGTTCGAGTGTTTAGGCTAGTGAGGACACCAGCAGACCTCATGGTGATCCTCGCTGCGAGCCTACTACACGCAGCAGCAGGACGATGGTGGAGCTTGATGCTCCAGGTGCACGATGAGGCATCTCTTCTTTGGACGGACTTTGAGAGCATCTTCCGCTCGGAGTTCGTCCCAGCCACCCTTCGTGCGGTGCGTATCCAGGAGCTTCTACAGCTGCGGCAGGGCAGCATGACGGTCGCTCAGTACTCGGCGAGATTTACCGATCTCTCGCGCTACTCGACCGACATGGTACGGGACCCATTCTTCCGGGCCCGGACCTTCGAGCAGGGTTTGGGACACGAGATCAGGGCATCGCTGATCTCCCTCAGCATACCGACTCAGACAGGAGTACTGGAGCGGGCCCTTCTGATCGAGAGCTTCCTTGCTGAGTCTACACCAGCACAGAGACCCACCGCAGGACGGCACGTGGCAGAGTCATCTGCAGCTGGCAGTCGGCGAATGACTCAGGGGTCCAGACAGACCAGACCTCAGGGCACTGGCTCAGCAGTGCAGGGCACACAACGCGGAGCCAGTCTTTCGAGTGGAAGACAGTGCTATGCATGCGGCGGGCGAGGCCACATGGCTCGTGACTGCCCGACCCGCCATGCGGAGGAGCAGCAGACGGTTGAGGAACCACCTAGGCAGAGGCAGAGGTTCGACCGTGGCGGTCTGCAGGAAGGAGGCGGACGAGGCAGAGGAGCAGGCCGAGCAGCAGGTGGTGGACGACGCTTTGAGGCTCTACCACCACCACCACCAGGAGGTCCACCCCGACCGCAGGGGAGAGCTCAGCTTCAGGCAGCCGAGGCCTTCGATCATGGAGCTCTGGGAGCCGATGGACAGGAGCAGAACTAGTGGTTACATCCTTTGTACTTCTGGTTCCTTGTTGCTTTTGTGTAGCGTCTTGTATTACGAGCTGCAATAATAAAAGACGCATACCTTGTGATGTTTTCGTTCATGTCCTCTATCGTAATGTTACTAAGAGGTTCCAGTTTTGGCTGTTGACTTGACCCTCACTTGTGAGACATCTACTGGAGGAGGCCCAGTTACCACACACTGATGCCGACAGTGTGACACAACCCTTGGAGGCGAGAGTAACGATTTAATCTCTTAGTAGTAGCGTCGAGGCCTTACGACGTCATCCTTAGTATGGATTAGTATCATCCATGTTAGGATTGACTGTTTTAGGCAAAGAATGTGGTTCATCCAGGGGATGAGACCAGGTTTCTCTTTTCGGCAAAGAAGAAATCTTGAAGCTCTTGTGGGACCAGAGATGGTCCGGGCCACGTCAAAAGAGGTCCATGTCATCCAGGAGCGGGTCCTACATGGACGATCGATTCCTCTTGTGCGCAACAGATGGCGGCACGGGAATCTCCAGGAGAGCACATAGGAGAGGGAGGCTCAGATGCGTGCTCAGTATCCTCTTTTTGTTTCCCTAGTTTTTGATGTAGCTTTACGGGGACGTAAAGCCCTGAGGTGGGAGTAATGTAAAGACCCGTAAAATTCAAGGAAAATTTTTTCTTAATTTTCTTTAGAATTTTACAAGAGCGCGGTTTCAGACGGCACCTGATTCCGAGGCCCGGAGTGCCCGGAATTAATTTCCGATGTTTGGCTCGGGTACGTTCAGTGAACGAACGAGCGAGAATTCCTAACTTTTGATCCGGTGCTCGGAATTGAAATCCGAGGGCACCGATGAACTCGCAGCGCCGATATTCGCTTAAAGAGACCCTTTCGGGAGTTGCGTTTGTTGCGGGACGAATGTTAGTTTTTGGGAGAATTATAAAAAGTTGAATAAAAAAAATGTGGATTCTTTTTATTTCACTTTTGTAGGTTAACTCCTCTCAAAAGGAGTTGGGGGTGGGACCCACACCCACTTAACCTACTTTGAGAGGATTAAGTGTGGTGGGACCCACACGAACCTAAACCTCTCAACTTCCCCCTTAAACTCCCCTCTCTCCCTCTTAATTGTTTGTAAACTTAACATCAAATTAATTACACATGACATGTTAATTAATTAAGTGTTATGTTTGAATTTTGAAGTTTTGAATTCCTAGGCTTGGTAAATAAAATAAGGAGAGACCTTATTTTATTTTGTTAGCCAACTTGTGTGGTTTTCATTTGAGAGCTCCTCCTCCATCTTCTTCATCTTGACGAAGAACGTTCATCTTGACGAAGAACGCTCAAACTCCGACGAAGAACGACGCCTCTCTTCTTCGTCCTCGGTGTCAACAAGAGGGAACGCCGCATCCTCCTCGGGCCTTCTTCGTCGGCAAACGAAGATCCGCCAACAACGTGTCGCATCGGACGTAACTCTTCGTCAACGGATTTGACGAACGACGACCGCGACGCCCGACTTCCGCGACGCCGTCTTCCGCGGAACGTAGAAGATTCTTTGAATCTCAAACCAGAGGTAGGGGATGTTATTTATTGATTAATTTATTCCATTCTTGAATCATGGATTTTAGCATGACTAAACGTGAGGCTTTTGGATTTTCTTTAGTTATGTTATTATTTTAACGTGAGGGGGGTCGGACCGCATGAACACGGCCGAACCCCCCCTCCTTAGTTCTCGTTTTATTCATGCGGGTGGAAGCAAGTAGCGTGGTGCCGTCGCACCACGCGGATGATCGTTCAATTAATTTACGCGGCGCCGTCGCGCCACGCCGAGGAGAAGTCTTCAAGAACGCGACGCCGTCGCGCCGCGTTGAAAAGAATCGAAGTACGGCGAAGGGGCGCGGTGCCGACGCACCGCGCCGGATAACGAACGCCGCGGCCGGTTCCGGGCCGCGGCGGAACGAGAAGACCGCGGCCGGTTCCGGGCCGCGGCGGGATGAAGAGACCGCGGCCGGTTCCGGGCCGCGGCGGAAGGGAAGACCGGCGGCCGGGCCGCCGGCGTCGGAAGCCGAAGAGGGGACCGGATTTTCCGGTCCCGTTGGAGAAGACCGGCCGGCCAGCTGGCCGGCCGGATACCATTAAACCGGGGAATTTAAGTCCCCGGCCGGTTCTTAAAAACCCCCCCTCATAATGAGGGGGGGCGGTTCCATGGAAGAGGGGGGCAGCAGCCCCCCGGCCAATTTCAAAACCGGCCCCCACGTGGGGGCCGATTTGTTTCAAACGGCGCGGCAAAGCCGCGCCGCCTTCTGAAGAAACGCGGGGCATAGCCCCGCGTGCCAACCACGTGCGGCGCCCAGCGCCGCCGCCGCGGCCCGCCGCCGCCGCCGCCGCGGCCCGCCGCCGCCGCCCCCGCGGCCCGCCGCCGCCGCCACCGCGGCCCGCCGCGCCGCCGCCCGCCGCCGCCGCGCGCCGCCGCCGGCCACCGCGCCGCCGCCGTCCGCCGCCGCCGGCCGCCGCCGCCGGCCACCGCGCCGCCCGGGGGGGGTCGGGCCGGGTCGGCCCGGACCCGGACCCCCCCGTTTCGAACCAGTTTTGGTTTTTGGCTCATAACTTGAGCCTCGGACCTCCGAATGACGAACCGTCTGCGGCAACGCGATCCTTGGATCGAGACGGTCGTTTCGGTATATCGCACTCAAGGTTTCGGTTTACCTTGAGTTCGGCCGGGTTGGTTCGTTCACGAAACCAACCGGGCCTTCGGAGCGGAAACGCTCATATCTTGAGCTACGGACGTCCGATTGACGTGCCGTCAGTCGCGTAGTGTTCCTCTTAGTGAGACGGATCTTTTGGCATACTCCGCCCGAGGTTTGGACGCAGGTGGAGTACGGTCGGGTTGGTTTTGCCTTAAAAACCAACCGGGCCCCGGAGACGAAAATGCCTATAACTCTCAGACCGGGCGTCCGATTGACGCGCCGTCTGTTGCGTTGAGTTCCTGTTGACGATACGGAACTTTTGGATACATCAACATCGGTCTTCGTGACAGTTGATGTATCAGCCTCTCGGCTCGTGGAGCGGACCCTCCGTACGAGTTTGCTGTGTGCGGGAACCCTAGTGCTGGTTGCGACTGTTCTTCTGCTACTGTGACTGCGACGACGACAGTACAGAGATCCTGTGTGGATTTGACGACGACAGTACAGAGATCCTGTGTGGATTTGACGACGACAGTACAGAGATCCTGTGTGGATTTGACGACGACAGTACAGAGATCCTGTGTGGATTTGACGACGACAGTACAGAGATCCTGTGTGGATTCGACGACGACGACTACAGCACTCAGCGATCCTACGTGGATCAGTGCTACAGGTTCTGTGTGAGCCCGATCCTGTGTGGGTCCTTGCGCTCAGCGGTTCTGTGTGAGCCAGCGCCTACAGGTTCTGTGTGAGCCCGATCCTGTGTGGGTCTTCTGCGGGGGTTAGTTACCTATCGATCCTTCGTGGGTCTGACGACTTAGATGGATCAGTGATCATCGTATCGTCCTCTGAAGAAGTATACCTGTGTGAGCTGTATCCTGTTGTTTTCCTGTGTGGATTGTGTTATGCAATCCTGTGTGGATTATATTTTGCTTTCCTATGTGGAATACGTATACTTTCCTGCGTGGACTGAGTTGTACTTGGGCTCGGAGGTTGGAGCGTATTTGAATTGATGACTTAGGTATATGTATGGGCATATACCTAAGCAGTGTCGGTTGTTACTTCGTGATTGTACTTTTCTTCGTGGTTTATCCTTTGTGGATTTGAGAGACCTTCAGGGGTCTCGGGGTCCCTACTGAGTAGCTTATACTCACCCCTGCACGGGCTTTGCCCGCACTTCGTTGTGTTGGTTGCAGACGACGGACAACGTTGACCTTAGCTGAGGCTTGCAGAGCGGGACGGTACCCGGAGGTGGACCACTGGGCGGGACGTGCTCGGAGCGGACGGCGGGACCCGTGGAGCAGAGGAGCTATCTGTACCCACCCTTCAGGTGGGATTTCCAGTGGACAGCTCGGAGTAGCGGCTTTACTTTTCAGTTGATGTTTTTCCCTTTTTGAGTTGTACTTTACTTTTAGTTTGGGTTTGTATTCTGGCCCATTTACTTTTCCGCACTTTCAGTCGTACTCTGTTTGCTTAGTGTTTACTTTCCGCTTGTTTACTCTGTGGTGTGTGTTTACTTTTCAAAGGCAATGCCTTCCCTTTTTACCGGGAATTACGCCTTGGTGCTAGTCGCCAGCCCCTGGCCTATGGAAGGCGGGCATGGGGTAGTCACGGCACGGACCCCGAGGGCGGGTCGTGACAACATGTCATGAAACATGTACACAACTTATAATTTATCATTGAATAGTTTTTATACTAGCTTCTATAAAAGTGAACAAACCACCTATGATCCTTCTAAACTCATAGAAAACACTTTTAATCCCATTTACCATATTTATACATGGAATCCATTAATTTAAATTGACATACATGTCTAAAATTAATGTTATTTTCTCCAAAAAAGGTTCTCTATCATCAAATAGGACTTAGTCACTAAAGCTTAATTACAAAGGAATCCCCAAAAAAATATGTTCAATGAAAACCTCAGAGTGGGACGTACCAAGAAAATATGGAATCTTATAATGATCTTGGTTTTTAAAGGTTGTTATTATGTTTCATCCATTACAAAAAACATTATTTATATACCTAAAATTTATATAGATGGATTTATTTTAATATTTGAAAATGAATGTTGGTTCTTTTATAAAAATAACATTTGTTATGGTAAGGTGAATTTAAATAACAAATTTTTTTATATAATATTATACAAACCAAGTAATGGAAATTTATAATGAAACTAATTCACATAACTCGTGGCACAACCAATTATGGCATCATTGGAATGGTCATGTAATTGAAAAAGGCTTGACAAAGTTATACCAAAATGGATATTTAGATTCTTTGGAACTAAAACCAATTGGTATGTGTCACACTTATTTATATAGTCTAATGAATAAATACCCAATTAGTAGAAAAGGTGAAAGGTCTAAGGAGATTCTTGAATTAGTTCATATATATGTGTGTGGACCATTTCAAATTGAGGTAAGGGTTGGTTCTCATAATTCATAAATTTTACCGATTATTCTAGTAGAAATGAATATGTATACTTGATGAGGTATAAGTTAGGTTCTTTTGATAAATTCAAGAAATACAAGAATGAATATGGGAACCAAATTGGTAATATAATTAAGATAATCCTCTTCGAACTTGGTGGAGAATATCTCAATCAAGAATTCAATTATTACTTATTAGAGTTTGGGATCCTATATTAACTCACTCATCCTTATACACATCAGTGTAATGATGTATGTGAAAGGAGGAACCACATCTTGTTGGAAATGGTGAGATCAATGATGAGTCATGAGAGTATTCCATTATTCCTTTAGGGATTTTAATTACCAAAAAGTAGCACAAATATTTTAAAAAGTTTCAAATAAAGTTATAAAAGGTATATGAAGTTCCAAATGATCGAATAATAACTCCGAAGTGGGGTTGAATTAGATGTTCACTTTTATAAGTTTCAAAAATTTTGAAAATCTTAAACCCTGAAACTTGATAAATTCTATATACTCATCATCTTTTAGTACTTACTAATGTATGAAAAATTAGTAAAAAAAGTTAAGAAAATGATATTTACAAGGTTCGACCACAATGTGACAGCCTATATCATTTTCATAGACACTCTTATGGGTCTATATAAATTCAAAAAAATGAATAAGTGAATACAACTTGTGCCATCTCCCATTAGACACATGATATATATCCTAATTTTAATGATTATACGGAATCTTATAGGTTTATAAAATTTTCTTAAAAGAATGAGATAAAAAGAAAGTAAAAGACTTTGTTCAAACCACACCACAAATTTTCAGCTCAAAAACCTCATTATGATGTGGTTGGGTCTGATTATTTCCATCTGATAGGGCTGGGTCTGATGGACTCAATCTGATGAATTCAGTCTGATGGACTCAGTCTCATGAATCCATTCTCAATATGCATTACTGAAACACTTCTCAAATTCTCAGTCCGATCATACTCAGTCCAATAAACAAAAATTTTAGATGTCCAATCTTCTAATGAGATTTCAATATAGAAAGACGACTTGGACATGAATTCTATAGTTCTCTTCTTTTTTCCACTCACATAAAAAAGTTTAAATGTATGAATATACATTTCTTATATTTATAGGCATCCCAAAAAGACAAATTTAAGAAACTAAAAAACATTTCCCACTTACTCAAAATAAAAAAAATCCAATATCTATACATATTTTAATTTCATGTTTGACCACCTAAACTATTCACAAATATTATGAAATATTCTTATGCATTCTTTATAATAATTCTTCTCAGACTTCCTAACTTTTATTTAGTATAATAGAAATTACTCAACTCATTATGATGGAACTTCCTCATCTCATTATGATGATACTTTTTCATATCATTCTAAATTGAATTTACTCATTAGAGTTAGTATAATTTATGTTCTTTCTCAGATTCAGTGTGATTGAATTTCCTTCTCATAGTCGGCCTTGATTGAATTTCTTTCTTAGAGTTAGTTTGTTTGAATTTCTTCCTCAGAGCTAGTTTAATTAACTTTCCTCCTCAGATTATACCTCATAGAACATCCTCTGCTTCAATCAAATTGAATCCTCAAAATGATGGAATTATCACTATGATGGAATTTTATTTATAATGGAAACTCCAATCTACCACTTTGAAATACTTCAACCCTCATCAACTATAACTCATTCAGACTTCTGAAAACTTATATGCTCCGTACTTTTGGATCTGATGAATACTTTTTTCTTGATTCCTAGAATCAATACAATATTTATGATTCCTCTATTTCTTAAAAATCTTTTATCATTATAGTTTTCCTGATTTATGTGAACTTCAATATTATAAAAGTAATATATGACTTATATAGGAATGTATTATGACTTCTGTTACTTTCAACACCTTCATTATTTTCAAACAAATCTCAATTTGATTGGTTGCACCTATTCTCCCCCTTTTCTTCATAAGGATCAAATCACAAGTGTTATAGACAACTTATGATATTTGACAATTAAAAATTAGAAAATAAATATTTGACTGAAGTTTAGAAAGTTTATGAAATTTCAAACTCCTGACATCACGTTTTTCATTCAACCTCTTCAGCAACATTCTAACTTTCCAACCAACCTGGAGTCTAATGAAACTTGAACTTCATGTCAATAGATCTAATACTGATGGTGTTTCTAATAAAAAACTCTATCATTTTGATGAATTCTATAACTGGTGGTGACCAGTTTGATACTTTTCATCTGGTGTTTCTCAGTTCAATCCTCTATGTCTATAAAAAAACTTTCTCAAAAACAAAACTTTCTCCCTCTTTATGTTTGGGTTCGAACCTTCAAAAACATTCACTTTTTTTTCAAAAACATTCTTTTATAAAAGATTAGTTATCAACAAATACATAAATTTATTACACAAAACATCACAAAGGATCTTCAATCTCCCCATTTTTATTTTTTAACAACACTCACTAATAACTCTTACATCTCCCAGAAAAAATTCACAATTCAACTTTTTTAAACAACTCATGTTTTTTTAATTTTACCAAAACACATACATTATTAAAGGAGAGTTTAGACACTACACTAATAGATAAGTTATTTTTTTTTTGAAAAAAATCCATCCCTTGGTTAGAAGTAAATCGTATGGCCATACTAAGATAAAATCCCCCTATCTTCTATATTCTCTCACTTTTATTTTTCTATAAATTTTATTTTCTTCTCCCCCATTATCTGATAAACACAACATCATATTAATAAAATTAAGATAATTAAAAACTTATTACATTTTTATACTCTTCCATTGGATAAATAATAAAAGTTCCTTCCTCAGCTTTAACATCAAACTTTCCCCGATCCAAATTTATTATTTTAAGTAAACTTGGGATTCCAAAAACATTGATGTACTTCAATAATGGTTTTTTCTCATAGAAAATTTCATAATAACTCATGCTTATTTCCAAACGTAATATTTTTTCAAAACAAGTAAAATAATAGTAACAACTTCACTCTAGTAGAACTTTGAACTTTTTTTTTCTTCTCACATGGTTCTTCCGATTTCCACCAAACCTATATTTTTCCTTTCAACTACTCCCTTCTGTTGTGGGGTATATAAACAACTATTCTAATGTTTAACACCATCATCTCTAAGATAAGTTTCAAAAGTATTTCTTGTACTCCCAAAACCATTATACATTCTCAATTTCTTTATATAAACCCCCATCTCTTTCTCAAATTCTTTTTTGAAAAACCTGAATATTTCTATTGGCTCTGATTTGTGTTTCAAAAACATTATGTTTTTTATTTTAGTGAAATCACCATTAAAATTGATAAATTATAAATATAATTTTTTTATTTATGTCTCATTGACCCACATAAATTGGAATGAATATGTTTAAGAGGCCAGGTAGATGGAATTTCAACTTTCTTATGACTTTTATTAGTCATCTTCCCTTTCTAACAAGTAACACAAAAATATTCATCTCTTCTTTTCAATTTTGGAATATTTTTTACATAATAAACTTTATAAATTCTTTTCATTCATTTCTTCCAATGTTGGACAATTCTTTGGCACCAAAAATTATTCTCATCTTTGGAACATAGATGACATGAGTTTTTAAATTATCTAACATGAAAAAGATTTCCACTAGTTCTTTCACCTTCTATGATAACTTTTCAATGTTTCACACATTTGATAACACATGAATATTTTCTAAAAATATCCCCTTTTCCATTATCACAATGTTGACTTACACTATGTAAATTATGTTTTAGCACATAAATAAATAAAAATTCCTAAGATTTCAACTTTTCTTCTTTAATCTCAGTCATTTTGATTCCTATGATTTTTAAAGAACTATTATTCCCAAAGGTAATAGAACCTCCTTATTGATTTTCAACATGATTCAAGATTTTTAAATCACCTATCATGCATGAAGAACAACCGCTATCAAGTATCCATGGTTTGTTCTTTTTTACATTCTTTTAAGGCAGTATCAAAAAAAATTCCCCAACTTTCTTCATCCTAGCTTCATTTTCATTATCTCCCATAAGAAACTTGTTCTAGAAGGAGTTTCATACATCTTTAGACATGATGAATAGAAAAATAACCTCTTACATAAACTTTTTATAGACATTTAATTTGATTTTTTTGGAATGTTTCTAGCTTCTTGTCATTTTTCTTTTCTAACTTCCTATGTGTTAGGAATGTTATTCTTTCTAATTTCACAATTTCTTCCACTCTATTCAAATATTATTTTGGGAAGTGATATGTTATGAAAAAAATTAAAATTCATGTTCCCATATATTCTATAGCACCAATAGAATTCATCAAAACATAAATTTTTATTGATGTCTTATCTTTCTTTGTAAAAACAATTTTAGATTTATAAATCCTTCCCACCCTAATATAATCTGGGTGTATAACATATTTTTTTATAAGTGAGTTTTAAAATTTTTTATATGTGAGAGGTTTATCAGATTATTTCTCCACCCAAAATTTCTTAATAATTTTCTTATCACTTGAAATGTTATAAAAATCAGATGAAACTTTATTTTTGGTGTCTGAGGAATTCACCTAATTCTTTATCTGAGATTTCTCAACAAATTTATAAGTCTTATATTTTACTACTAAAGCTTTGTTAATGTTTTAATTCATCTTTCTCAAGGTATTTATAGAATCAAGAAGTTTATATTGAAACTTATTGACTTATTTTTCCTTATATTCCAATTTCTTATTGAGATCTTCAACCATCCTTCCCTGTCTAGTGATTATTTGTTAGTGACTTAAGAACTCTTGAATGTATTCTTCCTCAGACTTGATGACATAATTTATTACTTTATAAACTTCTTCACAATATTTATTCATTACAATAATTTCTTACTTGAGATTTTTGTTTTTATCAATACATAATATAAGTTATGTTTTGATTTGATACTCTCTATATGATTCTTCACCACCTTGTTCACTATCTAAAGAATCTTTTATTTTTTAAAATTTTTCAATGAAGGTTATAATTTTTTTTAACTATCATATTTTGAAAAAAAAATTCAGTTGAGTATGATTCATCTTTATTACTTATCATATTTATTTTGTTTCTAGTAGACTTATTATTGGGTTTGTTCGATGAATTTGTTTCTTCATAACTTTTGTTTCACTTCTTTCATCAAGGTGTTTCATCAGAATATTCTCGATACTCACCAACTTTCTTCTTAGGTAAATTCATAGTAAAGTTTCCAATTCCATCACAATAAAAACATTTAAGAGTAAGTTTACCACCATAATTTCATATTCATGTACTATAGTTCTTAGATATAAGAGACGTGATTTGTTCATTCAACTTATCATCCTCTTTATCTTCAAAGTAGCAAGGATCATCATGTCCAATATCTTGAATTATCATCTTTATCATTGTTTCAAAATATATTTCATCTTTCATATTTTTTTTAACATTAGATTTTATCCCATTTCATAAATAATAAGTAATTTAAGCAATTCATCAAGAGATAAATCGTCTTTATCTTATAAAGATAAATTTTTAGAATCAAACCTATCTAGAATGATTCACATGATTTTCTTCACAATTGTAGAATCTTTCAAGACATCTCCAAAACCTATAATGTTGAAAATTATATCATCTTGAATTAGGTTCCACACACCAGTGCCTCCAATTGGTTTGTCACATGACCTCAGGAATGCCTCCCCATATGTCTGAGGCTGGTGATTAGTAGTGAGGGTCTGATATATTGATCAAGGGGAGACTTTACCCTCTCTTATCAGAGTAATTACACCCTAAAAAAATAATAAACAATATATTAATACCATGTGATCATAACCAAAAAGACCCAGTATCACAAGATGACCAAAAATGAAAATACAATATCAAAAATTAACGAAGAAAATATGTCATGCCAATGTACATGTCAAGTGTCTAAAATGAAACCCAAAATAAAGACATTAACGACTCCCCCAAGTAGGTCTCGAATAGTGTCTGGTTCCCTCATCCATGCTCCATCCGATATCAATGATCTAACACAAGGTATTTTCCCTTAACCTCTCTAGAAAGTACAAACTCTACTCTGGTACTGATTAGGCAGCCCAAGAAGGGTGTGATTATAACTTAGTAGGTGTCATTCCCTCTCATAGAGGGGACCATTCCGTGACTCCTGACTCCCACCTCAAATAGGAAAGGGTATAGTGATTAGCACTTAAAAGGTGTATCACTGATAGGAGAGGCCTTAGCTTAGGTACCTGTATTAAAACACACATCTTCAAGTCTATAAAATGATGAAATGTAAAAACAACTGAAAACCCATGAATTCTTACCTCTAAATTCCATAACCAGAGTATAAAAGTAAGTAATATAAAGTAATTAGGGCCAAATACAATCCCACCACAAAGAGTTTGAAAAAAAATGTACAACCTAAAAGTAAGTATTGGGACTGCTTTCAGAAAGCTTTAGGAACACACCTCGGTTTTTCTGGTCTCACTAAGAACCATCTAGTCCTGGTCCTCCTAAGACTCTACCAAAATTTCAATCTTCTACACAATAAATGATACATGAAGGAAAACCCCATGTATGGGTGAGTATAACAATACTTAGTAGGACACCCCGAAACAAAAAAAAATACTGATAAAACTAATATTTAACACATTTTTATATGCATTTCAATTGTTTTAACACTCCTAATTTATCAATTTGAGCATATATGGAACAATGTTGGATTTATGGTGTGTTTTGAGCTAAAATATGAAATGTTCTTAAATTCTTTATTTTTGACATATTTTTACGTCAATGGTATTTTGGTCACTTAAATAAAAATATAATTCCAAATTGAATGATTATTTTTTTAGAATACTTATTTTAATTCCTTTAACTTTTTCTTCTAGACTAGAGGCTTATTCGAATATCTAAAGGCCAGAAAAAATCATTGATGTTTGGAAATTGTCTATGCTGACAGCGTGGACCCCACCTCCGTAACAGATTTATAAATCAGGCAACACACCTACAATGGAGTTTATTAGAAATGGATATGAAGTAGGACACATATATGCACTACCTAAATAAATTTCATGCAGTTTATCTCCCATTATGGTGGGAAATATAAGTTATACATTGAAGGAAACTTCCTAGAAAATTCATCTAGAAAAAAAATACATTTTCAATAAATAATACATAAATCCTTCTAGATGAGTCCAATAAATATAAAATTTTGAGGTTTAATGAAAAAGTCATTTATTAACAAATTATATAAAGGATTTAATGTGTTAATAATCCATTTATATTGCCAAAAAATGTGTAAATTTGAGGAGGAAAATTTCATCCTACAAAAGGAGGAGAGCTCCCACTTCTCATCTCATCCCATTTTCCATCACATTTATTCCAAGGAAGTAAGGGGAGATCTCCACTGAGGGAGGATGTTCAGAAATCTTTCCCTTATAATATTATTAATTTTTTTATTTTCATTATTTTTTTATATTTCAATTGTAATTTAGATTTTTAATAAATTCATCCATGGTTTTTATTTTTGTGTTTTCTTCCACCCAACCACCCTCCTTTATTCTTCATATTTTATCCATATTTTCTACTTTTCTTATTCTCATACTATCCAACATTACCTATTTCCCTAAAAAATTATGTACTTACTCAGTCCTTTGCTCAGGGGAGGTATGTGTCACTTTCATTTATTCTACGGAATAATTCTTAAGTTTTATTATGTTTTTGATGAGAAAGAGTGACGTGCACAGGTATGTAGACAGCCCACCAGGAAACTCAACTCAAACTCATTACTATTATTTTATTAAATATTTTACCTCCCTTATAATGAATACAAGCTCTAAATACGATTTATTTGATCTATTTAGTAGTTGAAATGGCATACGATAGAGCCAGGTCTTGGAATTTGTCACACTCACGATTGAGTTGTTCCATCAATATTTATTAATGTAGAAGGGGAAGTTAATATTGATAAATGCATTCAAGATTTCACACCGATTAATAAAAGAATAGTAATTCAAGAATGAGATCACAAAATTGAATTATCATAATTTAATTAAACACCAACAATGAGAATGATGGATCCCCCAAACCAACCCATAATTTCCAAGTTCTTTATTCACTAATTAAAGTTTTTCATTTCATATTAGTTTAATAATATCAATAATTTAAATTTCATAACATTCCTAAATTAAAAAAACAATTAATAAGAATTATTTTAGGTGAATTAAATTATTTGAGAGAACATATGACAATGTTCCTCAAGTGAGACGAACCTAGTCATCTATTAAAATACACTAGGAAAATAAAATTTCTTTTTACATGCCCTATGATAGGAGTTCATCACATAAAACAAAGGAAATACATTCATCTCTACACAGGTATATTTCTACAACACATATAACAAAAATATCTAGATATACTCAACAAAGACACACATTCTAGAGGTAATTCACAACCATATTATACTACACTATGATTCCATATATAATATTCCATAAAGCACTCACCCGAGAGAACACACTCTTGAATCTGATGGCATCGATGATGTCCGTCCAATAGGTACTTCTTGTCGGGTCTCTTCATGAGAAAGAGCATTCTAACAGTGTGAATAGAATACAATACACAAATGAGGATCACTATACAAACAAATCAATCTGGATTACCCCGTTAAGTAGAGGATTGACTCCCATGTAGTGTTGGTCATGTAAATACCAAGAACTCCACCTAGGACATGAATATGAATTGATGATCTCACTCTGGGCCTCTCAGAGGGATTCCAACAACTCTATCTAGGAATTACTTCTGAAGGGATGTTTGTCCCTGGAGTAAAAAAATTATTCCATACTAACCCTCATGGAAAATATAAAGGTATGAAACCCTAACAAAAAATTTCCAAGATATAGAGTACAAGGGCTCCAAGACATGTATAAATGAGTACACAGTGTGTAGTAGGGGTCACACTACATGTCCCTTGAACCTGAGTCTTGCCCATGTAAATGGATTATCTTATCAAACTATGTCCATGTAGTAGTACACAACAAGTACGTATCCAATTTACTCTAACCATGTGCTAGTACACATCACCATTTTATGCATGTCTTCTCATGTACCAATACACAGCATAGCCTGTGAATATCTTCCCATGTAAACAGCCCATGTGATTCCTGAGTACATCTGGAGTGACCCAGGTGATACCACATGATATATGAAAGGGGTCACATTCCATGTGATATTTAACTTCTTATGGAAACCCTAATCTCAACTCATGTGGCCCCACACAACGTTTAGATCAAGATTAAACATTTTGTTGTTAAGGATTTTTCAGAATCCCATATCTACTCCTAAATTTCATCCAATGCCTCCAGATTTTTATCTGGTGATCGTTTCACCATGAGATTGAAGATCCCAACTCTTCCAATACTTTTTGTCGATGATGAATGCATTACGCCAACAAATCTACTCAAAAATTGAATCAAATTTTCATTATTTATTGTGTGCTAATGAATGGAAAATTGGGTATCCTTTTTCATTTAAATTGCTTTATCTCCATCATCACACCTCTGTCAGGATATTCTAATCTTAGATCTACGATATCAGATCGTCTCACCAAGAAATGGGTGCGCAATTATCTATTGATCGAGAATGCTCGTGACGAACAATGAATGGGGGGAGAAAAGAACAAGAACATATTCGAGTAACAAACCATGATCTATGTTCATGTTTATCTTGATCCATTATTATTAGAATGAAAATCTGAAAAATAAAATTAAAAATATATTCTCCCATCAAAACCTCATAAAATAAACTCATCCTGCATAATGATCATACCATAGATCCATAATTTCATTGATTGATTCATGTTCATTGTATAAATAATGAATGGGGAAGAATAAAATAAAAATACATGCCCTACCTTGATTAAAATTGATCACTAATGATGAATGGGGTTGTGTAATGTTTTTTGGTGAGATCCATTGAATCTTTTTTGCATCGATCATTGATCAAAGATCCTATAGCCATTCGTCTGAGAGGATTCAATGAAGCTATCTCCAATGGCTCTCTAACAGATCCAGGGTTGTATAGATAACCCTAGTATTTCTCCATAATAGTCTATTTAAAGTCCATCAATCACTACATCAACAAAAATAAAAAATAATTTCTTATTAAATTACTTTTTACATTTCCACTTGTGTGATGACTTTTCTACAAATGACCCATACTAACTAATGTTAGGTCATTCTTATGGTAAACCTAGAATTTTGAACTCAACGGTACCATCATATTTCTGATGAGGGTACATGTTTAGAAGTTATTTCACTTTTTCATGAAAACTGTGCATGCATGTTATTTAATATATTTGAAACATTTATTTTAGGAACAACGGCCTCAGAATCACACATTGTCTCAGTGCCTCATCTCAAAAATAATCTATATAGTATCCAAAAAAATAGTGCATGGAAAATATAAGGCATTATATTATGCCACCCCTAATGAAAACTAAAATAATATCTAATCAATAGAAAGTGTATGCAGTTATATAAAGAAATAATTAAAATGCATAAGTAAATAGTTATCACATTATCAATTAATCTTTATTTAACTATCTAAACCTTTGGGTTCCCGTAGAAACTCATACCTCAATCCCCACTTCAACTTAGGTCAGAGGCTGATGTATGTCTGAGGAATATCATATCTCATAATTCCATGGATATCATTATTTAATTCATATTTTAATTCACATGTTACCATTCATAAACAACCCAATAGAATTTCCATGTTTCTATTCTGAAATTCACTTCTAAATGACCATGTTACCATTCATAACTTACACATTAGAATAATCTTGTTCACATTTTCTATTTCACAACTAGATGGCCATGTTACCATTCATTGCTTGCACATTATAATGACCATGTTCCCGTTATATAATTCACAACTAAATGACCATGTTACCATTCTTAACACATAATTAATTCAACAATAAATTATCGAAATCAATTCCACTAATAATTACAAAATTAGTTAAACATAACAATTCCATCAATTACTTCAAAATTTAACAAATCACATAAATAACATTAATTAATTCAAAAAAAATTAATCACATATAATACATTAATTAATTCTAAAATTAATTAATCACTTAAATTCAATTTTTAAATTTTATAATTAATCAACCAAACCAATTTTATTACTAATTCAATAATTAGTTTATCACATAAATCCCCTTAATTTATTTTCTAATTAATTGAGTACGTAAATCCCATTAATTAATTATTCAATTAATTAATCAATATCCGCAAACTAAAAATCACATAATTAATTCCATAATTAATTATCTAAATCAAAATCTCAATATATTGTAATTAATTCCACAATTAAATATCTCAAACCTAAAATATTAATATCTCATAATTAATTCTACAATTAATTATCTCAATCTATAATTCCCAAAATCCCCAATTTCTGATCTCCTCAATTAATTAATTCATCAAATTAATTAATTCAATTAAGAACATAATTTCTAAACATCTAATAGAAATTATACAATTTCATAGATGTAATTTAAATAAATACTTTGATATTTCAATTATAGACAACCTACCTCAATTCGTTGATGAGCGATCACCCAATAAAAATCCTCATAATTTGACTAGCACAATTTTATAGAATGAGATTCAATTATAAACTCATAAATCAAGATCAAATCAATCAAGATCTATTAAATATAGATATAGATCTACAATACTAGATCCAGATCCACAAAAACATGTCTATATCCAATCAAAATAAGAAGAAAACCACCTTTTTAAAAGAGGATAATAAAGGATAAGGAATAGGAAACCAAGCGATGTAAGCTCCTCTTACAGGGAGGGGTGAAGATCTTCAATCCAAGCTTAAAATAACAAGTTTAATGATTTTTATTTCTTTTAATCCATATATGAATCTCCAAAATCTTGAAATATTATCTAGGGTTAAATGGCGATCAAACAAGAGTTAAATGATGGTTTTGGTAATTAAAATTCTATTTTTTTGGTGATTTAAAAATTCAGGCATGGTTAGAAGGGAAGGGGAGCACTGTTTCTCCTAAATGCGTACCTAAATCTGAACCTATATTATGGGGGTTCATAGTTTCTCATAATAGGGTGTACAGATTGACAAACCATGTGTCAACCATGTAGTTCCTCTCGGTCCAAGGTTGCATGGTCTGCTGGGCAGGGGCACATGATTAGGGAAAACCATGAGTCAATTATGCACTACCCTTATCCCTTCAAATTTTCTCAAATTTTCACCCAAACACACCCCAAGGTAAATCCCAACCCAAGTACACTGAAACAATGCAAAAATAAATACCTGAAATTAAGACCAAGTCATCTTCAAGAATGGTCGGGATCATACAATCTCACAACCGTATAACATATTATCCTTGAGATGAACTCCAAAGAATCACTATGATTTTGAGTCAAAAAGATTAGGAATATGATCCAACATATCTTCTTTCCTTTCCCTTGTTTCCTCGCACGCATTCCTATATTTCCACAATACAAAAACTATAGGCATGGTCTTTCCCCGCAACACTCTCTCACTACGATTCAACACATGTATTAGATGCTCTTCAAAGGAAAAATCTATCTCAATCTAAAAATCATCCATATCGATCACATTAAAAGGGTTGGGGTGATACCAACCTAGTTTTGAAACATAGAAAACATCATAAATAACACTGTATCTTTGTGGAAGAGCCAATCGGTACTCCACTAGCCTGATTCTCTCCACTACCTAAAACGGTCCAACAAACTTGGGTTCCCACTTGTCTTGTCTATATATTACATAGTTATTGAATCTAGGAGACACCCATATTAATTCATGAACAACCTATGTAAACTCTAGGTGTCATTTATTTCTATCAACGTATGTCTTTTATCTACTTTGGGTCGTATCCATATATTTTTGAATCAACTATACATGTTATAATGTGTCCTTCACGAGACTCGGTCCCAAAAACTAAGACTCACGTACCTCTATCCAGACAAGAGGTGGTATTCATGGACTACTAAAAAGAGCCACATATGTTTCCATATATATAGTTTCCCAATAACTATTGGTATGGGTGAACTCCACTAGTTCTAGGTGATTCTCCCAAGATCCCCCAAAATTTAGAACACAAGCTCAAAGAATATCCTCAAGCACTTTTATAGTATGCTCTGACCACCCATCTGTCTGTTGGTGGAAATTCATAATCAATAAAACCTACATACCAAGCACCTTCTGCAATCCCTATAATAATTGTGAAGTAAAACACAAGTTTCAGTCTGAAACAATATTTTGTGGCACCTCATAAAGACAGACTATCACCCAAACATACAAATATCCCAACTACTCCACTGAGAAAGTCTCCCATATATTCATGAAATTCACTACCTTTTTCAGTCTATACACAATAACCCAAATAGAATTATTCTTCTATGGAATCCTTTGGAGAACCACCACAAAGTCCATGGTCACATTGTCCCACTTCCATTCTATAATAGCCAACGAATTTAGTAAACCTATAGTTCATTAATGCTCGGCCTTCACCTACTGATAGGTGTAGAATCATGTCACAAACCTTACTATTTTCCTTTTCATTTCCAACCATCAAAACTATCTTTGTAGTTCATGGTGCATTTTGGTCACACCTGGATGTACCACCCACTTAGAGGCATGAAACTCACACATCAGCTTGTCTCACATTCTTTTAGGTACGACATCCTAATTCCTGACATAGATGACCTCATCCTCATCTATGCTCCAATCAGAAGGTGACTCCCCACCTTCAAGGTCTTCCCTCAAGGTAAAATATTATAAATCCACATACTTCTTATCTTAGATCTATCTCAAAAATGTATACTCCAATTAAACTATTACTAGAGTCATCTAATCCTAACTCCCCTAAACCACTATGTGTATCTCGTACAGTAAATACATCATCTTCCACTCAGAACTAGACTCCTGAGCCACCTGAGTTTGAGTCTTCCTGCTCAAAGCAACATCATCAATGTTCCCCTTTCCAAGCAGATATGCTGGCTCAAAATTGAATGGATGCATATACTCAACCCATTTCTATTATCGATTATTCAAGTCTCACTATGAAAATATTTACTTTAATATATTATGATCAATATACATAGTAAAAAAAATTTCCCAATAGATATTTCCCCCAACACTATAAAACAGAAACCATTATAGACATCTTGAGGTCATATGTAGGGTAGTTCGGTTCATGGGGCCTCAACTTCAAAGACCCATAAACCAGAAATTGATCTCCTTGAATCAACACAACTCCAATTACAATCCTAAAAGTGTCGCAATACACTGTGTACTTCTCACCTGGCTTAGGTAGGATCAATATTGGTACTGATGCCAAAATCTTCTGCATCTCATAAAAAGACTTATCACAATCTTACGACCAATAAAACTTTATCCCTTTTTGGGAAAGCCCATCACCAATGTTTCTAATCGGTAAATGTCCTGAATGAACTTCTAATAATATTCAGAAAATCCTAGAAATCGATGGATATCAAACATGCTCTTGTGATGCTCTCATGAAACCACTATCTGAACCATCTCTAGATTTACCAACACACATTCCTCTGAGATGATGTTACCCAAAAATTGTACCTGATCGATCCAAAAAATTGTTCTTTGATATCTTGATGTATAGCCAAGGCTCTCTTAGTGTACATAGGATGATATCAAGATGTTGGTCATAATAATCATGTGTCTTAGAGTGCACCAAGATGTCTTCCAGAAACACTACCACAAACTGATCTAGGTACATATTGAAGATTTTGTTCATTATGTCCATAAACATTACTAGTGTGTTTATAAACCCAAGCAATATTATGATGAAATCATATAGTCCATATCTTCTTTTAAATTTATCCCTTGGTATGTCAGAAGTATGAACTCTCAATTTATGATACCCTAATCTCAATAAAATCTTTGAGAACACACAAACTCCTCTCAACTGGTCAAATAGGTCGTCGATACAGTGGAGAGGATACTATTTCTTCACAGTCATCTAGTTCAACTTTCGGTAATCATCACATAAGAAAAAACTCCTATCAGCCTTATTTGCAAACAACACTAGTGAACCCCAAGGCAACATACTCAGATAAATAAATAACTTATCCTATAACTCATCCAGTTGAGTCTTGAGATCTGGAATATATTTCGATACCATTCTATATGGTGGAATAGAAATCATCTATTCCCTAGGTGTGAGCTCAATGCTAAATTCCACCTCTCTCTTAGGTGGAATACCTGAAAAAATATTAAGTAAACACATCCTAAAACCTATCAACTAAGTGTGGAAATTCATCTCATTTTCCACCTGCATCATCCATAAATAAACAAGAAACCTTGGTTGTGATCTCTCCAATATGATGTGTAATTGGCTCTCCTCAGAACGCCTCGATATCCCACTCTCCACAGTGAATATATTTGTAACCCTTAGGAGATGTAATGGTCACTCTCGTATGGTAAAAATCAATGTGGGTATAATATGATACTAACTATTCCATACCCATAATTAGTTCAAAGCCTGACATATCTATGATATAAATATCCCATAGAAATCGATACTACTCGACCTCAAGAGAACACCCCTTGCACAAAAAAATGTCTCTTGAACGAACTCCATGATGTGTGTTTGTTGTCAACACCCCACTCACAAACTCCATCAACAGGCTCAAACTATTAAAAAGTTTTGTACAAAAAATGGAATGATAGGCACCGATATCAAATAAGGTACTCGATATCATAGAATCTATAAAAATGGTACCTCTCACTGTCAATGGTCCAGCCTTGATATCCACAAGTGTAGGGTGAACAGAATGCAACGGTCTAACCCCACTTCCATGTGATGCAATCTAAGTCCCTTGTGCTGCACTACTATACTAATATGAGGACTCTTACCCTGAATCTCCACATACACTACCTTTACCACCTTATCCAGAAGAACTCCAAATGCACGACTGATATGGTGTAGAATATCCTCTTCCTACACTATGATTCAGACTGGATATTCCCTTACTACTCATCTATCACTAGGTCATGTAGAACTTTGGTAGATGTCCCATCTTTTTGCTAGACATCAACTATATTGGTGGTTGAGTTAAATATCTTAAAAAGTTTCAAAATCTACCACACTGGTGATAGATCACTTGATTAAGTTCCTATGAAACTGATCCCTCTTTTTAGTTACTATGTTTCCCACTGCCCTGGTTGATGTTTTCATAGCAATGATTCCTACTCTCAGAAGTCATACATTATAATCTTCCAAATGAAACCACCTTTCTTACAGTGGAAGCCTCTTCATGTTACCCATATCTATGAGATCTTTATCCACCACCTCAGAAAACTCCTTTAACTGGAAATGGTTAACTTGGGACTTAATCTCACATTTAATCCCATCCTAAAAATTTCTCGCTGTAGTTATCTTATCCACTGCCATTGCTAGAGAAAAGTGTTGCAAATGTATAAAGTGTCTAACATAGTCTATCACATAAATACTCCCCCATGAAAACCTCATGAACTCAGATACTCTCTCCTACCTCAGTATCTATGGATAGAAGTTCTCTAGAAACTTATCCAACACTTGCTTCTATAACATACCATTAGCCTATATAGTCCATGCCTAAACATACCACCGATGATTCACTTATCCTCATATCATGTAAGTAGCCAACATGACCATCCTCTCTATAGGATTCTCTAAGTGGTCAATTATAGTCTCGATGGACTCAACCCAGAAATCATCTCTCTCAGGTCCACCCTCTCCAATATGAGAAGGAGGGTGTTGAATTTGTAACTCCATTTTTAGATATAACATACTATTCACAACCCACCCTTGGTCTCTTCCCATGAACTTCATGAAGTGGGAATTGTTCTCTTGGAACTTCTCCCTGAATTCCTCACCTGACACAATTGATGCCTTAGTTCCTACTACTGGTAGATCATCTCTAGCCATATCCTCATGTTATCCTCTTAACAAGATCCCTCATAGAGAAATTTCTATACCATTACAAATAGGTACCATAAGACACCTTTTACAAAATTAACACATTTACGGTAAAATACAATATTCCACAACAAGTCATTTTCCCAAACCCTTCCACATAGTCAAAACTGAGGTGTTATCACTACCCTTAATAATCTTACTCCTTGGTCGTAGATAACAAGGGCAAAAACATTCTAATTATTCAAGTTTCTCATTTAGAAACCCATTTATTCTCATCTTAAATCATTCAACATTCTTTCTCAATTTCATGTTAGGTGCCATTTTCATTTCAATTTCAGAAGGAAGAAAAAACAATTCATGTTCAATAACTTACCCATAACCCATTTTTCTGTGTGCCTACAATGATGCATGTCACAATAACCCTAAGTTCTTAGAATGATGTATGTAACTCATATCATGTGCCACACTGGTCCACGGGTCAAAACTAGGAAAAAATTAACATCAATAATCATAACACACAACAAGTTTGTCACCCATGTTGAAATAATATTCAACTGTAACAGCTAATAGGAATAACAACAATCCCACCCTGGGTACTTGGGTTCTTCCCCATACATGGGTTAGCTACTCCCATGCATGAGATCATAACCAAGGCATGACTCTTTCTAGTTTCATGTCTACCTTCACCAACTAGTAATATAAAATAAAAAAGAAAAAAAATGGACTCTGATACCACTTTGTAATGTCCTGATCCCGGTGCCACACATCGGTGCCTCGAGTCGGTCAGTCACATGACCCCAGGTGTGCCTCCCCATATTCTAGAGGATACAGAATAGTTGTGAGGGTCTGAAATATCGATAATGTGGATAATATAACCCCTTTTATTAGATTTAATACACTATAAGAAAATAATAAAAAATAACTAAATAACATGAAATCATAAACTCAAATAATCGGTATCACGAGATGGCTAAAAGTGGAAATACAATATCAAAACTAAAGAAGAAAATATGCCATGCCAATGTACGTGTTAAGTGTCAGAAAATAAACAAAAAATAAATACACTGATGACACCCCTAATTGGGTCTCGAATCATTTCTAGTTCCCTCATCCATTCTCTATCCCATATCTTCCATATAACAATGAGCATTTTCCCTTAATGTATCTAGAAAACACAATGTCTATTTGGGTACCAATAAGGCAGCCCGAGTAGGGTGTGAGTACAGCTCAGTAGGCCACCACCAATGGTGTATAAAACAATATATAGTTAATAGAAAGTGTATGCAGTTGTATAAATACATAATTACAATTCATAAGTAAATTGTTATCACTTTATCAATTAATCTTTATTTAACAACATAAACCCCTGAACTCTCATAGACACTCATACCTTAATTCTTTCTTTGGCTCATTCTGAATCCTGAAGTATGTCTAATGGATTTCATATATCATAATTCTATTTTTACCATTCAATACCTACTTTGTATCATACCGGGTCTTGAAGTATGTCTGGTGAATATCTTATCTCATAATGTCATTGATACCACTATTTAATTCATAAATGAATTCCCATGTTACCTTTCATACATCACACAATAGAATGACCATGTTCCCATTATTTAATTCACAGATAAATGACCATGTTACCATTCATACCTTACAAATTATAATGATCATGTTCCCATTCTTTATTTCACAACTAAATAACCATGTTACCATTCATAACTTACACATTTGAATGAACATGTTCCCCTTATTTAATTCTAAACTAAATTACCATGTTAGAATTCATAACACATAATTAATTCAATAGTTAAATGATAAAATAAATTCCATTACTAATTCAAAAATTATTTAAACACAAATATTCCATTATTTAATTCAATAATTAAGTTATCACATAAATAACAATAATTAATTCAAAAATTAATTAACTGCATCATGTAAATTAATTAATTATACAACTAATTAATAACATAAATTATATTAGTCAATTAAACAATTAACTAACCCCAAAAATTTCATTACTAATTCAACTATTAGTTTATCACATAAATACCCTTAATTAATTCCCCAATTAATTGAGTACATCAATCACATTAATTAATTATTCAATTAATTAATTAATATCCAAAAACTCAAAATTCAATAATTAATTCCATAATCAATTATCTCAATAACAAGTTCAATAGATCATAACTATTCTGAAAATTAAATATATCAATCCTTAAATCTCAATATCTCATAATTAATTTTGCAATTAATTATCTCAATCTATAATTTCTAAAATCCCCATTTTCACATTTTCTTAATTAATTAATTCACCAAATTAATTAATTCAGTCAAGAACACAGTATCCAAAAATATAATAGAAATTATAAAATAACATATACATATTTAAATAATGACTTTGGGATTTGGATTATAGACCAACTAACTTGATTCGTTGACAAGCTGTTGTCCAACAGAAATCCCCCAAATTTGAGTAGCACAATGGCATAGAACAAGATCTGAATCTAAAACCCTAAATCAATATTGAACAAATAACTATCTCTTAATTCTATATATATATCTACAATAATTTATCTAGATCAAAAAAAACAAGGTATATATCCAATAAAAATAAGAATAACAAACCCTATCTAAAATAGGAGAATAAAGGAGAAGGAATGAGAAACCAAGTGAGATAATATCCTCTTACTAAGATGGGTTCATATATTTCATATAATATTTGAATCAAAAATAATGGAGGTCATGAATACTTTTAATCCATCTAGGAGGCTCCAAAATCATGAAATATAATCTAGGGTTGAATATGGGTCGAATAAAGTTAAAATGGGGGTTTGAGTGATTAAAAATATAATTATTAGGTTATTTAAAAGGTCGTTCATGGTTAGTTGGGAAGGGGTGCATGGTTTCCTCTAACTATGAGCCTAACCATGAACCTCTATTATGGGGATGCATAGTTTCTCCTAAGAGGGTGCATGGTTTGAGAACCGTGTGCTAACCGTGAAATTCTTATGTCTAGTGTTTCACAGTTTGAGGGGTTGGGGCACATGGTTAAGGAAAACCATGTGCCAAACATGAATTTCTCTTCTCCCTTCCAATTTCCCAAGTTTTCACCCAAACACACCCCAATGTAAAAACCTACCCAAGTATTATAAAACAAGAAAAAAATAAATAACTGAAATAAATCTCGAGTCATATTCAGGATTGGTTGGGATCTTACAAAAACAATTTCATTTACTCTCATTAAGTATTCCTCAATGGATTCTTCATCTCTCATTCTTATGTCTTCATACTTATTACACCAAATTTGTAAATTGTTTTCCTTCACATTAGTATTCCAATTGAATATACTTTCTATCTTATCCCACACACACTTTGATGTTTTGAAACCCATCACCTTCATATAACCATTTTCTGATAAGGACATAAGAATAGAATTTCTAGAATTTCCATCAACTCCTATATTTATTTTATTAGTAAAAAACTTCGAAGAATCTTTCTTAATAGGTATAAAACCAATTGTAGTAGCATCAACAACTTCAAGGCCAAAATATAAGAGATAAATAATCATCCAATTTTTCCATCCATAATAATTTTTTCCATCAAATGTAGGTATTCCTTTACTATTTATAGAAATGATATTATCTATGATAATGATTAAATAAGGGAACCTTCTCTATGATACCAATTAAAGTTTCAAAGGATTAAATAACAACTTAGAATGGGGTTGAAATAGTTGGTCACATTTATAAGTTTCAATACTTTTAAAAAACATAACCCTTGAAACTTGTTAATGTTTATATCCTTATATTCTTTTAGTAAATTACCATGCTTGTAAATGTAAGAAATAAATTGAATCACATAATATTTAAAAGGTTTTTCTTCGGTGTGAGAAAATACATCCTTTACATAGCCACTCCTGTGGGTTTATATAAATTCTCTATAATGAATAAGTGAATACAACTCGTGCCAACTCCAGCATGATAGATTCTATGTCCCATTAGAAATTATTATACTAAGTCCCATCACCTTACAAATTTCATTACAAATAATTGAGCCAAAAAAATAATAAAGACATTCTTTGAACTTCTCCACAAGTTCTCTATCTGGAATCCTTAGTCCGATGTGGAAATTCATGATTCTCTCATTCCAATGGGGATGGGTTCAATGGACTTAGTCCAATGAATTTAGTCTAATGGAAACATTAAGATGAAATAATTCTCAATATATATTACTCAAACTCTTCTCAAATTTTAAGTCAGATATTCCTTAGTCCGGTAAAAAAACATTAAGATGTACAACCTTTTAAGGAGGTCTCAGTCCAAAAAGAGAACATTGACATGAATTCAACAGTGCTCCTCCTTTTCCAGTCACATAAAAAAGATGTAAAGTACGAATGTATTGTGCTTCTATTAATAGGAATCCCAAAAAGACAAAGGCAGGAAACTGAAAAACTGTTCCTACTTAATTAAATTCAAAAACTTCAATATCTACGCATATTTGAATTTGAATTTTTACCACTTAAACTCTTCACAAATCTATAGAATTCTTATTGAGTCTTATTTGTACTTATTATTATCAGTCATCCTAAATTTTCATCGGTATGATAGAACTTCATTATCTCATTATGATGTAACTTACATAGCTCATTAGGATAGAACTTCCTCAACTCATTATGAGGGAACATCCTCATCTCATTCTAAATTGTCATTCCTCATCAGAGTTAGTCTGGTTGAATTTTTTCTTAGAGTTAGTCTAATTGAAATTTGTTCTCAAAGGAAATCTTGATTGAATTTCCTTCTCAAAGTCATTATAATTGACTTTCCTCCTCAGAGTCAGTCTAATGGAATTTCCTCCTCATGGTTAGTCTAATGGAACATCCTTAGCTTTAGTCTGATAGAATCCTTATAACGATTGAATTCTCATTACGATGGAAACTGCATTCTACAACTTTGAAATTATTAAAATCCCACTAGATATAACTCATTCATAATTCTAAAAACGTATGTGCTCGGTACTTTTGGATCGGATGCAACCATTTTATTGATTCCTATGACTAAGAAAATATTTATGATTCCTCCATTTCATAAAAAGATTTTATCATGAGAGTTTTCATGATTTATGATAACTTGAAGATTGGAAAGCACCTTACGAATTACATAGGAAATTATTATGACTTTTATTACTTTCAAAACCATGTTTCCTTTCAACAAAAACACAATATGAAAGCTTTCTCCTATTCTCACCCATTTCTTCATAAGTATTGTAACACAATTGTTATAGAAACTTTATGATATTTGATAATTAAGAACCATAAAATCATCGTTTGACTGACGGTTAAAAATTTTAAAACATTCTAACTCCTAACATCACCATATTTATTCAAACTCTTCAAAAACATTTTGACTCTATAACCAACACTGAGTCGAATGAAACATGAACTTCATGCTAATGGATCTAAGTCCAATGATGTGTCTGATCAACAACGTTATTATTATAACAATGTATCTGATTGGTGCTACACAGTTTGATACTTTGTGTTTGGTGGTGCTCAGTCTAATCATCTGTATCCAAAAAACAACTTTCTCTAAAACAAATCTTTTCTTCATATTTATGTTTAGGTTTGAAAATGTAGAAACGTTCACCAGTTTTTCAAAAACCACTATTTTTCAAAAGATTAGTATTTTAAAAATACAAAACTTTTTTAAAAAAACTTCACCAAAGATATTTTGTATTCTATATCATTTATGAAATGGAAAGAAACCTATGTTGTCATTCTTTCATTTTATGGTTTGGAAAGTGTTTTTAAGGCCTATTTTAGGAATAAACTTTAACCTTGAGATGTAGAATGTGACATTATTAGATAACTCAATGAAACAATTGGATATTACCAATATGAACCCTTAGAAAAAAAAAGTAATAGTGGAAAGACATTCCATATTCCATGAGAGGGAAAACATCTCTAAAAGTGATAGTTGGATGGAGATAGAATTAGATGAAGTTGAGACTCAAGGTACATAACACTTGTCATAGGAATAGGTTCTATAAATCCCCATGTAAGAAGAAACTATTCTAGAGACACAAGTAATGTGTGGGAGTACAAGAGAGGTTAGAGAACCAAAATGGTATGGTTTTCATGTCACCAAGGATGTTGACTAATTTTTAGTGTATAATAATGATACTATAACCTAAACGGAAGCAGTAAGTGGCACATATATTTCCTGGTGAAAATAATCCATCAATTCTAAAATGGATTTCATCTACAAAAATCATGTCTATATTTTGGTAGATCCTACAATGGATGTAAAACCCATTGGTTTCCTGTGGGTATTCCATAAAAACTAGACATTGATGGAAAATTCAGTACCTATAAGTTATGAATAGTTGTAAATGGATTGAAATAGAATCATGAAATTAACAGAGATAAAACCATTTCACTAGTTGTTATGTTGAGATCCATCAAAATTATACTTGACATTGAGGCTTACTGTGACTACGAGATTTGAGAAATTGATGTCAAAACTGCCTTACTTAAAGAGAAAAATCAGGAACATGTTAATATAAAACAACCTGACGAGTTTGTGACTCTAAAGAATGAAAATATATACAAATTGAAAAATTATCCATTTGTGGATTAAATCAAGTATCTAGGATATGGAACCTTCATTTTGACTAATCTATAATAGAATGTGGTTTTATAAAGAATGAGTGTAATCCTTATGTCTAAAAACAATTTAGTGGGATTTCATTCATTTTATTAACAGTATATGTTGATGGAATATTACTTATAAGAAACCAAATACCAGTCTAATAGTTTTTTAAGATGTGGTTGAATAAATACTTCTCTATGAAGGACTTGGGTGAGACAACATATATATTCCGAATCAAGATCTATCATGATAGATCCATGAATTTTCTCAGCCTAATTCAAAGTACATACTTTGATAAGACACTTAAGAGATTTGGTATGGAAAAATCCATGAGGGGATTGTTTCTAATGTCACATGGCATTCATCCTTCCAGGAAAATGTTTCCACAGATACATGGGGAAATAAATAGAATGGAAAGGATTTCATATGTATCAGTGATTGGTTCATTCATTTATATTATGATATGTACTAGGATAGAAGCTTCCAATGCATCAAGTGCAGTTAGAAGATATCAAGATGATCCAGTTGACCACTATTAGAAGGCAGTCAAGAGTATCTTTAATGATTTGAGGTGTACTGAGGATATGTTCCTAGTTTTTGGAGGATATGGGGAACCAGTCCTCAAAAGATATGAAGATTATAGTTTTCAAACATATCAAGATGACATGATGTCACAAACAAGATACATGTTAACTTTTAATGGAGGCATTGAGAGCGGGAAGAGATCAAAAAAGGCTATGGTCATAGATTTTACAGTAGAGTCTAAGTATATTGTGACTTCTGATGTAGCTAAATAATAATTATGGATGAAAAAAAATCATCCAAGATCTTGAACTGGTATATAATAGTAAATATCATATTACACTTTATTGTGATAATATTGTAGTGGTGTCTCTCGTAAAAGAGTCATGTACACATCAACGGACGAATCATGTACTTTGGAAGTATCATCTCTTGATGGAATTTTTTATGATAGGTGAGGTTTTAGTGAGCAGTATTTCCAAAGAAGAAAATATATCATACCTCTTGACTAAAATCATGACTCTCCAAAAATATGATTATTATGTGAGTTCAATTGGACTGAATGTTGTAGGTAGTTGGATCTAGTCCTCAAGGGAGTTTCTTGGAGTTGGTGTCCTAGGATTAGCAATTTTTACATTAATTAAAAGTATGTTCGATATATTGAATATTAATAAAACATATTATTACATATTGTCTATTGTTCTGTAAGTCTCTAATTTTATAATGTCCTAGAGTATATGTCACATTGATAAGGTCATAGCAGTTCTCTGTTATATTTAGTACCTTGAAGTGTTATGATGATATTCTTAAAGAATGTTCTTCTCTAGGATAACATACTATGATTCGACACATATTTCATAGACTGTTAAGTGAGAGCACTCATAAGAGGATGTGTCTTATTATCATGAAGTTCTAATTTGGTAATCACCAATATGGGAGATTATGAGAAAGAATCACTGGTAGGAAATCCACATGTTTTGGTGTCATCAGATATTCCTATATACGAGCATGTGTAATATTACTTGGACATTAAATTTATCATTAATTAATTTTATAACTCATGAACGTATATTTTATGATGAAAACCATGATGACATATATTCATGGTAAGTTAGGTTACATTGTTCTTGTCAGGACTCACATGTCATTAATGAATAAGTTAAAGAAGGATTTATCCCTTCTATATTTAGGGAAGCTGATATCTCATCCATTTGATTGAAATAGAACCATTGAATTATATTCCATGTACATGGTGTAACGATGTGTTTATTTTAGATATTTAAAGAATGATGTACCATGAAAATAGGTTGGTGACATAAATGTGAAATCTTCTTGATGAGAGATTACGATAAAGGGATTATATTATATAGTGAGTGTTCATTTTTGGTTTTCATCATTTCAAAATTAATTTATTTCTCTTCGGTGGCTTGAATGATTTCTAGATAGAAATTTTGTACTTTAATAAAGCTCTCTTGATTCTAATTAGAAAGAATCCAAGAGGGTCAAACACTAAGTGTTTCTGATGATCTTGATTAAATACAATTTTAATTTAATTAATTGAATAAAAATTATTCTCATTACTGAGGTATAATTTTATTCATGTTTTATTGATCAAAAATATATATTGATTAATGAAATATTTAAATTAAATATTTATTAAGGTGTTTAATAAATAAAATAAGAGTTTGAATAGACCAAGAGCATGTCTGATAAATAATATTAAGTAAAAATATGGTTAGATAATATTTTTTGATGCTCAAGTTGGAGCGCACCATAGAATAATAATAAGAATATTATTATTATATGGAATGTGGTTTATTAATGGTTATAGTATTTTTTAAGGGATAGAATGCAATAAGAAAATCCTAACCAAAAATCTTCCTCAATAAATAGGCTGTTATGGCGTTTGTGAAGGTAATTGAAAATATTTAATTGTTTCAAATAGTGAATTTTCATTTATCTCCTCTATCTCTCTCCCTCTAAAGAAAAATAAATGTTTGAGAGATTTATTCAAGATTAAAGAATGAGTGATCAAGAATGAACAATGCAAGACATTTTATTCCCCACAGTAGCATATATAGATCATTTAACATTTATCGAATATCAATGTAGCATGATTGGATTTTCGCTAGAGGAATTCTATTCTTGGATCCTCATAGCACAATGAATGAAATTTGAAAGGGTATTTTCATATGATTAACAACATCAATGAAGAAATATTCCTAAGATAAGGTAATCATTTTTTATGACATTAAATAAATTAATTAAAAATTTGATGTTGAAGTTCCTCACTCTTGGTTTTGATAATATAAACATTAAGATAAATGTTAATATACTTCCCACCACCACATGATTCCACTACTCCCGGAACCATCATAAGTTGCCACTTTTCTAGATCCTTTGGCAGTATGGATTGATCCAAGAGGAGATGTGGGAGCAGAAGACTAATGTTCGAGCTCAGTGGATGTTGAGTAGTATGTACACACAATTACAAGATGTATTATCACTAGTCTCATGGACATATCTTGATTAATTTTGATATATTGACATTCAATTCAACACGGAGTTGATGCAAGTACAGTCGGGGGTTGTAGTAGCTTGGTTAACACACAACAACTCGTTATGAAATTTTAGATTTTATGATTTATTTTTTATTTATTATTATCACCAAATACACTATTAAAACATGCTCACACTTGTTAAGGATGAATTAGTGGTGTCCTATTAAATTTTATTACTCACACCTTGCATAAAAATATCGATCCACATTCAGACATTATTGTATAGGGATTTGGATAAGGAAAAGGGACCTGTGGCTGATGAATGAGAAAATGAGAATGGAGACCGTAGTATATCAAGATCGAATCTAGAGGAACCTAATGTTTTATTTATTTATTTATCTTCCTATTATTACTCTAGTTTGGATTTCCACTTTAGAAGCCCATTTATTATTGTATGACACGTGTCTCATCTTTAAGATTCCACATAATTACTCTAGTTTCTATTATATTGTTTATTATGTATTATTTGTATTTTGAAATGATATAATGGGTATAGTATCCCCACTGATGGACTTAGACCCACACTGCTACTCAGAAACCACTTGTGTGTGGGGAGGAATATATGACGTCTTGTAGCATTCCGGTTCGAACCCGACATTTCATGTGAAGGCATTACAAAAACCATTAATAAAATACTCCATACTACAAAAAATATCATTCTTAGTAGTGGTTTTTTCTTCTAATGGATGTATTTTAAACCATTTCCTAATTATATAGCAGTGGTGACTAAAATATCCTTGCATTGCATGTTTTCTAGTCATTTCAAAGTAGTTTGATTCATTTTGCACTTGTTTTTTATGTGATTTTTTTTTGTGATTTTAGCAATGATTTTCATTTCATTTAACAGTGATTTTTAAAAATAACTTGAAAATAAAATACATAAGATAAACCTAAAAAACCATTAAATATGTCAGTGGATGTTAGTTTTATTGGTAATTAATATGAACCACTGTTAATTATGATTCAAATTCATTTTTTAACAATTGTTCTTAAAAATAACCTCTCAATATTTTTTAAAAAATATACTTTTTAAAAATACTTAATAAAAAAATATAAATATTAAAACTATGAAATTTAAAAAACTAAAACATAAATTCATAATAAACTCGTCATACATATATCATACAAGATACATCCATAGTTATATACATATACATTCAAAGTCATCATAACCTCAGTCAACTCGTACCTCAATTATCAATATATACATATAAAATATATCCAATAATAACCCATAACCAATATATTCCGACCCCATGACCTATGTTTCATCCTTATACCTCTACATCATCACATCAATAGAAACATACCACATAATCTCATCAATTGTAATAAAAAAGACAGAAATTAAAACTAAACATAATAAATCATAATTACAATAGAATCATTGATAAAATATAAACATATCAAAGAAACTAATAACCATCACCACTACCTTAGGAATAATGTATTGAATCGAATGGTCAACCTCTTTCATTCGGTTAACATCTATCACCTATAATAAAAACCAAGACATTTGAGAAAATAAATGAAAAAGTGAAAGGAAATGGAATATATATATAATTTTGCACATAAAATTTGTTATTTTTTATCAAATAGAAGACATTTTAACATAAAACAAATAATATACAATGAAAAAAACTTTTAAAACATAAATTTTACTATTTAAAATATGATTCAACACTTGAAACTAAAAAGGGATATGTATATAAAATTCTCGTTGATTTTTAAATCGATGTGCAATGTGCATAAATTTTACTTAATATTTTTTTAAGGAATTTGATATAAAAGCATATAATATATTTAAAAACTAAATCAATAGTGGTTGTTCCATGGTATTATGTCAATATGAGGGTTTTTTATATTTTTTTTACCATTACACACATGTTTTACCATTTTAAAACACAAAAAATGTGTTTATGGGAATCCTAGGGAAACCGTAAATATGAATGATGTGTTGTTAATTCTTAAATTTCAGAAACCATTCTATAGTCATTATCCACTAATTTCATTGCAATCCGATGATGTTTTCTAAGTCTTAACCCCTCGATGCATGCTTTTAAAGGCTTCAATACCTTTAAAAAATGTTTACTGAGCTATTATGACTACACGACATGTCAAATTGATGTGTTTTCTACACTTAAAAATCAAAAATAACACAATGGTGTTCTTCCCTTGATTTCACATCAATTTGAGGTTGTTTTCTATGGTTTTAATGGTTACCTACATGTTTATGTGTTTTAAAACACTAAAAACTTCTTTGCATGCATCCTAGAAATAACCTATCTTGAAATGACATTACTTCGATTCCAAAATTTCATAAATAAATATATGGTCATTTTTCTCTGATTTTATGGTAATCTGAGGATGTTTACCTAGTTTTGACCCCCCCAATAAACGTTTTAAAGGCTTTGATACATTTAAAAACTATTTATCGATCCATTTTACCACAAAACACACCATATTGACATGTTTTCTACACTTACATGTCCAAAATAACTTAACAATGGTTTAACCATGATTTTACATCAATCTGTAGTCCTTTCCTATGGTTTTGACTATTACACGCGTATTTTAGTTTTTTCAAACACAAAAAACATGTTATAGGAATCATATTCAAACCATAAGTAAAAATTATCTGTCATCAATTATTAAATTTAAAATATATATATTTGATAATTTTACTATGATTTCATAGAAATTATATGATGTTTTCTTGGTTTTGACCCCCTAATGCATGTTTTTAATGGCTTTAGTACATTTAGAAACTATTTATCGATCCATTTTGATCACACTACACGTTATATTGATGTTTTTTTATGTGTAAACAAAACAAATAACTAAAATATAGATGTACCTTGATTTCATGTCAATTTGAGGTATTTTTCTATGGTTTTGACTATTACATGCATGTTTTAGTGTTTTAAAACACTAAAAACATCTTTATAGGTATCCTAGGAAAACTTCAACTTGAAATGATGTGTCGTTAGTTCATACATTTCATAAATCAATAAATAGTTGTTTTACTTTGGTTTCATGGTAATTCGAAGATTTTTTCCAAGTTTTGACACTCCATCCCATGTTTTAAAGGGCTCAATACCTTTAAAAAAACTATTTATTAAGCCATTCTGACCACACCACTTGCCGGATTGACATGTTTTCAATGTGTATACATGAAAAATAACTCAACAATGGTTTTCCCCTGATTTCATGTCAATATGGAATAATTTGCTATGGTTTTTACCATTACACACACATTTATGGGTTTTAAAACACTAAAAATACATTTAAAGACATGCCAGGAAAACCGTAACTTAAAATGATGTTATGTCAGTTCCTACATTTCAAAAATAAATCTATGGTAATTTTTCTATGACTTCAGGGAAATATGACAACATTTTCCAGGTGTTGACCCCCCGAAACATGTTTCTAAAGGCATCAGTACCTTTAAAAACTATTTACCAAGACATTCTGACCACACTTCACATCATATTGACATTACGCATACACTTCAGAAATAAAAAAAATGGTGGTTTCCCATGATTTGACATAAATCTGATGTTTTTTTCTATGTCTTTGACTGTTCCATGTTTTAATGTTTTAAAATACTATAAATGAATTTATGGGAATCCAAATAAAACCGTAACTCAAAATGGCATCTCATCTATTATTATATTTAGAAAATCCACCTATAGTTATTGAATTATGATTTCATGGAAATCGAATGATTTTTTCCTGGTTTTGAACCCCCACCACATGTTTTTAAAGGCTTTGTTACCTTTAAAAACTGTTTACTGAGCCATTCCTAGTACATCTCACATCATATTGATGTGTTGTTAGTGAGTACATGTCAAAAAAATTAAATCGGTATATTTACCCTGATTTCACATTAATATGAGGTTATTTTCTCTTTTTTTGAATGTTACACACACATTTTAGTGTTTTAAAGCACAAAAAACACATGTACAGGAATCCTGGGAAAATAATAACTCATAATGATGTTCTGTTGGTTCCAAAATTTCAAAAATAAATCTATGGTTGTTTTAATTTTATTTTATAGAAATATACTGATGTTTTCCTAGTTTTTGCCCCATATACATGTTTTTTAAGGCTTCAATATCTTTAAAAATCGTTTACCGAGTCATTCTGACCACACCACATGTTAGATTGATGTGTTCTCTTTGCATAAATGAAAAAAATAACTAAATTATTAATTTATCATGATTTGACATCAATATGAGTTATTTTTCTAGGGGTTTCACCATTATATTCCTGTTTTACTAGTTTAAAACACTAAAAATGTGTTTACAGGCATCCTAGGGAAACCATAAATCATAATGGAATGTTATCAGTTCCCACATTTCAAAAATTAATCTATAGTCATTTTTATATAATTACATGGGAATCTGACAATGTTTTCCTAGTTTTGACCCTCTCAAACACATTTTTAAAGTCTTTGGGATCTTTAGAAACAGTTTACCATCCATTCCGACTACACTGCATATCAAATTGATGTGTAATCTATGAATACACATCATAAATAACTAAACAATTTGGTTTTAATGACATCATGTCATTCTAAGGTCTTTTTCTATTGTTTTTATTATTAGATGCATGTTTATATAGTTTAAAACACTAAAAACACACTTATGAACATCCAAAAAATTTGTAACACATATTGATATATCATAAGCTACTACATTTCAAAAATCAATAATTTTTTTTCCAATCTTGTTTTTTGGAAATACGAGGAAAATTTCCTAGTTGTGACACCTCGACATACATTTTTAAAGGCTTTGATGCCTTTAAAATTTATTTACTAAGTCATTCCAACCACACCACACGTCGGAATGATATTTTGTCTATGATTACATGTAAAAAATAATTCAATGGTGGTTTTCTTATGATTTCAAGTCAATATAAAGTTTTTTTTCTTTGGTTTGGAATATTATACACATGTTTTAGTAGTTTAAAACACTAAAAATGCTTTTACACGAATCACTGGAAAACTATAACATGGAATAACATGTTGTTGGTTCCTATATTTCAAAAAATATTCGTGATTATTTTCCTCTAAATTCATGGAAATCCAACATCATTTTTCTAATTTTGACCCCCCATCATGCATTTTTAAAGGATTTAGTGCCTTTAAAAACTATTTACTAAGGCAGTTTCACTGCACCACAAATCTAATTGATATATTTTATACTAGTACATGTCAAAAAAAGATCAATGGTGGTTTTCTCATGATTTCATGTCAATATCATATCATTTTCTATGGTTTGAATCATTACACACATGTTTTGGTGTTTTAAAACAGTAAAAATACATTTACATGCATCTCAGGTAAACTATAACTCGAAATGATGTGTCATTTATTCCTACATTTCAAAAATCAACCCACATTCATTTTCCTCTGGTTTTATGTTGATATGGAATATAATTCTTATTTCTGACCTCCCCCCTACACATGCATGTTTTTAAAGGCTTTGGTACCGTTACAAACTATTTACTGTGTCAAAACTGAGAAAATGAGCTTGAATTATTTTCAAACTTAAGGATAACAATATATAATTTATTTTTTACGTGTAGGAATCAAACACACATCAATCCGGCACAATATGTTATTGGTATGACTCAAAGTGCATGTTTTCAATATAAAAGTGTCATTTTAGTTTTATTTCTGGAAGTTGTATGTTTTCTTTGAAAATGTATGAATGATCTATGAAATTTAGAATTTACCTTGATAGGATAAGCTATATGGCTAGAAATTTCCTTGGGTATCGTTCTAGTAATCCATTGAAATATAAAAACTAAATCATTTTCCATTTTCTCTCACCATTGATCATATGTTTTCCTATAAGAGTCTTGTTCTCGCACTATTCCTTTCAACCATGCAATTTATCTTTGTGATTCCCTATCAATAGCGCTACTCAAACCCCCACTAGGTGTTGTAGTAACTGATGATGACTCCCTACCAAAGACAACTGATGGAGTAGGTCCAGAACCCATCTCCTGTACATGTTTGGGATTCTCCTTCACTAAAACAATTGGAACTTCAGCGTTCTAGGAAAATGATGATCATTTTGAAGGGTTCACATCCTATATTTCTTGAATTTGAACATGTTAATACAAAAATATTAACAATTATTTTTTAAAATATTTGAACTTCATAATATTATCTAATTAATAAACTTTTTATTACTATGTATTGTTATTTCATTACTATAAAAACATAATATTGAAAAATAAATTATAACAAAAAATAAGCCATAAATCCAATTAATTGGGGTTGGCTAGATGTATCAAACGGTGCTAAATTTTCATCATTATGTACATGTATCCAACCCCATTTAATTGGGTTTAAGGATTATTTTGTTATAATATATTTCTCATCATTATTTTTTTATATTAATGACATAACATGGAATGATAATGAAAAATACTTACTCTAACATCTTTGGTTGGGTCATTTACAAAACTGACATCAAATTCCCTATGCAATTTAAACCATATCTATGTGTGGCCAACAGAGTAACCTAATTCATTATCCTTTATAAAATAATAAGTTATAAAAAAAATTAAATATAATAAAATGATATAAATAATAATGAATAAAATAAAAACCAAAAATATTGTTTTTCTAAAAATACTCTAAGACACACTGAAATGAAGAAAGAATTATTTTTCATGATTCATAGTATTTTATTCAATAATTCCTACAAAAAATAGCAACATGAATTAAAAATAAAATTTTATTTTGTTTATGTTATTATAATACTCTAAAATATGCAATTACCTCATGAGATGCATCTCTGTAAATATCAACAAACAAATTCCATTTCACATGATAAATTCATTCAAAGACATTCTCATATATCTATCATGAGATCAAAGATATTTCATTAAACTAATGTCATAATATTCATTTAAAATCTCACCATTTCTAAACTAATTTTTTCTTAGTGCATGGGCGTGAAATAGAGCATGGGACATCAAAATGAAAAAACATCTAGAAATAAAAAACATAACATTGTATACATATGTTACAAAATTTTATTCATTTCATGTAAATTATTTATCAAGGGATATTAAATTAAATTATCTTTAATTATGTTTCAAAAACCTCATTTTTCCATGTTATAGGAATATGCCTCAAATATTTATAATTAATGAGAATTCTTATTGTATCACAAATAAGCTGCCTAATAATCTGCCAATAGATTCTTGAAACAACATAAGTAGGCACCCCAAACTCATAAAATGGAATGATAATATTGAAATCTATCAGGTCTCATACATCATTCATGTTCATATTTATATATCTTATATAGTTATTTTTAACGATTTTAAAAATGAATTAAATAATAAATATAATATATAGTTTTTTACAATGACATACCTACCAGTATTAGTAACTCACCGATATCCACTAGAAGAGGGGATGACCAACTTCTCCATAGATGGAGGTGAATTGGATGGTGGGATACAAAAACATCGGGGGAATGGATGGCTCTCTGGTAGTCTCAAATACAACCGAATCACTCAGATCCACTGAAGCTTACGGTAGTTGTGGTGTGCTCTGAGATGATAACCAGCTTGTATTTTGACATTTATTTTTTCTTATCATTCTTGAAATTCAATTGGTTTAGATATATTTAATGTATAGAAAATTAAAAACTAATGAATTTTTACAAAAAGAAAAAAGAAAAACTAGAACAATATATATATGTATGAACCACTTATCAATGAGAAATTGTTATATATTTTCATTACCAATTTATACATTCAATTTTATTCATCTTCATTATATTCATTATTATAAACCTCTATTGTGACGAGTGCTTCATTTTCACCATCTATTGCAAGTTCTATTGTTTCCATATATTCAGTAAGAAATTATTTTATGTTTGGTGGTTGATTAGGTTCACTGTCACAAAGTACCAATTGATCTTCAACACTCATATCATATAATTCTATCTACATTAAGTGTAAAAAAACTCTAACCTTCATGTATTTCATCATCCACATAATAAAATATCTTCACTTAGGAAGCCATGATAAACAGATCATTCTCTACATGCTCATTGGTATGGATAAATAGAGAGAAGTTGATAGAATTAAAATGTAATGAATCATTCATTATAACCATATCAATATTAACCCACTTTCATTTGAGTAAGAAACCAAAAACTAACCATGTTAGTTTAATTCAATTATATCATCCTAATTTCCATAATATCCCACCTCTTTAAGTGTAAATACACCACTATTTTGAGTTTTTATGTCTTCTTCTTGATAAATTGAATGAAACCTAAATCCATGAATATTGTAGGAATCAAATATCTTAGACATTCTTAGAGGACCACAAGCCAAATATAAACATAAAATAAATTGATATTTCATCTTGATATTCAACATTCATTATATAGAAAAATATATATATAGTTTTAGTTTTAACATAAATAAAATAACAACAAGTCAATAATTAAATTATTAGTATATACATACCTGATGGGTGATCCATTTGACAATCTCCTTATTAACATATTTTTTTAATTCCATCTTATTTCAAGATCTACCCCTTAATCACTTATTTATTTGACCTCACAATTATTCAATAAATGGATCTGTAATAAGACTACTGAGCAGTATATATCTATGTGCTTATAGAAACTCCAATTCATTCAGTGTAAAATTTGACCCCTTTCCAACTGGTTATCCAATAATTAGAAATATTGATAACTAGTTTTCAAAATTATAATTAGTGGAGATATCATAAAAACATTAAACATGATTGAATTTAGTTTCAATACAATCTAAAGACCATGAATACAATGTCAATCACTCTTTGGATATGTAACCTTTAGCAATAGAGCTTTTTGGTTGATATTTAATCATCATATATGATTTCAAATGACTTATGTACCTAATGAAAAAAATAAGAAACATATAAAAAAAATTATGCAATAATTTAATAAAATTAAATTCACTAATGAAAATAAAAATAATATCATTATACCTCTCAATAGGATACAACAATTGATAATGTCATGGTTAGCCAAGTTTAGCTTCTTCAACCAAATGAACAATCAAATGAATCAACACAATGAATAATTAATGGGGAAATAACATCTACAAATAAAAAAGAGTGAAATAAATTATTTCATGAAGTTTATCAAGTTCAATTGGATTAAATTTTTCCTACAAAGCTCTTTTAAAAAGTTAGAGTAGTTTATTTTTCAGTTGACATATTACAAAATTTCAATGAAAACAATTGTTACATCAAAATACATGAGTTGTGACTTTTCAATCCATGTAACTTTAAAATTTTTTAGTCAATGCACCTTGATATATTATTTGAATATCCGTCTTCCACTTTTAAATTCTTTAATGTTTGAAGTAATACGTCTTTCTTTTGATTTTTCATTGTAAAAATAGTCGAAGGAAACTTTCCATTCTCATTTTCCCAAAAATAATTATATTCATTAACTCCAAATTCTTATGAGAATTAAGGCGATCCTTTGATTTACCCTTCTCATTAAGCAATGTAAAAATTAAATTTCTACAGAATATTTTCTAAATATTCATTTTGTCAAGATTATAACATATCAAATTAAACTCCTAATGAGGAATTTTGAAAAATATACCCTTTGTTTTTCAATTCCAGATGCTTCAAATATTGTACCTTGTACCCTTTCCCCCTTCATTAAAATGACTATATTTTCCAAATTATTCAATGACACTCATTAATTGTCCCATGATTTATGAACCTAATAACACTTTTAGTGGATTTCTCAGTTTAATATCATTATTGAATTGTGTCTTGTTAATCCTAGATTTATGAGAAGAAATAAAAAAATCAATGATGATGCATAAAACATCATTTTCATATATAAGGTAATTGTTGATGAACAAAATTACATACTAAACAACAATTACTAGTATGAGTGTTCAAATCAGATAAATTTCCTAATCCAGAAATGTTAGTAATTGTCTATATTAAATTAGCAAGTATTTTTAATAGTTTTCTCATTAAAGCATCATATGTTTCCATTCCATCATATCATAATTCTTGCAATTATTTTATTAGAGGTTGAAGGTATACATCAATTCCATATCTAGGCATTTTATTTCTATAAATAATCATTGAAATAAAAAAATAATATTTATTCATACACATCTATGGAGGCAGATTATAATTGATCAAAATAACTGGCCAAATACTATAATTAGTACCTAAAGTACAAAAGGGTTTAAAATCATAATAATCCAATCCCAAATGTGAATTTCTATTATTTGAAGAAAAATATATATATAATGAATCAAACATTTTCTATGATGTTGAATCTTTTGGAAGTCTCATCAATCCATCATTAATATCTTGATCATGTCACTTCATTTTATATGTAGTCTTAGATGCCATGAATAATCTTTTCAAGCATTATATCAGAGGAAAGTAATGAAATAAAGTTGAAGGAGTTTTCTTATTTTTTTCTTCTTGGGAATGCATTGATTTATACTCTCATTGTTTTTCATTGACTTTCATCTACATTTATGACATCTTATGAATTCTCCTTTGTCAGAATCTTCTCCCTAGTAAATCATTTAATCATTAAGAAAGTTATGTATCTTTGTATAATATAGTCCAAGAATATTTATGACTTTATTAATCTCATATAATGATTCAAGGATCATATCTTCACTAAATGAATCATGATAAAACTCTAAAATCATGTATATTTCTTTGTCAATAATTTCACAGAGACAATTTATATGATACAACTTAAGTAGAAAATAAAACATTGAATACTTATCACACCCTTCATACAGTTCTTGTTGCACGTCTTCAACTAATTCATAAAGTTCATTTTTTTGGTTGTTGAACATATTAGAAGGATTAAAATTGTCAGGGTAAATTGAAGGTTTTTTTGATCTATTGAATTATTAGACATTATATCCCGCAAAGAAAAATGATTCATTTATCAAATTTCATACTGAATTCCCCTCTAGAGGGTTACTTTGTGTTTCATTGATAGGATTTTTTTTTGAATTTCTATAACAATATATTTACCATACCAAATCCTACATACATATTGAGAAGAAAATTGTTTTTATATGAAATGACCATAAACATCATTTCTATTTATCCATCACTTGAATTTTCAATCAGGACATACACATTTTATTCTACCATCCAATGATCACTTTTTAATTACATAATAGTTTTTTGCAAACTCTTGTTATAACGAGGTGTGTTTTGAGGTAATGTAATCAAACTTTTATCCACAGGTATTGGATATTCAATCTTCTCCCTATATATTGAGATATAAATATATAAATGGTTAATCGAACAAGTATAATTAAAATTAAACATCAATTATCTTCTTTAATATTGATCACCTAATTTATCCTACAATTCTATAAATATAGTATATAAAATCATGGTGAACATATATGTACACTCAGAATGTTCTCACTTAGAAAGTCATATGCCAGTGTGGAAGAAGCATACTAAAAATTTAGTGAATAATAAATAAAACCAAATGGTTTCCTATCCTCTAATCTACTATTATCCAAAACCCACAAAGGCTTACTCAGCAAGAATTCATGAGGGATAAATGATTCATGCAGTTATAGACTATTTATAACCCCACAGACAAACATGCATTCATCATATAAATGATTCATGATCCCCATTTATAATAGTCATTAATGATAGTTATGTGTATAGAATTACTAAGTGATAAAATTTATCATTTGATTGTACAATATGATATACTACATAATGATATATCAGACAAATCATAAAATATTTAAAAATTTGACGTTACGATTGGGGATTGCACTCTCCAAGAAATGGCGGAGAGAATACACCATTGGGGATCGACATCAAGGAGCAGGGGGGTCATTGTGGGGTCATCATCCGGTAGAAAGTGGGGTTGGGGTCACGAGGATCATATGTGAGAGTGGAAAAAGTGGTGGTCACCATTGAGGATGAGGGGTGAGTCGTCAGTGGGAAGTGGGGGAAGGGGGGGGGAGGTATGTTGTCAGAGAGAAGGGAGGTCAGTGTCGAGGAGATGTGGGGTTGAGGGTGAGGGATGGTCACCTACATTGGGGGGAGGTGCGACCAAGGGGAAGGGGTGCTCACCGGTGTCAGGGATAGGTTGGGTAGAGGGGGGGGGTAATCATTGGAAATGGGGAGAGGCATGATCGAGAGTGAGGGGAAGTCGCTGGAATTGGGGAAAGGTGGGATCAAGGGAGAGGGGCGGTCACCGATGTTGGCGGAGGGGCATGGTCGAGGGGGAGGGGTGGTCATCAACGTTTGGGAGAGGTGGGGCTGAGGGATCGGTGGGGGGTTGGGGGAGGGAGGGAGTCACTAACACTGGGGAGAGTCGTGATTGAGGTGGGGGGTCACCAGTGTTGGAAAGAGGTGAGGCCGAGAGGGAGGGGTGATTGTCGACGTCGAGGAGAGGCACCGCCAAGGGGGAGGGGCTGTTTCCAGCATCGGGGAGAGGCATGACCAATGGAGCGAGGGGATTATGGCATCAGGTGGAGGGGGTGGGGTCAGTTATTTTTTAAAAATATTAGCAGTGGTTTCATTGAAACTGCCCCTATATTAAAAATATATTTAATAATGTTTTTTTAGTAGTGATTATTAGAACTGCCACTAATAAACTTTCACTAAGACCGGTCTTTTTTGTAGTGCTGGATAACATTGTTTTACTAAATCTTATCCTAAAAATGAAATATAATATTTTATTATCAATTCTAAATATATAAAAGTCACCATGAAATTCCATCTTTCTGTCCTCTAAAAAAATTGGATTTCTCTCACTAGAATTTATTTCTCACTCTATGAATTTTCTCACCCATGGTATTTTTATTAGTTTAAGGAATTTATCTCACTACATGAATTATCACCCAAAAGAATTTATTTTTTACATTAATGAATTTTATTCACACCTAGATGTGATATAGTATGTACAAGAACAACATCATATTATATCTTCACATGACATCAATTAATTTTGAAATCAATTCACTGAATCATTGTACAAATGTAACATCCCGAACCCAGATGTCACACAACTGTGCCCCAAGCTCGGTTGGCTACATGGCCTCAAGTACATCATCCCAAATGCCAGAGGCTTATGACTATAAGTTAGGGAATAGGTGAGTCATTTGGGAGAGTATACCCCCATTACCATAATTTATCACAATGGAAGTCAATCACATTAAATAGTGGAAGCAGATACAATAAGAATACAACAGATAAAATAGACAAGAAAGAGAAGAATATATAACAAGCCAGAAGTGTCTCATATACCATGATGCAGATGATACATGTATCTAGAAAATATCCAAAATAGGTACATAGAAATATAATAAAATACAAGTATCTAAAATCCAAAAAGACCGAAAAGTTCCCCCGTAGCATCGCAAGCCTCATTTTAGTCCTATGTTCCCATGCTCTAAAATAGTGATCATCAAATAGTTTTAGAGAGCATTCCCCTACTATCACCTGTAACTATATAATCTATTTGGTTCCCCAAGGAGGCCCAAATAGGATGTGAGATAAACATCCCCACAGGTTTCCACCTAAATATCTATATAGTTCTAAAAATTACTATGAAATTTTCCAAACATGTTAAAGTAAGTAGTAATGTAATTGTGAAAGCACAAGGCATATAACTAATTCAAACAAGTAATACTAAACAGCCTCTTGTGGATCCCTACCACAAGTTTCAGCTCCTAACAAGGAATCTACAAGAAATAAAAACAAACAACACAACCTTTCCACATAACTATCCATATCATTTCCACATGTCCTTGCCATATAAAGAAAATTATATAAAAAACCCATGATGTTGTCGTAAAACCACAATCATATATCCCACAGTCTGGCCGTATAATGAAGTGTAGATCATGAAGGGCCAGATCTATGGTGCTGAAGACCAATGAATCCTCTTCGAGTCTCAGGAGAATCTCGATGGAAACTTGGCATCGACATTGGTTGGATTCCTAGAATCATGTGTACCAACATGTCCTACGTGAGTCCATGATAGCTGGATTCAAGGGGTAGCAAAGCCTAAGGCATCTCATGGAATAAATACCAAAGGTGTATAATCAGCCAAGGTGTCCACTACCACATTCTAGATCAATGGAGAACCATTCCTAGAATCTATGTAAATCATCAATCATTCCATGCCTTTAACAATTTCAAACCATATGAGTCTACCCACTCATATAAACAATTACATTCAAAACAATTCAATGAGTATACACACTCATTAAACCATTACATATTATGAGTATTCCCACTCATGTACTCCACTTTCATTAAATCATGTCACATGGATATACCCAAACACTTATCACCAATTTCCATTTAACACATCACATGGGTCTACCCACCCATTAATCACTATTACGAAAAAAATTATTTAAGCAATCTAAAAATATCCTACGAGTATACACACTCATTTGAAAAGTTCCATTTAAGTATTTAATCATGTTAGGCATGGAATATTATAATAACACAAGGTAAGGAGGCAAGATATCTCCTATATATGTAATTCAGTCTCATTTAAGTAAAACCGAGCTTCCTTAAACTAGGAAAACTTGAGGTCACACCCCATGGGTAGTTCATTAATGGTAAAAACCAATGTAAAGGAATGGTGCACCCCATGGGTGTCCTTGGTTTGGGTCAGAAACCACAAACATATCTCAAAGAACCTAAGGGAGTCCCAAACAGGTCCAACCTCATCTATTTTAGATTAACACTTTAAAATCAGGCCCACGCTAAAAAGTCCAGCAGGCAGAAAAAAGGTCAATAGATCTATAAAGAATCAAAAGCCGAAAGAAAAGTATAGACCACCTAAATTATCTCATTGCTGGAGTTATAATCTAGTATCAAGTCCTAATTCATCCTGGTTGGGAATAAATCTAAAGAACATATGAAGAATACGAAATTAGGGCATAAAAGCCTAAATCCAAACAATGCAACTGTTGTTATGAAGAATCAAGAATGGCTAAAAAGAAATCAATATCTTACTGTCATGGTTACAATAAAAATGACAGGGAATGAAATGGAATTCAAATGGGCGCTAGATCTATAATCTAGATAATAATGTTTTTAGGCTTCAAAAGAGAGAAAAAAGGCTTCTGTCCAAAAAATAGAGGTCCCTACCTCTATTTTTAAAAAACATAGTCGTGCAATTACATGCCAAGTAATTTCCTTACATGGTGTGTAATGCTCAGTTTTCCTTTAATGGGGTAAAACCCTTACACATCATGAAAGGTCCTAGTCAAACCATTACATGTTATGTAATCGGATTACACAGTGTGTAATCCAATTACACATCATGTACTGGGCCTGCAACTGTTACACAACCTTCTTGCCAATTATTGCCCAAAAACAACCCATCCAGCCCATGGCCCAGCTTAGGGTCTACGCCAAAAATGAATGTAAAAGATTCATACCTCAAGAAAAACCTAGGATCTTACAATCTTACCCCCTTAAAGTAAATCATCCCCGAATTTCCCTCTCAAGGGTAGTCAAGGTCCATTTGAAATAACTCATGTCACTAAGCAAGTATGTCGGCCTCCCTCTCTTAAGTATCATCTTGTGAACGGTCTTGCTTCCATAGAACCAGTACTAGAGGAACTGACTGACCTTGTATAAGCATCAAGATCCTATCAATAATACGAATTAGATACTCCTTAAAGGATGCATAAAATTGTAGCTCAACCTCCTCGGGTTGAAAAGCGTGAGATGAGTCTGAATAATAATGGCGTAGTTGTGATATGTGGAAGATTTCATGCATGGATCAATACCTCTGAGGTAACTAAAAATAAATATATACTGATCTGACTCTCTCAAGAATCTCGAATGGACCAACATATAGTGGTGAAATCTTACCCCGTATCATGATCTTTCTATGTCACAACCATAGTGAATCACATAAAAAGACCTGATCCTTGGCCTCAAAATCTAGAGGTCATATACGGTGATCGACATAAGATTTCTAACAAGATTGTGCAGTAGCCATCTGCTTCTGAATCAACTGGATCTACTCATAATTCTCTTGCATGAGACAAGGTCCCAGTAAAGCAACCTCCCCTACCTCTAGCCATCACAAGAGTGATTTGCATAGCCTACCGTACAAAGCCTCATAAGGATACATCTGTATCGTTGATTGATAATTTTTATTATAGGAGAACTCATCTAGATGAATGTGTCTCTCCAAATATCCTTCAAAATCTTGGACACATTCTCTCATCATGTTCTCTAGCACTTGTATCATACAATCTAATTGGCCATTAGTCTGAGGGTGGTGGACTGTGCTCAAAAGAACCTATGTACCCAGTTCCCTCTAAAAACATTATAAGAAACGAGATGTAAAATGGGAATCCATATTTGAAATGATAGTGCATGAGAACCCGTGAGGTTGTATTATATCACGGATATACAACCATCCAAGAACATTAACAACGAAGGTATCCTTGATAGGAAATAAATGATCAATCTTTTTGATCCCATCAACAACAACCGACACAACATCATTACCTCAAGGTGACCATAGTAAACTAGTCATGAAATCCATTATAACATCATCTCATTTCCACTTTGGAATAAGTAACTGCTATATAATAATGGTTGGTTGTTGATGTTCCTCCTTCACATGCTGACGGGTGTAACACCTCGTAACAAAACTAGATACCTCACTTTTCATACTTGGCCATTAGTATTGATGATGCGAGTCATGGCACATCTTGCTGACTCCGAGATGTACTGCCCATGATGAAGAATGAAACTCCCACATCATATCCCCATGTATATGCACTGGATGCCAAACACATCCATGGATATGTTAGATCTCATCAACACCTATGATCCAACCAGGCTGAGGGTCCTCACCTTACACACTCTCTAATAGGACTAGACCCTCTAAATTTTATAACTACGTCATCCTTACATTATCCAATATGGTAGAGGTCACAACTATGGATATTAGTTATGTCTATACCTAACTGTTGTTCACCTCCGTACGGATTGTAGAGAATAACTCCATTAGTTTCCACTCGCTACTTCCCTACTGCACTGTCTGTATTTGAGTCCACGTGCTCAGTGCATCGAATATTACATTACGTTTACCAGTCATGTATTCAAGCTTGAAGTCGAAAGAATTTTGGTACTCCACCCACCTTTTTTCCCTCTTATTCAAATAATACTAAGTAAATATATACATGAGGATTTTGTAGTCTGTATACACCAAAAAAATGATCTCCCAATAAATAATGTCTCTAATAGTGAAAATAATGAACAACTACATCTAGCTCAAGATCATGCATAGGGTAATTCCTCTCACGTGGCCTTAGAAACTGAGACTCATATACCAAAACTATATCCCCCTACATCAGCACTACTCCCAGCCCAATACTTGATGTGTTACAATTAAGGATTGAACACTCGGTTCATCAGCACCATGAAAACTACTATCGTGTTTGTGAGACTGAATGGCCTAACCAGATACTCATATAGACCATACATACTATGAAAGGTTGTATGAGGTATGTGTGTGGGCCAAATATGTACCTGGTGATATCCTAACCTTAGTTAAATTTTCAAGATTAATCGGGATCCTAGAATCTTATTAAACATTTCATATATTTTTGGAAAGCGATATCAGTTTTAAACCATTATCTGATTCAAATTACGATAATCCCCAAATAGCCTAAGATTTATATCCACATTTTTTGAAAAAAGAACTGGAAAATCCCATAGAGAAGAATTAGTTCAGATAAAACCCTTTGCCTCCAAATAATATATCTTCCACTTAATTTCATACAACTCTATCTTAGCCACCAAGTAAGTAGAAATGGATACTTGTGCAGCTCATAACACTATTTCAATGGAGAACTCATCCAATATCTCAAGAGGTAAACTAGACAATTCATCCTGGAACATGTCCCTGAAATGATCCACCGTTTGAGGAAAGTCTACCTAACTCTCTTCATGATCATAAAAAATACAAAATAGCAATCCAGTTTGTCATTCATCCCAACTCATGATGATCTAGTCCATCTCAACTCGCCTGGACACCCCATTCACCCTTGTGAGTAAACACTACATCCTTTGGTGATGTGAAAGTTACCCTTAGGTGATAGTAGACAATGTAAGAGCAATAATATATAAAACATTCCATCCCAAGAATGATTTCAAACCCTATCATCTCAAAGACATAAATATCTAAAATGAAGTGACACCCACCAACCTGAAGGGGGTATTCCCTGCACTAGAGAAAATCCTCCATTCTGATTCCCAATAGTATTTCTAGCATTAAAACTCCTTCAAAATACCACACAACAAGCCCAAGGATTTTCACCATAGGTGGGGATATGAAACTATGAGATAAACTTGTATAAAAAAGAGCATATGCAATAGTAGAGGCTATTATGATCATTCCTCTCCCTGTAGACAGTGTGAAACCTTACTCCTCAAGGGTTGGTTGTACATAATATAATTGACCTATACCACGACACTGTGAAACAACCTCACTATTCAAAGTATGTCCCCTTCGATGTATAAGAGTAATTGGTGTATGGATACCTCAGTAAAGACCACTATTTCTGTAGGTTGATCGGCCGACATTGCTCTAGCTCCCTGCTTGACACAGATCTTAGAAACCTACTCCTGAACCAGACATCGAAGCTGACACCCTACTAGTCACAACTGGAGGAAAGGTCCATCAAAAACATTTCATGTGGACCATCCCTCCATAAGTTCGGCACTCGACTGGGTCATAGTCACACTGATTCATCATGTGTCCTCTCCTGCCAAGCTAGTGATAAAACACCGAGCTACTAGCACTCATAGCCTAACTGATTCTTATCTCCTGGGAAGCATCAAAATGGTGCTTCCTATTTGAAGATGTAGAACAACTAGGTTGAGAAGGAACATTTCCCTACTCTATATCCTCAAATTCCCTCAGGTTCCACTCCATAATCAGTGCATGATTCACAATCTCAGTGATAGAGGATATCCTGAACACGTTGACATAGGATTTGATAGTATGTCAGAGGCCTTACTCAAAGCATCTCGCTATCGACAGCTCATCAGTAATGTACATCAGGGAAAAACAATTCAACTTTGTAAATTATGTTGAGTACTCTATAACCATCATGGTGCCCTGTTCTAGATGCATGAGCACACTAGCTCACTCTTCCCATAGTGTCTTGGGGTAAAATTAGTCAAGGAAGTAGGTCTGGAAATCAGTCCAACCCATATCTTGTAGCCTTCTAGCCTAGTTCAGAACATCCCACCAGTACTTTACTACTCAATGTATCATATAAGGGGTGGGCTTTACCCTCGTCTCAAGAGGTGCCTCCAGATGCTAGAAGATAGCTAGTGTGGTCTCAATCCACAACTCAGAAGATTGTGGAGCATTATCCCCCAAAAACGTGAAAGGATGTTACTGCTAGAACAACCATGCCAGCTCTGCCATAGTCATGGTAGGCTACGGTGTTCCTTGAAAAGTCTTCATATAGAAAAATAACCCATTGTGGAACTATACCCGAGCACCTATGTCTGAAAAAGACTATTATACCCCAAAAATCACTAAAAGAGGATCCACTAGTATCTCATCGCCCACCACCTTCGAAGCATGGTCATGACCACCCTCTTGGCATACCATTGGAGGTCTCCATGTTGACATGCCTCTACATTGCCAAACACACGCCTTAGAAACGAATGATAACAAATTCGCATCTCAAAAGCGTAGGACAGGTCAAAACCCTCCTAAAAACAAGTCATAACACACAACCTAATCCTAAATCCACGACTGTATAATAAACAACCACAACACAACTTGAAACACTACCTCTCAAACACTCAAAATCTGGTTGTAGGTCAAGTCTCTATTTTCCATTTATTTTCATTTAATAGTTATTATTTGACATGATTTAACCAATGGTCCACCACGTTCTGGTCCCTGAGGACAAATAACACCTCATGAACCAAAATTTGATGCCCATATAATCCATAAACATCAAATTCACTTTAAAATTTTAATTTAAATGGTATGTCATTTTCTATTTCATAAGGTCCCATACACCTTATAAATTGAAATATGATGTCACTTCTCTATCCTTTGCACAAATTCTATCACAAAATCTAGAACAACTATTAGAGCACCTATCACAATAGAATGTGTCAAATAATTGATCTAAAATGGAATGACATAATGCATGATATGTGATTTCTAATAAGCGACTATATGATGTGTGAGATGGAATACCCTCATCTCATCAGGTTGCAAAAAAAAAGAACCCACAATTGCATCAATAGTATCTGTATAAATCATGTGCATCACCTAATAGTGAAATCAAATCAACTGTAACAGTCACAACCAGAAAATAGAAATTTCATTTAGGATAATTTGGATTTTTATTGTACACAAGATAGCTATACTTGAGCATAACTCATTAACAAATTCCATTTTCCTTCATATCCTTATCTATTGTCTCCAAATAGTACATCAAACGAGAAAAGAAATTGTCTCTAATACCACTTTGTAATGTCGTAAACTCGGATGCCACTCAATAGTACCCCAAGCCCAGTTGGCTACATGGCCTCAAGCACACTTCTCAAATTCCAGATGCTTCTAACTAGTGGTGAGGGCCTAGTTGAGTTATTGGGTAGACTATTACCTCATTAACAGAATATATCATAGTGGAAGTCAATAAAATTCAATAGCAGAAGTAAATACAATAAGCGTACAATAGGTAAAATAGATAAGCAATACAGGAATATATAACAAGCCATAAGTCTCTCATATACCATGATGCAGATGATACATGTATCTAGAAAACAACCAAATAATATACATGGAAATAAAGTACAATACAAGTATCCAAAATCCAAAAAGATCAAAAAATGTCACAGTAGTATCACAAGCCTCAGCTGGGTCTCATGCTCCCATGCTCTAAAGAAATGATCAAAAACTAGTGTTAGGGCGCTTTCCGCTAATCTAACCTGAAACCATAAAATTTGTTTGGGTCCCCAAGGAGGCCCAAACAGGGTGTGAGATAAACATCCCATAAGGTTTCACACCCAATGATCTATTCAATTCTAAGATGCATTATGAAATATGTGAAACAACTACAAGTAAGCAGTAATCTAAATGTGAAAGCCCATGGCATATAACCAACACAAACAAGTAATACCAAACAACCTCTTGTGGATACCTGCAACAAGTGGAAGCTCCTAACAAGGAACCAATAAAAAATATAAACAAAGAACATACCATTGTTGTAAAACAATCCATATATTGTCCACACAGCCTTACTCTATAAAGAAAACCATATAAAAACCCCATGACCATGTCGTACAACCACAGTCATATATCCCACAATCATGACATATAATGAAGTGTAGACCATGAAGGGCTGAATCCAATGTATTGAAGACCAAGGCATCATCATCAAGTCCTTGTATCATCTCGATAGAAACTCAGTTTAGGCACTGGTTGGAGTCCTTGGAGCATGTGTACTAGCATGTCCTACGTGAGTCCAATCATGCTAGATCTAATGGAAAAAAATCCCGATACATCCCATAGAATCAAGACCCAAAGTGAATACTCAACCAAGGTGTCCACTACTGCATTCCAAATCCATGTAGAGTCGTCCTTGGAATATATGTAAATCATCAACCATTCCATAAATTTAACAATTTCCAACCATATGAGTCTACCCACTAATATAAAAAATTACATTCAAAACCATTCAATGAGTATACCTACTCATTTAAACCATTACATATATTGAGTATATCCACTCATGTGCTCCACTTCTATTTAATCATGTCACATGGTTATACCCACCCACTTATCACAAATATCCATTTAACACATCACATGGATATACCCACCCATTAATCATAATTAACAAAAAACCATTTAAGAAATATAAAAACAACTAACATGTATACCCACTCATTTAACAAGTTCCATTTAATCATTTAATCAATTAAGGCATGACATATTAGGATAACACGAGACCAGGAGGCAGGACATCTCTGACTAATAAAGTTCATGTGAATATTTTTTATCAAATAATGATGATTTTTTTATTTTTTTTATTTTAAAACCCATGTATTTCAATGTTTTATTAAAATAATGTGTAATTTTAATTTTATAATGATTATGTGAAAAATTGAGAAAAGTACATAATTTTGGATTTTTGACAAAGTTTTACCACAAGGGTATTTTTGTCATTTATTAAAAAATATAATTCAAAATTTACTAATTAATAATTTTTCTAATACTGATTTGATTTCCTTAAACTTTATATTTATGACCTAGAGATGATTCGAAGATCTATTAGTGCAAAAACTTCATTGAATTTGGAAACTTTTCCCGGTGGACAGCATAGACCCCACCATCGTAACAGATGCACAAATCGGTCTCATCGCCAATAATTTAGGTTATTATATTGGGGATATCACTAGGACACATATAAATGTCTCTAAAATAATTTTGGGTGGGTTTTGATGTCATTAAGGTATTCATTGAGCGTTATACATTTGAAGGTAGCTTCCTATAAATTTCGGCCATAAAAAGTCTTATTCAAGGAAAATTCCATAACTCCCTAATATGATGTCTAAATGAGCTGAAATGTGTAGCTTGAATGGAAAAAACATTTAGGAACAACTTTTATGAAGGATTACATGTGTTAATCAACCATTTATTGTTCCAACAATGCGCAATCTTTTATGGGGTATAAATCTACCTATAAAAGGAGGCTCTCACCTCCTTCCCAAATCATTTGATCGACACCAAAAGCCATTGAGGGTTCTCAACGGGGCATGGGATGATGTTACAACTCTCTTACCACCCCATTTCTTAATTTTATTTTATTTTAATTTTATTTTGGTATTATTATTCAATTGTAATTCAAATATTAGTTTTATCAATCCTTGCCTTTGTGTTTCTCCATCCACTTTTCTTCATTTCTTTCCCTATCTATCTCTACTCTTCCTCCCACTCCACCAAGTAATCTATTACTCTCGAAAATAATAGGATAACCCCATGACTTGGACAAAGGGGTGGTAAAGGTGATCATGAATTTTCTTTATGGTTTAATTTTATGTTTGTAGATATATTTGAGTAGTATGCACGGGTAAGTGGAATGTCCTGGATGTTGTGACTACCACTGATAACATGAAACTCAACATATCCATATTATTTTATTTAATAATTTTTTCCTCTCTCAATTGGTTAGTTCTTCACACATTGGAGTTGAGATAATCAATTTATGAAATGGATTCAATTGAATTGGGTCCTGGAAGATGACACACTCTGGACAAAGGTGTTTCACCTACTTGGATTAATGGAGGAGGTGGAATTGAGAGTGCTCAAACATTACATGATATTCCAAAATTTATAAATAAAGAATAATATTTCAAACATGATATTTCGTGTCTGGATTATCAATTTGAAATAAAACACATAAAGTAGAATAATGATTGAATATTTAACAACCCCCAATACAAGTTCTTACTTATTAATTCATTCTATTTAGATGTGAATCTTAGCATAAATTTTGAATTCTTGCTTCACATGTAATTATTTTAAATAATAAAAAACCCAAAAATATTTTAATAAATTTCATCTAATAATCAAAACCACAAAAATAGATATAATAAGTGAATTAAATAAATTAAGTGTACTACATTGAGAATGATTTTCGAGAGATATGATCATAGTGATCCATTGTTCTGCACTAGGAAAAATATAATTATTTTTGTCCACACCCCACAACAGACTTGCGTCAAAACTAATGTTATTTATGAGTATCCAATCATTAGTTCATTTAGTTTTTCTATTTTCACATATTAGTTATATTTCATTTTATTTCAACAAACTAAAATAAGACTTCCATGATGTATTCAAATTCATAAATTAGTGCATGGAAAAATTACTCACAGGTGCAGCAACAAAAAAAATAAAAAGATGGATATTTTAGAAGAGATCAGATGCATGAACGTAGTGAAAGCAGTGAAAAACAATCCAGAAAGTCTAATAGATATTTTTATTATGTTCATGTATTAATAGATCAACCCAACCATAATCTTGAGGAAGAACATGAGAAAGTGGTGGAATAAATTTCACCACATATATTTGAAATTTAAGAACCTGAGGAAGCAAGGGAGGAAGACGTATCTACTGAGTTACAAGTGGGAGATCAATAATGTTTGGATGAATTCCTGATTAAATATGGGGAGCTACCTAACATCCACATAAAATACAAATAATAATATTCAGCACCACTAAAGTAATAAACCACCCAAGTCGTGGAATTTGAAGTCAAGATGGAGGATCCTGACTACCTACCTCCATCCTCAGAGAGTATACTCCAAGAGGAAATTACCACTAAGGAAAAGATTGAAGTTGAACTCACTCAGGGAGTTGAACCATTCATTGACTCTATCCCTTCTAATTTTATTGAATATGAACTCTACATCATTCCATGTGGTTTTCTTTATACAGAATTAGAAAACCTCAACTCTTCCTTGGAGGATGAAGAAGATCCTCAATGTGCACATGTAGAGGAACATATGGATCTCCCTAGACACATTGAATATTTATTGAAGGAAGTTCATTAAGATATGAGCGCGTATTTACCAAAGGAAACCATGACAAAAGATGCTTTGATGGTGAAGAATTTGATCTTGATACTTCATGTTTTAATATTATTCAAATTTAATTACACTCTGACATTCCCATTGACTATTTTTTTGATGAAGCATACCTCAAGTAACTAATGGACAGAGAAGAATATGTTTCACAAGTATCAGCAGAGAAAGGGGATGATTTATACTTCATTCTACCCCCACCATGCATGGTATAACTCATTTTAAAGGGGAAATATGGTGTACTTTGTCCCATAAAGATGAAGAAAAAGCTGGGAAAAGCCACATGTGATCATTAAAATAAAAGAAGCTTTAACCTCCATCAGAATTTTTCTAACAGTAGGTACTTCCCTCTAGAGGCAGTCAAAATTCAGGGCCCACTTGTTGGATAATACCAATATTTATCTTTAATATCTTTTTTGTAATTTATATTTCAATATATTTTCATTGAAATAATTTAGCATGTGTCCCCCTCCCTCTTTTTTTAGATTAAACGAAATGACCATTGTGATTAATTGAGTAATTTTCTTTTGTAGGATCATGATGGTAGAAGGACGCCCCAGAAAATAAAGGGGAATGACCATGTTTCATGAAAAAATGGTGTCCAATTTTAGTGTTTTATCTTTTAAACTCTCCACATTTTTGTCCACAGCATGTTTGTATCTTTAAATATAAAATTGCATTCCAACACTTGAATTCATGTTTTACTCGACGTATCAAAGAGACATGTGTTTCTTAGGAATCCTGTGATTCAATGTTTTAGATTTCAGTGTTGATATGATTATATTATTGAAATGATTAATTGATTTTTTGAAATGACGCATGGATATTGAAGTAATGACTCATGATTTGAAGGAATTAATTGATTCATGTAAATGAAATTTCTCTACCATCCTTCATCCATTGAATTTCTGAAGTTCATGTGAATTGGTTTATTAGTCATGCCATGAGTGAATGTCCAATGTTATATTTTCCATTCCCAAGAGGATTTATAGACTATTTACTTCCTATTTATTCTTGAGCATTTTTCTTGGATGATCTTGGGACATGTAACTGACAAGAACTTGTATTAAAACTTATCAAAGCTATAAATATATAAAAACACATTTAAAATGATTGAGTCATCTTTTGGAAAGCCATTTTTCTTTAAAAGATGACCTTTACATCAATCCATATTTTATCCCACAGAGACCATGAATGACCTTTATAGGAAGGATCCATGTTTCAAGCCATTTTTATCAATTCCTACCCTCCTTTGAGTATTTGTGTGATATTTCAAAGTTGAAGTGTGGGGTTAAAGGGAATCATGGTGGATAGGATAATAAACACTATAAGGAAGAAGTGTGGGGATATTATTATGGTAATTGTAAAAGGTTGGGGAATAAATCATTATACTCTATTTTTTCATCTTGAATTAAAAAAATAAAAAAATGACAAAAAGAACCAACAAAAAGGGTAAAAATGGGTCATGATTTGGGAAAACAAAAAATCACCGTTTTCTAGACCGATGATCTTATGATCGTATGTGGTTAGATAATGGATGTGAGATTTGATATAATCATTACTTTCGAAAAAGTAATAAAATGTAAAAAATAAAAGAAATCAAGAGGGTGCACAAATCAATAATACTTCTAACTTTATCATAACCTTTTCTTTGAGTTTTGGGAATTAGGTGTTGCTACTTTGAAGGGGATAATTTCATTATATTTTTACTTTTGATATCTTACATTGTACTTAAGAGATTAGCCTCTTTCTTGAGCCTTAATTTTTAAAGCATCAAATCCAACCAACCTTAAACCTCAGAGTCAATAGAACCTTAATTGAAATTCCTCATGATTTTATGTGCATTTTTTCTTCACAAAGTGGATAAATTATTTCATTTACAAGCCTTTGGCTAAGGAGCATGTTCTTGTGATATGAGAATAACTCTACATGAATTGTATCATGAGTGATGAGAGAAAAAAATCAAAATTGAGGTAAATCATGAATTTTCATGTTTAATAATAATTAATCAAGGATACTGAATGAATGAAAGGAAAAGTTCCATCAATATTCAAAGGGTAAAAGTAAAATATGTGAATTATTTGTTTCTTTGAGAAATGGGAAGTAAAAATGATATTTTATGAAGATTTTTGAACGTTTGAAATCACATCGAACTTTTTTTTATTTTATTACCTTGGAATTTAAATAATGGTAATATTGGTGTACTTTGATTTCCATTTTGATATTTTATACTTGGGGAAAAGCATGGTTTACGTGTGGCTGTATTTGATAGAGAAAATTTATGTGCATATTTTTGATCAATTAATGAGGAATTTTAATTTTTTTCATTGATAAAACCCATGTTTTTCAATGTTTTATTTATATAATGGGTTATTTGAATTTTAGAATGATTATGAGAAAAATTTATAAAAGTGCATAATTTTGGATTTTTGAAATATTTTAACCACAAGGGTATTTTTTTCATTTCATAAAAAATATAATTCCAAAATTTGTGATTTTTTTAGAATCTGTATTTTATTTCATTCAAATTTCTCTTCATGTCCTAGAGTCAATTCAAAGATCTATTATTCCAAAAAATCATTGATGTTGGAAACTTTTACGGGCAGACAGTGTGGACCCCACCACCGTAACAAATGCACAAATTAGTCTCCTCACCTCCCATTTAAGTTATTACACTAGGGATAGCACTAGTACACATTGGAAAAACTCTAAAACAAATTTTGGGGAGTTTTTAAGTCATTAAGGTTACCATTGATCGTTATACATTTTAAGGAATCTTCTTGGAAATTCTGGCCATAAAAATACTCATTTAATAAAAATTCCATAACTCCTTAATCATATGGTTAAATGAGATGATGTTTGGAGGGAGAATGGATAACATATTTATGAACAAATTTTATGAAGGGGTCCACATGTGAATAGACCATTTAATGGGCCAACAACATGGAAAATTTCAGAGGACAGAATTCTACCTACAAAAGGAGACCCTTGACTCCTTCCCAAATCATCAGCTCGACACCCACAACTAAGGAGGTATCCCATCAAGGAATGGGCCGATTCTTATCCTCTTTTCCCCCATTATTTTTTATTTTACTTTTATTTTACTTTTATTTTTTTATTAGTTTTCGATTGTAATTCAAATTTTAGTTTATAATCCATGTCTTTGTGTTTCTCCGTCCACTTTTCATCATTTCTTTACCTCTATCTCTCTCTTATCTTCCACCCACTCCACCAAGTAATATATTACTCTCATAAATGAGAGGTTGACCCAGATACATGGCCTAGGGGAGGTGAAGGTGATCATGAATTTTCTTTAATGTTTAATTTTTTTTGTAGATATATTTGAGTATCATGCATGGGTATGTTGAATGTCCCCGATGTGGTGACTACCTCCGATGACATGCAACTCAACCTATCCTTAATCTTTTATTTAATCATTTTCCTTATCTCTATTTATTATTTCTTCACACTTTGGAGTTTATCTAATCAATGGATGAAACATATTTGATTGAATCAGGTCTTGGAATATGACACATTCTAGACAAAGGTGTGTCACCAACATGGATTATAGGAGGAGGTGGAATTGAGGCTTCTCAAACATTCAATGATATTCCATAATTTACAAATAACGAATAATAGTTAAAACATAAGATTTAATGTTTGTATTATCAAACTGAAATAAAAAATAAAAAGGATAATAATTATTGATCATTTAACCAACCCCCAAAACCAACTTCTTTCATATTAATTCACATATGGAAAGTGAGGTTTTCCCGTCGTCTGTAGATTACTTTTACCAATGGTTCGAGGAAACCGTTTGTAAGAACTGGTTAAATCCTCTTTTCCCAACAGTTTTTCAAAAATTATGGGAAAATTATACTCTATACCAATAGTTTTCTTAAACCCTTGGTATAGAGAGGTTTAAATCATCCTTTACCAATAGTTTTTACAAACAGTTGGAATGATTTTTCCCCAAATTCAAAGACGCTCAAACTCCCCCATTCCACGTGACTACAGCCCTAAACAGAAGGGAGAATTGGGATTTTCCTTCCCCTATGGCCAAAATCCTTCCATATTTAATATTTATCGGCTCTTCACCTGTATTATGTAAGTGATACTACATCAACTATTTTGGTTTTATGTTTCCATTCGGGTGAAGTGGAGAAGCAGGATACTGTTTACACTACTGAGGTTATTCATCATTCCTATCGATTTTAAAAATTTCTTAGTTCTACACTTATAATGTGTAAGTGATACATTCATTTTAATGTTCTACATCTATTGTTTTGGTTTTCTATTTTTATATGGGTATGTATGAATTTTGTTTTCTATTTGATTTGGGTGTGTGTATTGGGCTTTGACAGTGAATCAAATTTGATTCAAAATGAATTATGTGTTAATATCGTCCATAAATTTTCAATTCTTAGAATGCTTGGTATTTCTTGGAATTTTGTGTTAATATCATCCATATTCCACATGATTCACATCATGGTAAGAATGTGTGATGTTGTTGTTAAGATCAGAGTGAAAAATCATATACTCAAGGTTGTTTAGAGTGGCATGGTTAGTGATAACTGATAATTGGATTCCTAAGATGACTGTACTAATATAACATTAGGGTCAATTAAATATGGTTCTCACTGTTCGTTGTTTATTATATTTTTTTCTTGTCCAATACCCACTTTTATGATGGTGGGGTGGTTTTCACTAGCCATGTTGGCATGTGTATAAATCCATAACAATGTTAGATAAGTCACAATTTTAATTCAGTAATCTTGTTATCATTGGCATACATTATTATTATTATAAAATTTAAAAATAAATGTTTTTGTCTATACTTTATGAAATTAATCCTTTTTTCAAGACATTAACAACCTATTAGTGTAAAAGCCTAAACTTTATCCACCCATGGGGTGCGCTTGACTTGAGGAACTAATTTGGTAATGAAAGGTATGACTAGAGAGGTGTCAAGAATTATTTATTAAACATGATTTAATGATTTGGGATGCATGTAACACATAATGGAACCTGAGGCATGTGCCTCTATTTGGGATGCCAATAAAGGGGCCTTGAAGTCCTCTTTTACCAGTGGTTGTGTGCAACCGTTGGTAAAACTCTTCCCGTTACCAATGGTTTGATTCAATGACGAGGTAATGCACCTTTACTGATGATTGTGAATTTCGAGTTATTGACATGACTCACACTCTTTCCATCGATGAAACAGATGATTGGGTTATAGCTCAAGAAGAAAGGTTTAATTTTAGAATTTATTGAGCCTCTTGTATAATACAACATCCTAATAGTTGTAAATGTGTTTTTCTTCTTGATACAAGACATAAATTACCATCATTCGGTTTCTGATTCTGTTATTAGAAGGTATTACTGATTTGGTTATTTTCATCCATTTACAATATTTTCCGATTGTTATCTTTCTTCCACTTTTTAACTGATAATATTAAAATTGTGCTACTTAGTTAATGAGGTAATAATCTCCCCAAGACACAGCACATGCTCTCACTATTAGTTAATGCCATTTGGAATTTTGGTATATGTGGTTGAGGCCATGTTGCCATCTGGGATTGGGTCACTAATGAGTGGAATCCTGGTTCGGGATGTCATAATTCCCGGATATCCTTTTTATAGGTGTTTCTAATAAAATCCATACCGATAACTATTGAAAGTACCTCTCCAAAATCAATTGGGACATGATTCAATGAATACACTTACATCATTCAGAGTGGTATCCTAGTACATACCTTCAAAACACCATACATGTTTTGTTTCTTTATGTTTTTTTATCAGAATGGATTTTATATAGTATGTTTTTTTGGGTTAAACATTTGTTATTTGTTTCTAATTACTTCCATATTTGTTTTCATTGTTGTAAATGAAACCCATTGAAGAGATGCAGTTATTCTAGTGGCGGTCGAGATGATGATGTTCCTGGTGATAACGAGGATGCTGAAGAGGACGAGGGAGAGGATGTGGATGAGGATGAGGGTGAGGATGGGGCCAAGGGAGAATATGGGGATGAGGATGAGAATGGGGACGATTATGAGGATGAAGACGCGGAAATAGATGGTGGTGAGGGTGAGGCTGATGATGACAGCAGTGATGGTGATGGTGATCAGGGGAAGATTGATCCATTACATTTTTGAATTCTGTATAACTCTTTATTTTTTCACATGGTTTTTACTTTGTTATTGATATTTTGGAATTCAGTATAACTCTATATTTTTGACCAAATATGGAAGCCTGATGATGTTATAATGGTTTGTGGGGGTTTCTGGGGCTTGTTCGGAGCTCGGAGCCCCGGTCGGCGTAAAAAACACTATGCCTCACAATTAGTAAAAATTTTAAGTCCATACCATAGGGTATCTACCAACCATATAGGGATATATATTAGAAGTAGTGTGTATGATTTTCCTTAATGATGCACCAGGGGATAAACATCATGCACAATGTCTATAGTTTTAGTATAAGATATTATCACTGTTGTTGCACGATTTGCCTAACTGGCTTACGGAAAACTGACCAAATGCATTCAGATTCTGTTGATACATTAGGAAAAAGATCTTTGAGACATATGTGACAAGTAAGAGTCAAACCTACCTCAATATGAGGCATGGTGTGGCTAGTATCACTCAAAGTGTCTCTCTTCTGTTTAAAATGGACACCCGTTTTAGTAAAAACAACTGGCATGCGGAAAACTGACCAAACGTTTTTGGCTTGTGTCGATACTTCAGGAAAATGATCCATGGGTTATATGTGACGTGTATGTCTCAATACCACCTCAATCAAAGGCACATTGTGGCTAGTACCACTCAAAATGTCTCACTTTTATTTGAAATGGACAACATTTTAAGTGAAAACAAAAACTGACATACGGAAAATGGACAAAATGTATTCAGATTCTATTGATACTTTAGCACAATGATCCATGGGACATTTTTTATGTGTAGGAGTAAAACCCGCATCAATTCGATACACGGTGTGGACGGTACCACTCAAAGTGTCCCACTTTTATTTGAAATGGACCAGATTTTATGTGAAAACAACAACTGACATACAGAAAACCGACCAAACGCATTCAGATTGTGGTGATACTTTAGGACAATGATACATTGGTCATTTCGGATGGGTAAAAGTCAAATCGGCCTCAACCAGATGTGTTGTGTGACCTAAATGGCCGGAAACACACTCCACATGTCGTAAATGGCTATAACATGCGTTTAACGGTCAAATGCATGCCAAAAGACATCAGAATGACTTGAAATTACATGAAAACGCCCTACTTATTGTTCTTGGGTGTAATAGGAGACAGAACGTCATTCAAAGGCATGGTTTTCACGGAACGACTAATTATGTTTTTTTAGGTGCTTTGTGAGCTTGAAAAGCGTGCGTGGGGTGGTCAAAATCGGCCGAACGACCTCGGAATGCCATGAAATCGAACAACAAAAAAGGGTGGGTGAATTGTGAAATGGTCGTCTAGACGACACATCAATCGGAGGTGTTGTGTGATAGCGTGGGCCAAAAATGAACTCTGCCTGTCATAAATGGCCAAAACAAGCGTTTAACGGTCAAATGCATGCCTAACAACATCGTCTTGACTTTAAATCACACGAAAACACCCTAATTATTATTTGTGAGCTGTATGAGGATACGTCATGCCATTTGGACGTGCGGTTTGCAAATCACGACAGAATATGTGTTTTTTAGGTGTTTAGCATGCATGAAAAGCATGCGTGGTGTGGTCAAAACCTTCCAAACAGCCTCGGCATGCCATGAAATCCGACAAAAACAATGGGTGGGTGAATTGTGAAATGGTCGGCTAGATGGCACATCAATGGGAGGTGTCGTGTGACCGTAGTGGACGAAAATGCACTCTGTGTGTCGTAAATGACCAAAACACGTGTTTAACTGTCAAATAAATGCCGAATGACAATGAAATGACTTGAAATTACACGAAACACCCTAATTATTATTCGTGAGATGTATGAGGAGACGACATGTCATTCGGACGCGCGGTTTGCACAACACGACTGAATATGTGTTTTTTAGGTGTTTGGCATGCTTGAAAAGCATGCATGGGGTGGTCAAAACTAGCCGAACGACCTCGTAATGCCATGAAATTGGACGACAACAAAGGGTGGGTGAATTTTGAAATGATCAGCCAGACAGCACGTCAATCAGAGGCGTCGTGTGACCGCGCTAGCCGAAAACACACTCTGTATGTCGTAAATGGCCAAAACATGTGTTTAATGGTCAAATGCATGCCAAACAACATCAGAATGATTTAAAATCACACGAAAACACCATAATTATTATTCTTGAGGTGTACGAGGAGATAGAACATCATTCAGACGTGCGGTTTGCGTGGAACGACTAAATATGTATTTTTTAGGTGTTTGGTGCGCTTTAAAAGCGTGCATGGGCAGGTCAAAACTGGCTGAACGTCCTCATAATGCCATGAAATCAAACTAAAACAAAGGTTGGGTGAATTGTGAAATGGTCGGTGAGACCACACATAAATCAAAGGTGTCGTGTGACTATTCTAGCCAAAAACACACTCCACGTGTCGTAAATGGACAAAACATGTGTTTAACTATCATATGCATAATGAATGACATCAGTATGTCTTGAAATCATACAAAATCACACTAATTATTATTCTTGAGGTGTATGAGGAGACGACACTTCATTCAGATGCACGGTCTGCATGGAACAGCTGAATATGTGTTTTTAGGTGTTTGGCACGCTTGAAAAGCGTGCGTGGGGTGGTCAAAACCGGCTGAACGACCTCATAATGCCATGAAATTAGACGGCAACAAAGGGAGGGTGAGTTGTGAAATAATTGGCTAGACAACACATCAATTAGATATGTTGTGTGACGTTGGTGGCCGAAAACGCACTCCACGTGTCGTAAATGGCCAAAACATGCATTTAACAGTCAAATGCATGCCAAATAACATCGAAATGATTTGAAATCACACGATAACACCCTTATTATTATTCGTGAGGTGCATGAGGAGACAACACGTCATTCAGACATGCGTTTTATGCGACACGATTGAATATGTGTTTTTTTTGGTGTTTGGCACACTTGAAAAGCGTGCGTGGAGTGGTCAAAACCAGCCGGATGACCTCAGAATTCCATGAAATCAGACACCAACAATGGGTGGGTGTATTGGGAAAAGGTCAGCTAGACGGTACATCAATGGGAGGTGTTGTGTGACCGCGGTGGCTGAAAACGGACTTTGCATGTCGTAAATGGCAAAAACATGTGTTTTACGGTCAAATACATACCGAACGATATCAGAATGACTTGAAATCACACGAAAACACCCTAAATATTATTCATGAGTTGTATGAAATTATGGAACATCATTTGGACCCGCGGTTTGCACGGCACAGCAAAATATGTGTTTTAAGGTGTTTGGCGCTCTTGAAAAGCAAGCATAGGGTGGTCAAAACTAGCTGAATGACCTCAGAATGCCATTAAATCAGGAAACAATAGAGGGTGGGTGAATTTTGAAATGGTTGACTAGACAGAACATCAATCGGAGGTGTCGTGTGACCGCAGTGGCCGAAAACCTACTATGTGTGTCATAAATGGACAAAACATCCGTTTAATAGTCAAATGCATACCGAACAACATCATAATGACTTTAAATCACATGAAAAAACCCTAATTATTATTTGTGAGGTGTATGGGAGACAAAACATCATTCAGATGCGTGGTTTGCACAGCACGGCGGAATATGTGTCTTTTAGGTGTTTGGTGCGCATGTAAAAGCATGCGTGGGGTAGTCAAAATGTGATGAATGACCTCAGAATTCCATGAAATCGGAAGACAACAAAGGGTGGGTGAATTTTAAAATTGTCGGCTAGACAAGATGCTAATCGGAGGTTTTGTGTGACCACGGTGGCTAAAAATGCACTCTGCGTGTTGTAAATGGCCAAAACATGTGTTTTACTGTCAAATACATACCAAACGACATCGGAATGACTTGAAATTACACAAAAACACCCTAATTATTATTCTTTATTTGTAAAAAAAAGATGAATCATCATTTGGTCTTGCGGTTGGCATGGCACGGTAGAACATTTGTTTTTTTGGTGTTTGGAGCGCTTGAAAAACATGCGTGGGGTGGTTGAAACTGGCCAAACGACGTCGGAATACCATGAAATCGGATGACAACAAAGAGTGGGTTAATTGTGAAATGGTTGGCTAGAAGACACATCAATCGGAGGTGTTGTGTGATCGCAGTGGCAAAAAACGCACGCTGGACAGCCAACCCCCCCCCCCCCCCCGACAGCCCCCTCACCCCCAGATAGCCCCCACACCCCTTGGAAAGCCCCCCCCCCCCACCTCGGATCCCCCCACCCACAAGACATCCCCCCCTAGAACAGCCCCACCCTGCACACCCCCCTCACCCCACTATCCATGGATCATTTGTGACGGGTACGAGTCAACCCCACCTCAATCCGAGGCACGGTGTGACTTGCATCACTCAAAGTGTGTCACTTTTGTTTTGAAATGGGCGACATTTTAAGTTAAAACAACAACTGACATACAGAAAATCTTCACAAGGCTACACATATATACTTGAAATTAACGGATAAAATATAAAATATGGTCTATTGGACATACATTATTAGCATAAAATATTCCCAATGCATTGATTGAAACATAATGGGTCATAGTATATATAGAACAACATGAATTATATTAGGAATGAGTCTCGACATCCCATCATGAACATGAACCAACACTCATGTGATAATTCTCAATCACAGGTCGTTCATTCTATACAACAACATACAACAAATAAATATCATATAGTGATTTCATATGAAACCTATGAACACTCAAGCATACCATATAACAAATTGGTCAATAAGGCTACACATAGAATATGGAAAAATATGTTTCAAATCTCATAAAAATACCCCAATGGTGAGGAATACATATGGTGACACCATAGCCCCATGGATCACCTCAATCCCATCCTCAAACAGTGGGTTCTAGGACCAAACCAAAGTCCCTTTGGGAACCGAATACCAAAGACTTAATTGAAAATTCATACCCACTACCCAAGATAGGGATTCATCTCACATCACACCTAGGAGAGAAAATTACAATTAGCCACATACCCCATTATTCTAATTGAGAAGTCTATGAAAAGCATGAAGGCTATTCCAGTAACCCATCTCATATGTCGATATTGGCCAATGTTTCCCACTAACACATTAGGAACCATTTATACATGTATAAATAATCAGTATAGAAATATAAACATCCCATGTGCTTCCTATAACTCATACAAGGACTAAGCACATGACCACTACCATTTTCTATCTTATGGGTGTCATGATCCTTGCCACTCTACCCAGGTTTTTCTCTGGGTTTTAAGATACTCAACCCAAGACCATGACTAAACATCCCATGTTCTTCCTATAACATGTAGTTTTTTTCTCTTGTGTGTATTGGTGTTGTGGTTTTAGTGAGGAATGAATTATAAATTTTGAATACTCTTATTTGTTTTGGTGTTATGGTTTGAGTGAGGAATGAATTCTAAATTTAGAATACTCTCATGGGTGTTATTTCATATCCAATAATATGTAGGCGTTTTATCTGATGGGTGTTATTGCATTTGAATTTCTAAATTTATAAATATCTAAATTCTAGAATGAATTATAAATTTTTAATACTTTGGATGGGGATTTTTTTATTGGTGTTGTTGCAGGTATGGAGAGGGGTTGTTGTGTTGTTGCTGGTCTTGAGAGGGGAGTGGGGCCTGCTTCTGTGGAGCTGAGAAATTGTATACCAATGGTTTCTAAACCATTGGTATAGATACTATAATATAACTATATTAACGGTTTGTTATAACCGTTGGTATAGGTTTATATCGATGGTTATAACGAAACTGTTGGTATAGCCTTATGGAATGCCATATCCCCTCTATAAAAATGGTTTATAACTATTTGTATAAGTGTAACACATATATACCAATGGTTTAAAAACCTTTGGTATATGTTATACTTTAACACACATATACCAACAGTTTGTAGAAAACCATTGGTATACCTTCTATTTTGACACCTATACAAACAGTTTTCACAGAACCGTTGGTATAGTCCTGTTGTGATGCCTTACTTAGCCACAGTTGAGGGAACTGTTGATATACTATATACAAACAGTTTCCAGGCCTTTACTAATTCTTTACAACCATTGGTAAATTGTAAAATTCCAGTAGTAATTCATTTTATCTATACTTGTATCTTAGTATATATTTACAATTCTTGCTTCACATGTCATTATTTTTATTAATAAAAAACCCAAAAAGATTTTAATCACTATAATTTAATAAAAAAACCACAAAAAGAGATAGAATATATGAATTATATAACAAAAGTGAACTACATTGAGAAGGATCCTCATGAGAGGCGACTATGGTCTGCCACTATTCTGAAATAGGAAAAATATAATTATTTTTGTCCACACCCCACGACAGGCATCCGTCAAAACTGAAGCTGTTTTTGGGGAGCCAATCATTAGTTCATTTTATATTTCTATTTTCACATCTTATTTAGATTTCAATTCATTTAAAAATTAAAAGGATTCTATGATATATTCCAAATCAGAATATTATGCATGGAAAAATTACTCACATGTGCAGCAACAACAAGAAGAAGAAGAATATTTTAGAAGAGCTCAGGTGCATGAACATAGAAAAATCATTGAACAACTAACTATAAAGGATGATAGAGATTTTGATTATATTCTTTCATTAATGGAGCAACCCAACCCTAAGCTGGAGAAAGAACCTGAGAAAGTGGTGTAAGAAATTTCACTACTTATATTTGAAATTGAAGAACCTAAGGAGGAAAGGGAGGAAGACGTACCTAGTAAACTACAAGTGGGAGATAAAAAAAATTGGATTAATTATTGAATAAAAGTGAGAAACTACCTGACCTCCCCATACAATACAAAGAAGAAGATTCAACACCACAAAAGGAAGAAACCACCCAAGTGCTGGAATTTGAAGTCATGATGGTGGAGCCTGACTACCTGCCTCCAGCCTTAGAGATTCAACACCTAGAGGCACTTACCACTGATGCAGATATTGAAGCTGAACCAATATAAGGAGTTGAACCATTCATTGAATCTATCCCTTCTAATTTTATGGAATCTGAATTTTACATAACTCCTTGTGGTTTTGCTTATACTGAATCAGACAATCTATGTTATTCCTTGGATGATGAAGACGAACTTAGATGTGCACATGATGAGGAACATATTGATCTCCCTAGATATGTTCAATATTTATTAATGGATGTTCATGAACAGATACTAGTGGATTTCCCTAAGGAATCCAGAACAAAATATGCTTACATTTATGGGGAAGAATTTGATATTGATACTTCATGTTTTAATATTATTCAAATAGAATTACACTCTGACATTCCCATTGACTATTCTTTTGATGAAGCATGCCACAAGGAACCAATGTACAGAGAATAAAAGGTTTTACAAGTAGAAACCAAGAAGGAGGATGATTAATACTACATCATACTCCCACCATGTAAGATATACATCATTGTTAATGGGGTGGGGATATGGTGTACTCTATCCCTAGATCATTACTCACCCAGATGGATGAAGCACAAGCTTGGAAAATCCACATGTAGTGGTTCAAATCAAAGAAGCTTCATCCTATATCAAACTTTGGATAACAACTAGTACTTCCCTCAAGAGGATGTAAATATTCATGGCCAACATAGGGGATAATACCAAGATTTATATTTACTTCCTTTCTAGGAATTCAGATGTCAATTTATTTTCTTTCAAAATATTTAGCATGTGGCCCCCTCCCTCTTTTCATTTTGAGATTAAATGAAATGATCATTGTGATTAATTGAGTATTATTTTTTGTAGGATCATAACGGTAGAAGGAATCCCCAAATATTGAATGATAAAGACCATGTTTCATGGAAAAAGGATGATCAATTTGATTGTTTTATCTTTTAAACTCTCCACATTTTTGTCCACAACATGTTTTGAGCATTAAAGAAAAAATTTCTTTCCCAAACATGAATTCATGTTTTACTCGACTTATCTAAGAGACATGAGTTTCTTAGGAATCCTGTGAAGCCATGATTTAGATTTAAATGTAGATATGATTAAATGACTGAAATTAATAATTGAATTTTTAAAATTAAGTATGGCTATTGAAGTAATGAATAATGATTTGAAGGAATTAATTGATTCCTTTAAATGAAATTTCCCTACCATCTTTCATGCTTTGATTTTCGGGAGTCCTTGTGAATTGATGTATTATACATGTCCTGAGTGATTTTCTAATGAAATATTTCCCATTACCAAGAAGATTTCTAGACCAAGTACTTCCTATTTATTTTTGAGCATATTTCTTGAGTAATCTTGGGACATGTAACAAACTATAACTTGTATTGAAACTTGTCAAGTATATAACTAGGAAAAAACTCATTTAAAATGATTGATGAATCCTTTGAAAAGATAATTTTCCTTAAAATACTACCTTTACATTAATCCTTCTTTTAGCACATATAGACCATGAATGAACTTTATAGGAATGAGTCATGTTTTCATGCAATTTTTATCCATTCCTACCCTCTACTGAGTATTTTCATGATATTTTAAAGTTGAAGTGTGTGGGTAAAGAGAATCATGGTAGATGGGATGATATAAATTGTAAGGAAGAAGTGCAAGGGTTTTACTGTGGTAATTGTAAAAGCTTGTGTAATCACTCATTATACTCTATTTTTCCCCTATTGAATTAAATAAAATGACAAAATGACAAAAATAACCAACAAAAAGAGAAAAAAAATGGTTTATGATTTGGGAAAACCCAAAATCACCATTTTCTAGACTGACGATCTTATGAGCATATATGGTTAGGTTATTGATGTGGGGTGTGATATAATCATAACATTCAAAAAAAGAAAATAAATTACAAAATAAAAAAATATTATAGAGGGTGCACAAATCATTCATTATTCTTACTTGATCATAACATTTTTTTTGAGTTTTGGGAAGTGGGTGTTGCTACAATAAAGGGGATAATTTCATTATATTTTTACTTTTGATATCTTGCATAGTACTTAATATATTATCCTCCTCCTTAAGCCTTAATTTTTAAAGCATCAAAACCTACCATACTTAGTCATTAGATTAAATAGAACATTAATTTCAAGTACTCATTATTTTATGACCATTTTGTCTTTAAAATGTGGGGAAATTAGTTTATTTACAAGCCTATGTATAAGGAGCATGTTCTCTTGATATGAGCATAACTCTACTTGAATTGTATAACGAGTAATGAGAGAAAATAATCAAAATTGTGGTAAATCATGACTTGTAATTTTTAATAATAATTAATCAAGTAGCATGAATGAATGAAAGGAGAAGTTCCATCAATTTTCAAATGGTAAAAGTAAATTATGTAAATTATGTGTCTCTTTGAGAAATGGGAAATTAAATTGACATCTTTGAAAATATTTGAATGTTTGATTTCACATTGAAAATTGTTTTATTTAATTGAATTGTAATTTGAAAATTTGTAACATTGGTGTCCTCTAATTTTATGTTGAGATTTTATGCTTGAGGATAAGCATGGTTTAAGTGTGGGGGTATTTGAGAGAGCAAATTTATGTGCATATTTTTGGTCAAATAATGATGATTTCATAATTTTATTTAATGATAAAACCCTTGTATTTAAACGTTTTATTAAAATAATGGGTAATTTTAATTTTAGAATGATTATGAGAAAAATTTAGAAAAGTGCAAAATTTTAGATTTTTGACATATTTTTACTTAAAATGCCTTTTTGTCATTTTTTAAAATATAAAATTCCAAAATTCATGATTATTTCTCTTAGAATCATGATTTTATTTTATTCAAATTTATCTTAAGGACATAGAGTTGATTCAAATATCTATTAGTCCAAAAAAATCATTGATGTTAGAAATAGTTCTAGGAAAATAGAATGGACCCCACCACTATAACAGATGAAAAAAATCAGTCTCATCACCTCATATTTAGATGATTCAACCTAAGACATCACTATGACACAAATGAACGACATTAAAACAAATTTGGCGGGAGTTTGAAGTCATTAAGGTTTCCATTGATTGTTATAAATTTTGAGACAGCTTCCTGGAAATTTTGGCCATAAAAGGTGTTATTCAATGAAAATTCCATAAATCTTTAATCCTTTGGCTAAATGAGCTAAAATTTGGATGGTGAATGGAAACCACATTATTGAATAACTATTATGAATGGTTCCACACATTAATCTAACATTTTATTGGAAAAAAATGTGCAATCTTTCAGAGGATTGAATTCTACCTATAAAAGGAGGCCCTCACCTTCTTTCCAAATCATCAGCTCGACACCCACAACTAAGGAGGGATCCCACCAAGGCACGAGCCACTTCTTCTCCTATTTTCCCAATAATTTATTCTTTATATTTTAATTTTATTTTATTTTTGTATTATTTCCCAATCCTAATTCACATTTTAGTTTTATTAATCCATGACTTTGTGTTAATTCATCCACCTTTCTTCATTTTATTCCCTCTCTCTCTCTTCTCTTCCACCCACTCCACTGAGTAATATCTTACTCTTAGAAATGAGAGGCTGACCCTGAGACTTGGCCCGGGGGGAGGTGAAGGTGATTATGAATTTTCTTTAATGTTTAATTTTATGTTTGTAAATAGATTTGAGTAGCATGAACATGTAAGGAGAATGTCTCTGATGTTGTGGCTGACTCCAATGACATACAACTAAACCTATCCCTATTATTTTATTTAATCATTTTCCCTCTCTTGAGTGGTTAGTTCTTCACATGATGTATTTGAGCTAATCAATTTATGAAATGGATTTGATTGAATTGGATCCTGGAAGATGAAACATACTAGACAAAGGTGTTTCACCAACTTGGATTAATGGAGGAGGTGGAATTGAGAGTTCTCAAATAGTCAATGATATTACACAATTTATAATTAAATAATAGTAGTTCAAACATGAGATTTCATGTTTGGATTATCAAACTAAAATAAAACATATAAAGGATCATAATTATTGGGCATTTAACTAAACCCCAAAACCATGTTCTTTCTTATTAATTCATTCTGTTTAGACTTGTATCTTAGTATAAATTTAGAATTCCTGATTCACAAGACAATATTTTAAATAATAAAAAATTCAAAAATATTTTCATCACATTAATTTAATTAACATAAAAACAAAAAGAGATATAATAGGTGAATTAGATAAACTAAGTGAACTAAATTGAGAAGGCTCTTCAAGAGAGACGAATCTGGTCAGCCACTATGTTGCACTAGAAAAAATATAATTATTTTTGTCCACACCCCACAATAGGCGTGCGTCAAAACTAACGTTGTTTACAAGGAGACAATCATTAGTTTATTTACTTTTTCTATTTTAAAATCTTAGTTATATTTCATTTTGTTTAAAAAAACTAAAAAAATACTTCCATGATGTATTCAAATTCAGAATATTATGCATGGAAAATTTACTCACAGTTGAAACAACAACAACAAGAAGAAGATAAATATTTTATAAGATATTAGGTGCATGAACTTTAAGAAATCATTGAACAATTAACTATAAAGGATGATAGAGCTTTTGATTATGTTCTTCCATTAATGTAGTAACCCAAACCTAAGCCAACAGAATAACCTGCGAATGTGGTGGTAGAAATTTCACCACATATATTTGAAATTGATGAACCTGAGGAGTCAAGGGAGGAAGAATTACCTGGTGAGCTAAAAGTGGGAGAACAAAAGTGTTTGGATGAATTATTGATTAAATTTGATGAACTACCTGACCTCCCCATATAATAAAAAGAAGAAGATTCATCACTACTAAATGAAGAAACCACCCAAGTGGTGGAATTTGAAGTCAAGATAGTGGATCCCGACTACCTGCCTCCATCCTCAGAGAGTCTACTCCGAGAGGCACTTACCACTGAGGTAGATATTGAAGTTGAACCAACTCAGGGAGTTGAACCATTCATTGATTCTATCCCTTCTAATTTTATTGACTCTGTATTCTACATCACTCTATGGGTTTTGATTATACAGAATCTGACAATCTCAGTTATGCCTTGGAGGATGAAGAAGAACCCGGATGTGCACATGTTAAGGAACATATGGAGATCCTTGGACACATTGAATATTTATTGAAGGAGGATCATGAAGATATTCTAGTGTATTTCCCTAAGGAAATCACGATATAAGATTCTTACTTTGATGGGGATGAATTTGATCTTGATACTTCATGTTTTAATATTATTCAAATAGAATTACACTCTGACTTTTCTATTGACTTCTCTTTTGATAAATCATGCCTTGAGGAACCAATGGATAGAGAAGAAGAGGTTGCAAAAGTAGCAACCTAGAAGGAGGATGATTCATACTTCACACTACCCCACCATGCATGCTATACCTAATTGTGAAGGGGGGATATGGTGTACTCTATCCATGGATAATTAGTCACCCAGAAGAATGAAGAAAAAGTAGAGAAAATCCACATGTGGTGGTTCCAATCAAAGAAGCTTCATCCTCCATCCAACATTGGATAACAATTGGTACTTTCCTTTGGAGGTATCAAAATTCAAGGCCCACTTGGGGGATAATACCAAGATTTATCTTTACTTGCATTCTAGGAATTTAGTAGTAAATTTATTTTCTTTGAAATAATTAAGCATGCGGCCACCTCCCACTTTTCATTTTAAGATTAAATGAAATGATCAGTGTGATTAATTGAGTAATTTTATTTTGTAGGATCATGATGGTAGAAGGAAGCCCTAGATAGTGAAGGGGAAGGACCAAGTTTCATGGGAAAAGGGTGTTCAATTTTAGTTTTTTATCTTTTAAACATTCCACATTTTTTCCAACAACATGTTTTGAGCATTAAAGATAAAATTTCATGCCCACACATAAATTCATGTTTTACTCGACTTATCTAGGAGACATGAGTATCTTAGGAATCCTGAGATGCCATGTTTTAGATTTCAATTTTTAAATTATTAAATTATTGAAATTAATAATTTAATTTTTAAAATAATGCATGGATATATAAGTAATGACTCATGATTTGAAGGAATTAATTGATTCATGTAAATGAAATTTCCCTACCAACTTTCATGCTTTGAATTTCTGATGTTCAGGTGAATTGATTTATTAGTCATTCCATGAGTGATTTTCCAATGTTATATTTCCCATTCCTAAGAGGATTTCTAGACCAAGTACTTCGTATTTATTTTTGAGAATATTTTTTTAGTGATCTTGGGACATATAACTGACTGAAACTTGTATTGAAACATGTCAAGTCTATGACTATGAAAAAACACATTTAAAATGATTGAGAATACTTTAAAAAGATAATTTTCTTTAAAAGACCTCCTTTACATCAATCCGTCTTTTAGCCCATAGAGAACATAAATGAACTTTATAGGAATGAGCTATATTTAAATCCATTTTTATCCATTCCTACCCTCCTCTAAGTATTTTCATAATATATTAATTTTGAAGTGTGGGGGTAAAGGGAATCATGGTGGATGGGATGATATACATTATAAGGAAAAAGTGTTGGGGTATTATTGTGGTAGTTGTAAAAGGTCGTGGAATCATAATTATTCTCTATTGTTTTCCACACGTGAATTAAAAAAATGACAAAAATGAAAAAAAGAACCAACAAAAAGAGAAACAAATTTGTTGTGATTTGGGAAAACCAAAAATCACCATTTTTCATACCAATGATCTTATGATCCTATGTGGTTATGTGATGGATGTGAGGTTTTATATAATGATAAATTTTGAAAAAAGTACAAAATAAAAAAAATATTCAATAGGGTGCACAAGTCATTCATTATACTCACTTGATCATAACCTTTTCTTTGAGTTTTGGGAAGTGGGTGTTGCTACTTTGAAGGGGATAATTTCTTTATATTTTTACTTTTTATATCATGCATAGTACTCAAGAGATTAGCCTCCTCCTTGAGCCTTAATTTTTAATGCATAAAAACCTTCCAACCATAATCCTCAATGTCAATAGAACCTTAATTGCAAGTCCTCGTGATTCTATGTGTGTTTTATATATACAAAGTGGAGAGATTTGTTCATTTACAAGCCTATGGAGAAGCAACATGTTTCTCATGATTTAAGCATAAATCTACTTGAATTGTATCATGAGTGATGAGAGAAAAGAATCAAAAGTGAGGTAAATCATTACTTTTCAAGTTTAATATTAACAAATGAAGGATCTTTAATGAATGAAATGAAAAGTTCCATTAATTTTCAAAGCGTAAAAGTAAAATATCTGAATTATTTGTTTCATTGAAAAATTAAAAATTAAATAGATATTTTATGAATTTTTTTTAATGTTTGATTTCACATTGATTTATTTTTGATTTTATTTCATTGTAATTTGAATTTTGGAAACATTGGTGTTCTCTAGTTTCCATGTGGAGATTTTATGCTTGAGGACAAGCATAGTTTAAGTGTGGGGGTATTTGATAGAGAAACTTTTTATTCATATTTATTATCAAATAATGAGGATTTTTTATTTTTTTTTCAATGATAAATGTAATTTATTTCATTGTTTAATTAAAATAATTTGTAGTTTGAATTTTGAAAGGATTATGAGAAAAATTTAGAAAAGTGCATAATTTTGTATTTTTGACTGATTTTTACTTCAAATGTATATTTATAATTTCTTAACACATATAATTCTAAAATTCGTGATTAGTTTCTTTTGGAATACTTATTTTATTTCATTCAACTCTCTCTTTTGAACCTAGAGCTGATCAGAAGATCTATAAGTTCAAAAAATTCATTGAAGTTGGAAACTTTTTCAGGCTGACTGAATAGACCCCACCACCATAATTGATGTAAAACTCGGTTCCGTAACATCAAATTTAGGAAATTTTACTTGGAATACCACTAGGACACATAATACCGACTCTTAAACAAATTTGGGGGAGTTGAGAATTCATTAAGGTTTCCATTGATCATTACACATTTAAAGGAAGCTACTTGGAAATTTCGGCCATAAAAAAGAATTATTCAATGAAAATTACACAACTCCTAAACCCTATGACTAAATGAGCTTTCATTTTGAGGATGAACGGAAAACATAATTGTGAAAATCTTTTATGAAGGGGTGGACGCGTAAATCGACCATTTAATTGTCCAAAAACATGCAATCTTATAGTGTACAAAATTTTGCCTATAGAAGGAGGCCTTCAACTCCTTCCCAAATCATCAGCTCGACACCCACAGCTAATGAGGGATCCCTTCGGGGTATGGGCCGATGCTTATCCTCTCTTAACCCATCATTATTTATTTATATTTTATTTTAATTTTAGTTTTGTACTAGTTTTCAATTGTAATTCAAATTTTAGTTTTATTAATCCATGCCTTTGTAATTCAAATTTTAGTTTTATTAATCAGTCACTTCACACAAAAATTTTCTTAAAGATAAAATAATACACACTTAGAATGAAGAGTCATCATCAGTGACTGATCACATCCATGCTGTCAATACTCTATTCGCTCAACTCATGACACTGGGCTACAAAATTATGGATACTGAATGTGCTCGTATTCTGATCTAAATATTTACAAATCCATATGAATAGTTGATCATCAACCTTACCAACAATATCATGATGGACGTGTTTATGTTCAACAACGTTGCAGCTATGGTTCCTGAAGCAAAAAGTGAATTCAAGAGTAAAGTTACAGACAAAAAACATTGCACCAATCGAAGACTTTGTCAATAGAGATAGGAAGGACGATAGATCATGATTCTAAGTGGGAGCCAAAATCATGGATGGTCCAAATCAAGATGAATGAAAACATCACACGTTACAGTTGTGGAAAGTATGGGCACACAAAAAAGAATAGATAGATCAATAAGAGTGGTGGAAACAACTCTCAATGAAATATGATGAGTACTTATGGAAATGGAGAGATACTAGTCAGTGAAACATCAATGATGTATAGATGTAGACATCATCTCAACAACACATGCATAATTGATTCTGTAAAAACATGGCTCAAAGGGTATGGATTGATCAGTATGAACATATCTCTAATGGACTTGTTTACATGGGGAACAGTCAAACCTTGATGATCTTTGCATTCAATACCAACAAACTAAAGATGCATGATGGTATAAATCAAACCACCTAAGGAGTATTCCATGTGAAGATCCTGAAGATTAACATATTTTCTTTGGGTTGATTTGATGACATCAGGTGTAAGACTCTCACTATCAATGGAGTGGGGAAGAATGTGAAGGGTGTGCTTTTGGAGATGAAGACAGAGAATATCTCAAATAATCTGTGCGTTCTTTATGGTGAAGAATAAAAGGAGGTGGAGATAGTTGTCACGACCCATCCCTTGGGGCCCATGTCCTGACTACCCCAAAATCGTCTTCCATAGGCCAGGTGCTGACAACTAGCACCGGAAAGGTGTGTCCCTTAAATGAGAATACATTAATTTTTTAACCTGTACAGGCTCACAGTCCAAGCACAAAACAAGATGCAACCACACATACTAGAACACAATAAGAAGTGACCACAAAGTAAACTACTGTAGTAAAAGATTGATGAAAGTAAAAAGGGGTAAGAATATAATCCCAACTATAAAAGTACAAGTATGACTGGTAGTACAATACAACTAAAAGAAAACGGAATATAGCTACTGGGTCATCCTCCGAGGTTCCTACCTGTAGGGTAGGTACAAATCACCTCCTCAGAACTCCACGTCCATTAGTCTCCTCCGCGTCACATAACGCCGAATGGTCCACCTCTAAGCATCGTCCAGTCCTAGCTCCCCCAGCCTCAATCAACACTGCACGTCTTCTGCACCAGACACAAAAAGGTACGGGCGAAGCCCATGCAAGGGTGAATATAACAACACTCAGTAGGGACCCCATGACCCATGTAGGTCTCTTAGAGTTCCACAAAGGAAAAAACACAAAGTAAGACATCAAATCTACTTAGGTATATTTCCATACATATACCTATGTTATAAAGATATACACATCTCATACATTAGGGAAAGACACCACATAGGTAACACCACGAAGGTAACTCCACGAAGGTTGAAGTACCACACAAGTAACACCACAAAGATATAAATACCACACAGGTAACACCACAAAGACAATACCACAAAGTAAAAGTACCACACAAGTAACACCACAAAGAAAGAAGAACCACACATTAAAAAGACTCTGCGCACAATTAGGTATAACTTAAGTACAAAAGTACAGATGATTAGTCATAAACTATATCATCTTATTCTATTAAGAAGCACTACTGCTGACCCACACAAGATCGATAGGTAACTAACCCCCGCTAACCCACATAGGATCTGTCCCACACTGGATCGATATGCGCTGACCCACACAGGATCGCTGAGCACTGACCCACACTGGATCTGACCCACACAGGATCGATAAATGCTGACCCACATAGGGTTGATGTTCTATCTTGACGTTGCAGCCTGCCATAGGTTTCCTTGCACCCAGTATGCTCAATTTCCGTAGAATCTGCCCCTCGAGATATCGGTTGTACCTCAGCTGCCAATAATCTCCACAAAGGAATAATTCAACGGACCGCCATGTCGTAATGGTTCCAATGCAATAGACGGCACGTTAATCAGACACCCGGTCTGTGAGTTATAAGTGTTTTAGCTTCGGGGGGCCCCGTTGGATTATGGTTCGATCCAACTCGACCTTATTCCAACTATCTCAAAAACTCAATTGGAGAATACCAAAAGGACCGTATCGATCCAAGGCTCCCAACACTGTAGACGGTTCGTCAAACAGAAGTCTGGTTCTCAAGATATACTCCTTTAAGTGATCTAGTGTCTGGTTGGGCATGGGTCTGGTCTGACCTGGTCGGACCGACCCGGTCCGACTCGCTCTGGGATGGGATGGGGTGGACACGGCCCGATGGGACGGGGTGGACTTAGCCTGATGGTCTGATGTTTCGTTTGACCCGCAAGGGGGCGGCCCACAAAGGGGCAGCCCGACCCACATTGGGCGGAGACCTGTTCTGGGGAGGTGGCCTGCTTCGAGGGTGGTGGCCCAGTGTGAGGGTGGCGACCCTGTGTGAGGGCGCTGTCCCGCTCTGAGGGCGGGGGCCCGATGCGAGGGCAGGGGCCCGATGCGGGGGTGACGACACGACTTGAGGGTGGAGACCCGGTCCAAGGGCGGCGGCCCGGTGCGAGGGCGATGCCCCGACTCGAGGGTGGCGGCCTGCTCTGAGTGCTATGGCCCAGTTCAGTCTGATGCGGGGGGGGGGGTGTGTAACCCCCTGTCACCCGGATACCCGAATGGCCCAGAGGTCATTTGGTTGGTGAGGCAGCGACGCCGTGTGGGTGCCACAGAACCCTCCGCAGGTGGGTTCAGCCTTCACCGCAACATCCATTCGGTGGCGACGCGACGGTTTGGTCGACTTCCTTCCTGCGGTTGGTCTTCGTGATGGCCGCCTCCTCCATTCACCATGGCTGTTGAGCCGTGACCTTCCTCTTGTGTCATGCGTCGACGTGTTTGCTATCTTCTGAGGTGCTGTAAGGAATGAAAGATAACGAACTGTTCGGGCTGGGTTTGTTAGGCCCACACCCTCCACGTTAACTCACAATATGAGGGATATTAAGGGAGTTCAATAAACAGTTGTATTGAACCCATGATTAACCCCACAAGATTCCCCGCAATAACCTTCCACAAAGATGGAGTTATCGCGGGTCAACCTGTTAGTCGGTTGACCTGCATTTTTCGTATAATTTCAGGAATCTGGAAGAGGGAATCAAAAACACACAAATGAAAATAAACCCAGACCTGGAAGAGACGTCCGCTGAAAACGGTCGACAGAACCTCCTTTATCGTTGTCATCGGTTCGTGACTCGGTGGCGCTCGTCATCACTTGTTGGAACCAGTCTCATCCTCCTGGTGGTTGGCGTCGAGGTACTTTGCCAGAGTTTCGTCATTTTCTGAAGCCGTTCCAACACCCCGCCCTGAGCTCAATATAAATAGAAGAGGATAAGGAGTGTATAATTCTCGAGGAATTAATGAGGTTCCTTTAATTAATGAACCTCTCTAATATTCAAATGTGTGCTTATAAGAAAAGAAGAGTTAATCCATTTGTTGGTTTGACACATCATCGGTCCCGCTAGCATCGTTCGTCTTTTGGAGGAAAGAAGGAAAATATAATAACAAAACATGTTATTTTATTAATCGTTCAAAAGTCCACAAAAATTACTTTTTCACCTGACCTACTACGGTTGATGTTATCTCTCTCTTAACTGAATTCCAGTGTTGTGGGTTCAATGATTCCCTCTGATTTTTAAGTAGAACAACATTTTAAATGTTAGAAAACGCCGCTCACGTGGTTACTGAACGTACCCAAAAAAATTTCAGAAAATTATTAACAGTCACACTCAACCCATGTCGGTTGAGGTTAGGATCTGCCTAATTGAAACAAGCCCCAACAAACCTAATGATATTCTCGGACTTCCAATCTGAGTTACCATTTAAATGTTACGTATTTTACATTAAAATAATTATCACTTAGTTATTTTATTTACGGACAAAAATTAACTATCACTGGTGGAACGCGCCGGAAAAATTTAGTATCTTCCTAAAGAGAGAATACCATCACGAGCTCAATGCTGGTCTCAGATTTTTAATGTAAGTTACCATTTGTGAGTTATAAGAATTTGAAAAATAAAATAATTTTATTTAATAATTTTATTTACGGTTATTCCATTTTTGGGTTTTCTCAAAGAAGTCCCACACCGACTACACATAAGCCGTGCCTATGGTAAACCCACCATTCTGAGCGCAACAATTCCCTATGATTTTTAATTCGAGTAACCGTTTAAGAATTATTCCACTTTTTATGGAAAACTACTTTTGTGTGCTAATTAATGCTTAACAAAACATCGACGGATCATTCTGGGCACCCTGGGCCTCAGAATTGCGTGTTGTCAGATTTTACAGTCTTGAAACAATTCCATATAATTAAAAAAATTTACATAGAATTTTTGAGACATTACAATAGGTGTCCTGTTAACTACCTCAACAAAGTCATTGGGGATGTCATGGTATCAAAATCATGGTCTTATGTTCGAATTAAGCTTGAATATTCTTACTGAACATAAGATTATTCCCAGGTTACAAAGGTATCCTTTCCATTTTGGGAGCATTATGATTTTTGTAACCAACATTGGTTGAATTTTGTGACATCATCAATGAGGAGCAATGATATCTTAGAGTTGATCCATTCCAATATTTGGAAAGCACTATTTATATCCCTGGGAAGAGAAAGGTGCTTTTTATTTTTCATTGATGATTATTCCATGAGATGTTAGGTGTACCTAATCAATATGAAATCAAGTTTTTTTAATGTCTTCAAAACATTCAAAGCATGGATGAAGATGGAATCTTGAAATAAGATCAAGTGTTTGAGGACTGACAGTGGTAGAAAATATTCAAGTGAGGATTTTGATACTTTCTTTCAATGAGAAGGCATCAAGATACAATTCATGGTGTCATACACTCCTCAAAAAAATGGAGTGGAAAAGTGGGTGAACAAAACCTTGTTGGATAGAACAAGGGATATATGGAAGACTGTAGGAATATTCAAGAAGTTATGGGATAAAGTAATGAAGAGAACATGTTATGTGGTCAATCAATTTACTTTTGTGATGATTGATATGAAAACAATAATTAATATGTGGAGTGTTAAACCTACTGACTATGCTTGGTTACATACTTATATAGGTCATGTATATGTATTGTTTAATGATTAGGAAAGATTGATGTTGGACTTGATATCCAATGAATATATATTCTTAGGAAACATTGATGGTGTGAATGGGCATCTTATGTGGGACCCCACTACCCATAGACTTATCATCAGCATGGATGTTATATGTCTAGAAGATATGGTGCAAGTGATGATTAATTAGGACTTAAAGAAAGATAACAAATATTCTATAATAGTTGGGGTGGAGGAAGAATCCATAGAAGAACCAATTTACATTGAGGATCAAGATGATCATGTTATGATTGATTTTGGACTATGATAATCAACTCATGATAAAAGAGAACCAATATGGCACACAGAATTTATCACTGAGAGAAATATTATGTACTACTATTTGATGGAGGAAGTTAATCCATATTATTTTTTTAAAGGTGATGTGGAGTTCAAAAATATCCACATGGATGGAAGCAAATCAAGAGAAACATGATTCCCTGCACAAGAACCATACTTGAGATATTGATCCATTACCTCATGGAAGGAAGACTATCAGTAAAAATAGGTTCATTAAGATCAATTGGGATGAATACGAATAATTGTAATGATATCATGCAAGCCTGGTGGTTAAAGGATATACATAGAGAGAAGTTATTGATTTCAAGGAAATATTTTCTCCTATTGTTAGAATAACTAATGTTTAGATAGTTATGGGGATGTGTGCAATATATAGTTTAACTCTAGAGTAGCTAGATGTGAAATAAAATATCTATATGGTGATCTTGTTAAATAAATATATATTCTCTAATCAGAATGTTTTTCAAAATACCGAAAATTGAACTTGGTTTTTAGGTTGAGAAATTTTTTATGGTATTAAGAAGGAACCGAGGTGTTGGTACAAGAGATTTTATTCCTATATCATGAGTATTGCACACAAAAAAATTCATTCAGATACTTATGCATATTTTATGGGTTCAGATGGTAATGATTTTATCATTCTTCTATTGTATGTGGATGACATGTTGAAAGTTTTCAAGGGAGTATGATATTAAGGAATTAGGACCAAAAAATAATATCTTTGGATATAGATTTAATGAGATAGAAATATTGGTATGATTTAGCTCTCAAAAAATAATTTCTTGAGGAATATCTTGAAATACTTCAACATGCGACATTAAAATCCTATATTAACCCCACATACTATTAATTTTATATTATCCACTATGATGAATCCAAACAGTGATAACAGTGATGTATAGAGGATGGAGATGTCTCAATTACATTATGCACCAGCAGTGGGCAGTAGGATATTATCTATGGTTTATATGAGACCAGAAATTGCACATTTAGTGGGAGAAGTTAGTTTGTATGTGGAGAATTAAATACGATAGCATTGGAACATATTCATGAAGACCCTTAGATACATCAAGGAGATCTCATATGTTGTATTATGTTACTGAGGATCAAATTTAACTATTAGAGCCTATGCAGATTCAGATTTTGTAGGTGATTATGACCAACAAAAATAAGATTTGGGTTATGTCTTTAATTTTATAGGATGAGTTTTGAGTTGGAATTCATAGTTGTAGTCTGTTATATATTTATCCATGACTAAGGTAGAGTACATGAAAACTACATAGGTTTGCAAAAAAGTGATTTATATGTGAAGGTTTCCAGAGGATCCCGGACAATGATAGAAGTATGTCCAATTGTTTTGGGACAATCATAGTACCTTGAAAATTAAATTGAATCTATATTTTCATTCCAAGGTAAAGAAAATAATGGTACAATATCACTTCGTTTGAGATGTGGTGGAGGAAGGATGAGTGGATATGCAGAAAATTTATATTGAAGAAAATTAGGTTAATTTTATGATGATGTTGATTAACATTGTTAATTTAATATTGTTAAAATACTCAATCATAACCATAGATATAAGAGCAACATGGTTGGAAGATAGAAAAGTTTTGTGGAAATATTATTGGTTCCCAATCAGATATCCTAGGGTGATATATATTGGCATTTTTTTCTCACAAACAGTTTTGCCCCCTTGATTTTTCAAAGGGGGCTAGTGTGGATAGTGGGATGGGTGGAAAAACAATCCAATGGAGTTACATATAGGATGAAGATCAAGTATGGGCCTTTCCTATAAAAGGAATAGCGCTTTGACGGTTTTAGCATCATCACCTCAAGTATTGAGCTTCCTATTTTAACATTTTGAGTGTTTTATTTTTTGAGGTGCATTATAAATTACTCAAGAGAGTTAATTACATGGATATTTTTCTTATAATATAAATAGAGTGTGTTTAACCTATTTTACAATAGTGATATTATTCTTTTATCTATGGTTTTTTACCCCTCTTTATTTGTGAGGTTTTATATGTTACATCTATTGTTCATTTTTTATTTATTTTTTACTTTACTTATATCTCACAATTATCACATCATGAAAGGGAAAATAAAACTTCACCCTAATAGCAGCCTTACTAAATATTTTTTTGTCAGATTCTATAAAAAATTTTGGGTTGTGCTATGATGTAGCCCACATTCAATGGAGTAATTGAGTTGTATGGGTATAATTTTGTTTCTCAAAATTACAGAACAAAACTTTAACATTTTTATAATTATATAAATAGTAGGAAGAAACAATAAAACATGAATAATACAAATCTTGTAATGATTTATCCTAATCAGAAGTGTAACATGGTTATTCTAACAAACCATAAACAAGGAACGAGAGAATAAAAAGTACTGATTCATGTAAACATTTACATTAGATAACATGCTAATGAGAATATATATAACCAGTTTTATATTAATACTGATATGTACCAAGACCTATTTGAGATAATAGACTCAAACAAAAGCGAGGTGATCAATAGAAATCATTGACATAAAGAAGTATTCAAATCATAAAGAGTACCATAGGTTTTTGACAATATATATCTATTTGGAATATATGCATGGTGCAGGGGTACCAAGATTCCACTATAAAAAATGGGATTATAAAAGATATGTGATAAATAGTGAAACATAACCATATATGAAAAAGGCACATGAAGAAAATATCCAAATTTCAGGTTCTTAAAATGCTAGGACTCACAGTAGAACCATGTTGGGGATTCATCATATACTGTGCACCTTGGAAAAACTCAAACAACACACACAACATAGAACCAAAGAATAATCAAATACAAGGCATAAATAACCGATAGAAGAGATTAAGAATACCATACTAAGGCCCCTTACTAGGGATAAATCTCTCCTATGTGTTTTCATATAGCCTCTATGTAATTAGGTCTTGTTGTTAGGGTCATCAAGATTGTACTCCTATATAATTGTAATTTCCATATAGGTAAATGGAAGAAGAAGGAACACTAGGACCTCATCAAATATCCTCACCAAGCATAGACGAAGATGATCAAACTTATCAAGATCACTATTTATTCACTGGTATGTCAAGGAATCCCACCAGTGCTCCTTCGTCTACTCATCTCCATAGAGGAAAACTAGTGCTTCCAAAACCATGGAGATTTTTCGCCCATCTAAATCTCCCTCAAGTGGAGAGGTAGATTCCAAATCAATGAGTCATTCTAGTAGTGGTAGAGGAATACTACATAATATAACTGAGGATATAAAAAATATAGATAGTTTTCCCAACAAAACCACTCAAACAACAAAATAATGACATATGACATTATAGGATAAGCTATAAAGGGTCACCCATAGATCAAGACAATCTGTTTCACGAAGAATGAAAAAAAGGGAGGAATAGAAAAACATAGGATCATAAGGATCAATGGATCAACATCAGGTATGATGATGACATAGATCAAATGGGAAAGCGGACCAAGGCTAATGGCACATGCCCAATGTATAAACCGAAAAAAGGCCCACACAAACTAATAAATGAAGCTCAAGCTCAATAATACATAAATCCAACATATAAAAATACCAAAAATTAATTGAAAATGAATATTATGATAAGTAAAAAAACAATGTGTAACACCATGAATTTTGGGTATCATATAATGATGTTATTATGCATTTACTTTTTTAAATCCCTTTTAACCAATCAAAAATTTAAAGGATAAACATAAGGCTCTTTATTTAAATAATAACATTGTAGTGTCTACAATTCACTAAGATCAAAAGAGTAATCATGATAACCAAATATACCTATTAAAACCCCTATTAGAACTACTGGAAGACCCCCAATCACCACAACGAGGCCCAGTAAGTAAAGGAGATCCTTCAAGTCATCTAAATCAAAACAAATCACCACTGTGATCATAAAAACCATGTCGAGCATTAACAAAATGGGAAGCACCATCTTCTTCCTTTTTATTTTTAGGACACATTATGGTTTGGTTTTATTGGACACTTTTTCGACCATTTCTCTAGTGACCATTGGAAGTTAACGGTTAAAAAAAATAGTTGTTGTACCTTGTTAGGATAATTGAACTTATTTTAATATTAATTAGTTTCCAAATAATTGAGTTATGATTAAGGTTATAATTATACAGTCATTTATGAACTCTAAAAGTATATGGTGTAAAACTTTGTTTCACCCTTATGACATTTTGAAAAGAATTAAGGAATTCAAAACACATTGCGAAATTTTTAAATACAATGTAACGATTTTCATTTCTTAAATAATTTTATAAACTATGTTTAAGTTTTTAAAATTAAATTATGTTTTTATTGAACTTTGTTTTAGAGGATACTATTATATAAATAATAAATTCAGTTTATTAAACTTTCCTTTTTGTAACATTTTGAGTTAAAAAAAGGGGTTTAGTATTATTAATTTTAGAAATACTTTTAACTAAAACAAGTTTAATTTGTATTCGTTAATGTTTAGGAATATAAAATTCTATATAGTTTTAATAAATCGATTGTTTCATTTTCTTTAAACATTTTTACTATAGATTTATCAAAAAAACTGTTCTACTAAGGCCAGCCCTTTTTGGCTAGGGCTGAGGGATGCATCTCATAGGAAGTGGCTGAGCCTGACCCTCAGTCCCAAGCCAAGGTCGGCCCGAGCTCAGGCAAAGGTTCTCTGAAGGGCGCTCGGGAGTGCGAAGGAGCACATAGGCACACTAATGCGAGCGTGAGGCCACGGTGGGGTCTGGGCAGGCCAAGGCCTATGGGCGGGAGCCCGTGTATAGGGTCCCCATCATGGGTGCTGTGTGATTTTTGAGCACTCGTTGGGAGGCCTGGGGTTATAAGTGATGTGAAAACCGCTCTCTGTTTCAATGTGGGAAGAAGTTTTTCAGGAAAAACGTGATCTGGACCGTTAGATCGCATCGTGTGCAATCTGGGCCGTTGTTTCTAATCCCACGCTCGACCCTCAGAGACCACGTCTCCCACCTCATTTTTTGTCAACTATTCTATCCATCATGATCTAATCATGGCCATTTTAGTTTTTTAAATTTCCACATCGAACATAGACCGTCCTATGAAACTTTGATCTAATCTATGCTGCTCAATTATTTTAAAACAATGGATGCATCTCATCCCTTGGATCGATGTTGGGATCGATCTGGACCATCCATTTTTCCCAATAATTTCCCCTAGCCGCTTCTTCTTCTTCCTCCATGCATGGGTTACACCAATAAACCTACCCTAAGGCACACCCCTCATTTTCTGGACATCTGACCACCAGGGACCCCCCTGTCTCCTCATTTTCTTCAAGCACGACACCCCCCCATTCAATGAAATCCATGTGGGTACGTTTTTGCGTGCAAGGCTGTGTGTGAGATTTTGTATATAAATAACTGAGACCTCTCAGTTCTTCTCTCCCGTTCATGTCTCCAGCGAGCTCGACCGACCCTCCCTGAAGTCCTCATTTCGCAGTTTTTTAAAGTAAGTATTTTCATTTTTTTCCTTGTTTTGCTTCTTTGAGAATATATACACTTATATATTCAAATATATATATATATATATATATATATATATATATATATATATTAACCTAACGGTTCAGGCCAAATGTTCTTAAATGTTGAACCTAGGCCTTCGGGTTCTCTTGCATTCAAACAACTTATAGAATGTAAGGATTATACCTAGCCTCATATTGTTGTTTTGAAAATACATATATACTTTTGGTTATATGTATATATGTCGGTTATATGCTGGAATGGGCATGACCTTTCTACTTCGTTTATATGTACAATGTTTTGGTTTAATTGTTCATGCACTGTACATATTCACATTCACTTAATTTCATTTTTAAATAATAATTTTTTTTTGAAAATGTTATATATATGATTCGGTTATTATTAAATTATTATTATTTTTTCTTTTAATAAAAAAAATTTATGACTAAGTCCATGACCTGCCCAATTCAAAATGTTTTTGAACGAATATTCATAGGGGATTAACACAAATGGGTGTGCCAATACTTCAGTTTGAGTTTGGGTACATACATATATTTTATATGTTGCATGAACCTTGATATCATTTGTTAAGGTCCTTACACATTATGTCTTGATTATAGGTGGAGTATTAAAAACATAAGAAATAGGGTGTTAAACAAAACTTATATCCACATTTCAGAGTAACTTATTTGTTTCCCCTATCTTTTAAATGATGTTGCTTATAGGGAAGATTCATGTTTTTTATCAAGGAAATTATTTAGTATTATGCAAAGGCTTAACAGTACTGAATGTTTTAGCATGCGCAAGCTCAAACCCCTACTTGAGATTTTTGGTTCACCTAGTAATTAATTAGATGATAATATTTTAGAATTTCAAGAACAAACTTGGATGTGATAAATTATAGTTTTCTATTCTTTCAGTACCTTAGATGTCAATGTATGTGCCAAAATCTTCCTTTCTTCATTCCTTTTAATAACGATCATATGATTGTTAGCATGGTTTTTAATCATCTAGATGACTGTCTCAATTGTAAGACATGTAAATTCAACTACTATGACCAACTACGAATGAACTATTCAAGTAGGTATGTGACATCTTGAATATAAAACCCAGTTTATGTAAATTATTGATTTATATGGCTCACATGAAAGTAAAGACATATTATTGGTGTGCCCTGATAGCGCTCCAATGCATTGGGTAAAGAAATAATCTCAAGATATTACAAGTTTCACGATACCCTGGTGAATAACCTCGGTAATTTTTTATTTTGACACCTTGGGGATGGACCTCGGTGATATGTTCATAAATGATTAAATGAAATGTTGAAGAAAAATATTCAAGTTATGTTACAAGTTTATTTCAAGATGATATGCCTATTCATTCACTACTCTTGTCATTATGTTTTTATCACGTTCATAGTGATGTCACAAGTAAATGTTTGGGGCATGATTTGTGTAAAATAGCAACAAACATATGAAATTGATGTTTTTTTCCTTCACGTGCAAATCTGATTTAGTATTACACTTAACGGTTTAATTTGTGACTAAAAATTCATACATCATACTTGTTTAGGACATCTTTTACTACCCCGTTTTGAAAATGTCCTAATTGTTTCATGTATTCCATGAAAAAATTAGTCGAGCACTTTTTTGTTATGTTATATGTGTTACAGTTTTCTATAAGAGAATATTCTTCGGATATGTTTTTAAAAAATTATTTCAAAAGTTTCATTAGTTTATTTTAAACCCCTTACTGGGCATTCTTATTCTCACCCTAGATATTGAATTTTAAATTTTTAGGTAATATCTTTTATCAGATGAAACATTTTTGAAGTTACTGGTTTCCCAGAGACTGAACTGAACTCGATCCTCAGTATGGGATGTGATATTTGTTTATCAGTGCATGTTTCCATTTTAGAAAAACACATCATGTTTAGAAGGCACCGACTCTTGGTTTTTTTGGGGTCGGGTCTTCACAGTCTGTATCAGAGGATTCAGTTTGGATAACTCTTGAAAGCCAGAACTCAAAACAAAGAAAAATATACTTCAGCATTACTAAAAATGAGTTTTCTTAAATTTTAGATGAAAAACGAAGGTACTAATATTTTGTCTCTTCCCAATGAGGCCTTAGAAACCATAATTTCCATATCCATCCATGAATCCTTTATAAACTATGCCCATATACGTATGTCGTGAAAACATCTTTATGATGTGTCCAACTCTCCCCGAGTACTTCAACTCTACTAAAGAGCAGGTCTTGATTACATCTTTATGATACAAGACTAGTTTCCATCTTACACATGATGGGGGATATACTAAGAGGTAATTTTTAGATGCTTCACCACAGTGTAAGGCGTCTCATCCCTCACGGATGGATTTTAAGTGAATGAACTCTAATCTTAAACTTTCATATGGAAGAAAAAACCCAAATGATATCTCTTCCTATGGAGATACTGGATATAATTGCAATCAAAACCAGTAAAGATGAGTATCATCCCTTCACAAACCTGCAAGGAAAGTTTAAGAAATTGTATGAGGTGATAAACGGTTCAGGGATTCTCCGCACCTGTCAAGGGAATGCTCCAATCTACGACTGCATAGGCTCTACACTATTTGTCAAGCGTAAGCGGAGAGGAAAATACCACGAAGGGATCTTCCTGTGTTTCACCCTACGCCGGAACTACATGGCCAGAGTAAAATTTCAAGAGGGTGCTTTAGAGGGATAAATTTATGCAACCTACATGTACCAACTCCTCAACATTAGCCTGTATGACAACGTCTATAACTTTGATGTTCTCGATCAACACATAATTTAGATAGTTCTTATTATATTGGTCCATATGGACATTTCCAAACTTTGAACCATTCAAGCCTCCCACTGGAAGCCCGAATGTTCGGTGCATTAGTTCAACCCCTTCTGATCGAATTTTATCAAGATTAGAGAACTAGAGGAATTTAGTATCAATTTGGGTATTCCTCTGAACGCACCTGAGGATCCTCTACGACGGGGGATATAGTAGGAACAACATAGAGCTTCCTCTTAGCATGTTTTTATGAAAGGAATTGTGGGGACCCAATTCTTTGATGGGGGGAGTAATATAACACCCCCACTTTAGGGTATCATATAATGATGATATTATGCATTTACTTTTGTTAAATCCCTTTTAACAGAAAAAAAATTTAAAGGATAAATATAAGGCTCTTTATTTAAATAAGAACACCGTAGTATCTATAATACACTGAGATCTGAAGAGTAATAATGCTATCCAAATATCCCTATTAAAAACCCTATCAGAACTTCTGGAATACCCCCAATCACCACAACGAGTCCTAGTATGTAAAGGAGATCCTTGAAGTCAAATAAACCAAAAAAAACATCACCACTGTGATCATAAAAACCGTGTTGAGCATCAGTGGAATGGGAAGCACCATCTTCTTCCTTTTCAGTTTTAGTACACTGTAAGGTTTGGTTTTGTATGATACTTTTTTCAACCATTACACTAGTGACTGTTGGAAGCTAACGGTTATAAAAAATAGTCATTGGACCTTGTTAGGATAAGTGAACTTATTTAAATATTAATTAGTTTCAAAATAATTGAGTTCTGATTAATGTTATAATTAAACAATCATTTATGAACTCTAAAAGGATATGGTGTAAAACTTCATTTCACCCTTAAGTGATTTTGAAAATAATTAATGAATTAAAAACAATTTGCAAATTTTTCAAATACAATGTAACGATTTTCATTTCTTAAATAATGTTTCAAACTATGTATAAGTTTTACAAATTAAATTATGTTTTGATTAATCTATATTTTCGTGGATACTAGTATATAAATTATAATGTAGGTTTATTAAAATTTCCTTTTCATAACTTTTTGAGTTAAAAAAAGGGGGTTTAGTATTATTAATTTTAGAAATACTTCTAACTAAAACAATTTTAAATTGTATTAATTAATGTTTCAGAATATAAAATTCTATATAGTTTTAATAAATGGATTGTTTACTTTTCTTAAATTTTTTTAGTGTAGCATTTTCAAAAAAAATTGGCCCACTAGGGCCAGACCTTTTTGGCTAGGGACGAGGGAGGGAACTCACATGAAGTGGATGATCTTGACCTTTAGTCCCAAGCCAAGGCCAACCCGATCTGGGGAAGAGGTTCCCCGAAGGGCGCTCGGTAGGAAGCAAGAGCGCATAGCTGCACTAGTGCGGGTGTGAGGATGCGGCGAGGTCTGTGTAGGCCATGTACTACGTGCAGGAACCCGTGTAAAGGCCCTCTTCGTGGGTGTTGTGTGATTTCTGAGCACTCGTTGGGAGGCCCCAAGTTATAAGGGAGGAAAAAAACGCTCTTCGTTTCGATGTGGGGAGCAATTTTTTAGGCGAAACATGATTTGGACCATTGGATCACGTTGCGCGCGATCTGGGCCATTGTTTCCGATCCCACGCTCGACCCTCCCCGACCGCATCTCTCTCTGCGGGTTTTCTCAACTGTTTGATCCGGAACAATCTAATCATGGTCATTCTAGGTTTTTAAATTGTCACGTCGAACTTAGACCATAGGAGGAAACTTATATCTAAACTAAGCTGCTCAATTATTTTAATATAGTGGATGCATTTCATCCCTTGGATCGACGTTGGGATCGATCTGGGCCATCGATTTTCCCCAGCATATCCCCTAGCCGCATCGTCTTCTTCCTCCACGCATGGTTTACACCAGTAACCCTACCCTATGGCACACCCCTCATTTTCTTCACCTCTGACCGTAATGGAACCCCATATCTCCTCATTTTCTTCAATAACGGCAACCCCCTTTGAATGCAATTCAAGTGGCTACGTTTTTGCATAGAAGGTGGTGTGTGAGCTTTAGTATATAAATAACCAAGACCTCTCAGTTCTTCTTTCACATTCAATTCTCTAGCGAGCCCGACCAACCCTCCCTGAAGTCCTCCTTTCCCTGGTTTTTAATGTAATGTTTTTAGTTTTTCCTTATTTTTCTTCTTTGAGCATATATATACATGTATATATTAGAAAATATATATATATTTTTTACATTACGGTTCAGTCGAAACATTCTTAAATGTTGGACCAAGGCCTTCGGGTTCTCTTGCATTAAAATATACTATAGAATGTAAGGATTATACCTGGCCTCATGTTGTTGTTTTGAAAATAAATATATACTTTTGGTTATATGTATATACGTCGGTTATATGCAGGAATGGGTATTACCTTTCTACATCAGTTATATGTATAAAGTTTGTGTATAATTGTTCATGCATTGCACATATTCACATACACTTAATTTCACAATTAAATAATAAATAAAATTTGAAAATTTTATACATATGATCAGGTTTGTATAAAATTATTATTTTTTAGGTTTTCATAAGAAAATTTTTATGATTAAGGGCATGACCTTCCCTATTCAAAATGTTGTTGAACTAATATTCATAAGGGATTAACACACATGGGTGTGCCAATATTTCAGTTTGAGTTCAGGTATATACATTTATTTTATATGTTGCATGAACCTTGATTTCAGTTGTTAAGGTCTTTACACATTATGTCTCAAGATTATGTGGAGTTTTAAAAACATAAGAAATAGCTTGTTAAACAAAAATTATATGCACATTTAAGAGTAACTTATTTTTTTTCTGTATATTTTAAATGATGTTGCTTATGGTGAAGATTCATGCTTTCTATCATGGAAATTATTCAGTATTATGAAAAGTCTTAAAAATATTGAATGTTTTAGCATGTGCAAGCTCAAAACCCTACTTGATATTTTTGGTTCACCGCATAATCAATTGGATGATAAAATTTTAGAATTTCAAGAACAAACTTGCATGTGATAAATTCTAGCTCACTGTTCTCTCAGTACCTTAGATTTCAATGTATGTGCCATAATATGCCTTTCTTCTTTCCTTTTAATAACGTTCGTATGATTTTTAGCTTGGTTTTTAATCATCTAGATTCCTTTCTCACTTATAAGATATGTAAATTCCACTACTATGACCAACTATGAAGGTACTATTCAAGGTGGCATGGGACATCTTGAATATACAACCCCTTTTAAGACAAGTATTTATTTATGTGGATCACATGAATGTAAAGACATATTAAGGGTGCGCCCTGATAGCGCTCAAATGCATTGGGTAAAGAATTAATTTCTAGAGATGACAAGCTTCACGATACCCTGGTGAATAACCTCGGTAATTTTTATTTATTGACACCTTGGGGATGAACCACAGAGATATGTTCATGAATGACTAAATGAAATGTTGAAGCCACATATTCAAGTCATGTTACAAGTTCTTTTCAAGATGATATTCCTATTCTTTCACTACTCTAGCCCTTATGTTTTTATTAAGTTTTTATTTATGTCACAAGTAAAATTTTGGGGCATGATTCGTGTAAAATAGTAACCAACATATGAAATTGACGTTTTTTCCGTCACACGCAACTCTGATTAAGTATTACTCTTAATGGTTTAATTTGTACTTAAAAATTCATACATCATACTTTTTCAAGATTTCTTTTACTAACCCTTTTTGAAAATATCCTAATTGATTCATGTATTCCTTGAAAATATTAGTTGAAAACTTTTATGTGATGTTACATGTGTTACAATTTTCTATAAGAGAATGTTCTTTGGTTATGTTTTTAAAAAATGCATTCAAAAGTTTCATTGGTTTATTTTAAACCCCTTACTGGGCATTCTTATTCTCACTGTATGTTTTGAAATTTAAATTTTCAGGTAATAGCTTTTATCAGATGAAATATTTATGAAGTTACCGGTTTCCCAATGCCCGAACAGAACTCAATCATCTGTATGGGACGTGATGTGTGTTTATCAGTGCATATTTTTTCTTTAAAATGACACATCATGTTCAGATGGAACTGACACCGGGTTTTTTCTAGGGTTGGGTCTTCAAATAATGCATGGATTTAAAATCATTAAATTTACAATATTGAGTGAATAAATTTCAAAAACTCCACCTTGTATATGAAATGAATCAACATAAACACATGATGTCCCTACATCACCTGTAAAACCCCTAGATTTTACAGTATGTCAATTCTTAAATAAATTAATTTTCCTTGATAGATTATGTAGTATTCAATACCAAAATATGTTTATGCTACACACAGCAATGAGTTGGCTTGCAATACATGCAAGTCTGAGTTTTACCGAACAACAATATATTATTAAAATATTATTATTTAATATAATTCTGTATAACCTAGACATTAAGTTAGTGGTTTTGAATAGTATTTACTAACTAATGAAAATATATGGCTGAATTCATTGGTTCTAAATTAATTAAAAATTAATATAGTACCTAACAGAATAGATATGAGATGTTTTTTAAAGAACTATTTTTATGCTCACAAAGTCATTTTATTTTAATAAATTAAATTAATTACTATTATAGAATGATATTAATGAAATATATATTTTATATATTAAATAAAATATTTTTTATATTCATATAATATATTTAAGAGGTATAAGATAATAACAAACCCAATATTACACAAAAAACATATATTTTTATAAAAATAGTTTTATCGTCTTTTAATGGAGTACCTATTTTGAATCCTATTTGTGGAAATTTTATGAAATATATTTGACGAAATATAAATCATCTTTTAAATATAAATATAAAATTTTAATTTAGTTAAAATTTTGCTATTTTTATGATAAGTTTCATGTTTTGATGAAAAGTGAAAAATACTAAATTTTAGTTGAAAACAATTTTTTTTCATCCAAATAATTTAGACTGTTAAATTATATTATTGAATATTTTTAAATTATAAATAGATTATTTTTATCAATTAAATTTTTTTGGGTTATTTTATTCAATTTTACAATGAATTTAGATATAAAAATGTTTCAATCTTTTGGAGGTTTAAACTTTAATAACTCGTTTTCTCACACCATCAAGAAGATTAATTTTAAATTAATTACTATAAATTGTATATTTTGAATTATGAAAAATGGATTCTATATATGGAATTAGTGGGTCCAAATTATGTAAATAGGTGTCTTTTACCTTTGGTCATATGAATAGTAATATTTAGTAATATTTTAATTACCACAGTTAAGGGTAAATTTGGTAATTATGGATATAAATGATATTATAAAATTACCCCAAAACTTGTCATAATTTCATTTAATGAGTTTGTTTCTACCAGAATCATCATTAGGCAGAAATTATACTCTTTTTAAGCAACTTGGATGAGAATTAGACATTTATTATATTTTATTTAAAGATAAGTTAAAATTGTCGTACTAATGTTTTTAATAAGTATTACATTTTTAATACATGGTTATAGAAACGATAAATTAGACTATACATATTCATTTGAAAGATAATAAATTTATCTTCATCATGATAATTTATTTAAAATCTTTAGAGAAGAGAAAATTTAATTAAATGCTTTCATAATAATGACATAGTAATTGTTTAATTTATGTAAATAAAAAATAAATGATATTAAAAACATTAAAATAAATAAAAGTTGACATAAATAATGATATCCATGGATTTTATAGATAATTTAAAAATGGTATTGATAAATTATAAGTTTTGGTTCGAAGTTATCATGAAGTTAGGATATTTTTAAAAAATAGAAATATTGAATAGTATCAAAAATGAAAAAAATGATACTTTAAAATAAATAATATTTTATTAAATGATATAAAATTCATAAAAAAAATAAATTTGGCCAAATAACTACAATAAGGTTAAATATTTCATCAATGATCCATTTGGGGTTCGTTTGTCATTTTATAGTAACTATATTTTCCCTAAAGTGTAAAAAAAGTTGTCATGGTAAGAGTTAAAGGGTTTAACTAAGGGTTAAGACAAATTATAATGTTTTCATTGTGACCTAAACATGTATAATTTTTTTTTTGAGACGATATAGACCCATACCCATCATAGGATTTAAATAACTCACTTTTAAGACATTTTTATTTAAAAAATAATATATATTAATTTAATATATTGGGAGTTTCCTAAAATGCCCCCACTTAAATTATAAAAGGGAACTTTCTCCCTAACTTTCTTACACAAATTTTAACCTCCTAGATTGACCAAACCCTACCCATTTATCTTCTTAACTTCTATATACATATATTAGAGGTTTTGGTATTCTCAAAAAACTAACCCTATCGTCTCTAAGAGGAGATCTGTAGAGACCCAGCCCCAGAATGACCAAAGCTAGTGTCTACAACTATTGCATTTACATGATTATAATGAATTAAATCCAAAAGGACTGAGATTTTATTAGTCTTGATAAAATAGATATGTACATGAGAAAATAAAAAACAAATTACTACATATTTGTCTTCTTCTTTCTAAATTAATAGCTTTGAGGATAAATCTAATCTAGTTAGTAAATACCTACATATCTTTCATAGTATGTTTCTTGGATTCCTAGGTTAATAAATATAATAAGGGTGAGATAAAATGATTAGTAAGGTAAAAATATAGTATAAGAAATAAAAAATATATGAGAATAATTATTATGAAATGGTGAATAACTGAATTCACGTGCCATAAAATCAATAAACTGAGAAATAGGCACTTAAACAACATGACAAGGTAATAAATGAAAACACATGACATTAAAATAACTAGATAAGAAAAAAGAAATATGGTAAGGTAAGAAACTAAAACACATACTATTTAAAAAATTAAAAATGAAATGTATCCATAGACATGATGAAAAAAATTCTCATGGATGAATAATAAATGAAACTAAATTAGGTAAATGCTTTCTTAGTGGACGTCATGTCTAAGGCACATGAAAACCTATACCGTCATGACCTATCACATGATGATTAAAAATATTCAGATTTGCACAAATAATTTTTCTTATGAGAACCTATAGATGAATTTAAGATCTATATAATGTTTACTCTCCTCCCATCATTTATTTTCCAATTTATTCCTCAAATTGAATAATCAAAATAAATAATATGCCTTATCATATATCTGTATTGAATAAAGAAGACGAAGTTGTCAATATTTTCTGAAATAATAAAATAACTATCAAAGTAGTTTTCATATGTAAAATGGTTTCTAGTTTAGGAATTACTAACATCCATGATGAATGAAATTGAAAATTATGGGTAAATTAAATATTCAATGATCAAAGGAGATTGAATATTTCAAGGGGAATAACAAATAATTCAAGGAAGTTAATGTGAATACCATCCTAAGAGAAAACAATACAAAACCATTCAAAGGAAGAATATAGATGATATCAATACAAAAAAAAATATTAAGTAGAGTAAAAATAAATGTTTCAGTACAAAAAAATAGGCCTTTAAAAGTGCTAGAATATTCATTTATCAGTTCTAATAAAACAATGACAATATGAGTGTGGTTAAAAGTCCTAAACTTTATCATTGCTAAAAAAGCAATGTTAAAGCCCCCCTTTACGAATGATAAAAAAACATTGTTAAAAGGGTACTTTAACAACACTTTTTTAGTGATGTTAAAGGGGGACATTAATAACATTTTTTAGTGATGATAAAGGAAGCACTGTTAAAGGGGGTAAAATTATATTTCTTTGGACACCTATGAGCTTGACCCCCTTTATCAGCGCTTCCACGAACCCTTTAATAGCGCTCCACCCCCCCCCTTATTTGTGCTATTCAAGCATCCACCTTTTATCATCAATTTGTGAATATCTATCCTTATGCGGATCTTTAGGGATTCAAACCCTAAAACTCTCCTTTGAATATGGAAGACCTTTACCACTACACTATGTTGTTTTGATGTCTATTTAATGACATTTCTGTTTATATATATATATATATATATTTATTTAAATATATTTATATAATTATTTTAAAATACATTTATACAATACATATGTGTCAGTGTGTGATATATATATACTATATTTATTTAAATATGTTATATATTATATTCATTTATATATAATATAATATAATATAAATATATATCACTTTATTAATACACACATATGTACATGTATATATAATGTAAAAATGGATAGATATTATTTTAAATAAATCTTTAGAATATTTATTTATTTACATATATTAGAATATACATTTTAACATAAATATGTTGATATATATATTTATAATAGTGATTTATTATAAGTAAACATAAGTAACATGCATATATTTAATTATAAATGACATTAAATTATGAAAAATGATAAAATTCCAAAACCATAATATAAATATAAATGTAATACCTAGGAATAAAATTAGTCACCACCAAAAAAGGAAATAAAACCCTCTTAATATAGGTTGAAAATCAATCAAATATCAAAAAATCAGGGTCCCCTAACTAAAAACTCTATTTTTCAGATCTTATGAGATTATATGGCCTTTAAACATGTGATAGAGGTTTACCATTGTCACTAAGGGTGTAGATCTCATCAAAAAATTTGATTTGATATGTGGTAGAGCATAAATGGACACCCAGATCAAAAGTTATCACTGTTTGAAGTTTGAGTTATGTTTTCAATTTATTTTATATATTTTTTTATTTTTTTGATTTTCAATCTTCAAATTGATATTAAATGACTATTAATTGGAAATAATAAAAAAACTATTAATGAAAAATATTTTTCTATTTATTTTGTAATCTGTTTTCAAAAAATATCTTATATATTATTTGTACAATTCTATTTACCTTATCTAAAACATATTTTAAAAAATATATATTATATTTATATCAATATAAATATATAAATATATTAATATATTATTCTTAATGAATTTTTTTTAAGAATACCTTTATCAGTCCTACTAAAAAAGTGCTGATAAAGAGGGGTCTTTATCAGCGCTTCTAAAAAAGAACTGATAAGGACCCCCCTTTAAAAGTTTTATTTTACAAGTGCAATTAAAAGATCTCATTTATCAGTGCTTTTTTAAAAGTACTGATAATGGTCCCCCTTTAACAAGTATTTTTATCATTATTAAAGTCCTCCTTTAATATTGTTTTTTTAGAAATGAGAAATGGGGTCTTTAACATCATTTTTAGCTAGTGCTATTAAAGCCCTAGTATTGGATAAACTTAGTTTTATAGTAGTTTCTATAGATGCTGATGAATAGAAATACTATTAATTGATATTTAAAAAAATTGGGGAAAATATGGTATTATTATGAAAACCTTTTGGAAAAACATTTCTTTGAAAATAACTTTTGAAAAAAAATTCTTTATATAGTAACCTTTTAGACATGAATGGGATGCTTCAAAGAAATGATGATAGGGAAATCTGTACTTGTCGTGCGAGGTAAAAGAACATTCTATTTGCACAGTGAAATGTTATAAAAATACATTATTTGAAAAGAGAAAATAATATTACTTTGAAAAAAAATGGTAAAATAAGAAAAGGAAAAAAATTTCATTACCAAATCATTTTAAAAATATTTTTGAAATCATTTTATTAAAACATGATTTTTAAAAGAAAACAAGTTCTCCAACAAAAGAGATAAATAATTTTTGGTTTTCATTAAAAAAATCTAAAACATTTTTATAACCAAAGAGTGTAAAAATGGTACTAATACATGAAAATAGTCATGAATAACTAGATAATAATGAAAGGGTTTGATGAAATTTTTTTATACAATTTCCTCTAATGGAAGTTCCATTGCAAGATCATTAGTACTATTCATGAGGAAAATAATCATTAAACATCCCAAGCTGTCCCATACAAATTTAAAAATTTTTAAATCATAAGCCTCCTGAGGAATAATATTGAATGGAATTTTAAAATAAAATGACGATAAAATAATTCATGATATTATATATCAAAATTGGTAGTATATACACCACAAAAAGTAATCAAATTTTGAATATGACATTTGTCTCACAGATGTAAAAAGTGAGATGAGAATCCATTACCTTGAGTTTCCTTTTGGGTGAACATCATTTCACTTATGGTATAATAAACTTATTTTAATTTTATAATTTATTGAAAAACTTTTTCAAGTTTATAATTAATTTTAATTCACTTTATATTATGTTTTATACAACTACATGAAAAATTATGTTTATGTAGGGTGTTTATAACAAATTCAGATTATGTGCCAAAAACAACATTGGTAGGTCAAATACAGTTAAAGGGGTCATTATATAACAACCCATAAATAATATTCATGAAATAATTATAATATTTTTTCATTAATTATGCATTTAAAATAAATCATTAAATATGGTTATGAAAAACGAACCAATGATACAATCATGGAGATGGTAGGTTGTACGTACGCATAAGTAATGCTCTTATTTTTCAATGATTGTTATGGAGAGAAGGTAAGTAACACCATATATTTCCAAAATTATCACTATATCATAAATAACATATTATTAAATCATATATACTTTTATATAGAATTATTGTGATGTAAAATGAATCACATCATGTTGAGGAGACGATAGTCCACATGTCCACGAACGACGTTATCACTTTTTAAGTGTGAGAAAGGGTAATAAAGAAAATGATATATATATATATATATATTATAAAAAGAAAGGTAATTATTTCATTAATATCATATAATGTTTTTTATGTCACATATTTTTAATTATAATCATCATTTAGACATTCCATGGATCGTGTGAACAAATCACGTCGCTTTGAGGGGAAATAATCATAGCTTCCTCAAACAAAGTTAACATATTAAAAAATTGGAATTTATTAAAGGTATGTGTTATAATAAAATTAAATAAGTATAAAGATATAATAAATATCTTAAATATCTTATATAAACTGAGTGTCCATCATCGTTTCCAACCATGAAAGTTTGTAAAGGAAAATGACTAATCATCATTTCGTGAGGCCGTAGTTTGTCATAGATAGAAACAATATGTATGTTACCCATTAGATGGAACAGTGTAAGTGTAGGTATAACCATTAGGATAAAAAAATAATAGTATATTAAGGATAATTGTGATGTTATGTAATAATATAATAATAATATATGAGGGGTTGGAGAATGTAATTAAAACTTGAAATCTTGAGAGAATACATTACCTCTTAATCGGGTAACTACTTTTGGTTTCTACCAAAAGGATTCCTTGGAAGGATTTATACTAAAATGTAGGATTAATTTTCTAGTGGATGGCTGTTGGGAAGCTATATGGGAATATATTTTTCAAATATAAGTGGTTTTAGATGTGTCAAGAATGCTGGGAGGTGGCGGCCTTTTATAAGGGAGGAAAATGACTCACTTTGTCCTTTTAAATCAAGTTAGTTATACCCTTGTTTTAACCAATAAAATTTCATAAAAATCCAACTAAACTCAAAAATGGAAGGTTAATGTCCTAATTATGTCCATTAAAGGGGGATTGGAGAAGTTTCTAGGTCATTTGGCCCCTTATGCTAACGATTTAGTCCTTTATTAAGCTTAATCGTACCTTAATAATTGTAATTAATTTTAATTACTTTCACAAATATTTTTATAAAAAAAAATTTGGTCTTATTAGAAATTAAAAATTATTTTTATTCCAAATATGGAATCCATTTTTCCAAATTCAAATCACTGAAGTGGTAGAAATTAATTTAAATTTAATCCCGAAGTTGGGACGACAATGCATGTTTTTAAGGTAAAAAGGTACGTAAGTTTTCTATTTTCTGCAATAAATTTAAAATTAAAATTTATTCCAATGACATAAATTGTATTAATTTATATGAATATTATCTAATTAAACTCTAAAACCAATTAAAAATATAATTTATCCTTATAAATAAATTATATAAAAAAGATGTTTTGAACTAAAATTCAGTATTTTTAACTATTCATTAAATATGAAATGTTTCAAAAAAATATAAAAAATTCACCCAAAAATAATAGTTATATTTATATTTCCAAGATTATGTTTATTTTTTACATATTAAATCAATTAAATTGTAAAAATTCTAAATTAAAATGGGATCTCTAATAAAAGGTGTTAAAATTGCCTTTATAAAAATATAGGTTTTATATGTAAAATAGGGTTTATTCTTATCTTATGCATATCAAACATAATGGATTAATATAAAAAATATTTTATTTAATATATAACATATATATTTCATTAAAATCATTCATTAATTTAAATTAACTATGTTTATTAAGACAAAACATTTTTGGATGTATATAAATAATAATATTTCTTTTTTATATCCAGTTGGTTCTTATTTTCATTTATCATTAGTTGATAACCAATAAATTCATTTTATATTTATATAAACCATAAATTTTCATAAGTTAGTTAATACTATTTATAACTATGTACATAACAGATAGGTTATATCATATTATATTAAATAATAATATTTTAATAATACATTATTATTTGGTGAAAATCGGTCTTGCGTGTAATGGAAGCTATCATGGAAGGTCATTTTTGCATGTAACACAATCTATCGAGGAAGGCCACTCTTGCATGCAACAAAAGCCAACTCGGTGTTGCATGTATTGAAATACGTAGAATCTATTTTAAATAGTAAATATTATATAAAGTATCTAGATATTATATTACCTTACATGTTCGGTGTCGCATTTCATACACACTATCGAATAAAAGGTTCTTACATTAGATTTTCATTTCATCAAATTCTCACAAACTAATTTAAATTACATACTCGCAAATTAAACTCAACCATGGTGGTATATTTTTTGATACTTCCTATGTTTGAAATCCCACATCATCAGAAGGGTTTATAAGTAATCCTCTATAAAATAGAAAATAGAATGTACATAGGTCATGTGGACTACCATGAAACTAGGTCTCTAAGTTGGAGAACATCAGTGTAAAGTATAGATATGTACTTGTAGGAAAAATTTAAATATTTATAAGGAGTAAATGGGGTCATCAATAACAAACAAGTGAATGATCAATGGAAATTTGAGGACCTCAAAGCCATAAATCAATGACGATTTAGAAGACCACAGATTCAACATAAATTAATATATTAGGGGAAAAAAATTATTTTCAAGACATTTTCCTATTGTTGGGTAATTATTTTACTACTTAAGAATATAATGAAATATTATTACATGATTGGTTTCAATTTCATATGAAAAATCCTAAATTTTTGTTTTAATTTGATTAAATTCTAACTCATTCTTTTACTACAAGAAATTAATTACCAATAATGATTTTTTATGCCCGAAGCACTAAAATAAACATTTAAAGGATCTTGTTCCCTATAAAAGACTGAAAATTCTTACTATTTTCTTTAAATATCTTCCAAAACCTATATTGTTAATAGATTAATATATAATCCTCAAAAGTGATACTACTGGTATATAATTAACATTTATTCATCAAATTGTTTAACTAAAAACAATGAAAAATTAACCAGGAAATTTCATAGGTTAGTGGTTGGAAAGAATCCCTTATCATCCTTTGTTCATGGGTTTAAGACCCGCAGCCTTGCCAGATTTGATTGGTTATCACCCATCTTATAGGTCATCCTTTTCTAACACAAAATTAATATAATTCCTAAAATAAATATGAATGAAATAATTTAAATTAGGTTAATCAGAAAATAGTCTTTAACTAAAATTTTCAATACAACCCTAATACATTAATACTTCATCCACTTATTTCCACATATATCTTTCTTTAGTCTAGATATTGTCCATAATATCATTTATAGGATTTTTAAATCATGATACCCTATTTTCAATCTAAACACCATAGTTTTAACCTAGGTTATTCATTTTCAAAATCCTTCATGGTGGCTTTTAAAGAAATTGTAAATTATCCTAAACATGTCCTCCAGGAGTGTCAACGCAGTTGTGTAGTAAAGATCGTTGTTGTATACCAGGTTACCCCAAGTTAGGCTCAAAATACCTTGTCATAGTTATTAATCCTAGATACATATGTTTCAAACCCACATACACTTGTAGTATCCAAACATTGATGTATTGCTAGAAAGAACCATGTAATATCTACCTTACCAAAATTCTAGGATTTTATTCTATAATTATCCTCAAATTCCACCTGAGGTCTATGTTCTATAACCTTTGTTTTCTTAATTATAGTTCCCAAGGATGATACTAAAATTATTCTAATACCAAAAAAAGTAAATTTACCCTAGAAGGCCCAGAGTCGCTGTCTATAACTATTACATTGGAAATATTACAAGGAATTAAATCCCGAAGGATCAAGAGTTTAGTATTCTTTGTAAATGAGATACATTCATGAGAAAAGAATACACTAATTGAAACATAATTTTTTATTCTTTAAAAATAAATATCTTCAAGGATAAATCTAATCCATCTAGTAAATCCATGTATATCGTTCAAAGTACGCTTCTTAGATTCATAGGGAAATAAAAATAAAAAGGGTGAGCTCAAATTCTCTGTAAGGGAAAAATATAGCAGAAGTAATAATGAATCAATGAGAATAAAAATTATGACGTGGTGAATAACTAAACTCAAATTCTATATAATCAATAATATGAGAAGGAAGTTCACTATATATTCAATAAACTAAGAAGGAAGTTCATAAATATTATGGAATGGTAATAATTGAAAACACATTCCATTGAAATAAGTTGATAAGGTAAAATAAATACCGAATGGTAATAAAATAAAATACATTCTATCTAAATAACTGAAAATGAAATGTATCCATATATATGTCGATGTAATATATCATTGATGAATAATAACTAAAACTAAATGAGGGAAATTATTTCTTAATAAGCATCATGTTTGAGGCACATGAAAACCAATACCATCAATACATTTCATAGGATGGTTTAAATAATTTTAATTTGTGAAACTAATTTTCCTCATTAGAACATATCGACTCATTGAGGACAAAAATAAATTTCAGGATCCTCCTGTCATTTCCTGTCTAAATCATTCCTCATATCGAATAATCAAAATAAATAGTATGCCTTATCAAATATATGTATTAAATAAAGGATATGAAATAATCAATATTTTCCAAAATAATAAAATAACTATCAAAGTAGACACTTTATGTAAAATGGTATAGGGTTTAGGTAATAGTAATATGCATGATGAATAAAATGGATTATTAGGGGGAAACTCAATGTTCAATGATCATAGAAGATTGAATATTTCAAGGGAAATAAAAAATGATTCAAAGACGTGAATGTGAATACTATCCTTAGACAAATCAATAATAAGCCACCGAGATGATGAGTAAGGATGGTGGGTAAATCTGTACTTGTCATATGAGGTAAAATAACATTCTTTTTTCATTGTTAAAGATTAAAAAAATGAATTGTTCATAAAGTGATAAGAATATTCCTTTGAAAACAATGGTAAATTAAAAAAAGGGTAATAATTTCTTTACCAAATCCTTTTAAAAACATTTTTGGTTTACTTTATTAAAACATGGGTTTTTGAAGAAAACTGGTTCTCTGACTAAAGAGAGAAATAAAGTTTAGTTTTCTTAAAAACAATTTTTAAAACATTTTGAGTACCAAAGAGTGGAAAAAATAGTACTATTACTTGAAAATGGTCAGGAATAACCAGATAATAATGAAATGTTTTATTGAAAAATGGATATATAATATCCTAGAATGTAAATTACATTGAAAGATAATTATTACTAGCAGAAGGAAAATAATCATTAAACATCCCAAAGTATCCCATACAACTCTAAAACAACATAAATCATAAGCCAGATAAAGGAATAATATTAAATGAATATTTTAAATACCATAAAGATAAAATAATCAATGATATAATATATCAAAATGTTAGTAGATACACCACACAAAATAATTAAATGGTGAACATGACAATTATCTCATATATGTAAAAAGTGAGATGTAAATACCTTACCTTGAGTTTCATTTTGGGGGAATGTCCTTTGAATTCCTGTATAATAAAATTATGATAATTTTCTAATTTCAATGGAAATTTGTTCATGTTTAACATTACTTTTATTTCAAATTATACTTTGTTTTATAAAACTACTTAAAAAATTCGGTTTATATCAACTACTTACACAAAATTCAGATTATGTGTCAAAAACAACATTGGTATGTCAACTATTGTCAAAGGGGTCATTATATGACATCTCCAGAATAATAATCATGAAATAATTATCATATTCGTTCAATAATTATACCTCTAAAATAAATTATTAAATATGGTTTTGAAAAATGCACCAACATTACAATCATGGTGACGGTAGGCTGTACCTACGCATGAGTGATGTTCTTATTTTTCAATGATCGTTATGGAAAAGATGGTTAGTAACACCAAATATTTCAAGAATGACCAATATAACATAAATACTATATTATTTAATCATATATACTTATATATATAATTATTGTGGTGTAAAATGAATCACATCATGTCGAGGAGTCTGTAGTCCACACATCTATGAACAACATTATCACTTTTTAAGTGTGTGAAAGGGTAATAAAGAAATTGATATATATATATATAGTATATTTCCAAATATGTAATTATTTAATTTATATAATATAGAGGTTTTTTATTTCAAATGTTTTAATTATAATCATTCTTTATGCATTCCATGGATCGTGTGAATGAATCACATCACTTTTAGGGTGCGGTAGTCCAGACTTCCTCAAACGATGTTATCGTAATAATGAAAAATGGAAAGTATTACGGGTGTGTATTATAAAAGTATTTAATTAGAATAAAGAATTAATAAATATCATTTATATCATATAAAAATATATTTTCCGTCACAATGGACGACTATGAATGTTGGTAATGTAAAATGAACAATTATTGTTTTGTGAGGTACTATTTCACTATACACAGACACAATATGTTTGTTACCCATTAAATTTAAGTATGTGTAAGTGTAGGTCTAACCCTTAGAATAAAACATACTATTATATTGAGGATATGGTTTATTTATACAATAATCAAATAATAAGATATGAAGGGTTGGATAATGGAAATAAAACTAAAAATCCTGAGAAAAGATGTTACCTCTTTATTGGGTAACTACTTTTTGTTTGTACCAAAAGGATTCCTTGTAAGGATTTCTCACCAAAGGGAGGATTCAAGGTCTAGGGATGGATTTTTCGAATCTATATGGGCAGATATTGGTTGAAACTAATTGGTTTGAGAGGTGTTAGAATGAGGAGAGGTTGTGACTTTTTATAACAGAGGAAAATGACTCACTTGGTATTTTGAAAACAAGTTAGGATTACCAATATTTTTACCTAACAAAAAGTCATAAAAACCAACCAAACTCAATAATGTGAGGATAATGGGAAAATTATTTCTATAAAATTGGTTTTGGAAAAATCATGAACTGGATCCATACTTTGTGGAAATGAAAGTTGATATTTCACTAATCTTATGCGATCAAGGATCTCAAAGGGCTCAATATTCCACGGGCTAAAACATCCTTTTCTTTACAAAGTGTAATACTCTCTTCCATGGATATATTCAAAGGAAAACCTTTTACCTAGAATCAAAATTAGAGTCCCTTCATTAGTAGTCATTATAGCTCTTTTGCTGACTCTAAGTAGTTTTTATATGTTTTTGTATGGGTTGAAACTTCTTTGTCATCACTTTCACAAGACTAGGTCCATGTATCTTTCATTCCACAACTTCACTCCAAAAAAATTTGAGTTTTACATTGATTTACATTCAAAGATTCATATCGATCCATTTAAATACTCGATTGGAAGTTGTTTTAATATGAGAACTCAACCAATGTGATATGCTGATCACATCTTCCTTTAAATTCCACCAAGCATGGTCTTAGCATGTCCTCGAGTGTTTGAATAGTCCTTATAGATTTTCTATCAGTTTTGGGGGTGATAGGTCATGCTAAAATTTAGTTTAGTACTAAAATATTATTTAATGCTTCTATAGGATTTAGAGGTGAACCTTGGATCACAATCAAATATGATCGAAAGTGGAACCCTATGAAACCTCACCATTTCTTTCACATATATCATAGAAATTTTTTCAAGTGAGAAATCTTCCCAAATAGTGATAAAGTGGTTAGTTTTGGGGATTCGACCAACCACAAACCATATCGTATTTTCTCTGTGGATTTTTTTGGGAAACTGGTGATAAAGTCCATGGTGATATTCACCCATTTCCACATGGTTAAAAGAAATGGTTTCATCATCCCTTTGGAATTTTGTCACTCTACATTAACATGATGTCAGAACAAACACCGTGATATATACTCCGTAATCTCCTTCTTCATGTTGTCCCATCAAATGTGTTTTGAAAGATCCTGGTACATATTGGTATATATGGGGTTGTGTAAAAATATTGGCTATGTATTTATACAATGTCATTGTCTTTATCTTAGGTGATAAAGGAACAAAAAGCCTCATTAAAAACTAAATTACACCATCATCCTCAATTTGGAACTCATGTAACTCCCATTCTTTTATTGATTTCAACTTTTTTTGTTCCATATCATCCCTTTAGGTCTCCTTGATCTTCTCATAGATAGATGGTTGGGAAATCAATTGGGAAAGGTAGGATGTATTCCATGTCGTTATTATTTCAAGATATATCCTTTTCATATACCAGAAGATATGGTCTCTCTCAATTTGCATCATGGATATAGTAGCATGTTTTTTTCGGTTAAGAGAATCATCTACCTGATTCTCAATTCTCGGATTGTAGTGAATAGAGAAATCATAGTCCATGATTGGATCAAACCATTTTCATTGATGCATATTGATATACTTCTATGTGAATATATAATTTATACTCTTATTATCTGTGTATATGTCAAACATCTCACTATAAATATAGTGAGACCAAATATTTAGAGCAAAGATCATATCTTCTAACTCTAGATCATGCGCCAGATAGTTCTTCTCATGGATCTTTAACTATCATGAGGAATATGACATCACTTTATCATTTTTCATGAGTACACAACCCAAGACTTTCATTGAATCATCACTATATATCAGAAAACCTTCTCCACTTATTTGTAGTGTGAGTACATGTTAAGACCAAGATGATAAGGATGACTATCATATTTAGGTATTATTTTTTGTTGTCAAGGAAGTTTAAGAAGAAAATAAATCACCTCACTTTTTATTTGGTGAATATCAGACTGACCATCGTTTTAAAGATAATAAGACTCACAATGGTTAAGAATGTTCATTTTATTGGGAATATGTTTTCGGGATGAAGAGGATCATTGTAATCACCCTAAGTCGGGAGTGAATGGTTTAATTATAATGGGGAAAAATTAGAGTCTTCCTGACTTCGATGAAAATGTAATGATGCTTTGCTGATTTTGGAGTTCTCATAAGTCATTAGTAAGTTATAAAACTATTGATGAATGATTGATGAAATAATGAGAAGAAAAATATTCAACCAATCATATTCAATTTGATCATATTCATATCAATCATATTCAGGTTGATAAGGAAGGAAATATGTTGATAAAATATAGGTAGGTATCAACTCTTTACTTGGTAGGTTATATGACGATGAAGCTGATATTCAACATAATCAAAGTCATGAAGCAAATAAAGGTACTAGATGAAAGTTTACGAAAGAATAAATTTGATGAATTTGATTCATTCTAGTCTCAATATCATCATAATAATATTTCTGGATCAATAATTGTTTAATGACCATGAATGATGATCATAATGAAGATGCTAGTTTTTAGTTAAACTAAATTCTAAAAATATTTAAATCATCAAATTAAGAAGTTAGCAAGCATCATATTCAAAAAAGAAAAAATATCTTAATGTTGATCCTTTGGATTTAGTATTTCATCATATTCATCAAATGTTGAATTTTTTGTGATAAAAATTGACCGGTATCATATTTAGAAGAGAAATAAGTTGTTGAAGGTGAAGTTGCTAATACCGGTCCATCAGACTCAGTATGCCATCATAATCATCAAAGGAAGAAATTTTTTGAATCTGATGACTGTAATGAAAATGAAAAGTATGTGGTGTCCAATATGAAGATTAAATTCAGAGATCTATCAATAATGTATTCATCCATTTAAAATAGGTTTAATTACATTGTTTATCATTCAATTGGGTCAAGAGAAGAGATAAATAAGTATATATTATTTTACATTTGTCTTCATCGTAATGAGGAGGATCATAACGAGAAATTGGAATGGGAAATTAGAATCAGAATAATGTTTTTAAAGAAAGTATAATGTATAGATAAAGCTATTGGAATATTCATGATGGTTCGAGAAGTGTTGAGAAGATTTTATGAAGGCAAGATGCACCTGAAATTCAAAGGAACAAATAGATTCATAAAATATAATTGAGAGGAAAAATTTTCACGAATCCCCCCAAACCATTTTTGGGGTGATTATAAAAGATAAATTACTTTGTAATTTATAATATATGTACTATTAATGGTGAATAAGGGAAAAGGAAAATATTTAGAGAGAATAAGAGGTTTCTTGATTGTATTTTGTTGAAGAAGTATTTCAGATATAAAAAGCATGTGAGGAGAGACAAGATTGTATTCAACTGAATATCGTATTGGGCTGAATCATCATACTAGAAAAATCATATTGGAATTTCTAGATTGAAGAATAAATGGTTCAAATTTTTTTCAAATATATTCTAAAAAGTCATATATTATTCTTATTGATCAAATAGAATAGTAGAATCAGACTGAGCTTTATAATAAAGTCCATTAGAGTTCTTACCTACTTCTATGTAAGAATGTAAATATTTTTTATAAAAAAGAACACATTTCTGAAAGTTTAAAAAGAATCATCATAACTTGTTTGGTTACGAAAATTTGTATTACATCATTTGTTCTAGAAGGATAATATGCACTATTGAATTGATTACATAGTGACACACAATTGAAAGGGCATATCCTACTCAATGTATTCCGCACAAAATGATTGTATTCTAGTAGATTGTGTGGTATTAGATCATTTTCAAACAATACCAAGGATGTAGATATCCTTGTTGAATAGTAAACCTTGTAATTTCTTGTGATCATATAGATGTGGGTTTCAATTATTTTCAATAGGAAATGAAATATTTTACAGTCGGAAAATGTTTTTTAATATGTAAAAAAATATAAAAGAAAAACATATCAATAATTCACACCTCCCCCTCTCAATAATACAATTATCATGACTGGGAAATTACAATTAGTATCAGAGACAAGTTCCCTTCATTTAATCGTTGTTGACGTTTTGAAGAGAAGTTGATGGATAATTTGAATTGTGTCAACAATAATGGAATCCTGGGTTTTTATGGTAATAATTATCATATCTAGAAATATATAATGTTTTCCAATATTATGTCTATTAGATATGATTTTCGTGAAGATGTAACATGTGTTTTTCCACCTATTGATGATAAATTTCATCTTAATCTATTGATAAGAATAATCTTGAGAGTGATGGAAGGGACAAAAATTATTTACTATCATAAATTTCTAAAAGGGAATTTTTAAGGGTGACGGGTGTTTCTATAGCTAAAGGTATATGGGATAAGCTGAAAAACATATATGAAGGCAATACAAAAGTGATGATGAAAAATTACAATTCTAGAGGCTGAAGTATGAAGACTTGAAAATGGGTGGGTATAAATATATTAGAGACCTATTTACCAGGTTAAATTACATTACCAATACTCTCAGATTTCTTAGTTACACTTTTGAGGATTCTATAGTTATTGAAAAGATATTAAGAATTATTCCTGATAAGTTTGATGGTAATGTTTATTAATTAGAATATAGATATCATAAAAAAATTATCTATAGATTATTTTCATAGAACTCTCATAACATATAAAATAATAAGGTATGATGATATGAAAATAAAAATAAAATTTGATAGAGACATTTTGTTCAAGACTATGAAGAAAGAGAATTTATATAAGATTATTATTGACGAAGAAGGTGGTTATTTTGATTCTGAAAATTAGGTATGTAAAAATCTTGATGATATTTTATCCATTTTTTCTAAAAATATGAGTAGAGGTACAGGTAAATATAAAGGGAATTTTCCCTTTAAATGTTTTTAATATGGATTTATTGGTCAATTTATAATAAAATTTCCACAATGAAAGAATGAAAAAGATGGTGATAAAGAAGAAATAAGGCCAAGAAGGTCATGGAAGAAATAGGGTGGAAAGGAAAATTTTATTCCATAGCGAAGGGTAAAAAATTATCAAAATCTAAAAGGTGTATTTTCTAATCTAAAGAAAAATAATAAGAAGATTTTAAAGCTAAATCCAAAAATTCTACTTAGCATGTTGGTGAGAATACATTTAGTGTAACAATTAATGATGAAGAATTTAGAATCACCAGTTCTGATTAAAAAGAAAATCAACTTAAATTTCATTTAAAATTTGATTTGAAATATATTTGTCAAATATTAGAAGTCTTGAAAAACAAAACAAGAAGTTAGAAGATGAATGTTCCTCATAAAAAATCATGAAATATTTTTAGATGAGAAGAAAAAGATGCAATCGGGTATTAGTGATTTGAAAAAATATCTTAAGGAAGAAAATAATCGTAATGAACATTTGGAATTGAAAAGTCATAAAAATAATAGTTAGAACATGTCTAGTAAAATCTTTGTAAATATGAAAATAATATAATATTTTCAAAAAAAATTATATATAAAGTTGGTGAAAGTTTTCATATGGAAAAACCAAATATGGATAAAAAAAATGTAAACATCAAATGTGGATAGGAAAGATAGAATTATTTCTTGAAATAAGAAATCTTAGCAAATTTTCTATGTGGATAAGATTAAAAAAGTTGAGAATTCATAATTTTTTGAAAAACCTGATTCTAAAAATGTTTCTAATAATTATGAATATGTAAATGTTTATATTATTTATAATTATGAAAATGATAAAAGGATAAATAAGCTAATAAAATAAGATTCTTATGGATAACAGAAAGGATGGTGGTCAGCAAAATTCAAATAAGAGGGTTGCTAAGAAACATATTCATAACTCCAGTCAGTATGGAATCTATAGAGGAAAATATTATTTCTATGGTTACTACTGGTATTATGATGGAATCATAAATAAAACAAATATGTGTTGGTTCAACCAACAACATTTCTAATATTCCATATGTTATGAAATTCATAGGTTTAGGGGGAGTCAATCTTCTCAAAAGAATAAGTATGAAAAATAAGTTCTTAAGAAACCTGATAATTATGGTTTCAAAATTAAAAATGTGTTCAAACCCCAAGAAACTATTATAAATACTTCTTTGTATTCAAAAATTCGTCCGAATGATGTGAAATAAGATTTTGAGAATCTACAATGGGTTCAATCCATGTATGAAGAGTCTGACCAAATAGAAAAGAATGATTCATAGGAACTCATACCTAATTTAGATATCAAAAATGTTATTGGTACAAAGTGGGTTTCCAAGAAAAAAATGAATGAATAAGGTGAAGTGATAACAAACAAGGAAATATCAGTATGTAATGGTCACTCTGAAATTGAAGGTGTTGATTTTCATGAAACATTTTCTCTAGTGGAACGGTTAGAAACAATCATAAATTTTCATGTTATTTCAACACAATGGAGTTACAAATTTTTTCAAATGGATGTAAAGTCTGCAATTATAAAAGTTAATCTTAATGAGGAAGTTTACATTGAACAACCTTGTGGATTTGTTGTTGGGAAAGAGGAAAATTATATGTGAATATTTAACAAATCCTTGTATGCACCAAAGAAATCTATGAAGGTGTATTATTCCGAACTAGATAATTTCTTAAGGAATATGAATTTTAGGAAAGGAAGAGTTGATCGTAATATTTACATCAAAGAAATTCAATAGTTTTCCTTCATCATAATTGTTTATATTAATGGCATTATCATTACTAGGAATAATGAATGATCTTGTGAAATGTTTTCTAAATAAATGAAAAAGTTGTTTGATATTTCCATGATGGGAGAAATTAAATACATTATTGGGTTACAAATTTTATAAAAGAAGAAACACATTTTTCTTTCTCAAGAAAAGTATGCTAAATAAATTCTAAAAAAATTTAGTATAGAAAATTTGAAACTAGTTTACACCTCAATATCAGTGGGAACCAAGTTGAGTAAAGATGTATAAGACAATAAAGTTGATCAGAAAGAGTTTCCAAAGTTGATTGGATTTTTTTTATATTTTACTACCTTAGGACCCAATATTGTTTATTATATTACTTTATGTAAAAGATTTTATAGTGATCCTAAATAATCAAATTTACTTTCTTGAAAAATAATCATCAAATACATCAAAGGCCCAAAAAATTTAGAAATATGGTATGATAGCTAAGAAGGTATTGATTTTTTTGGGTATTCAGATGCTGATTTGGATGTAAATGTTGATGATAGAAGATCCTCATCAGGTGGAGTTTTATTTCAAGGAAAAAGTTTTGTTTGTTGGTATATAAAGAAATAGAATTCAGTAACACTCATTACAACTAAATCCGAATATTTTTCAACTACACAATCTGCTACCGAACTTATGTGGATGAAGAATCAGTTAGAATGCTAACTTGTTCAATTGAAGTTACCGTTTATCTTGGGTTGTGATAATCGTAGTGAAATCAACCTTTCCAAGAATCCGGTAAATCATTATCATTCAAAACATATTTATATCAACAATTATTTCATCAAATATCATGTGTAGAATAACGAGTTGAAGTTGGAGTATGTTTCTAATATGGAACAAGCTGCTGACATTTTCACAAAACCTTTACCCAAGGAATCATTCTCTAAATTGAGCTTGAACAAGGTCATCTGACCTCTTTCTCGTCAAGGTTGAGGTATGTTTTTTTGTTCCCTCTCTCATATTATATTTGGAAAGTGTTTTAAAGGGGGGGAATTTTTTTTATAAATCTATCATTATAGAAGCATGTAAATAGAGAGAGTTGTGGGTATAATGTGAATTCATCATTGTAGGTGTGTGAACTATTCTAAATATTTGTTGGAGTGGTTGTTCGAAACAATTTTTTTTCGTATTCTATGGAGGTTTAGAATTTTAGGAATAAAACATGAGGAAATATTTTATAATCACTATTTTTGGACATCATGAATTTTATGTCAATAATTCTTGTTTCCTATAATGATTTAGCACACATAGTCTTATAATTATTGATAAGTAATCCATAGCTTGAGGAAAAAAAGTTCTGTGATTTATGAACCTTGGTTGAAAAAAATCCAATGTGGGAGATTTTTATGACCAATATGATAAAGATGAATATAATATTCCTTTATTTTCATTTGTTGTCAATGGAGTTTAAAAAGAAAATAAATCACCTCACTTTTTAGTTGATAAAAATTGGACTGACCATCATATTCAATAAAATCAGACACACAACAGTTATGAAATTCCATCACATTGGGAATATTTTTTCTGGAGGAAGAGGATCATCGAACTCAGCCAATGTTTGGAATTAAATGTTTGATCATAATGGGGAATAATTTTATTTTTCCTAAATTTGATGAAAATGTGATGTTGCTTTTCTGATCTTGGAGTTCTCATAAATCATAAGTAAGTTGTAAAACATGTGATGAAAGCTTGATGAAAGAAATGGGAGAAAAATATTATTCCAATCATATTCAATCTAATTGTAATCATGCCAATCGTATTCAAGATGAGTAGAAAATAAATATGTTTATAAATGATAGGGAAGTTGCAACACATTACTTGGTAAGTGAGATGATGCTAAAGTTGATAATTAAAGTAATAAAAGTCATAAAGAAAGTCATGATACTTGTTAAAAGTTTATGAAAGAAGAAAGTTTCAGTATTTTAATCATTATGGTCTAATGATCATCGTAATAATATTTCGAGATACAGATTTTTTTAAAGGAAGGATAGGATAGTCATAATAAAGGTTCTAGTTTTTGATCAGACCAAAATATAGAAGATTTAAATCCTTGAAGAAAGAAGTTTCTGATAATCATATTAAAAAAATAAAGGATTCACTATTTTTGATCCATCAAATTTAGTATATCATCATAATAATTAGAGGAAGAATTGATTGTAATAAAAAGTGATCGGTATCATATTCACAGGAGAACTAATTTGTTGATGTTGAAGCTGGTGATACCGGTCCATTCTCAGTATGCCATAATAATCATTGGAGGAATAATTTTTTGGAACTGATGAATGAAAAGAAAAGGAAAATTATGTGGTGGCTAATATGAAGAAGAAATTAATAGATATATCTATAATTTAGTTAACCATTTAAATTAGTTTGAATTATTTTGTTTATAATTCATGTGGGTCGATATAAGAGATGAAGAATAATATATTGTTTCAAATTTGTATTCATCAAAATGAAGTATGCATAAGAACATATTGAAATGGGAAATCAAAATTAGAATAATGTTAACTGAAATTATAAAGTAGATTTGAAGTTGTGAGTAGATTTGAGAAAGTTAAATAAGTGTTTAGAAGATATTATGAAGTTAATATAAACCCAAAATTCAAAGGAATATGTAGATTTAGAAAATTTGATTGAGTGGGATATTTTTTAGGAATCCCACCCAAATCATTTTTTGGGTGAGTATAAAAGGGAAAGTACATTGTACTTTTGACAAATGTACTATTCATAGAGAAGAATAAAGAAGACATAGCTCTTGAGAGAAGAAGTGATTTCCTTATTTTGTTGTGTTGTATTCAACTGGTCATCATATTGGGCTGAATCATCGGACTGGGAAAATTACTTTGGGATTTTTGGATTGAAGAAGAAGTGGTTCAGAATTTTCTAAACCAGATTATGAAAAAGTCATATATTCATATTGAGAAATAAAATGGGGATAATCGGACTGGGAGAATTGGATTGGAAAATAAGAGTGAGTTTTTTAACAAAATTCAGAAAATTTCTTACCAACTTTTAGTTAAGAAATTGAATAATTTTTTAAAAAATAATACATTTTTTCATGTTGATAAAGAATCACTATATCATGTGTTGTTACAAAACTTTGTATTTCATCATTTGTTATAGAAGGTTCACATTCGCTATTTAATTGTTTATATAGAGCTACATGAGTGAAATGGAATATCCTATTCATTGTATTCCACACAAAAGGTTTATTTTCTGACATATTTTTTGGTATTAGATCATTTCAAAATCATATAAAGGATGTAGCTATTCTTGTTGAATAGTGATACTTATAAATTCATGTGTTCATATAGATGTGTGTTTTAATTGTTTTCAATAGGTAAAGAAATATTTAATAGGACTCTAAGGTTATTACAAAATTAAGGAAATATAAAAGAAATATATATAACTGATTCACACTCTCCAAATCATAGTGATACAATTATCTTGACTGGGAAATTACAATACTACAACAGTGAATAGCCACTTCTTGATCTCCTTAATGATTTCCTCATATCTTTCATCCATAAATAATTTACCCAATTTTTTGGTAAATTAGTTAGTTGGCTAAAATATAATGATAAATTTATCACAAAATGTAAATTGTAACCAGCTTATCCATAAAACTATAGTTTTCTATGACACTATTGGGTTTAGGTTATTCTTCAATTGCCTTTGTCTTTGAAGGGTCCACCTAAATTCCATCACTTGAGATCACGTTCCCCAATAATGTGACTTCTTGCATCCAAAAGTCGCACTTTTTGAACATAGAATACCTTTTCTCCTTCCTTAATATCACCAACACAATCCTTAGATTCTCTTCATGTTACTACTTAGTCTTTGAATAAATTAGAATATAATCGATAACCACTACAAAAAATTTGTTAAGGTGGTCTCTAAAGAATATATTCATCAAAGCCATAAAGATTTTAGGAAAATTAGTAAGTTTGAAAGGAATTACTATGAACTCATAGTTCCCATACCTTGTAAGGAAATTAGTCTTTTGAATATCTTCCTTCTTCATCTTTAGTTGATGATGTCCACAAAAAAGATACAACATTGATAAATATTTCACTCCTCGTAGTTGATTGAACAAGTCATCAATCCTTGGTTGAGGATATTTTTTATTTATGGTGATCTTGTTGATATCTGGGTAATTGATATACACCTATTTTGATCTATCTTTATTCTTGACAAAGAACATTGGTGCAACCCTAGGTGATGTACTGGGGTGTATGAACCATTTTTTCAAATGCTCTTGTAGATACTTCTTTAACTCCTCCATTTCAATCAAGGCCATCCTATATGGGAATTTTGAGATACGAGTTACTCTGGGTATGAGATCTATTGAGCACTCTACCTTGTGATCAGGGGATTCCAAGTAACTCTTTGAGAAATACATCAATGTATTCCCTAACAATGGACATTTCATCCAGGTTAATACCTTCCTTTGACTAAAACATTTAGGCAAGGTATGTTTCTCTACAGGGTATCAACACCCACACTGTTGATGGATTTTCCAAAGAAGATTCAGGATTTTCCAAGAATTTTTAGAGGATCAGGGGATGGTTCAGAATATAAAAATAGATTTTTCCAATAGTTGATTTCTTCTATATATAATGAAAGACAATACAAGTCCAATATAGTATCAAATTTAAATAAGGAAAATATAATATGATTCGTAAGAAGAATCATCCCAAATATGATTATAGGATAAGAGTCCAACACAAGGGTTGTAATGATTACACCACAATGTTTTTATGGATATCTCCACTTAAAGGAATCAGGGCTTCAATTAAATAGTTCGAGAAAACTTTTAGGATATAAATGAATTTGTAGAACCAGAATAAAATAATACTTTTTCTATTATTTAGTGAATAGGAATCATACCTTGTGTGAATTCATTTTCACACTCTACTTCATTAGAAGTGATGGTATAAGCTTTCCCATTCTCCTTTGACATTGGTGATTTCTGACCCTTGTTTCCCTCAAGGACATGTGGTTTATTTCACTTGCTTGCATAACACCCTTGGTCCCTATAGTTGAAGCATTTAACCATGGGTTGTGCATTAGTATGTTCCTTCCTTTCCTCTATCATGTTGGTCAGCATCTTCATGTATCTTCAATATTCATTAGCTTGGTGTCATTCTCTCCAATACTTGAAGAATTTCCCCATCCCTTTGAGGTAATTAACATGATGCTTCATCCCACATTTTTGACATCTGGGTAGTTGGATCATATTTCCTCATTTGTCATTTGGCTCATAATCTTTAAATCCCATTATTCTCTTATTATTTGCATAACCATTGGAAAATTCTTTGAACTCTCTATCTATTTTATGATCACATTTAACTACATCATCAAAACTCCCAAATTCTTATATTTGTAGATCGTTTCGAAGGGGTATTATTAAAACAATAAAGAACACATCTATTTTTCTATCATTATTGATAAAAAACCAAAGGATTACATTTATAACCTTATGAAGTTTTCATCATAAGCTGTGACAACTTCACCTTCCTTTTTCTTTAGCTATATGAATTCTCTTTCAATCTTTTTTTTGAAGAGTTCAAGGTAAATGATTTGTAAGAAATATTTTCTTAAATTCTTCCCAATCCAACTCTTCCATTTAATCCTTTGAATTTTTGTTCTTTATCAATTCCTGCTATTGAATAGATTCTCCATATAAATGATAAATTGCAAGAGTCACCATCTCCTTATTAGAGAAATGGATCATAGAAAAGAAATTCTTTAATGAGTTAAACCACTATTCCACATCAAGTGGATTGGAAGTTCCACTAAACATTGATAATCATTTTTGAATTAATGACTCAATGTATAATTGATCCTTTTTGGGTGAATATGGACATTCCATATATTTCATGTTATTATTCAAATATCGAGACAACTAGGTAATCAGTTCCACAATGTTTTGTGCTCAACCTCCCATGGAATTGGGGATCTCATTTGGATAACTGTTTCATTGTCACTCACATAGGTTTGAGGCATATTTTCTCCGGGTTCCTACCATTTTCTAGAATAGAAAATATTAGAACAAAATATAAGTCAATAAATCATGATTAATTTATTCTTTTATGAAATTAACACTAAAAGAATATCTTATGGGATTCCTATATCTATAAGTCTCTAAAAATAGTCTTCTAGGATGTTTTGCCTATACATAGACTTATAATAATGGTTTTTACTCGTGTTTTCTAATCATAATTCCCAAATTAACTAAACCATTGTTAGATACCAACTATAGTGACCCTAATTTTTCATACATAACAATTGCATCATTTTAAAGATAAACAACATAATAGAGTCACAAATCTAGGATCCAAAGGTTTATGTATTAGAAAAATTAGGCTTATAAATAAATTGTAAATAATGAAACTTAAATATTTATTTAAATTCTTCATCTTTATCCTTCTAAAATCTCACATTATCTTTGGTACATGCAATTACCTAAGGATATACATCAATGAATGGGGTAAGATAAAATCCCTATAAGAGGATGAATAAGGAACATGAATTAATATAACATGGGTGTGAATAATCATCATATCATAATACTAGGATCATTATCAATATCATGATGTAAAAATGTGATAAATTCATCGAATGTGGAAATGCCTAAAAATGAAACATCATGTTATAGTGGTAAAATGCCACATATAGTTGAAAATAAAGCTAGCATCATTTTAACACATAATATATGTGAATAATCATAACATCATCACTGTAATCAAATCTAGCATCATGTTCACATATAATAAACATTATCTCATGAGATACAACACATTACCCAATTCATTGGAGGGATATATAATTTCGGTCTAGTCATCACATAATAATATTTACATAATAATGCATGTCACATAGAATGTGAAACAATCATTTCATGAAATAACCCACGGAAAGGAATGGGTTTCATGAGGATTTAAAAAATTATGATTTCATAAATAAACTTCGGGTTCTAAAATGAAAAATGGAAACAAATATTTTCTATAAGAATCATCATTATTTAGTTAATAATAACCAACTCAAGAGGAGTCAAAGATGTGTATTAGAAAGAAGAGTTATTTTGGAAAATCATTGTATTTTCTATAAAATCAAATAAAAAACATGTATATCCCAAAAAAGAAGAGGTAGGAATAATGAAATTATATTTATGGAACATTAGAGGACTATTTATTCCAAATATGTCATTAAATATGGATAATCCAATGAAAAAGAGTTGGTTTCAAGAATCCCCATACCTTAATTCCTTTCTTATTTCGTCACTTTTGCGCCTCTTGAATAATAAACTTATATTTATTAAAAAACTAATAAATATGTTAATTATATCCATTTATACAATTATTTATCAATTATAATAATTTTATTATATTTATTAATATCTATTGGTGAAATTGAAGTGTTTTGATATCATTATTCTCTTAAAAATTTCTTATTTCACATTGATTTCTCAATTTTCATTCAGAGTCATTTATAGAAAATTATGATTAACACCAGTAGATTATAATAAATGTAATTAATTATTTAAATATTATATGTAATTAATAATATCAATCCATAAAAGCGTTTATAAGAATTGTCCTAGAAATGTCTCCGTAGGTGGTTAATCAACCTTTAACGGGACGTTGTTAAAAGAGAGGGAAAGAGAAGTACTGTATTTATTTTTGTCATAAATATGACAATTAAATCATGTTAACATAAATAATATAATTTTATATTATTGAATAAAACTTTTTATAGTATTTGGTTTTTAAATTAATTGGTAAAAATAAGAAGCAGAATAAGAAAAAATGGAATAGTTAATAGAGACTTACTCTCTCCTCAATGTAGCTTCTCTTGTAAGACTCTATAACACCCTTGTAGATTAGAGTTGGATTGCACCAAAATGTCCCTAAGTAATGTATGGGGGTTTAGAGGGAGTATTTGGGATGATATTGTACTTTGGAATGTTTGAGAGGAGTTTGTTTCCAAGGGAAGGGAGAGGGATTATTTATACATTAAGAGAGGGGTATTTTTAGAATAAAATCTTTAATAAAATAATATATCAAAGGAAAAACATGAAATAGTGCATATTTGAAAAAATAAATAATATATAAATATAATATAATGTGTTTAAGACATTAAATCCTCTTTATAATTCTAATTCATTAAATAATTAAAAATAAAAGTGAAGAAAAAAAGAAGTTGATAATTTAAGTAATCACTTTTGAATTTATGTTCTGGAAAGTGATTTTTAGGTTTGAAAATTATTTTTTTGTATTTTAAAGACTCATTTAAGAAATTAAATATATAATGTCTGAAAATATATTTCTATAGATTATTATTTCATTATTACATCATGAATGATGTAACTTAAGATACGTCGATTTTGTGAAAAACTTTATTTTTACTATTCACCTAAAAATTAATGTATTTCAGAAAAATACCAAAAAATAAATCATGGAAAATTTTAACATGATCATTACAAAAATGATATTAATTTTAAAAAAAATAAATATCTAAAATAGGTGAAATATAATTTTTAACAGGAAAATAATTATTTTTACAAAATACTTTAAAATACAGTTTAATAAAAATAAGCTTTATTTTATTTTTGGTTTTTAATATTGATATTTATTTTATTGAACTATAATATATTTATTTACAAAAATTAATCATGATAAATTTTTTTATATAAAAATTTATTATTTTTTGGTAAAATCACACTTCCAGTGGTCTGGTTAGTATTCCCAACAATCAGGTTACTATTCCAACGGTTACATTACTATTCCAATAGTCACATTACCTTATATATATAACACTCAATTATTTCATTCAATATTCAAATCAATTACTCTCAAGGTTCTATATTTCCATTTTAAGTAATTTTTATTGGTTTACTATAAATTTTTTTTCTTTTATGTACTGTTGGTAATGGGGCAAATAATTCTAGTAGATGAGGTCAATCCATATTTTCTCATTTTAGATTTTCAATTTTATACTTTTTATGCAGTTGTAATGTTTGGAAATTTAATTGGTTTCATTGCTGATTAATGTAACAATATTTAATAATATTGTTTTTATAGGTTTCTCTACATTTTTTATGTGTATTATATATTATATAATACAACACACATTTATTTAGAATTTTTTTTTGCTAATAATAATTATGTCATTACAATGGGTTAACACATCTCTTGCCTTTACATAAACGTACTATAGAACTCTAGCTACCTATCTGATGAGGAGTAGTTGAGTCCTTCCTGGACTCTAGTACCTATCTTTCTCCCCTACCACTACTATACTTTGATAAGTTCTAAAAAAACTTATCAAGATAGCCCATCCTGCCGCAAACATGGCACTCCGAACTGGTGTATGAAAACTAACGATTCTGGTAGTTTAACTTTCTACACTGATGCACTACAATGGAATATGATCCTAAGATGGATCTCCACTACCCTAACTGGTCTTCATGTCATTTCCTTGGAAAAAACTGTCATAGAATCACTTCTTTCCACCAAAATAAGTGATCCTAGTTTACCCTGTGGAAATAGCCTGGCTACCTCTTGGGTCCTCTCTTAGATTCTATGTTGTGATGAGTTCATGATTCATCAAATCTAAAATGATACTCAGAATAGAAACATTCACCTATGACCTAACCTCATAGTCAATATCGTCTTGAAAATGTTTCTCTATAGAGAGCTCATCAATAGCTAAATATGGAACAAAGCATTACAGGTTTGTGAAATGTTCAACCAGGTCCATCATTGATATTCTATCCTATATCATATGCATGAACTAATGATCCTTCTCATCCCTCAGAATCTATTTATAGAAGTGGATCAAAAAAATTATCCTCGAATTATGTCAAAGAAAACTCCTCCTTCCCATCCTTCTCTAGAATATCCCACCAATGTTTGGTAGGTCCACTGAGCATATACACAACAAGATTCTCCCTCCTATCATTGGGTGTCTCAAGAAGCATGAAGATTTAACAGATTGACTCAATCTGGAACTCAGCTACCTGGGAGCCTCACTCCCCAGTAAACATAGGTTGATGTTGCAGCTGAATCTCTCTCATAAACTCATACATCAATGGCACGGTGAAAGTAGTCTCTTTTTCCATGGATTGAATGACCCTTAAGAAGTTGTTGTGATGATGAACATCCATTTGATCCTCAAGAGCTACATGAATCTCCAGTTCATCTATATTAGGAGATAACTGATTTCCACTCTCTTAGAATTCAACTCGAAGATGATGAGGAGTCATTTTATCTACAAGAAAAATACACTCCTATAAACTTTGGCTAAAAATAAAGTCAACCTCAAGAGGCAATGACAGTAGAGAACCATTACTCTTTGTCTCCCTAACCATGGATTATAAGTGATTTATAATGAAATAATAGTTTATTTCATTCCATTTATCAAATATAATAGATATATTATTTCACAATTCATATTGGAAAGTATATAACACATGCAATAATCATGTCACTATCATGAACAATGCATTTCAATATATATATATATATCACTATGTGCCTATCATGATGCATTTATACTCATATCTCACCATACTGGTCCATGAGTGTAAATATCAATAAACAATAACATCACAAAACAATAACATCACACAACATTTAAATCAACCAAGGTGAAATAACATCAATTGTAACTAGAGAACAACATAAACATTAATCCCATCACTGGAACTGAAATTTTCCCCCTTTCATGGGTTAGCTACTCCAATGAATAAGAACATTACCAAGTCCCAATAGATCCTAGTATCCTTTCTACTTTTTCAAAAAAAATAAAGCAATAGAAAATAACAAGCTGATCATATAATACCAATTTGTAATGTACCCCAATATGGTACTCTCTCACATTGTCAAAATGATTAGGTTATTATATTTCAAGCATGAATTCCCATATTCTAGAGGCCATTGAATAATAGTGAGGCTGTGATATTTATAGTGGGGAGACTATACCCCCTGGTAAAACATAGTGGATCTAAACCATAGTAATAAAAATTAGAGTAACAGAGAAATAATGGAAATAGCATATCATACATCTAGGAAAATAAAAGGATGAACCTATAATGATGAAAAATGTAATGACAAGATAAGATGTATCTAAATGTAAAACTGAAACCAATACAAACAAAATAATATACTCATACTAAATATTCCCAAAATTCTCTGGTCCCATTCCCCATGTCATACCCATCTCCAAAATCCACCCCATCCAGTAAGAAACAAAAGAATCAACAATAATGTTCTTTTACCTTGTCCAAACACGCATCTATGTAATCTGCTTCAGTACCAAATGATTCCAAAATATGGTGTGAATAAAACTCAGTAGGTCGACACCACCATCCCTAAACACAACCAGTCTGATAATAATTATATTTAATAAAGTGATAAATAGATTTTTTAATTAACTAATTAATAAAATATATCAATTAACATATTTTAAAACCACGATGAAATGTCTTTGAGCATGTAACATGACCATTCCATCTATATCCATATACCCTTGAAAAATCAAACAATTAGGTAGCTCTCTATGTATAATAATTTCATCCTCTAATCATTACCCTACATAAATGCATTTCAGCATGTGTCCCTTGGTGTAACCTAGTATATAAGCATTTCAACAAGTATCACTGGGAATTGCCTACTATATAAGCATTTCTTCCTCCAAGAAAATACCTATATATAATAATTTTAGAATGTATCACTAGGGCAAGCCTACTATATAATAATTTAAACACTACTAGGATATCCCTATATATAATCATTTCATCACCAACTCAACAATTAATAATAGCATGGATATCATAATATCACATCATAAATCTAAATGGTTAATTATAAAAATTACCATTTTTTTCAAATAAACATTGATTTATCTCTAAAATGATCAACAGTCATATCAATAATAAATAATATATTACCTAGGTATTCTATATCAAGCAATCACCTAAGGTATCATGTCATAATATCCCTACTTTAAACCATTAACCAAGTTCTTTTTACTCAAACGTTTTCTCACCCAATAGATATCCATAATCTAGATTGTATCAACCATTGAATCTAAAGGAATCCAATCCATGATTTATTATAAATCAACTAATTAATTATAGATCACAATACATGTTCATAATCGAAATATTTCATATAATTCACAATTAAATATACCATGGGGTTTGGTTTAGTCTCCATAAATTGAACATGTGATTAACACAACATTTCTAAAGAAAAAATCCATTAAAGAAGAAGTCACAAAAGATCACAAGAAGAACCTATATTAACCCAAAACATGATCAACTACCAAAACAAAACCCATATTCAAAAGATGTACACTACAATGAAAAGTAATGATGGGTGAGAAGAGGGAAACCAAAGTGAATAAACTCACCAAGGATCGAATGTGAAAATGGGACATCTGGAAGGGGGAAGATAATTCAAAATTTTCTAGAGTTCACCCTAGGGGTGAGAGAGGAGAGGTTATAAAAAAAATAATGAGAGTCATAAGTACATGACACACTTAAAAATAATGGGTATGAGGAATACAAGATGTGTAATCCTTTCATGTCATGTATTTTATCATTTTAAAGTTATGTTAGAAAAACCTTTTTCCCTGGGTTAATATTTATTTTGTTCAACATTTACATGATGTGAATCAGGTTCATGAAATGGAACCACATCACATCATAAACTAGTTCATAAAATGAATCTAGAAATATTTATATGTCATGTAACATGTACATAGCATATAATTTTTCATTGAATAGTTTTTATACTAGCTTCTATAAAAGTGACCAAACCACCTATGATCCTTCTAAACTATTTGAAAACCCTAGTAATCCCATTTAACATATTTATACATGGAATAAATTAATTTATATAGACATACATGCCTAAAATTAAGCTTATTTTCACCAAAAAGGCTCTCTTTCATCAAATAAGACTTAGTCACTAAGGATTAATTACAAAGCAAAACCAAAAAAAAATATGTTCAATGAAAACCTCAGAGTGGGACGTAACTAGAAAAATATGGGATCTTATAATGATCTTTGTTTTGAAAGGTTTTTTTTTTACGTTTAATCCATTACAAAAAACATTATTTATATATCTAAACATTATGTAGATGGATTTATTTTAATATTTGTAAATGAATGTTGCTTCTTTTATAAAAATAACATTTGTTATGGTAAGGTGAATTTAAATAACAAATTTTTTTGTCGTATTACACAAACCAAGTAATGGAAATTGATAATGAAACTACTTTACATAACTCATGCCACACCAAATTATGGAATCATTGGCTTGGTCATGTAAATGAAAAACACTTGACTATGTTATACCAAAATGGATATTTAGATTCTTTCAAAATAAAACCAATTGGTATGTGTCACACTTATTTATATGGTAAAATGAATAAATACCCATTTAGTAGAAAAGGTGAAAGGTCTAAAGATTTTCTTGAATTAGTTCATACATATGTGTGTTGACCATTTCCTTTTGAGGAAAGGGTGGGTTCTCATACTTCATAAATTTTAACGATGATTTTAGTAGAAATGAATATGTCAACTTAATGAGGTATAAGTATGGTTATTTTGATAAATTCCAGAAATAAATGAATGAATATGGGAACCAAATAGGTAATATGATTAAGAAAATCTTCTTAGAATATGGTGTAGAATATCTCAATCAAGAATTCATTGATTACTTATAGGAGTTTGGGATCCTATATTAACTCACTCTTCTATATACACATCAGTGGAACGATGTAAGTGAAAGGAGGAACCACATCTTGTTGGACATGGTGAGATCAATGATGATTCATGAGAGTATTCCATTATTAATTTAGGTATTTTAATTACAAAAAAGTAGAAAAAATATTAAAAAATGTTTCAAATAAATTGATAAACTGTATATGAAGTTCCAATGGATCGAATAATAACTCAGAAGTGGGGTTGAATTAGTTGTTCACTATTATAAATTTCAATAATTTTAAAAATATTAAACCCTGAAACGTTTTAATGTTTATATCCTAATAATCTTTTAGTAAATAGTAATGTATACAAAATTATTAAAAAAATTAAAGAACATTATATTTACAAGGTTCAACCTCAGTCTGAGAACCTATATAAATTTCATAGAGAATCTTATGGGTCTATAGAAATTAACTGAAATGAATAAGTGAATACGACATGTTCCAACTCCCATTAGACACATTATATATCCTAATTGTAATTATTATACTGAATCCTATTGGTTTATAAATTTTTCTTATAAAATGTTGAGATAAAACAAAAGAAAAATACTTTTTTCAAACTACATAATAAATTCTCAGCTCAGAATCCTCATTATGATGTGGTTGGGTCTGATTCTTTCCATCCAATAGGGCTTGGTCTAATGGACTCAATACGATGAATTCAGTCTGATGGACTCAGTCTGATGAATCCAATCTCAATATGCATTACTCAAACTCTTCTCAAATTCTCAGTTCGATCTTAGTCAGTCCAATAAACAAAAATTTTAGATGTCCAAACTTCTAATGAGATTTCAATATGGAAAGATAACTTTGACATGAATTCTGTAGTTTTCTTCTTTTTCCACTCACAAAAAAAAGTGGACAAGTATAAATATACATTTCTTTTATTTATAGGCATCCCAAAAAGACAAATTTATGAAACAAAATTTTTTTCCCACTTACTCAAATTAAAAAAATTAATATCTATATATATTTCAATTTCATGTTTAACCACTTAATCTATTCAAAAATATTATGAAATCTTCTTATGTCTTCTTTATAATAATTCTTCTCAGACTTCCTGACATTTATTCAGTATAATAGAAATTACTCAACTCATTATGATTGAACTTCCTCATCTCATTATGATGAAAATTCTTCGTCTTATTCTAAATTGAATTCTCCCATTAAAGTTAGTCTAATTAACTTTCTTCCTCAGATTCAGTGTGATTGACATTCCTTCCAAGAGTCAGTCTTGATCGAATTTCATTATCAGAGTTATTTTGATTGAATTTCTCCCTCAGAGTCAGTTTAATTAACTTTCTTCCTCAGATTCTACCCTATAGAACATCCTCAGCTTCAATCCAAAGGAATACTCATAATGATGGAATTATCACTATGATGGAATTTTATTTACGATGGAAACTCCAATCTAAAACATTGAAATACTTCAAACCTCATCAACTATAACTCATTCAGACATCTGAAAACTTCTATGCTTAGTACTTATGGATTGATGAAAACTTTTTTCTTGATTCCCAGAATTAATAGAATCTTTATGATTCATCTATTTCATAAAAATCTTTTATCATTTTAGTTTTCCTAATTTATGAGAACTTCAATATTATAAATGTTCTGTAAGACTTATATAGGAAAGTATTACGACTTCCCTTACTTTCAACACCTTCTTTATTTCCAACCAAAACTCACTATGATTACTTGCACCTACTCTCCCCTTTTTCATCATAATGATCACATCACAAGTGTTACAAACAACTTATGATATTTGAGAATTAAAATCTAGAAAAGAAATATTTGACTGAAGGTTAGAAAGTTTAAGAATTTTTTAACTCCTGACATCACTTTCTTCATTCAACCTCTTCAGGAACATTCTATCTTTCTAACCAACATTGAGTCCAATGAAACTTGAACATCATGTCAATGGATATGAAACTGATGGTGTATCTGATAAAAAACACTAACATTTTAATGAATTCTATGACCGATGGTAATTAGATCAATATATTTCATCTGGTGTTTCTCATTTCAATCCTCTGTGTCTATAAAACAACTTTCTCAAAAAAAAACTTTCTCCCCCATTATGTTTGGGTTAGAATATTCAGAAACGTTCACTTGTTTTTAAAAACATTATTTTATAAAAGATTAGTTATCAACAAATACAAAAAATTATTAAAATTAACATCACACAGGTTCTTCAATATCCCCATTCGGATTTTCTAACAACACTCACTAATAACTTTTACAACTCTCAGAATATTTTCACAATTTAATTTTTGTAAACAACTCAAGTTTTTTGAATTTTACCAAAACAAATCCTTTATTGAAGGAGTGTTTAGACACCACACTAATAGATAATGTGTTTTTTTTTTGAAAAAAAATCATCCCTTGGTGAGAAGAAAATTTTATGGCCATGCTAAGATAAAATCCCCCTAACTTTTATATTTTCTAACTTTTATTTTTCTAGAAATTTTATTTTCCTCTCCCCCATTATTTGATAAACCCAACTTCATATTCATAAAATGAAGATAATTAAAAACTTCTTACATTTTTAACTTATTCCATTGGATAAATAATAAAAGTTTCTTCCTCATATTTCTCATCAAACTTTCCCCGATCCTAATTTATTATTTTATGTAAACATGGGATTCCAAAAACACTGATGTACTTCAATAAAGGTTTTTTCTCAGAGAAAATTTCATAAGAACTCATGTTGGTTTCTAAATTTAATTTTTTTTCAAAACATGTAAAATAATACTATCAAATTCACTATAGTAGAACTTTGAATGTTTTTATTCTTCTCACATGATTATTCCCATTTCCACCAAACCTATATTCATCCTTTCTACTACTCCATTTTGTTGTGGGGTAAATAGAGAAATATACTAATGTTTAATACCGTGATCTCTAAGATAATTTTCAAAAGTATTTCTTGTAAACTCAATACCATTATCCATTCTCAATTTCTTTATATAAACCCCCATCTCTTTCTCAATTTTTTTTAAAAACCAAAACAATTATATAGGCTCTGAGTTGTGTTTCAAAAACATGATGTTTTTCATTTGAGTGAAATCACCATGAAATTTGATAAAATATAAATATCCTTTTTTTATAGATTTCTCATTGACCCACATAAATTGGAATGAATATGTTTAAGAGGCCTGGTAGATGGAATCTCAACTTTATTATGACTTTTATAAGTCATCTTCCATTTCTAACAAGTAACACTAAAATCTCCCTCTCTTCTTTTCAATTTTAGAAAATTTAGTACATAATAAACATTAAAATGTTATTTCATTCCTTTCTTCCCATGTTGGAAAATTATTTGGCACCACAACTTACTCTCATATTTTTCACTTAGATAACATGAGTTTTTAAATTCTCTAACATGAAAAAGATTTCCACTAGTTATTTCTCCTTCCGTGATAACATTTCAATGTTCCACACTTCTGATAACAAATGTATATTTTCTGAAAATAAATTCTTTTCCATCATCAGAATGTTGACTTACAATAATTAAATTATTTTTTAGCACATCAATAAATAAAAATTACAAGGATTTCAACTTTTATTCTTTAATCTCAGTGATTTTGATTCCTATGGTTTTTAGAGAACAATTATTCCCAAAGGTAATAGAACCTACTTCATGATTTTCAACATGTTTCGGGAATTTTTAAATCACCTATCATGCATGAAGAACAACCACTATCATGTATCCATGGTTTGTTCTTTTTTACATTTTTTCAAGGTAGCCTCAACAAAAAAAGTTCCTCAACTTTCTTCATCCTAGCTTACTTTTCTTTATCTTCCATAAGAAACGTGATCTAGAAGGAGTTTCATACATCTTTTGACATGATGAAAAGCCAAATAACATCTTCCATAAACTTCTTCCAGACATTTAAATTGTTTTTTTGGAATGTTTCTAACTTCATGTGATTTTTCTTTTCTAACTTCCTATGTGTTAAGAAAGTCATTCATTCTAATTTCACTATTTCTTCCACTTTATTCAAATATTATTTTGGGAAGTGATATGTTATGCCAAAAATTAAAATTCATGTGCCCATATATTCTATAGTACCAATAAAATCAATCAAATTTTAATTTTTTATTGAAGTTTGATCATTCTTTGTAAAAAAACATTTGAAGTTGATAAATACTTCCTACCCTAACATACTCTGGGTGTATACCATATTTCCTTCTAAGTGAGTTTTAAAATTTTGTATATGTGATAGGTTTGTCAGATTATTTATCCACCCAAACTTTCTTATTAATTTTATTATCACTTTAAATGTTAGAAAAATCAGATGAAACATTATTTTTGGTCTGTGAGGAATTCACATAATTCTTTATTTGAGATTTCTCAAAAAAATTATAAGTCATATATTTTACTATTAATGTTTGTTAATGTTTTAATTCATCTTTCTCAAGGTATTTATAGAATCAAGAAGTTTATATTGAAACTTATTGATATATTTTTTCCTTATATTCCAATTTCATATTGAGATCTTCAAACATACTTCCATGTTTAGTGATTATTAGTTTCTAACTTAAGAACTCTTTAATGTATTCTTCCTCAGACCTGATGAAATAATTTCATACTTTAGAAACTTCTTCAAAATATTTTTTCATTACTCTAATTTCATACTTGATATTTCTATTTTTATCAATACATAATATAAGTTATGTTTTGAGTTGATACACTCTATATGATTCTTCACCACCTTGTTCACTATCTAAGGGATCTTTTATTTTCTTTCATTTTGAAATGAAGGTATTAATTATTTTTTAACTTTCATATTTTGAAGAATTGTTTTTAGTTGAGTATGATCCAACTTTATTACTTATCATATTTATTCTGTTTCTAGTAGACTTATTATTGTTTTGTTGGATGAATTTTCTTCTTTATAACCTTTGTTTCACTTCTTTCATCAAGGTGTTTCATCAGAACATTCTCGATACTCACCAACTTTCTTCTTAGGTAAATTCATAGTAAATTGTCCAATTACACCACAATCAAATCATTTAAGAGTATGTTTACCACCATAATTTCATATTCCTCTATTATAGTTCTTAGATATAAGAGATGTGAATTTTTCATTCAACTTATCATCCTATTTATCTTCAAAGTAGAAAGGAACATCATGTCCATCATCTTGAATTATCATCATTCTCATTGATTTAAAATCTATTTCATCTTTCATATTTTTTTAACATTGGAGATTTTCTCATTTCATAAGTGATTATAAATTTAAGAAATTCATCAAGAGATAAATCATCTGTATCTTATGAAGAGAAAATTTAGAATCAACCCTATCTGGAAAGTTTCACTTGATTTTCCTCACAATTGTAGAATCTTACAAGAAATCTCCAAAACCTCTAATGTTGAAAACTGTAACATCTCGGACGAGGTTCTACACACTAGTGCCTCCAATCAGTCAGTCACCTGACCTCAGTAATGCCTCCCCATATGTCAGAGGTTGTTGATTAGTAGTGAGGGTCTGATATATTGAACAAGGGGAGACATTACCCTCTTTTATCAGAGTAAATACACCATGAAAAAATAATAAACAATATATTAATAACATGAAATCATAACCTAAAAGAACCAGTACCACAAGATGACCAAAAATGAAAATAAAATATGAAAAATTAAAGTAGAATATATGTCATGCCAATGTAAATGTCAAGTGTCTAAAGTGAAACCCAAAATAAAGACATTGAAGACTCCCCCAAGCAGGTCCCAAATAGTGTCTGGTTCCCTCATCCATGCTATATCCCATATCAATGATCAAAGACAAGGTATTTTCCCTTAACCTCTCTAGAAAGCACAAACTCTATTCAGGTACTGATCAGGCAGCCCAAGTAGGGTGTGACTACAACTATGTAGGATTCATACACCCTCCTAGAGGGGCCCATGCCATGAATCCCGAATCCCACCTCAAATAGGCTAGGGTCTAGTGACTAGCACTTAGAAGGTGTATCACTGACATGAGAGGCCTTAGCCTAAGTACATGTATAGAAACACACATCTCCAAGCCTATTAAATGATGAAATGTAAAAAAAACTGAAACCCATGCATTTATACATCTAAATTGCATAAACAGAGTATAAAAGGAAGTAATATAATGTAATTATGGCCAAATACAAGACCACCACAAAGAGTTTGAAAACAAAAGTACAACCTAAAAGTATGTATTGGGACTACTTTTCAGAAAGTGGTAGGAACACACCTCGGTTTTTCTGGTCTCACTAAGCACCATCTGGTCCTGGTCCTCCTAAGAATCAATCAAAATTTCAATATTCTACACAAGACATGACACATGATGAAAAACCCAATGTATGGGTGAGTATAACAATACATAGTAGGACTCCCCGAAACTAAAAAAATATACTGATAAAACTAATATTTTCCACATTTTTATTTGCATTTAAATTGTTGTAACCCTCCTAATTTATCAATTTGATATTATATGGATCAATTTTGGATTTATCGTGTGTTTTGAGCTAAAATGTGAAATGTGCTTAAATTCTAGATTTTTACAGATTTTTACATCACGGGTATTTTAGCCATTTATATAATAATATAATTCCAAATTTAATGATTATTTTTTTAGAATACTTATTTTAATTCCTTTAACTTTTTCTTCTAGACTAGAGGCTTATTAGAATATCTAAAGGCCCGAAATAATCAATGATGTTTGGAAATTGTCTAGTCTGATAGCGTGAACCCCACCTCCATAACGGATGTATAAATCAGGCTACACACCTACAATGGAGTTGAATAGAAATGGATATGAAGTAGGACACATATATGCACTACCTAAATAAATTTCATGGAGTTTTTATCCCATTATTGTGGTAAAGATATTTTATACATTGAAGAAAACTTCCTAGAAAATTCATCTAGAAAAAAATACATTGTCAATAAAAAATATGTAAATCCCTCTAGATGAGTCCAATCAATATGAAATTTTGAGGTTGAATGAAAAATTCATTTATTAACAACTTTTCAGAAGGATGGAATGTGTTAATAATCCATTTATATTTCCAAAAAAATGTGCAATCTTGAGGAGGACAATTTCATCCTCTAAAAGGCGGGGAGCTCCCACCTCTCATCTCTTCCCATTTTCCATCACATTTATTCAAAGGAACAAAGTGGAGATCCCCACCCAGGGAGGAAGTTTACAAATATTTCCCTTATCATATTATTAATTTGTTTATTTTATTTCTTTTTTTATATTTCAATTGTAATTTAGATTTTTAATAAATTCATGCATGGTTTTTATTTTTGTGTTTTCATCCACCCAACCACCATCCTTCCGTCTCCATATTTTATCTTTATTTTCTTCTTTTCTTATTCTCATACTATCCACCATTAACTCTTACCCTAAAAAAGTATTTACTTCCTAAATCCTTGGGTCAGGGGAGGTATGTGTCAATTTCATTTATTCTATGGAAAAAGTCTTAAGTTTTAATATGTTTTTGATGAGAATGATTGACATGCATGGGTGTGGCAATAACACACCAGGAAACTAAACTCAAACTCATTTATATTATTTTATTAATTTTGTTCCCTCCCTTATACTGAATACAAGCTCTTAATATGATGGATTTGATCCATTCAGTGGTTGAAATGGAATACAATAGAGCCAGGTCTTGGATGTTGTCACACTCACGATTGAGTTGTTCCATCAACCTTGATTAATGTAGGATGGGAAGTTAAGATTACTAAATGCATTCATGATATAACACCAATTAATAAAATAATTTTAATTCAATAATGAGATCTCAAAATTTAATGATCAATCTTTATTTAAACACCAACAAGGAGAATGATGGAACCCACAAAACAACCCATAAATTCCAAGTTCTTTATTGCCTAATTAAAATTTTTCATTGCATGTTAGTTTAATATTTTCATTAATTTAAATTTCATAACCTTCCTAAATTAAAAAAAAATAAAAATAATTAGTTTAGGTGAATTAAATTATGTGTGAGAACATATGAGAAAGTTCATCAAGTGAGATGAACCAGGTCATCCATTATACGACACTAGGAAAATTAAATTGCTTATTACATGACCTATGATAGGAATGTGTCACATAAAACAAAGGAAATACATTCATCTCTACACAGGTATATTTATACAACATATATAACAAGAATATCTAGATATACTCAACAAAGACACACATTCTAGAGGTAAGTCACAACCATATTATACTAGTCTATGATTCCATATATAATATTCCACAATGAACTCACTTGAGAGAACACACTCCTAAATCTGATAGCATCAATGATGTCCGTCCCATAGGTACTTCTTGTCGGGTCTCTTCACGAGAAAGAGAATGCTAATAGTTTGAATACAATACAATACACAGATGAGGATCACTATACCAACAAATCAATCTAGACTAACCCACTAAGTAGAGGATTGACTCCCATGTAGTGTTGGTCACATCAGTACCATGAACTCCACCTAGGACATGAATATGAATAGAGGATATCACTCCGGGCCTCTCAGAGGGATTCCAATAACTCTATCTAGGAATTACTGATGAGGGGATCATTGTCCCAGGAGTAAAAAATGATTTCATACTAACCCTTATGGAAAATATATAGGTAAAAAACCCTAACAAAAAGTTTCCAAGATATAGAGTACAAGGGCTCCAAGACATGTATAAATGAGTACACCGTGTGTAGTAGGGGTCACACTCCATGTCCCTTGAACCTGGGTCATGCCCATGTAAATGGCTCATTTCATCAAACTGTGTCCATGTATTATTACACACCATGTATGTATCCCATTTACTCTAACCATGAGCTAGTACATGTCACCATCCTATGCATGTCTACTCATGTACCAATACTCATCTTAGCCTGTGAACACATTCCCATGTAAAAAACCTGTGTGATTCTTGAGTACATGCCGATATCAAATAAGGAACTAGATATCATATAGTCTATAAAAATAGTACCTCTGACTGTCAATAGTCCAACCTTGTTATCCACAAGTGTATGGTGAATTGAATGCAACGGTCTTACCCCACTTCCCCGTGATGCAGTCTAAGTCCCATTGTATGTACTACTCTACTAATATGAGCGCTCTTACCCGGAAGCTCCACATACACTACATTTACCACCTTGTCCAGTAGAACTCCAGATGCAAGACTGATATGGTGCAGAATATCCTCTTCCTACACTTTGATTCTGACTAGATATACCCATACTACTCCTCTATCGATGGGTCCTTTAGAAATTTTGTAGATGTACCATCTTTATGCAAGACTGTAACTATATTGGTGGTTGAGGTAACTATATTCAAAAGTATCATAATCTTCTAAACTGGTGATAGATCACTCGATTAAGGTCTTATGCAAATGTTCCCTCTTTTTAGGTACTCTTTTTCCCACTACCTTGGTTGTTGTTTTCATAGCAATGCTTCCTACTCTCAAAAGTCGTACCTTCTAATCATCCAAATGGAACCACCATTCCTACACTAGAAGCCTCTTCAGGTTACCCATATCTATGAGATTCTTAACCACCACCTCAGAAAACTCCTTTAACTGAAAATGGATAACTTGGGACTTAATCTCACATTTAATACCATCATAAAAATGTCTCGCTGTAGTTATCTCTTCCACTGCCAATGCTGGAGAAAAGTGTTGCAAATGTGTAAAGTTTCCAACATAGTCTATCACATAAATAACCCCCAAGTCAACCTCATGAACTCAGCTACTCTCTCCTACCTCAGTATCTATAGATAGAAGTTCTCTTGAAACTTATCCAAAAGTTCATTCTATAACATACCAATATCCTATATAGTCTATGCCTAAATATACCACTAGTAATTCACTAATCATCGTATCATGTAGGCAGCCAACATGACCATCCTTTCTATAGGAGTCTCAAAGTGGTCAATTAATGTCTCGAGGGACTCAACCTAGAAATCATCTCTCTCAGGTCCACCCTCTCTAATAAAAGTTGGTGGGTGTTGATTTTGTAACTCCATTTTAAGATCAAACATACTCTTCAGAACCCACCCTGGGTCTCTTCCCATTAATTCTTTGAAGTGGGAAATGTTCTCTCGGAACTGCTCCCGAAATTCCTCACCTGACACAATTGGTACCTTAGTTACTACTACTAGTATATCATCTATAGCCATATCCTCATGTTATCCTCTTAATAAGCGTCGTTATAGAGAAATATCTATACCATTACAAATAGGTACCTTAGGACACCTTTTACAAAATTAACAAATTTACGGTAAAATACAATATTCCACAACTATTCATTTCCCCAAACCCTACCACATAGTAAAAACTGAGGTGTTATCACTACCCTTAATAATATTACTCCTTGGTCCTAGATAACAAGGGTAAAAACATTATAATTATTCATGTTTCTCATTTAGACACCCATTTATTCCCATATTACATCAATCTACAATCTTTATCAATTTCATGTTAGGTGCCATTTTCATTTCCATTTCACAAGAAAGGAAAAACATTTCATGTTCAATAACTTACCCATAACCCATTTTTCTATGTGTGCCTAAAATGATGCATGTAACAATAACCCTAAGTTCCTGGAATGATGCATGTAACTCAAATCTTGTGCCATACTGGTCCACAGGTCAAAAATCAGAAAAAATTAACATCAATAATCACAACACACAACAAGTGTGTCACCCAAGTTTTAATAATATTCAACTATAACAACAAATAAGAATAACAAAAATCCCACCTTGGGTACTTGGGTTCTCCCCCATACATGGGTTAGCCACTCCCATGCATGATATCATAACCAAGGCCCAACTCTTTCTAGTTTCATGTCCACCATTACTAAATAGTAATACAAAATAAAAAAGAAAAGAAAAATGGACTCTGATACCAATTTTTAATGTCCTGGCATAGGTTCCACACATCGGTGCCTCGAGTCGGTCAGTCACATGACCTCAGGTGTGCCTCCCCGTATGCTAGATGATACTGAATAGTAGCGAGGGTATAAAATATCAATAATGAGGAGACTATACCCCCTTCTATTTGATTAAATACACTAAAAGAAAATAAGAAACAATAACTAAATAACATGTAATCATAACCTGAAATAACCAGTATCCTGAAATGGCTAAAAGTGGAAATACAATATCAAAACTAACGAAGAAAATATGCCATGCCAATGGACATGTCAAGTGTCTAAAATTAAACAAAAAATAAATACACCAATGAAACCCCCAATTGGGTCCCGAATCATTTCTAGTTCCCTTATCCATGCTCTATCCCATATCGTCCATATAACAATGAGCTTTTTCCCTTAACGTATCCAAAAAACACAAAGTCTATTTGGGTACCAATAAGGCAGCCCGAGTAGGGTGTGAGTATAGCTCAGTAGGCCACCACCAATGGTGAATAAAACTATATATAGTTAATAGAATGTGTATGCAGCTGTAAAAATACATAATTAAAATTCATAAGTAAATTGCTATCACATTATCAATTAATCTTTATTTAACAACATAAACCCCCGAACTCTCATAGACACTTGTACCTTAATGCTCGCTTTTTCTCATTCTGAAGCCTAAAGTTTGTCTAATGGATTTCATATCTCATAATTCCATTTTTATCATTCAATACCTACTTTGTCTCAAACCGGGTCTTGAAGAATGTCCAATGAATATCTTATCTCATAATGTCATTGATACCATTATTTAATTCATACTTGAATTCCAGTGTTACCATTCATACGTCACAGAATATAATAACCATGTTCCCATTATTTAATTCACAGCTAAATGACCATGTTACCATTAATACCTTACACATTATAATGATCATTTTCCAAATCTTCATTTCACAACTAAATAACCATGTTACAATTCATAACATACACATTAGAATGAACATGTTCCCATTATTTAATTCTAAACCAAATTTCCATGTTTGCATTCATAACACTTAAATAATTCAATAGTTAAATAACCATATAAATTCCATTACTAATTCAACAATTATTTAAAAACAAATATTCCATTATTTTATTCAATAATTAACTAATCACAGAAATAACATTAATTAATTCACTAATTAATTACCAAATCATGTAAATTAATTAATTTTACAAATTATTAATAACTTAAATTATATTAGTCAATTAAAAAATAAACTAACCCCACAAATTTCATTACTAATTAAACTATTATTTATCACATAAATAACCATAATTAATTCCCCATTTAATTGAGTACATCAATCACATTAATTAATTCTTCAATTTATTAATCAATATCCTTAAACTCAGAATTCCATAATTAATTCCACAATTAATTATCTCAATCACAAGCTTAATATATATTAATTAATCACAAAATTAAATATTTCAATCCTCAAATCTCAATATCTTGAAATAATTCTACAATTAATTCTCTCAATCTATAATTTCCAAAATCCCCAATTTCACATTACCTTAATTAATTAATTCACCAAATTAATTAATTTAGTCAAGAACACAATTTCCAAAAATCTGATAGAAATTATAAAATAACATAGACATATTTTAAATAAAGACTTTGGGATTTGTATTATAGTACAACTAACTCAATTCATTGATAAACGGTCGTCCAACAGAAATCCCCAAAATTTGAGCAACATAACGACATAGAACAAGATCTGAATCTAAACCCCTAAATCAAGATAGAACAAATATCGATCTCTTAAATATATATATATATATCTCTACAATAATATATTTATAGATAAAAAAAGGTATATATCCAATCAAAATAATAATAAAAAACCCTATCTAAAATATGAGAAGAAAGGAGAAGGAATGAGAAACCAAGTGATATGAGATCCTCTTACTATGAAGGGTGTATATATTTGATTTTGTCTTCGACTCACAAATAATTGAGGTCATGATGACTTTTAATCCATCTAGGAGGCTCCAAAATCATGAAATATCATCTATGGTATAATAGGGCTCGAATAAAAGTTAAAATTTGGGATTGAATGATAAAAAATATAATTTTTGTGTAATTTAAAAGGTCATGCATGGTTAGTTGGGAAGGGGTGTATGGTTTACCATAAATGTGAGCCTAACCATGTGTCTCTATTATGGGGGTTCACAGTTTCTTCTAAGAGGGTTCAGGGTATTAAAAACCCTGCGCTAACCATGAAATTCCTCTATCCAGTGTTGCACAGTTTCATGGGTTGGGGCACATGGTTATGGAAAACCATGCCCCAACCATGAATTTCTATTCTCCCTTCCAATTTTCTCAAATTTTATCCCAAACAAATCCCATGGTAAAACCCAACACAAGTATTATCAAATAAGAAAAAAATACCTGAAATTTATCTCGAGTCATCTTCAGGAATGTTCGGGATCTTACACAAACTATTTCATTTACTCTCATGAAGTATTCCTCAATGGATTCTTCATCTCTCATTCTTATGTCTTCATAATTACTATTCCAAATTTATATCTTTTCTTCCTTCAATTTAGTATTCCCATTGAATATACATTCTAGCTTATCCCATATACTATTTGAAGTTTTGAAACACATCACCTTAATATAACCATTTTCTGATAAGGACATAAGAATAAAATTTCTAGCCTTTCCATAAATATCTATATTTATTTTATTAGTAAAAAACCTAGGATAATCTTTCTTAATATGTGTAAAACCAATTTTAGTAGCATAAAAAACTTCTAGTCCAAAATATAAAATATAAATAATCATCTAATTTATTCATCCATAATAATTTTTTCCATAAAATGTAGGAATTCCTCTACTATTGATAGAATTGATATTATCCATGATAATGATTTAATAAGGTAACCTTCCCTATGATACCAATTAATGTTTCAAAGTGTTAAATAACAACTTAGAATGGGGTTGAATCAGTTGGTCACTTTTATAAGATGCAATACTTATAAAAAACAGAACCCTTGAAACCTGTTAATGTTTATATCCTTATTTTCTTTTAGTAAATACGCATGCATGAAAATGTAGGAAATAAAGTAAATCACATAAGATTTAAAAGTTTTTTCCTCAGTGTGGTAACACTTATCCTTTATATAGCCACTCATGTGGGTCTATATAAATTCTCTATAATGAATAAGTGAATACAACTCATGCCAACTCCCACAAGATAGCTTCAATGTCTCAGTAGAAATTATTATACTAACTCTCATCACCTTTCAAATTTTATTAAAAACAATTGAGCCAAAATAAAATAATAAATACTTTCTTGAAACCTCCCTACAAATTCTCTATCTAGAATCCTCAGTCCGATGTGGCAAGGCCTGATTCTATCATTCCGATGGGGATGGGTTCAATGGACTTAGTCCAATGAATTTAGTTTAATGGAAACATTACGAGGAACTCATTGTCAATATATATTACTCAGACTCTTCCCAAATTCTTAGTCAGATATTCCTTAGTCCTCTAAACAAAACATTAATATGTCCAACCTTATAATGACGTCTCAGTCCAAAAAGGTAACTTTGACATGAATTCTATAGTGCTCCACCATTTCCAATCACATAAAAAAGATGTAAAGTATGAATGTATTGTGCTTATATTAATAGTAATCCCAGAATGACAAAGGCAGGAAACTGGAAAACTTTTCCAACTTAATTAAATTCAAAAACAGTAAGATCAATGCATATTTGAATTTGATTTTTGACCACTTAAACTTCAGAAATCTGTTGAAATATTATTGAGTCTTATTTGTAATTATTATTATCAGACTTCTTAAATTTTCTTCGGTATGATGGAACTTCATTAGCTCATTATGATGTAACTTACTTAGCACATTAGTATGGAACCTCTTCAACTCATTATGATGGAACTTCCTCATCTCATTTTGAATTGAATTTCCTCATCAAAGTTAGTCTGGTTGAATTTTTTCATAGATTTAGTCTAATTGACATTTGGTCTCAAAGTCAATATTGATTGAATTTACTTCTCCAAGTCATTATGATTGACTTTCCTCCTCAGAGTTAGTCTGATTGAATTTCCTCCTCATAGTTAGATTGATGGATCATCCTTAGCTTTAGTCTGATAGAATCCTCATAACGATGGAATTCTCATTACGATGGAAACTGCATTCTGCAACTTTGAAATTCTTCCAACCTCGCTTGCTATAACTCATTCATACTTATAAAAACGTTTATGCTCAATACTTCTGGATCTGATGCAAAAAATATATTGATTCCTATAATTAAGAAAATATTTATGATTCCTCCATTTCTTCAAAAGAATTTATCATGAGAGTTTTCACGATTTATGATAACTTCATGATTGGAAAATCACCGTCTGACTTACATAAGAAATTATTATGACTTCTATTACTTTCAAAACCTTTTTTATTTTCAACAAAAACACAATATGAATGTTTTCAACTATTCTCCCCCTTTTCTTCATAAGTATTTTATCACAATTGTTATAGACAATTTATGATATTTGAAAATTAAAAACTAGAAAATCATCGTCTGACTGAAGGTTAGAAAGTTTAAAAATTTCTAAGTCCTAACATCATTATCTTCATTCAAACTCTTCAAAAAAATTCTGAATTTATAACCAACATTGAGTCAAATGAAACTTGAACTTTGTGCTAATGGATCTAAGTCCAATGATGTGTCAAATCAACAACATTGTTATTCTAATGACTTATCCAATCGGTGCTACATAGTTTGATACTTTGTGTTTGGTGCTTCTCAGTCAGATCATCTATATCCAGAAAACAACTTTCTCCAAAACAAAACATTTCTCCCTATTTATGTTTAGTTTTAAAAATTTATAAACATTCACCAGTTTTTCAAAAACCATAATTTTTCAAAAGATTAGTTTTCTACAAATACAAAACATTAAAAAAATCATCAAAAATTTTATTTAGTATACCAACCCATATATGAATTTGAAAGAAACCTATGTTGTCATACTTTCATTTTTGGTTTGGAAATCATTTTTAAGGCCTATTTTAGGAAGAAAATTTAACCTTGAGGTGTAGAATGTGACTTTATAGGATAACTCAGTGAAACAATGGGATATTACCAATATGAACCCTTAGAAAAAAAGTAATAGTGGAAGGACATTCCATATTTCTTGAGTGGGAAACATCTATAAAAGTGATGATGGGATAGAGATAGAATTAGAATAAGTTGAGACTCAAGGTACATAAGACTTGTCATAGGAACAGGTTCTATAAATCCCCATGTATAAAGAAACTGTTCTAGAGACACAAGTAATGTGTGGGTGTATAAGAGAGGTTAGAGAACCCGAATGGTATGGTTTTCTTATCACCAAGGATGGTGACTAAAAATTTGTTTATAATAATGTTCCGATAACATAAAAGGAAGCGGTAAGTGGCCCAGATGTTGTGAAGTGAAAATAATCCATCAATTCTAAAATGGATTCCATCTACCAAAATCAAGTCTGAATTTTGGTAGATCCTACAATGGGTGTAAAACCCATTGGTTTCAAGTGGGTATTCAATAAGAAAATAGAAATAGAAGAAAAAGTAAGTACCTATAAGGTATAAATTGTTGTAAATGGATTGAAATAGCATCAAGAAATTAACTGAGATAAAACCTTTTCACCAGTTGTAATGTTGAGATCCATCAGAATTATACATGACATTGAGGTTTACCGTGACTATGAGATTTGAGTAATGGATGTCAAAACTGCCTTACATAATGGGCACCATCAGGAAGATGTTTAAAAAAAACAACCTGAAGGGTTTGTGACTCCAGATGATGAAAATATATATAAATTGAAAAATTATCCATTTCTAGATAAAATAAAGTTTCTAGGATATGGAAAATTAATTTTTAATGAATATATAATAGAATGTGGTTTCATAAAGAATGAGTTTGATCCTTGTGTCTACAAAAAATTTAGTGGGATTTCATTCATTTTCATAATAGTATATGTTGATGACATGTTACTTAGAGTAAATCAAATACCAGTCTTACATTTTTTTAAGGTGTGGTTGAATAAATGCTTCTCTATGAAGGACATTGGTGAGACATCATATATATTTTGAATCAAGATCTACCATGATAGATCCAAGATGTTTCTTAGACTATGTCAAACTACATACATTGATAAGATAATTAAGATATTTGTTATGGAAAAATCCAAGAGGGGATTGTTTCTAATGTCACATGGAATTCATCCTTCCAAGAAAATGTCTCCTCAAATACATGGGGAAATAAATAGAATGGAAATGATTTCATATGCATCAGTGATTGGGTCATTCATGTATATTATGATATGTACTAGGATAGATGTTTCTTATGCATCAAGTGTAGTAAGAAGATATCAATATGGTCCAGTTGACCTCTATTAGATGGAAGTCAAGAGTTTCTTTAATTATTTGAGGTGTACTGAGGATATGTTAATAGTTTATGGAGAATATGGGGAACCAGTCATAAATAGATATGAAGTTTATATTTTTTAAACATATCAAGATGAAATGATGTCATAAACGAGATATATATTCACTTTTAATGGAGGTATTGTGAGCTAAAAGAGCTCAAAAAAAGGCTATGGTCAAAGATTTTACTGTACAGTCCAAGTATATTGTAACTTCTGAGGTAGCTAGATAAGCATTACGGAATCAAAAAATCATCCAAGATCATGAATTGGTATATAATTTTAAATATCCTATTACACTCTGTTGTGATAATATTTTAGTGGTGTCACTCGTAAAAGAGCCAAGCACTCCTCAACGGACGAAGCAGGTACTTTGGAAGTATAATCTCTTGAGGGATTTTTTTTAAGATAGGTGAGTTTTTAGTGAGGATTATTCCTAAAGAAGAAAATATATCATACCCCTTGACTAAAATATTGACTCACCATAAATATAATTGTTAACTAAGTTCAATTGGACTGAAAGATGTAGTTGGTTGGATCTAGTCCTCATGAGAGTTTCTTGGAGTTGGTGTCCTAGGATTAGAAATTTCAACTTTAATTGCATGTATGTTTGATATATTGAATATAAATAAAACATATTATTAGATATTGTCCATTGTTTTGTAAGAATCTAATGTAATAAAGTCATAGAGTATATGTCACATTGATAAAGTCATATCAGTTCTCTATTAAAATGAGAACCTTGAAGTGTTTTGATGATATTCTTAAAGAATATTCTTCTCTTGGATAACGTACTATGATGGGACACATAGTTCATAGAATGTTATGTGAGAGAACTCATAAGAGGATGAGTCTTAGTATCATGAAGTTCTCATTTGGTAATCATGAATATGAGAGATTATGAGATAGAATCACTGGTAATAATTCCACATATTTTGGTGTCATCAGATATTCCGATATGCGGGCATGTGTAATGGTACATGGACTTTAAAATTATCATTAATGAATTTTATAAATCATGAACTAAGATTTTATGATGAAAACCATGACGACATATATTCATTGTAAGTTAGGTTACATTGGTCTTATCCTGACTCACATGTCATTAATGAATATGTTAAAGAAGGATTTATCCCTTTTGTATTTATGGATGCTGATATCTCATCCATTTGATTGAAATAGAACCATTACATTAAATTCCATGTAAATGGTGTAACTATGTGTTTATTTTAGATATTTAATGAAATACGTTCCAAGAAAATAGGTCGGTGACATAGATGTGCAACCTACTTGATGAGATATAATGATAATGTGATTATATTATATAGTGATTGTTCATTTTTGGTTTTCATCATTTCAAAATTATGTTATTTCTCTTGGGTGCCTTGACTCATTTCTGGATAGTAATTTTGGACTTTAGGCAAACTCTCTTGATGCCAATTAGAAAGGATTCTAGAGGTCCAAACACTAAGTGTTTCTAATGATCTTGATTAAATACAATTTGAATTTAATTAATTAATTAAATATTATTCTCAAGACGGAGGTATAATTTTATTCATGTTTTATTGATCAAAAATATATATTGATTAATGAAATATTAAAATTAAATAATTATTTCGGTGTTTAATAAATAAAAGAATTTTTTGAATAGACCGAGAACATGTCTAATAAATAATATTAATTAAAAAGAGGGTTAGTTAATATTTTTTGATTCTCAAGTTGGAGCGCACCATAGAATAATAATAAGAATATTATTATTATATGGAATGAGGTTTATTAAAGGTTTTAGTTTTTTTAAGGCCTAGAATGCAATAAAAAAATATCCTAACCTATAATCAACCCAAATAAATAACCTGTTATGGCTATTGTGAAGGTAATTGATAATAGATAATTTTTTCAAATAATTAATTTTATTTTAACTCCTCCATTTCTCTCCCTCTCAAGAAAAATAAATGTTTGAGAGATTTATTCAAGATTAAAGAATGGGTGATCAATAATGAACAACACAAAAAATTTTATTACCCACACTAGCACATAGAGATTGTTTAACATTTATCGGATATCAACGGAGCATGTGTGGATTTTCGCTAGAGGGATTCTTTCTTGGATCTTCACAGTGCAATGAAGGCAATTTGAAAGGGTCTTTTCATTAACATCATTAATGAAGAAATATTCCTAATATAAGGTAATCATTTTTATGACATTAAATAAATAAATTATAAATTTGATGTTCAAGCTCCTCACTCTTGGTTTTGATCATATTAACATTAAAAGAAATTTTAATATATTTCCCACCACCACATGGTTCCACAACTCCAGGAACCATAATAAAGTGCCACTTTTCTAGATCCTTTGGCAGTATGGATAGATCCAATAGGAGATGTGTTGGCAGAAGTCCAATGTTTGAGCTCAATGGATGTCGAGTAGTACATACACACAATTCCAAGAATTATGATCACTAGTCTCATGGCCATATCTTGATTACTTCCGATATATTGACTTTCCATTCAACATGGAGTTGAAGAAAGTACAGTTGGGGGTTGTAGCATCTTGGTTAACGCACAATATACCATTATGTGATTCTAGATTTTATGATTTATTTTTCATTTATTATTAACACCGAATACACCAGTTAAACATGCTCACACTTGTTAAGGATGAATTAGTGGTGTCCTGCTGAATTTTATTACTCACTACTTTCATAAAAATATTGATGCACATTCAGACTTTATGTTTAGGGATGTGGATAGAGAAATGGGACCTGTGGCTGATGGTTGAGAAAATGACAATAGAGATTGTAGTATATCAAGATGGACTCCAGAGGACCCTGATGTTTTATTTATTTATTTATCTTCCTATTATTACTCTAGTTTGGATTTCCACTTTAGAATCCCATTTATTATTTTATAACATGTGTCTCATCTTTACATTTCCACATAATTACTCTAGTTGCTATTATATTTTTTATTATGTATTATTTGTTTTATGACATGATACTATGGGTATTGTCTCCCCACTAATAGACATAAACCCGCACAGCGAGTCAAAAACCCCTTGTGTGCGGGGAGGCATGCATGAGGTGTTGTAGCACTCTGGTTCAAACCTGACATTTCAGGTGAAGGCATTACAAAAACCATTAGAAAAGACTCAATACTACACAAAATACTGTTCTTAGTAGTGGTTTTTTCTTCTAGTGGAAGTAGTTTAATCCATTGACTAATTTTTTAGTGGTGCTTACTAAAATCTCCCTATATTTCTTGTTCTCTAGTCATTTCACAGTAGTTATATTTATTTATTGCATGTTTTTATGTGATTTTTTTGAGAATTTAGCAATGATTTTTGTTTTATTTAATGGTGATTTTTTAAAAAAACATGAAAATAAAATAGATAAGATGATCCTAAAAACCGATAAATATGTTAGTGGATGTTAGTTTTATTGGTAGTTATATTAACCACTGTTAAATATAATTCAAATTCATTTTTTAACAGTGGTTCTTAAAAATCACCTCCCAATACTTTTAAAAAAATATACTTTTTAAAAATATTTAATAAAAAAATATAAATTTAAATAATTTGACATGTAATAAAATAAAACATAAATGCACAATAATAACATCATACATACATCATACAAGATACATCCATAATTAAATACATATACATTCATAGTCATCATAACCTCAGTCGACCGATTACCTCAGTCAAGCCATACCTCAATAATCAATATATACATATAAAATATAACCAACAACAACATGTGCCCAATATATTCCAACCCCATGACCTATGTTTCATCCTTCTACCTCTACATCATCTCATCAATTGAAACATACCACATAATATCATCAATTGTAATAAAAAGACAGAAATTAAAACTAAACATAATAAGTAAGAATTATAATAGAATCATTGATAAAATTTAAACATACCAAAGAATCTAAGAACCAGAACCACTGCCTTATAAATAATTTCTTGAATCAAATGGTCAACCTCTTTCCTTCAGTTAACATATATCACCAACAATAAAAACCATAACATTTAAGAAAAGAAATGCAAAAGTGAAAAGATATGGAATATATTTATAATGTTGCACATAAAATTTGTTATTTTGTTAATCAAACGGAAGAAATTTTAACATAAAACAAATAATGTACCATGAAAAACACGTTTAAAACATAAATTTTCTTGTTTAATATATGATTCAATACTTGATACTAAAAAGGGATAAGTATATAAAATTCTAATTGATTTTTAAATCGATGTGCAATGTGGTTAAAATTCACTTAATATTTTTTTAATTAATTTGATATAAAACCATATAATATATTTAAAAACTAAATCAATGGTGGTTGTTTCATGGTTTCATGTCAATATGAGGATTTTTTATATGGTTTTTACGATTACACTCATGTTTTAGTGTTTTAGAACATTAAAAATGTATTAATGGGAATCCTAGGAAAACCATAAATCTGAATGATGTGTTGTTAATTCATACATTTCAAATAACATTCCATAGTCATTATCCTCTAATTTCATTGCAATACGATGATGTTTTCCAAGTCTAAACCCCCTGATGCATGCTTTTAAATGCTTTAATACCTTTAAAAACAATTTTCTGAGCCATTGTGACCATATTGCATGTAAAATTGATGTGTTTTCTACACGTAAAAATCAAAATTAACACAATGGTGTTTTCCCTTGATTTCACATCAATTTGAGGTTGTTTTCTATGGTTTTTATTGTTACCTACACATTTATGTGTTTTAAAACACTAAAAACCTATTTACGGGCATCTTAGAAAAAACCTAACTTGAAATGACATTACTTCGATTCCTAAATGTCAAAAATAAATATATGGTCATTTTCCTCTCATTTTATTATAATCTGATGATGTTTACCTAGTTTTGACCCCCAATACACATTTTTAAAGACTTCGATACATTTAAAAACTATTTTTCAATCCATTTTGACCACAAAACACACCAGATTGCCATGTTTCTACAATTAATGTCCAAAATAACATAATAATGGTTTAACCATGATTTCACATCAATTTGTAGTCTTTTTCTATGGTTTTGACTATTACATGCGTATTTTAGTTTTTTAAAACACTAAAAACATGTTATATGAATAATAGGCAAACCGTAAGTAAAAATCACGTGTCATCAATTACAAAATTTAAAAAATAAAAATTTGTCCATTTTACTACGATTTCATAGAAATTAAATGATGCTTCCTTGGTTTTGACCCCCTGATGCATGTTTTTGTAGGCTTTAGTACCTTTAAAAACTATTTACCAATCCATTTTGATCACACTACACGTTATATTGATGTTTTTTCGATGTGTAAACATAAAAAATAACTAAAATATAGACGTACAATGATTTCATGTCAATTTGAGGTCTTTTTCTATGGTTTTGAACATTACATGCATGTTTTAGTGTTTTAAAACACAAAAAATGTGTTTACAGGTATCCTATAAAAACTGTAATTTGAAATGATCTGTCATTAGTTCTTACACTTCAAAAATAAATATATAGTTTTTTTATATTAATTTCATGGTAATTCGATGATTTTTTTCCTAGTTTTCACCCTCCATCACATGTTTTTAAAGGCTTTGATACCTTTAAAAACTGTTTATTAAGAAATTGTGACCACACCACTTATCAGATTGACATGTTGTCAATGTGTATACATCAAAAATAACTCAACAGTGGTTTTCTGATGATTTCATGTCAATATGGATTAATTTTCTATGGTTTTTACCGTCACACACACGTTTATGTGTTTTAAAACACTAAAAATCCATTTAAAGACATCCCTAGAAAACCTTAACTTAAAATGATGTTATTTCGGTTTCTACATTTCAAAAATAAATCTATTGTAATTTTTCTATGATTTCATGGAAATATGACAACATTTTTCTACTTTTAGCCCCCTAAAAAATGTTTTTAAATGCTTCAGTACCTTTAAAAACAATTTACCAAGCCATTCTAACCACACTTCACATCAGATTGACATTACAGATACACATCAAAGATAAAACAATGGTGGTTGTCCCATGATTTGATATAAATATGATGTTTTTTTCTACGGCTTTGATTATTGCGTGTTTTAGTGTTTTAAAATACTGTAAATGAATATATGGGAATCCTAATAAAACCATAACTCAAACTTACATATAATTTCTTAATATATTTAAAAAGTCCACCTACGGTTATTGAATTATGATTTCATGGAAATAGAATGATTTTTTCTTGGTTTTTAACCCCCACCACATGTTTTTAAAGGCTTTGTTACCTTTAAAAATAGTTTACTGAGCCATTCCAACTACATCGCTCATCATATTGATGTGTTGTTAGTGAGTACATGTCAAAAATAACTAATTGGTATATTTAAAAGGGTTTCACATTAATATGAGGCCATTTTCTATTTTTTTTAATGGTACACGCACATTTTAGTGTTTTAAAACACAAAAGACACATTTACAGGCATCCTGGGAAAATAATAACTCAGAATGATGTTATGTTGGTCCAAACATTTCAAAAATAAATCTATGGTTGTTTTAATATTATTTCATAGAAATATACTGATGTTTTCCTAGTTTTGACCCCCATATACATGTTTTGTAAGGATTCAATATCATTAAAACCCGTTTACCGAGTCATTCTAACCACACCACATGTTAGATTGATGTGTTGTCTATGCATAAATGTCAAAAATAACTCAACAGTTAATTTATCATGATTTTACATCAATATAAGTTATTTTCTATTGTTTTCACCATTATATTTATGTTTTACATTTTTAAGACACTAAAAATGTGTTTACAGGCATCACAGGAAAACCATAAATCATAATGACATGTTATCAGTTCCTACATTTCCAAAATTTATCTATAGACATTTTTATATAATTTCATGGGAATCTGACAATGTTTTCCATGTTATTAAAATCTGACACACATATTGAAAGGCTTTCGGACCATTAAAAACATTTTACCATTCATTCCGACCACACTGCATATCATATCAATGTGTTATCTATGAATACACATCAGCAATAACTAAACAATGGTTTTTTCATGACTTCATGTCAATATAAGGCCTTTTTCTATTGTGTTGATTGTTACATGCATGATTGTGTGGGTTAAAACACTAAAACCCCACTTATGAGCATTCCAAAAAATTTGTAACACATAATGACATATCATCGGTTCCTACATTTCAAAAATCAATAAACAATTTTTTTCCTATCTGGTTTTATAGAAATATGATGAAATTTTCAAAGTTGTGACACCCTGACACACATTTTTAAAGGCTTTGATGGCTTTAAAATTTATTTACTAAGTCTTTCCAACCACACCGCACACTAGAATGATTTTTTGTCTATGATTATGTGTCAAAATTAATTCAATGGTGGGTTTCTTATGATTTCTAGTCAATCTGAGGTTTTTTATTTGGTTTGGAATATTATACACATGTTTTAGTAGTTTAAAACACTAATAATGCATTTACAGGAATCCCTAGAAAACTGTAACATGGAATAACATGTTGTTGATTCTTATATTTCAAAAAATATGAATGGTTATTTTCCTCTAAATTCATGGAAATCCAACATCAATTTTCTAATTTTGAACCCCTATCATGCGTTTTTAAAGGAGTTAGTACCTTTAAAAACTATTTAATAAGGCATTTTGACTGCACCACATGTCTAATTGATATTTTTTATATGATTACATGTCAAAAATAATGCAATGGTGGTTTTTTCATGATTTCATGTTAATATGAAATAATTTTCTATGGTTTGAACCATTACACACATGTTTTGGTGTTTTACGACACTAAAAATACATTTACAAGCATCTCTAGTAAACTTTAACTCAAAATGATGTGTCATCTACTCCAACATTTCAAAAATCAATCCACATTCATTTTCCTCTGATTTTATGTTGATATGGAATCTAATTCCTATTTTTGACCCCCCCCCCACATGTTTTAAAGGCTTTGGTACCGTTATAAACTATTTACTATGTCAAAACTGAGAAAATGAGGTTGAATTATTTTCAAACATAAGGATAACATTATATAATTTATTTTTTATGTTTAGGAATCAAACACACATCAATCCGTCACAAAATGTTGTCGGTATGACTCGAAGTACATGTTTTCAATAAAAAAGTGTCATTTTAGTTTTATTTAAGGAAGATGTATATGTTCATTAAAAATGTGTGAATGGTCTATGAAATATAGAATTTACCTCGATAGATTAAGCTATAAGGCTAGAAATTTCCTTGGTTATCATTCTATTAATCCATTGAAATATAAAAACTAAATAATTTTCCAATTTCTCTCACCATTGATCCTATGTTTTCTTATAAGAGTCCTGTTCTCGCACTTTTCTTTTCAACCTTGCAATTTAACTTTGTGATTCCATATCAATAGCGCTACTTGAACCCCCACTAGGTGTAGTAGTAACAGATGATGACTCCCTATGAAACAAAACTGATGGAGTAGGTTCAGAACCCATCCCCTATACATGTATGGGATTCTCCTTCCCTAAAACAATTGGAACATCATCGTTATGGGAAACTTGTGATGATTTTGAAGGGTTCACATCCAATATTTCTTGAATTTGAACCTGTTAATACAAAAATATTAACAATTATTTTTTAAAATATTTGAACTTCATAATATTATCTAATTAATAAATTTTTTATTACTATATATTGTTATTTCATTAATATAAAAACATAATATTGAAAAATAAATTATAACAAAAAATAAACCTTAAACCCAATTAATTGGGGTTGGTTATATGTATCAAACAGTGCTAAATAGGCATCATTTTATCCATATATCTTTCCCCATTTAATTGGGATTTATGATTTTTTATATTATATTTTTCATTATTATATTTTAATAGTAATGAAATGACATGAAATGATAATGAAAAATACTTACTCTAGCATCTTTGGTAGGGCCATTTACAAAACTGACATCAGATTCCTTATGCACTTTAAACCACATCTATGTTTGGCCAACAGAGTAACCTAGTTCATTAGCCTTTATAAAAAATATAAACAAGTTAGAAAAAAATTGACTTATAATAAAATGATATAAATAATAATGAATAACATTCAAACCAAAATTTTTCATTTTCTAAATAAACTCTAAGACACACTGATATGAAGAATGAATTATTTCTCATGATTCGTAGTATTTTTTTTAATAATTCCAACAAAAAATAGCAACATTAATAAAAATTATAATTTTATTTTGTTTATGTTATTACGATACTCTAAATTATGCAATTACCTCATGAGATGCATCTCTTTTAATATCGAAAAAAGAATTCCATTTCACATGAGAAATTAATTCACACACATTCTCATACATTTATCATGAGCTAAAAGATATTTCATTAAAATCATATCATAATATTCATTTAAAATATCACTATTTTATTCCTAATTTTTTCATAGTGCATGGGCATGAAATAGAGCCTGGGACATCCAAATGAAAAAAAATCTAGAAATAAAAAACATAACACTGTATAAGTATTTTACAAAATTTTATTCATGTAATATAAATTAGTTATCAAGGAATATTAAATTAAATTACCTTTAATTAAATATTAAAAACCTCATTTTTCCAAGTTGTAGGAATATGCCTCCAATATTTATAATTAATGGGAATTCTCATTGTATCGGCAATAAGATTCCTAATAATCTGCATATAGATTCTGGAAATATCATCAGTAGGCACCCCAACCTCTATAAATGGAATGATAATATTGAATTCCTTCAGGTCTCATACATCTTTCATGTTCATATTTTGATATCTCCTATTATTATTTTTATCCATTTGAAAAATGAATTAAACAATTAATAAAATATAAAGTTTTTTTACAATGGCATACATACCAGTAATAGTAACTCACCGATATCCACTAGATGAAGGGATGACCAAATACTCCATACATGGAGGTGAATTGGATGGTGGGATACTAAAAACATCTGGGGAATGGCTGGCTCACTGGTAGTCTCAAGTACAACTGAATCACTCAGATCCACTGAAGCTGACGGTAGTTGTGGTGTGCTCCAAGATGATAACCAGCTATGATTTTGAAATTTATTTGTTTTTAGAATTATTGAAATTCAATTGGTCCAAATATCTTAATTGTATTGAAAATTAAAAAGTAATAAATTTTTTCAAAAAGAAAAAAAAAATAAAACAATATATATATGTATGAACCACTTATCAATGAGAAATTGTAATATATTTTCATTACCATTTTATACATTCAATTATCTTCATCTTCATTATCTTAATTATTATAAACCTCCATTGTGACGAGTGCTTCATTTTCACCCTCTATTGCATGTTCTATTATTTCCATATTGTCAGTAAAAAATATTCAATGTTTTGTGGTTGATTAGGATCACTGTCACAAATTACCAATTGATCTTCATCACTCATATCATATAAGTATCTCTACTTTAAGTGTAAAAAACTCTAACATTCATGTATTTCATCAACCACATAATAAACTATCTTCACTTAGGAAGCCAAGATAAATAGATCATTCTCTATATGCTCATTGGTATGGATAAATCGAGAGAAGTTGATAGAATTAAAATGTAATGAATTATTCATTATACCCATATCAATATTAACCCACATTCATTTGAATAAGACAACAAAAAACTAACCATGATAGATTAATTCAATTATATCATCCAAATTTCCATAATATCCCACATCTGTATGTGTAAATATACCACTATATTGAGTTTTAAGACTTCTTCTTGATAAATTGTATAAAACCTAAATCCAAGAATATTGTAGGCATCGAATATCATAGACCTTCTTAGAGGACCTCGAGCCAAAAAAAACTTAACATCATTTGATATTTCAGCTTGATTTTCAAAATTCGTTATCTAGAAAAATATATATAAAGTTTCAGTTTTAACATAGACAAAATAACTACATGTCAATAATATTAACATGAGTATATACTTACCTGACGGGTGATCCATTTGACAATCTCCTTATTAACAAATTTTTTTAATTCCATCTTATTTCAAGATCTACCCCTTAATCACTTATCTGTTTGACATCAAAATTATTTAATAAATAGATCTGTAATAAGATTACTGAGCAGTATATATCTATGTTCTTATAGAAACTCCAATTCATTCCGTGTAAAATTTTACCCCTTTCCAATTGGTTATCCAATAATTGGAAATATTGATAACTAGTTTTCAAAATGATAATTGGTGGATATATCATCAAAACATTAAACATGATTGAATCTAGTCCCAATCCCATCCATATACCTTGAATACAAGGTCAATCACTCTTTGGATATGTAACCTTTAGAAATAGAGCCTTTTGGTTCATATTTATTCATCATATATGATTTAAAATGAATAATGTACCAGATGAAAAAAATAAGAAACATAAAAAAATTATGCAAAAAATTATTAAAATTAAATTCACTAATGAAAATAAAAATAATATCATTGTACCAATCAATTGGATACATCAATTGATAATGTTCAGTTCAGCCATGTTTAGCCTCTTTAACCAAATGAACAATCAAATGAATCATCATAATGAATATGGAAGGGGGAAATAACATCTACAAATAAAAAAGTGTCAAAACAATTCTTTCATGAAGTTTATCAAGCTGAATTGGATTTATATTTTTTCTATAAAGCTCTTTGAAAAAGGTAAAATAGTTTATTTTTCAGTTAACATATTAAAAACAACTTTTCATCAAAATATATGAGTTGTGACTTTTCAATCCATGCAACATTCAATTTTTTTATTCAATGCACCTTGATATATTACATGAATATCCATCTTCCACTTGTAAATTATTTAATGCTCGAAGGAATGCATCTATCTCTTGATTTTTCATTGTAAAAATAATCGAAGGATACATTCCATTCTCATTTTTACAAAAGTCATGATTTATATTCATTAACTCCAAATTCATAAGAGTATTAAGGTGATCCTTTGATTTACCATTCTCATTAAGCAATGTGAAAATTACATTGCCATTTAATTTTTTCTCAATATTCATTATGTCAAGATTATAACATATCAAATTTATCTCCTAATGAGGAATTTTGAAAAATATACCCTTTATTTTTGTGTTCTAGATGCTTCAAATATTGTACCTATTACCCTTTTCCCCGTCTTTAAAATGATTACATTTTCCAAATTCTTCAATGAAACTCATTAATTGTCCCATGATTTCAGAACCAAATAACACTTTCAGTGGATTTCTCAGTTTAATATCTTCATTTAATTATGCCTTGTTAAACCTATATTTATGAGAAGAAATAAAGAAATCTATGATGATTCATAAAACATCATTTTCTTCTATAAGGTAATCGTTGATGAAAGAAATTACAAAATAGACAAGACAAACTAGTATGAGTGTTCCAATCAGATAAATTTCCAAATCCGAGAATGTTAGTAATTGTCTATATTAAATTAACAAGTATTTTTAATAGTTTTCTCATTGATGTGTCATATGTTTCCATTCCATCATCTCATAATTCTCGCAATTATTTGATTAGAGGTTGAAGGTATACATCAATTCCATTTCTAGGACTTTTATTTCTTGAAATAATCATTGAAAAAAATATATTTATTCTTACACATCTATAGAGGTAGATTATAAGGGATCAAAACAACTGGCCAAATACTATAATTAGTACCTAAAGTCAAAAATGGGTTAAAACCATCAGAATCCAATCCCAAACTAAAATTCATAAGATTTGAAGAAAAATATAGATATAAGGAATCAAACATTTTCTATTATGTTGAATATTTTGGATGTCTCATCAAGCCATCATTACTATATTGATCATGTCACTTCATTTTGTATGTAGTCTTAGATGCCATGAATATTCTTTTCAAGCATTATATCCGAGGAAAGTAATGAAATAATGTTGAAGGATTTTTCTTATTTTTTTCTTCTTGGGGTTGCATTGATTTATACTCTCATTGTTGTCCATTGAATTTCATCAACTTTTATGAAATCTTATGAATTTTCCTTTGTCAGACTAATCTCCCTATTAAAGCATTCAATCATTAAGGAATTCATCTATCGTTTTATAATATGGTACATGTTTAATTATGACTTTATTAATCTCATAGAATGATGCAAGGATCATAGCTTCACTAAATTCATCATGACGAATCTCTAAAATCATGTACATTTCGTTGTCAATAATTTCACATAGACATTTTATATGATTCAACATACGTAGAAAAGAAAACATTGAATACTTTTCACACCATTCATATAGTTATTGTTGCAAGTCTTCAACTAATTCATAAAGCTCATTTATTTATCTTTGAACATATTAGAAGGATAAAAATTCTCAGGGTAAATTGAAGGTTTTTTTGATCTATTGAAATCTTGGACATTATATCTAACAAAGACAAATGTTTCATTTATCAAATTTCAAACTGAATTCCCCTCTGGAGGGTCGCTTTTTGATTCGTTGATAGGATTATCTTTGTTTTTAATTTCCATAACAATATATTCACCATTACAAATCCTATATACATATTGAGTAGAAAATTGTTTCCATATAAAATGATCATATACTTTATTTCTATTTAACCATCACTTGAATTTTCAATCTGGACATAAACATTTTATTCTACAATCCACTAATCAGTTTTTAATTACAAAATATTTTTTTTCAAACTCTTGTCATAACGAGGTGTGTTTTGACGTAATGTAATACAACTTTTATCCATATGTATTTGATTTTCACTCTTCTCTCTGTATATTCAGATATAATGATATAAATGGTTAATCAAACAAGTACAATTAAAATTAAACATCAATTAAATTTTTTAATGTTGGTCACCTAATTTATCCTATAATTCTATAAAAATAGTATATAAAATCATGGTGAACAAACATGTACACACAATATGTTCTCACATAGAAAGACTCATTCCAGTGTGGAAGAAGAATACTAAAAATTTAGTGAATAATCAATAAAACCAAATGGTTTTTTATCCCCAAATCAACCATTATCCAAAAATCACTAAGGCTTACTCACCAAGAATTCATGAGGGATAAATGAATCATGCAGTTACAGACTATTTATAACCCGACAGACAAACAATCATTCATCATATAAATGATTCATGATCCCCGTTTATAATAGGCATTAATGATAGTTATGTGTATAGGATTCTTAATTGATAAAATTTATTATTTGATTGTACAATATGACATACTACTTACTGATATTGAAAACCAATCATATAATATTAAAAAATTACACCTTACGATTGGGGATTTCACTCTCCGAGAAATGGTGGAGAGGGGTCGTCATTGGGGATTTCCATCAAGGAGAAGCGGGGTCATTGTGGGTTCATTGTAACGCCCCGACCCTAATTACCTAGAGTCGGTGCATTATTACATAACATTGGCATGATCACCAGAAAGATCAGTTCTCGAAAGACCGATTAGTTTAGTAGCCTTGGAATAACTAGATACATCCATAAATTTTTACATTACATCATAAAAAAAACATCTTGTCTTCATATCCCCTCATACTATCCCTGCAGGTCATTCATAAATTACTTCTTCATAATCCTGGGAAAAAAATAAAACATTGAAAGGGGTGAGCTCAGATGCTCAGTAAAGATAACATTATAGCAGAAGCTTTCATAAATAAGCATAAACACTTAAGGCAATTTATAACTAAAACAAAAGCCTTTTAAACTTGAACTTCAGCATAAAATGGCAAAGGTAAAATGAAATAATGCCATTTACTTACTCACATGGATATTCTACTAGTCGAATGATCACATGCAATATCAATATCCACTTTCATAATCATGGAATGCATAATGCCAGACTATTATAACCACATAGCCGAGGCCTCGTGCCAAGACTACAAATAAGATTTTTCCAAGGCCTTGTGCCAAGACACTAGTTTGTCTCATGAGACCTACCGATGCAATTTTTTTAGAAGATACTTACGTTTAAAATTACTCAAATATACTCCAGTGTTTTTATGAAAACATTATGCAAGCTTATGGAAACAAAATAACTAGTTCTGAGACTGCTCGACTAATTACAGGTCATGATGGGTCCACTCCCAATCCCTTCCTGTCTAGCACACTCGAGAGTCGGGTTTTCTAAAAACATTTTGGAGCTTGCGTTAAATACGTATACATTTCCACTGGATTTTCATATACTTGATAGAAATATCTCTTTTTTTAATCATTTAAAAATCAAATAATTATAAAATAAAACATTTAATTTGAAAATATTCTTATAATCTTTTAAAGGAAGATTTGAAGATTTTATAACTGTGGAAAATAGCCGCACCCGCCGTATAAGTTAAAAAAAGCATTCTTACCTTAATTTTGTCGAAAAGGTTAAACAACACCTTGTTTGGAAAACGACGGAATGATTCCTTTATAAACCTCTTATAAAAAGTAAAACAAGGGTATAAATGACTTTAACCCATATTCTTGTAAATAATAAAAATGTTTTGAAATACATTATTAAGAAACATGGATGTGGATGATAAAGAGATCCCAGTAGATTATTACGTATAAACAACCTCGGATAATGAAGAGATTGTGAAATAACCCTTAACAATTTGGTAACGTATGAAACATACAACCCATGAAAGAGGTATCATACAATGAATATGTAAATACACATAAATTAGAGTGTATTTCACAAATAATATAATTATGGGTAGTACATACACCACACAAAAGGTGATGGTGGCAATATGGCATGAATCTCAGGGAAATAAGGAGTGAGATGAAAACCCCTTACCACGTTAATCAACTAAGTCCTATGGCCAAAAGTTAATAACCAACAAATTATTTAAAGAATAACATGAATATAAAGATAATCATGATAATATATATCAAATTCCAGTACACAATACACCACTTTCAATAATTTAGTGGCGAATAATGGAAATCTCACGGAATTGAATGTGAGATAAGAAAATAACTTACCTTGAACTTTCCCTTAGTCGATGGTATGTTAACCTCTTTTATAATAATTAAAACATTGTTATTAAATTATACAATAATCATATACATCAATATGATATCATATATGATCTTTTAACATTGCTTTATTAATAATATCTTAGTATTATCGTCATTTTGGGTGATAATCGATTCGTTCTTCTTAAATGTTTGGTTATGTAAGACATGTTTGTAATGGATAGATTATATCTTATTCATAATCAGAATGATATTAACATTATTTTTAACCCTAAAATGAGAATAAGACTTGAATGGATACGATGGAGGATGGATCTCACCGTGTTCGTGGAGACGGTAGTCCGTACGTACGCACGAACGCTACTTCCATTTAATTTTTCATTTTAAAAGAATTGAATCCAAATGATACATAGGTATATTATTATTCCAGTATAATATAATATTTTATATATGTTACGTATGTTCATTAACACCTTTCTTTATACGTTCCATGTGTGGTATGAACGAGTCATATCATTTTAAGGGGGCGGTAGTCCGCACTTCCTCAAATGAAATTATCGTATGTATAAAAAACATGAAACGAATAATGGTATGAAATAAAATGGAATTACAGAAGATTATATATAAAATATTTATCATTAATATCACACTTAATTATAGTTCCATCATAATGGCCACCATGAGAGGCGGTAAGATGTATTTGAACAATCATCGTTTCGTGAGGCGTTAGTTTTCCATTCACAGAAACATTATGTTCATCATCCATTAGATGGAGGTGTGTGTATGTGTAGTTCGAATACTTCTTATAAAAACAACTTAGTATACTGAGGATACTTTTGTTGTTACAAAAGAAAGGAAATAAAAAGAGTTTGGGGGTTGGAGAAGAAAAATAAATGAAAATAATTTAAGAGAAATCGTTACCTTTAATTTAGGTAACTCACTTTGGTTGGAACCAAAGGACTTCTTGAAATTCTTTCTGCCTAAGGGGAAGCTTCAAGGAGGAGGAGAGGGATGTGGGGAGCTTATTTGGGCAGGGTTTGGACGAGCCAAGTGGCTTGAGAGGTGTGAGGAATGAGTAGAAGTGGTCTCCTTTTATAAGGGAGAGGAGGGGCTCATTAGGAAAGAGTGCAAGTATTACTTTATAATATACTTATATTAGGTATATAATGGTCCAAAAATCATTGAGGTCAACGATAAGATGAGTCATATTCTAAATAAGATCATCCAATAAGAATTGGACAGGTTTTAGATAATATTTTAATCATTATAATCTTATTTATTTAAATGATTTATTAATGAGGTAAACATTGCATCATTATTGTGTCATTAATAATTTAAATTATTAATGTCTAAAAATTATAAATAAAATAAAATTATCTAGGAAATTTGTTTAGCTTTCTAATGAATAATTATAATCGAATATCCAACATGTATAACCCTATGTAAAAATTGTTCTTCTAAAAGATGTAAGCTTATGCCATTTTTATTTTTATTTTAACTTTATTAATATAATGTGTCCCTACCACATACAAGTGGCTCCAAGGGGTCCCCAAAACGACCCAACGATGCCCATGGTCGGTTATGTGTCCACCAATAAGGTTAGGACACGTTTTAGGGTAATTTGTATTATTATAATATTATTTTTAACCCTTATTTACCGGATTTACCCTTAACCATGGTAAATAAAATATTTACCACAGTAATTATTCAAAATGTCTAAAAATAAAAGTTACCTATTTACACAATTTGGACATCCTGATTCAAATATGGAATCCATTTTTCTATTTTCAAAACACAGATGTGGCAGAAATTAATTTAAAATTAATTCCCGCTGTCAAAACAAAAAGCGTGTTTTTAAGAGGTAATAACTATCAAAAGATTGACACTTGTTTATGTTCGGTTTAATTGTAAAATTATGTCCAATGACCAAAATTATATTAAATGGTAAAAATATATTCTAAATATACTTTAAAACCACTAAAATTCACTATTTATCACTATTAATTATTTTGATTAAAAAAGTTGTTTTTAATTAAAATTTAGTAATTTTCACTATTCATCAAAATATGAAAGTTATCCGAAAAGTACCAAAATTTCACCTTAGGCTAAATTCGATATTCCAAATCCAAAAATGAAGTCCATTTTAAAATATAAAATATATATAATTTCAAAATTTAGGTATTACTATTCATAACGGCTAGTTTGATTGGTTGTGGCGTGTGTTAAAACTCAAGGTTGCGTACAACACACTCTACTATTTTATTCAGAGGAAAGCGTACCGTGGAAGCTTGGGATGTTTCATTTTAAATTTTTTGATGTCCCAATTTATTCAGATAGTTTAAAATATTTTATTTAAAAAGATTTCACTATTAAAAGTTGATAAAAGTGCAATACTGAAAATGAATCTGTTCTTGCATTATGACTAAGAAACTCATAATAGGTATTCTAAAATTACAAGGATTATATAAAGTTCAAAATGTAGTTAATACTATTCATGACCTCTTTTAATGGCTTTTTTATTGTACGTCATGGTGTGATTGAACTCGGTGTTGCGTGTAGTGAAAGTTATTGAATTATTTTTAAGAAATAACACACTATGAAATCCTGGGGTGTTAGATTCTCCCCTCCTTCAAAAATTTGCGTCGTCGCAATTTGAAACTGTTCTTTGAAAATAAAAGGTTGAAATTAGAAAATATATTTTTGGGAAAACCCACATCGGAAATTGGGTTACTAAAATTTAGTCTTAATATAAGGAAAAGATAAATGAAAGGGTCACCACCAAATTATGATCTCGATTAGGAGAACATTGGTGGCAATTAGAGACATATAATTGGAGGAAAAAATTAAATATTTATAGGTAGTGATTGAGGTCATCAATCACAAACAATTATAAAATTGAGCTCCTTAAACTCATCAATCTATGATGATTTGAAATACCATTGGTCCAAGAAAACATAGGGTATTGGGATAACACATTTTTGACGTTTCAAAATATCTTAGTTGAAATCCCACATCGAAAAATGAATTAATGAGGCCTCTATTTAAAATAAAGAGTGGAAAGTATGAAGATTACCGAAAATAACACATACAAGGGTTCCATGTAGGAAAATATGGATATGGAAGAGAAATCTAACCATCAATTATCTGATGGAGAGTGGTAGAGAACATGTCTATGAAAAGGCCAACAATCCCAAAGCCATAAATTAGTGATGATTTAATGTACCATCTAGGACAACATTTTTTTTTAAGTTACATTACATAAGGAAGAGGAATTCATTTATGATATTGACTAAGAAAATTATGAGATATACTTAAATTTTAAGTAGATTTTCATTCTTTAATAAATTTCCACCACTAACTCAAATTTTTTTAAACGATGAGTTGTCACGACCCGCCCTCGGGGTCCGTGCCGTGACTACCCCAAGCCCGCCTTCCATAGGCCAGGGGCTGGCGACTAGCACCAAGGCGTAGATCCCAGCAAATTGGGAAGGCATTGCCTTTGAAAAGGTAAACACACACCACAGAGTAAACAAGCGGAAAGTAAACACTAAGCAAGCAGAGTACAACTGAAGTGCGGAAAAGTAAATGGGCCAGAATACAAACCCAAACTGAAAGTAAAGTACAACTCGAAAAGGGAAAAACAGCAACTGTAAAGTAAAGGCCGCTACTCCGTGCTGTCCACTGGAAAATCCCACCTGAAGGGTGGGTACAGATAGCTCCTCTGCTCCACGGGTCCCACCGTCCGCTCCGTGCTCGTCCCGCCCAGTGGTCCACCTCCGGGTACCGTTCCGCTCCGCAAACCTCAGCTAAGGTCAACGCTGTCCGTCGTCTGCAACCAACACAACGTAGTGCGGGCGAAGCCCGTGCAGGGGTGAGTATAAGCTACTCAGTAGGGTCCCCGAGACCCCTGAAGGTCTCTCAAAATCCACAAAGGATAAACCACGAAGCAAAGTACAATCACGAAGTAACAACCAACACTGCTTAGGTATATGCCCATACATATACCTAAGTCATCAATTCAAATACGCTCCAACCTCCGAGCCCAAGTATAACTCAGTCCACGCAGGAAAGTATACGTATTCCACAAAGGAAAGTAACAGGATTCAGCTCACACAGGTATACTTCTTCAGGGACGATAATGATGATCACTGATCCATCTAAGTCGTCAGACCCACGAAGGATCGATAGGTAACTAACCCCCGCAAGACCCACACAGGATCGGGCTCACACAGAACCTGTAGGCGCTGGCTCACACAGAACCGCTGAGCGCAAGGACCCACACAGGATCGGGCTCACACAGAACCTGTAGCACTGATCCACGTAGGATCGCTGAGTGCTGTAGTCGTCGTCGTCGAATCCACACAGGATCTCTGTACTGTCGTCGTTGAATCCACACAGGATCTCTGTACTGTCGTCGTCGCAGTCACAGTAGCAGTCGTAGCAGTAGAACAGTCGCAGCCAGCACTAGGGTTCCCGCACACAGCAAGCTCGTACGGAGGGTCCGCTCCACGAGCCGAGAGGCTGATACATCAACTGTCACGAAGACCGAAGTTGATGTATCCAAAAGTTCCGTATCGTCAACAGGAACTCAACGCAACAGACGGCGCGTCGATCGGACGCCTGGTCTGAGAGTTATTGGCATTTTTGTCTCCGGGGCCCGGTTGGTTTTTAAGGCAAAACCAACCCGACCGTACTCCACCTGCGTCCAAACCTCGGGCGGAGTATGCCAAAAGATCCGTCTCACTAAGAGGAACACTACGCGACTGACGGCGCGTCAATCAGACGTCCGTAGCTCAAGATATGAGCGTTTCCGCTCCGAAGGCCCGGTTGGTTTCGTGAACGAACCAACCCGGCCGAACTCAAAGTAAACCGAAACCTTGAGTGCGATATACCGAAACGACCGTCTCGATCCAAGGATCGCGTTGCCGCAGACGGTTCGTCATTCGGAGGTCCGAGGCTCAAGTTATGAGCCAAAAACCGAATCTGGTCCGAAACGGGGGGGTCCGGGTCCGGACCGACCCGGCCCGACCCCCCCCCCCCTTGGGCGGCGCGGCGGCCGGCGGCGGCGGCCGGCGGCGGCGGACGGCGGCGGCGGGCCACGTGGCGGCGGCGGGCCGCGTGGCGGCGGCGGCCGCGTGGCGCGGCGGCGGCGGCTGGCGGACCGCGCGGCGGCGGCGGCTGGCGGACCGCGTGGCGGCGGCGGCTGGCGGACCGCGTGGCGGCGGCGGCTGGCGGACCGCGTGGCGGCGGCGGCTGGCGGACCGCGCTGGCGGCGGGGTGCCGCGGCGCCGCCGCCACGCGGTCCGCCAGCCGCCGCCGCCACGCGGTCCGCCAGCCGCCGCCGCCACGCGGTCCGCCAGCCGCCGCCGCCGCGCCACGCGGCCGCCGCCGCCACGCGGCCCGCCGCCGCCACGTGGCCCGCCGCCGCCGGCCGCCGCCGCCGGCCGCCGCGCCGCCCAAGGGGGGGGGGGGGGTCGGGCCGGGTCGGTCCGGACCCGGACCCCCCCGTTTCGGACCAGATTCGGTTTTTGGCTCATAACTTGAGCCTCGGACCTCCGAATGACGAACCGTCTGCGGCAACGCGATCCTTGGATCGAGACGGTCGTTTCGGTATATCGCACTCAAGGTTTCGGTTTACTTTGAGTTCGGCCGGGTTGGTTCGTTCACGAAACCAACCGGGCCTTCGGAGCGGAAACGCTCATATCTTGAGCTACGGACGTCTGATTGACGCGCCGTCAGTCGCGTAGTGTTCCTCTTAGTGAGACGGATCTTTTGGCATACTCCGCCCGAGGTTTGGACGCAGGTGGAGTACGGTCGGGTTGGTTTTGCCTTAAAAACCAACCGGGCCCCGGAGACAAAAATGCCAATAACTCTCAGACCAGGCGTCCGATCGACGCGCCGTCTGTTGCGTTGAGTTCCTGTTGACGATACGGAACTTTTGGATACATCAACTTCGGTCTTCGTGACAGTTGATGTATCAGCCTCTCGGCTCGTGGAGCGGACCCTCCGTACGAGCTTGCTGTGTGCGGGAACCCTAGTGCTGGCTGCGACTGTTCTACTGCTACGACTGCTACTGTGACTGCGACGACGACAGTACAGAGATCCTGTGTGGATTCAACGACGACAGTACAGAGATCCTGTGTGGATTTGACGACGACGACTACAGCACTCAGCGATCCTACGTGGATCAGTGCTACAGGTTCTGTGTGAGCCCGATCCTGTGTGGGTCCTTGCGCTCAGCGGTTCTGTGTGAGCCAGCGCCTACAGGTTCTGTGTGAGCCCGATCCTGTGTGGGTCTTGCGGGGGTTAGTTACCTATCGATCCTTCGTGGGTCTGACGACTTAGATGGATCAGTGATCATCATTATCGTCCCTGAAGAAGTATACCTGTGTGAGCTGAATCCTGTTACTTTCCTTTGTGGAATACGTATACTTTCCTGCGTGGACTGAGTTATACTTGGGCTCGGAGGTTGGAGCGTATTTGAATTGATGACTTAGGTATATGTATGGGCATATACCTAAGCAGTGTTGGTTGTTACTTCGTGATTGTACTTTGCTTCGTGGTTTATCCTTTGTGGATTTTGAGAGACCTTCAGGGGTCTCGGGGACCCTACTGAGTAGCTTATACTCACCCCTGCACGGGCTTCGCCCGCACTACGTTGTGTTGGTTGCAGACGACGGACAGCGTTGACCTTAGCTGAGGTTTGCGGAGCGGAACGGTACCCGGAGGTGGACCACTGGGCGGGACGAGCACGGAGCGGACGGTGGGACCCGTGGAGCAGAGGAGCTATCTGTACCCACCCTTCAGGTGGGATTTTCCAGTGGACAGCACGGAGTAGCGGCCTTTACTTTACAGTTGCTGTTTTTCCCTTTTCGAGTTGTACTTTACTTTCAGTTTGGGTTTGTATTCTGGCCCATTTACTTTTCCGCACTTCAGTTGTACTCTGCTTGCTTAGTGTTTACTTTCCGCTTGTTTACTCTGTGGTGTGTGTTTACCTTTTCAAAGGCAATGCCTTCCCAATTTGCTGGGATCTACGCCTTGGTGCTAGTCGCCAGCCCCTGGCCTATGGAAGGCGGGCTTGGGGTAGTCACGGCACGGACCCCGAGGGCGGGTCGTGACAAATTGGTATCAGAGGAGTTCGGTTCTACCGCGAACTCTGATCTTTTCTATGTGAAGCAACAATGCTTAGCGTATTTAGTGTGGATATCAGTCCAGGGAGTCCAGTGTTGGTGCGGCGGCCGACGTATCCGTACACCAGGACCCTGACTTCTGATTTCCGACTTAATGCACGAAAACATTGATTGCGTGTGTGTTTCAAAGTTTTCTTTGTGATTACTTGTGTCAGCTCACCGGGTATACTGATCTGCTTAATGAAAGTCTCAAGTTTTCTTTGTGATTACTTAATTCAGCTCAGCAGGTATACTGTTCTGACTATGGCACTCTTGATCTCCTTTTCAGGATGGCCCCACGACGACAGCCAGCTAGGGTTCCGATGGTCGAGCGAGACGACAGCCCACCGAGCGACGAGGCCTCGGTGCAGGGCCCTTTTCCAGTAGTGGTACCGGCGGTAGCTTTACCCGCCGAGCCCCCGATGCTTCCAGCAGCAGCCGCTGACGATGCACGTCGCCTCAGCGCACTGCATGAGTTTCAGCGACAGCGACCGCCCAGGTTTCGCGGGGAGACGGATCCCCAGGCAGCAGAGGACTGGCTGGAGGCAGTTGTTCGAGTGTTTAGGCTAGTGAGGACACCAGCAGACCTCATGGTGATCCTCGCTGCGAGCCTACTACACGCAGCAGCAGGACGATGGTGGAGCCTGATGCTCCAGGTGCACGATGAGGCATCTCTTCTCTGGACGGATTTCGAGAGCCTCTTCCGCTCTGAGTTCGTCCCGGCCACCCTTCGAGCGGTGCGTATCCAGGAGCTTCTACAGCTGCGGCAGGGCAGCATGACGGTCGCCCAGTACTCGGCGAGATTTACCGATCTCTCGCGCTACTCGACCGACATGGTACGGGACCCATTCTTCCGGGCCCGGACCTTCGAGCAGGGTTTGAGACACGAGATCAGGGCATCGCTGATCTCCCTCAGCATACCGACTCAGACAGGAGTACTGGAGCGGGCACTTCTGATTGAGAGCTTCCTTGCTGAGTCTACACCAGCACAGCGACCCACCGCAGGGCGGCACGTGGCAGAGTCATCTGCAGCAGGCAGTCGACGGATGACTCAGGGGTCCAGACAGACCAGACCTTCAGGCCGACGACCTCAGGGCACTGGCTCAGCAGTGCGGGGCACACAGCACGGAGCCAGTCTTCCGAGAGGCAGACAGTGCTACTCGTGCGGCGGGCAGGGCCACATGGCTCGCGACTGCCCGACCCGCCGTGCCGAGGAGCAGCAGTCAGTTGATGGACCACCGAGGCAGAGGCAGAGGGTCGACCGTGGCGGTCCGCAGGGAGGAGGCGGACGAGGCAGAGGAGCTGGACGAGCAGCTGGTGGTGGCCGACGCTTTGAGGCTCTACCACCACCACCACCAGGAGGTCCACCCCGACCACAGGGAGCTGGCGGGCAGCGACAGGCACAGCTCCAGGCAGCAGAGGCCTACGACCACGGCGCACCCGAGATGATTCGAGGTACTATCTGTGTCTATTCCACCCTTGCTGCAGTTCTTATAGACACAGGAGCGAGTCATTCTTTCATAGCCGCTGCCCTTGTTCGGAGCTCGGAGATTCCGACAGAGCCGTTGGCTCGATCCTTACGGCTAGAGACTCCTACGGGAGCAGACTCGACGATTACGCACTGGTGCCGGCAGTGTGAGCTTACTCTAGGAGGCGAGAGCTTCGGCTGGGATCTTCTTGTAGCAGCGTCGAGGCCTTACGACGTCATCTTGGGCATGGATTGGCTGTCTACGGTCCATGCTCAGATTGACTGTTTTAGGCGCAAGGTGCGATGTGTACGCACCGACGGGAGCAGGTTCACCTTCACCGGCGAGAAGGGAGCCTTAGCAGCACAGGATGGACTTCCGCGGAGGAGAGGACAGCCCATCACTCATCAGTTGGCTAGCCTTATCCTTGGAGCAGTTGACGTGCGGAGTCCTGGTTTTCCTGCAGTGGTGGATCAGTATGCGGACGTTTTTCCCGACGATGTTCCAGGGCTACCTCCTCGCAGAGAGGTAGACTTTTATATTGACTTGTACCCCGGGACAGCCCCGATATCCACTCCAGCATATCGGATGGCCCCCGCCGAGCTTCGAGAGCTACGGGTACAGTTGGAGGACTTGCAGGGCAAGGGGTTCATCCGACCCAGTGTTTCACCCTGGGCTTCCCCGATATTGTTCGCCAAGAAGGCGGACGGGAGCTTGCGACTTTGTGTTGACTTTCGTCGCCTGAACCAGGTGACAGTGAGGAACAAGTATCCGCTACCGAGGATTGATGACCTCTTTGATCAGCTCAAGGGAGCACGGTGGTTCTCGAAGATAGACCTCAGGTCAGGCTATCATCAGCTCAGAGTCAGAGACGAGGATGTGCAGAAGACGGCCTTCAGATGTCGGTATGGCCACTATGAGTTCTTGGTTATGCCTTTCGGTGTAACCAATGCTCCAGCAGTGTTCATGGCTCTCATGAACAGGATCTTTCAGCCATACCTCGATCGGTTTGTCGTGGTTTTCATCGACGACATTCTGATTTACTCTACGACAGAGGAGGAGCACGCCTATCACTTGCGAGTTGTTCTTGATACACTCCGAGAGCACCAGCTTTATGGTAAGCTCTCGAAGTGCCAGTTCTGGATACGTGAGGTCCACTTTTTGGGACACGTTATCTCTGAGGCGGGAGTTACAGTAGATTCCGCGAAGATCAAGGCAATGCCTTCCCAATTTGCTGGGATCTACGCCTTGGTGCTAGTCGCCAGCCCCTGGCCTATGGAAGGCGGGCTTGGGGTAGTCACGGCACGGACCCCGAGGGCGGGTCGTGACATGAGTATTCAAGAAGACTTGGTCACACTGGAAGAACTAGAATAAACTTCTATAGAATCACATGATCCATGTAGGATAAACCATATATTTACATTGTCTTTGAAGATTAATCAAAACCAAAATGGTTAGTGGATGATCTAATGATCCCCCAAAAGGATATTCATTGAGATAAATATGCACTAATCTTAATTTCTAAAATTAAACCAACAATACCCCAAAGTTAAATAGATACCATTCAATAACGAATTGTCCTTACAATCCTTTAATATAATCCAAACTAATATTGAAACCCAAAACATAGAAGAATTTTATTATGTAGTCTCCCATGTTACATTGTATCTCCAAATGACATCAAATACTCTTAAAGTCACATACTTAAAAGTAATTAACATCATCACATATTCTCTGTTATAGGTTAATCATTTCCATAAATAACCCAAATCACTATAAATCAAAAATAAAAACGTAGATAAAAGTACACCATTACTCTACAAATGAAACCTCATTGTATTCTATTTTCCTTGGGCATATAGTGTTCCTAACAAAACGAACATCTTCCAAAATAACATTTATCACTTAATCACCAAATCATTTTCCTATACCAAGGGTATTCATTTGATAAGACATAAGAACCCAAATCATCTTATTATTGATCAATAAAATCATTTAACAAAAAAAATAGTCACACTAACCAGGGACTTCACGTAGTCTAGTGGTAGGCGATAAATCCCAATCGTACTTTGGTTGTGGGTTCGATTCCCACAGCTTTGTCCGACGCGATGGGTTGTCACACGGTCTACGTGTTGTCCTTTTTCAAAAACTATATTTTATAATATTACCAAAATGAGATAAATTCCTCAAAATAACATAATTTAACCACAAATGTTATATCATACTTTGCATTTTCATCCCAAATTATAATAACTTGTCATTTTCTCAAACCCCAATGATCATATAAAACCAAATGGTTATTTATACCTATATCCACAAGAGAAGAGACAATTCTTCCTCAAATATCATTCTCACATGGGATACTGCGGGGTTTCAAATACAAGAGAAAATTATTCCAAAGTAAACCCATCAACAAGGAGTGCTAATACTTTTTAAATTTTTCTCCAACCATTTATTTCCACATAGCTTCTTCTTTGACCAAGAAAATATCCTATAGAATAGGACATTCACTCGGGTAATGGCCAGGTCCCCTACATTTACGGAAAAGGACTGTAAATGGACTCTTGGGACCATTTCTATCTTCTTCCATAGTACTCTTCATTTTTCTTCGGCAATTCTTCACTTTATGTCCTTCCTTCCCATACGTAAAACATTTCGTTGTCCCATTGAGACACTTTCCTGGGTGTCTCTTTCCACATTTCCTGCATGATGAAAATTGAGGTTTCTTTTCTCCATGGTCTCCATTACTGGAGATCTTATCATTTATCACCTTTCTCTTCCTTGTTGAGTTTGGGAGTTGGTTAATATATATGTTGCTGATCATATTTTTGGAAAACTGATTTGGCATAATGACGATATCTTTTACGCCTATCAACATTCTATTTTGTTGCTCATCGCCACCACTGTTCCCACCTTGTACATCATTCTCAAAGTCACTATGACTTCCTTGGAATCCAGCCATTGACTAAAACCAGAAAGCATTGTGTAAGTAATAGTAGTCGTAAAATCATTTAGAGATTAAAATGTCACCATATTCTCAATTTGAAACATATTAGGATTAACCAAGGTCATTTACTCTCATCTTATGTATATATTACTTAAATCGGTTTGTAAAGAAAATGTAAATTATCTTAAGCATATCCCCCGGGAGTGTCGTAACCAAGAGTGCAGCAAGGCCCGTTGTCGTGCACTAGTTCCTGTACGAGTCTAGCTCAAAGCGGTGTTTTCGGGTTTTACCCCTAGGTACATCTGTGCCAGAGCCGCCTCTACCTGCTCGTATCCAGACAGGGATGTATTGCTCGGAAAACTCACAAAATCTCTACAATACCAAAATTCTAGGAATTTCTTTTATACTAATCCTCAAAGTTCATCTTAGGTCTACGTGCTCTAATCAGAGTTTATCTAAATCTAGCTACCAAGGTTTGTACTAAACTTCCTCTGATACCAATTGTAACGCCCCGACCCTAATTACCTAGAGTCGGTGCATTATTACATAACATTGGCATGATCACGAGAAAGATCAGTTCTCGAAAGACCGATTAGTTTAGTAGCCTTGGAATAACTAGATACATCCAAAAAATTTTAGATTACATCATAAAAAACATCTTGTCTTCATATCCCCTCATACTATCCCTGCAGGTCATTCATAAATTACTTCTTCATAATCCTGGGAAAAAAAATAAAACATTGAAAGGGGTGAGCTCAGATGCTCAGTAAGGATAACATTATAGCAGAAGCTTTCATAAATAAGCATAAACACTTAAGGTAATTTATAACTAAAACAAAAGCCTTTTAATCTTGAACTTCAGCATAAAATGGCAAAGGTAAAATGAAATAATGCCATTTACTTACTCACATGGATATTCTACTAGTCGAATGATCACATGCAATATCAATATCCACTTTCATAATGATGGAATGCATAATTCCGGACTATTATAACCACATATCCAAGGCCTCGTGCCAAGACTTCAAATAAGATTTTGCCAAGGCCTTGTGCCAAGACACTAGTTTGTCTCATGAGACCTACCGATGCAATTTTTTTAGAAGATACTTACGTTTAAAATTACTCAAATATACTCCAGTGTTTTTATGAAAACATTATGCAAGCTTATGAAAACAAAATAACGAGTTCTGAGACTGCTCGACTAATTACAGGCCATGATGGGTCCACTCCCAATCCCTTACTATCTAGCACACTCAAGAGTCGGGTTTTCTAAAAACATTTTAGAGCTTGCGTTAAATACGTATACATTTTCACGGGATTTTCATATACTTGATAGAAATATCTCTTTTTTTTAATCATTTAAAAATCAAATAATTATAAAATAAAACATTTAATTTGAAAATATTCTTATAATCTTGTAAAGGAAGCTTTGAAGATTTTATAGCGGTGGAAAATAGCCGCACCCTCCGTATAAGTTAAAAAAATCATTCTTACCTTAATTTTGTCGAAAAGGTTAAAAAGCACCTTGTTTGGAAAACGACGGAAAGATTCCTTTATAAACCTCTTATAAAAAGTCAAACAAGGGTATAAATGACTTTAACCCATATTCTTGTAAATAATAAAAATGTTTTGAAATACATTATTAAGAAACATGGATGTGGATGATAAAGAGATCCCAGTAGATTATTACGTATAAACAACCTCGGATAATGAAGAGATTGTGAAATAACCCTTAACAATTTGGTAACGTATGAAACATACAACCCATGAAAGAGGTATCATACAATGAATATGTAAATACACATAAATTAGAGTGTATTACACAAATAATATAATTATGGGTAGTATATACACCACACAAAAGGTGATGGTGGCAATATGGCATGAATCTCACGGAAATAAGGAGTGAGATGAAAACCCCTTACCACGTTAATCGACTGAGTCGTATGGCCAAAAGTTAATAACCACCAAATTATTTACAGAATAACATGAATATAAATATAATCATGATAATATATATCATATTCCAGTACAGAATACACCACTTTCAATAATTTAGTGGTGAATAATGGAAATCTCACGGAATTGAATGTGAGATAAGAAAATCACTTACCTTGAACTTTCCCTTAGTCGATGGTATGTTAACCTCCTGTATAATATTTAAAACATTGTTATTAAATTATACAATAATCATATACATCAATATGATATCATATATGATCTTTTAACATTGATTTATTAATAATATCTTAGTATTATCGTCATTTCGGGTGATAATCGATTCGTTCTTCTAAAATGTTTGGTTACGTAAGACGTGTTTGTAATGGATAGATTATATATTATTCATAATCATAATGATATTAACATTATTTTTAACCCTAAAATGAGAATAAGACTTGAATGGATACGATGGAGGATGGATCTCACCGTGTTCGTGGAGACGGTAGCCCGTACGTACGCACGAACGCTACTTCCATTTAATTTTTCATTTTAAAAGAATTGAATCCAAATGATACATAGGTATATTATTATTCCAGTATAATATAATATTTTATATATGTTACTTATGTTCATTAACACCTTTCTTTATACGTTCCATGTGTGGTATGAACGAGTCATATCATTTTAAGGGGGCGGTAGTCCGCACTTCCTCAAATGAAATTATCGTATGTATATACAACATGAAACGAATAATGGTATGAAATAAAATGGAATTACAGAAGCTTATATATAGAATATGTATCATTAATATCACACTTAATTACAGTTCCATCATAATGGCCACCATGATAGGCGGTAAGATGTATCTGAACAATCATCGTTTCGTGAGGCGTTAGTTTTCCATTCACAGAAACATTATGTTCATCATCCATTAGATGGAGGTGTGTGTATGTGTAGTTCGAATCCTTCTTATAAAAAAATCTTAGTATATTTAGGATACTTTTTTTGTTACAAAAGAAAGGAAATAAAAAGAGTTTGGGGGTTGGAGAAGCAAAATAAATGAAAATAATTTAAGAGAAATCGTTACCTTTAATTTAGGTAACTCACTTTGGTTGGAACCAAAGGACTTCATGAAATTCTTTCTGCCTAAGGGGAAGCTTAAAGGAGGAGGAGAGAGATGTGGGGAGCTTATTTGGGCAGGTTTTGGACGAGCCAAGTGTCTTGAGAGGTGTAAGGAATGAGTAGAAGTGGTCTCCTTTTATAAGGGAGAGGAGGGGCTCTTTAGGAAAGAGTGAAAGTATTACTTTATAATATAATTATATTCTGTTTATAATGGTCCAAAAATCATTGAGGTCGAAGATAAGATGACTCATATTCTAAATAAGATCATCCAAGAAGAATTGGACAGGTTTTAGATAATATTTTAATCATTATAATCTTATTTATTTAAATGATTTATTAATGAGGTAAACATTGAATCATTATTGTGTCATTAATAATTTAAATTATTTGATGTCTAAAAATTATAAATAAAATATAATTATGTATGAAATCTTTTTATATTTCTAATGAATATTTATAATCGAAAATCCAACATGTATAACCCTATGTAATCATTGTTCTTCTAAAAGATGTAAGCTTATGCCATTTTTATTTTTATTTTAACTTTATTAATATAATGTGTCCCTACCACATACAAGTGGCTCCAAGGGGTCCCCAAATCGACCCAAGGATGCCCATGGTCGGTTATGTGTCCACAAATAAGGTTAGGACGCGTTTTAGGGTAATTTTTTATTATTATAATATTATTTTTTAACCCTTATTTACCGGATTTACCCTTAACCATGGTAAATAAAATATTTACCATAGTAATTATTCAAAATGTCTAAAAATAAAAGTTACCCATTTACACAATTTGGACATCCTGATTCCAAATATGGAATCCATTTTTCTATATTCAAAACACAGAAGTGGCAGAAATTAATTTAAAATTAATTCCCGCTGTCAAAACAAAAAGCGTGTTTTTAAGAGGTAATAACTATCAAAATATTGACACTTGTTTATATTCGGTTTAATTGTAAAATTATGTCCAATGACCAACATTATATTAAATGGTAAAAATATATTCTAAATATACTTTAAAACCACTCAAATTCACAATTTATCACTATTAATTATTTTGATTAAAAAAGTTTTTTTTAATTAAAATTTAGTAATTTTCACTATTCATCAAAATATGAAAGTTATCCGAAAAGTACCAAAATTTCACCTTAGGCTAAATTCGATATTCCGAATCCAAAAATGAAGTCCATTTTAAAATATAAAATATATATAATTTCAAAATTTAGGTATTACTATTCATAACGGCTAGTTTGATTGGTTGTGGCGTGTGTTAAAACTCAAGGTTGCGTACAACACACGCTACTATTTTATTCAAAGGAAAGCGTACCGTGGAAGCTTGGGATGTTTCATTTTAAATTTTTTGATGTCCCAATTTATTCAGATAATTTAAAATATTTTATTTAAAAAGGATTCACTATTAAAAGTTGATAAAAGTGCAATACTGAAAATGAATTTGTTCTTGCATTATGACTAAGAAACTCATAATAGGGATTCTAAAATTATAAGGATTATATAAAGTTCAAAATGTAGTTAATACTATTCATGACCTCTTTTAATGGCTTTTTTTTGTACGTCATGGTGTGATTGAACTCGGTGTTGAGTGTATTGCATGTTATTGAATTATTTTTAAGAAATAACACACTATGAAATCCTGGGGTGTTACATTCATCATCAGGTAGAAAGTGGGGATGGGGTCACGAGGATCATATATGTGAGTGGAAAAAGGGTGGTCACCGTCGAGGATGAGGGGTGAGACATCGGGGGTAAGTGGGGGAAGAGGGGAGAGGTATGTTTTGTGAGAGAAGGGGTTAGTTTTGGGGAGATGTGGGGTCGTGGGTGAGGGGCGGTCACCTACATTGGGGAGAAGTGCGACCTAGGGGGAGGGGCGGTTGCAGGTGTCAGGGATAGGTTGGGTAGAGGGAGGGGGGTAATCATTGGCCCCAGGGAGAGGCATGATTGAGAGTGAGGGGCAGTCACTGGAATTGGGGAGAGGCACGATCGAGGCATAGGGGTGGTCACCGATGTTGGGGGAGGGGAAGGGTCGAGGTGGAGGGGTGGTCAGCAACATCAGGGAGAGGTGGGGCTAAGGGATTAGTGGGGGTAGGGGGAGGGAGGGAGTCACTAGCACGGGGAGAGTTTTGATCGAGGTGGGGGTGGTCACCAATGTTGGGGAGAGGTGAGGCCGAGAGGGAGGGGTGATTGTCGATGTCGAGGAGCGGCACCGCCAAGGGGGAGGGGCAGTCGCCAGCATTGGGGAGAGGCACAACAAAGGGAGTGAGGGGGTTAGGGCATCAGGTAAAGGGGTTGGGGTTAGTTATTTCTAAAAAAATATTAGCATCGTTTTCATTGAAAATGTCACTATATTTAAAATATATTTATTAATGTTTTTTTAGTAGTGATTATTAGAACTGCCACTAATAAACTTTCACTAATACCACTCTTTTTTTGTAGGGCTAGATAACATAGTTTGACTGAATCTTACCCTAAATGTGACATTTATAATTTTATTATCGATTCTAAAGCTATAAAAGTCACCAAGAAATACCATCTCTCTATCCTCTCAAACAATTGTATTACTTTCACTAGAATTTTTTCCCACTTTATGAATTTTCTCACCAATAGTATTTTTTATTAGTTTAAGAAATTTATCTCACTACAAGAATTATCACCCAAAGGAATTTATTTTTTACATTAATGAATTTTATTCACACCATATGTGATATAGTATGTACATGCACAACATCATATTATATCTTCATATGAAATCAATGAATTTTGAAATGAAATCATTGAATCATTGTACAAATGTTACATCCCAAACCCATATGTCACTCAACTGTGCCCCAAGCCCGGTTGGCTACATGGCCTCAAGCACATCTTCCCAAATGCCAGAGGATTATGACTAGTAGTTGTGGACTAGGTGACTCATTTGGGAGACTATAACACCATTACCATAATTTATCACAATGGAATTCAATCACATTAAATAGTGTAAGCATATACAATATGCAAACAATAGATAAAATAGAAAAGTAAGAAAACAATATGTAACAAGCCAGAAGTGTATCATATACCATGATTCAAATGATACCTGTATCTAGAAAATATCCAAAATAGGTATATATAAATATAATAAAATACAAGTATCTAAAATCCAAAACAAATTGAAAGTTCCCTCGTAGCATCGCAAGCCACATCTTAGTACTATGCTCCCATGCTCTAAAACAATGATCAACAAATAGTTTTAGGGAGCTTTCCCCTACTATCACATGTAACTATATAATCTATTTGGGTCCCCAAGAAGGCCCAAATAGGATGTGAGATAAACATCCCAGTAGGTTTCCACCTAAATATCTATATAGTCTTAAGAATTACTATGAAATATGATAAACAAGTGAAAGTAAGTTGTAATGTAAGTTTGAAAGCCCAAGGCACATAACTACTGCAAACAAGTAATACTAAACAGCCTCTTGTGGATCCCTGCAACATGTTTTGGCTCATAACAAGGAATATCCAAGCAATACAAACAAACAACACAACCTTTTTACGTAACCATCAATATCATGTCCACACTTCCTTACCATATAAAGAATCTATATCAAAAACCCACTTTCTTGTCGTACAGCCACAATCATATTGTTGACGCTCCTTTCGTCACAGAATCTAAAAATCCGAAAAGGGGAATATCTGAGCTCAAAGTGATTCATCCTTTGAAAAAAATATAAAAAATAGACAAAGGCACGAACAAAGGATCAAAAGCAACTTCACCATGAAAGTTATATCACTGTCGCGCAAGTACACTTGCGCGACGCCCTTGGTCACGCAAGTGACTTGCGTGACCTAAGTGATAACCGCCCGGTAACCGCTCGGGGTCTTCTCCTGCCTATAAATAGACCCTGTGGGCCCCCCATTTGAGAGGATCTTTTTCCAGAAACTCGGATTGATGCTCCTGACGCCCAAGTCTCTTCTCAAAGCTTCCGGAACACTTCTAAGGTAATTTCTTACCTAGAACGGAAGATCTAAAGAGAGGGAGGAAGGCCTATGTGTTGAAACTCATCAACACTTGCGCGCCAGAGTGGCAAACCCTTAAGGGAAGTGGTCCCACTTGTGCACCGCCTTATTCCTTCGATATAACTTGCGTGTCACTTTTCTGGAAGAACCTCAAGAGGATTCTAAAGGGATTAATAAAGAGTCGCTCAAGTATTCTAATGCTTGTTGAAAATCGTGCAAGTACCTCACATGTCGCGTAGGTATACCTGCGCGACCAATACTTGCGCGCCCACGTAAGACTTGCGCGCCTTTCAAGACTTGCACGCCCCTACCTTTTTGGGTGCCCATCTTGCCCATTTTACCCCTCTTAAGCCATTTCACCTTTCCTATTCAAGATTTAGTCTTCAAGATACTCTTAAAAGCAATTTATGGCATGATTTCTTGATTTGACTTCCTTATTTGAAAGGAATTCTGTGGAATATCTCTCAAAACATAGTGATTTATACATTTTTATGTCACCAAAGATTGAGAGTTAATTCATTCAACCTCATCCTTTAAGATGAGAGAATCCTTAACCTGGGTATCCTTTTTAGGAATAAGTCCCAGTCATAATTTTATGGGCATCCTTCTTAGGAGTAAGCCCCAAGTCCCTTAATATGGTCATCCTTCATAGGAATAAGCCCCAATCTCAAATATGGGCATCCTCCTTAGGAGTAAGCCCCAAACCTTAATCCTTAACCTGGGCTTCCTTTTCAAGAATAAGTCCCAGTCCTAATCTTGGGCTTCCTTTTCAGGAATAAGTCCCAGTCTTAATTATGGGCATCCTTCTTAGGAGTAAGCCCCAATCTCAAATAATGGCATCCTCATCAGGAGTAATCCCCAAACCTTAATCCTTAACCTGGGATTCCTTTTCAGGATTAAGTCCCAGTCCTAATCTTGGGCTTCCTTTTCAGGAATAAGTCCAAGTCCTAATTATGGGCATCCTTCTTAGGAGTAAGCCCCAATCTCAAATATGGGCTTCCTCCTCAGGAGTAAGCCCCAAACCTTAATCCTTAACTTGGGCTTCCTTTTCAGGAATAATTCTCAGTCCTAGTCTTGGGATTCCTTCTCAAGAGTAAGCCCCAAGTCCCTTAAATTCTATTTAACCGGTCCTAATTTACGTTTGATCTGGGATTCCTTCTCAGGAGTAAAACCCAATTATCAATCCTCTCCTAATTTGGGATTCCTTTTCAGGAATAAGTCCCAAGTTAGAGTATTCAAATCTCCATGAAGCACATATACCTTTATGGACCCTGTTCCTGGATTTTCTCCCTAAAGTAAATCCTCTGGGAAGTCATACATACATAAGCCCCAAACCATTTCTTATGATTGCATCTTTCATGGCACAATTGTCTAATTTTTACCAATACCTCTTATTTCTCACACCGATCATGACTCACGTGAGCTTAGAGTGTAAAAGTAATTATGAAATCGTTCTTTGAGCCATAAATCATAAACATCATACCCTTTACTCGAACTACGTGGGTTCTGATTCCTTTTCCAAAACAAAGGATACGTAGGTAGCCCATCTATGGGTTCGATCCCAACTCTGAAATAATTCATGTCCTTCTGAATGACAATAAACTTCAAGTGCCCCACTAAGTGGCTTTAAAACCAGCCTGATCATCATAATGACCAAGATACTTTTATATGAATATTTTGAAGGTTACCATTGACCAAGAATCTCTAAATAGATATAGATGATTCTCTATTGATGAAGAACCTCGAATACATATAAAAGATCCTCTAAATTTCTTACATATTTAATCATTGATTGTCAAAACTAAAGGAAAAGCTCATTTTATACTTGGTAATGTAATAAGGATTCACAAACATAACTAAAATCTATAAAGAGAGTCTCGGAATAGACAATAATTCCCCTCAAAAAGGTGTGATGAGTCCGACCTCCCATCATCTCGACCAATGAAAATTACTAAGCCTAACCAGTCCACAAGCTAATGAGAGCCTACCTTTGGAATGTAGGTCCAAATGGATGTGGATTCATTGGATGTTTCCGGTTCTATGAACAAACCCACTAGAAACCGATCAGAACGTTTGAATCTCCCATCCAGGAGGTCATCCCCGAATTCTGAGGGAAACAAAAAATGGTGAACCCGACGTGAATCCTTAACCATGTTAAAATGATGTTTTACCTCTTTGTTAAGCCCCTATTTAAAACTCAATAAGAGGGCTAACAAAAACAATCATTGACATATGTGCTCATCCAAAGGATGAAGTAGCTGAGTTTAACTTGATTACATCTGTTATATCAAATAGGCACTCTTTTCCAAGATTTTCTGTATTTTCATAATGGCTGCTCTCAAATTCACATCTGTGAATAATGCTGTTGCAAATACCACTGATGCTATTCCTACTGGATCGTCATCCGCCCTGAGGATGACATCACCTACTCAGCGTCTTCAACGCTGGGTATCAAATGCGCTGGTTAAGGAGTACTGTCAACACGGTACCATCCCAACTCTGGAGGCTGCCCGACAGGAACTCCAAGTAAATAACTCACACAGGTCGTCCGGACAACGACGCCCAGTGATTAAGAAGCAGGCGGTGCTGACTACCATCTCCAACCATTTCGGGTCGTTATCCCCGGAACGCAATTTCCATTCACTCCCTTACTCCGAGGAAGTGAATGAGCAGGTCCCGCAGGGCCTTAATTCAGAAAGAAAAGAGTCCTTCCTGAGGGCTCCCATCAACAATCACCGCCAGACTCGTGCGGTAGTGCGCCCTCAACATGATGAGGGTTCCGAATCCAGGAATTCAGCTCAGGTTCCTCGAACCCGAGCAGGCAAGATGAACCGCCAGAGACGGAATCCGATTAACAATGGGCAGGTTTTCATCCCTGCCATCTCCGGAGAAGTCCACCAACCTATCTTGGTGGTGAACAACGAGCAGGCACACACACCTATCCATTTTAATTCCGCTGTCCAGCAGACTCGTCTGGCAGCATCAAGCCAATCCCGCCAAGCAATTCCAGCGGAGTACTATAAGCAGGAACATACAACTGCTTATACATCATCAGCGAGTCAGCAGGCTCGACTGACTACATATGATGGATCTCGTCAACCACCTTTGGCGAAGTGTAATCAGCAGGCACATACACCTGCTAATACTAATCAAGCCTACCAACAGTCTCGCTTGGTAGCGCACGGAGAAGTCAGTCGGAAAGCTCCGACGACAAACAAGAGGCAGACTCAACTCTCTGCCTCCACACTTAAGTACTTTCAGGATTCACTGACAAGAAAAGGAGTACAGGAGCAGGCACATACGCCTACTCCAAACCCGGAATGGATGTATATTCCTGTTCCAGCGGCTGAAGTCACCAAGCATATTTTGTCAATGGTGAAAGAGCAGAAGCAAATTCCTGTTCATATTCTGGATGCTTGCCAGGATATCATAACAGCTTCAGTATCATCTCAGGGAAAGACACATAAATCTATCCCTAGCAGTGAAGTGACACATCAACGATTCACTCCGGAACAGACACACACATCTGTTCCAGTCCAAGAGGGTCATGGGGCATACTCCCCCATATCATACGGACAACCAAGTCAGGCACATACTCCTGATTTGAGTAGAGATCGTCAGCCTAACCTGACCATCTTTCCTGATCAGGCACATACACCTGCTTAGAGTAACCACTTTCGTCAACAAGTGGTTTCCAAAGCGAGTAAGAAGGAATCTAAGAAAAAGATCCGCCCAGCACAGTCAGGAGATCAAAGGCCAATCTGCAACAAGGCCTTGCTCGATGCTGGAGTTCTTGATGCCCTCAGACATTTATCTGTCGGAATTCAAGATTCTACTCCATTAGTTCCCAATAACGGGAACATTAATTCTGAAGGTCATCAACAGACACTTCCTCATGAAGGCTTGCTTCATGAAAATTCGGTCAATCTTGAAGTTTCATCTTCAGATGAGAGCCACAGGAACCCTCTGTGTGGTCAGAAGACCAAGGAGCAAGAGATCTCATCTTTTGTTGTAACCCATTATGGTGGTCTTCCCCATGATGATGAACTTCGCTGCGAAAGTCCACTCCGCAGTAGTGATTCACATTGCCTGGAAAATACTCCAGTGGAAAATGTAGTGCCGAGAAAGCCCTCTTATCTTGAGACACTTGCAAATGAGAAACTAGTCATGTCTGATGCTTTATCACTAGCAAGTGAAATAATTTCTCAATCAGAAGATAGCCCAGGGTGTAGGTCATTCTACGAACCACCCCTAAGTCATGCATCTTCTAGTTTGATCAATGATGTCTCTACCAATCTTGTTGAATCCGATGAAGCAACAAGGAAACACCAACTTTGGTCAAAACAGGTAGAAGAATCTTTATTTAATGATAAAGAGGAAATGCTGAACATGAGGAAGAAACTGGCAAAAGGTGAGGTACCAGTCATGTTTTGGCCTTTGGCTGACTCCCAGTACGACATTCCAAAGATGTTGACAGATGATGGAATCCATGATATTCATCTCAACATATGGAAAACTCTTTGTCAATTAAAGAAGAAGGTATTATCTTATGATGAAGATGAACATAATCTTAAGATAATAGAAGGGCTACAACGTCAGATTGATTTGGCATCTCTATCAGTCTCTCGGTATAAGAAGGCTGAAAAGCAACAGAGAACCCTTCAACGTTCATGCCATGGCGCACTAAGAAAATTGTGTCAGTTAATTACCAATGCTCCATCTGAGGATCATAACAGAGGATGGGTTGTTCACGGAGCACTACATCTCACCGTGCTTTCCAGTCAGCAAAGCCCACCGAAAATGGCCTCGTGCAATGTTATTGCCCATAGCCGGCCACAGTCAATGGGCTTTGTTCATAATCAAAAGCTTGTTCAAGAACATGCTTCAACTAGTTCCTCTCAAAATCAAGCATATAGAGAACAAGTTGTTGAATTGCTCCTACATCAAGCAGGCGAGAATATTGCACAAGCCTCTCGTATGGAGAAAACAAATCATCAAATGACAAAAGTCTCAGAAATCATCCAACGGTCTGTTGAACCAGGTGATAAAAGTGGATACAGGCTAATGCATCCAGCTAATTTCCGAACTAAGATTCGCAAGATCAAGAGATATTTTGAGAAGATCTCAGACGTAGCATGTCAAGAGCCACCCCAGCTTGTCAGACTGGGGACTCCTTTAACCCAACCCTCAAAGTCAACAAATGGGATTCGAGGAGTTGAGCAGAATCAGCAGGAACATCCCCAGTTCACAAGACTGGGGACACTTTCAAATCATCAATCCCCTTCTCAGAGAATATCAGTCTTTTCTCGATAGGGGAAGAAGCCCCAAGAGGAACGAAGAGCCAAATTATCAGGAGATTCCCTCCAAATTATAGCTCGTCAAGAAGTTCCTAAAGGATTGAATCAACAAAAGGCAATGTCTCATCAAAGATATGAAAGAAGACAATATCACAGAAATGTTGATAGAAGGGATGCGATGCATTATGCATCAATGAATGTCATCAATGCTGTTATTGCTAATCCACCAGAGGAGACTCACTCAGGGGACTCAGATGAAGAGCGTCCTTCTCAAGAAAATGTACACACTAATACAAATGAAGAAGGTGTGCGTATACGAAGTGAAAGGATTACTCAGAACTTAGGTAATCCACTTCCTTCTCTACAAAAAGTATCCAAAAAAGGGAGAGGAAAAAATCATGTTACATATCCTTTCTCTGGAGAAGGTCAATCGCTCTCATTAGAGCAAAGGTTTGCACAACAGGAGGAAGAAATAAAAGAATTAAGAAGAATGAATGCAGAACTACTTCAGAGTAGTCTTCTTCTTAAGAATGCTGAAGTCCGACAGCCGAAGGAATTTGTTGCAGTTACTGAGATGGATCAAGAATATCCTCCTTTATTAGTACACCCTCAGAGGTCTAATCCCGTGGGTCAAGCGCAAAAACGGTTGGCAGTGCTACCATCAGTTGCAGTACCAACCACCACATCTGTCCAAGCTCCATTCATTGCACCTACTCACGACCAGATTCAACTGGATGTTTCTCAAAAGATAATAACTACTATTGAGTCATTAACAACTCGGTTAGAAACTATGGAAGGGAAACAGGTGCAAGTTCAACCAGAAAATAAAGTTTACCCTGAATGGGTAGATTCAATTTCTCCTCCATCTAGTTTTGGAAACCCTGTTTTCCCCACTTTCAATGGATCAGGTGACCCTGAACAACATTTGACGCATTACGTGTCTTTTTGTGATCCTATGATGGGAACTCCAGAGCAGCAAGAAGCAGTGAAACTCAGATGCTTCGTGCGAACCTTGCAAGGACCAGCTTTTGTCTGGTATACAAGCTTGCAATCCCAGTCAATCATCGGATGGGAGGATCTTCGTCAAAAATTCCTTCTTCGGTTTAGCTCAACTTTGCAAAAAATGACAGTTTTTGATCTTACAAACTGCAAGCAAAGGGAGAATGAAAGATTCTCTGATTTCATTGCTCGCTGGAAGGGATTAACATATTCACTGAGTTTAGCACTCCCTTAGGAAGAGCTGTTGCCAATCTGTGTGGCAAATTTTCATGACGAATTACGCACGCCATTGATCCCTGTGAAATACAAAGGAGGGTTTCGAGACATTACTTCAATCGCTCAGCAGATTGAAGATTCCCTTATACAGGCTAAGGTTAAATCTCGTGTAATTCCATCAGCTTCAGGAAGGAGAATGGGTAAAGTAGAAACTGCTACAATTATGCTTAAACAAGCACCTGTACCTATTTCTACTTCAAAACCTTTATCTTCTCGAAGGGCTCCACCTCCTGAACGCCATCAACAAAGTCCGTTTCGTCCAAATGATCAAAGAGATCAACGACGAAAACAATTTGAGGATTTGAAGAGTAAAACATACTCTTTCCGAAGTGAGAAAGTTCATGGTTACTTCATTTCAGCTCTGGAAAATAATTTGGTCCAATTACAAGTTCCCAAGAGGCCAAACAAGGAAGGAGATGAAGACCGTCCCAATTATTGTCCCTTTCATCAAATGTTGGGGCATCCCATCCAGGAGTGTTTTGTCTTTAAAGAACTCCTGCAAAAGATGGTCGACTTGGGACAAGTCAAATTGAAGGGTTCTTCAGCTCATGTAGAGTGTGTTACCGCTACAGATCCAGAGGAAGGAGGCGAGTGGCAGGAAGTCAAAAGAAAAACTGCGCAAAAATATGATGATTGGATAGTCATAAAGACAATCAATCGGACCCATCCCATTTTGCGAACACAATTGAAGAAGCCAATTGTGTCTCCTACAAAAGCTGCAGTAAAGCCTCCACCAAAAGACAAATCCTCAAAAGGGCAGCGCAATTCAAAGAAGATAGAGGAATCAGAAGAAGATGAGTTTGTATCGAGGCCTAAGTTGTCTTTGACTCTGGCAGATTTCATGCCATCTACTTCAAAGAAATGGGCACCGCCCCATCAAACGGCACAACCTAAACAGGCTAGTTAGGCAGGGTCTTTATTAGACGAAGAGTTAATCTTATGTTCTATTAATATGATTCAAGTAACAGATCCATATTCCAGTCTTGATGAGCCTGAATTCCCTGTATCAAATAAGGGAATCCGAGGAAGTTCTAGAGGTTCAAGATACAGGGGAAGACGTGGATCTTTCCGAAGCCACTACTCCAATTCTGACTCGGATAGCACTGTGTATGCAGCAGAAACTCGTGGTAGATCCCTTCAGTGAGCTCAAAAAGAACAAGCAAGTTCTTCTGCCAATGGCCAACTCAGTTTTGGCACAGTTATTTTGGAAGACTGATTAAAGGTTCCATCTTCTTTATCTCAGCACGTAAATGGATCTAATCAGTCTAATCTTCCAAAACCAAGGATGTTTCCAACTTCTATCCCAATACAAGATGCATCAGCTTCCAAAGCATCTGCTTCCAAGGTACCTGCTAAACCACATAATCCAATTGGGAAACGCATACCTCTAGATCAAAAGTATGACATATTGAAACACTTGGCCCATGAACCAGCCAAGTTATCAATTTTGTATGATTTGAATCTATCAAAAGATCATCAGGAATCACTCATCGAAGCTTTGTCAAGTCCTCAGGAGTTTGAAGCTGAAATTGCTGCAGCTAATGTCTATCACATAGAGAATAATCTTGCAGAATTCCATGCAGTGATATCTTTTACTGATAAAGATGAAGATGATGTTGTGCATGGGCACATAAAACCTTTGTACTTATCTGGAAAGTCAATGGTGTAGATATCCGAAGAGCTTTCATTGACAATGGTTCAGGAGTCAACCTCATGCCCATTCATACACTTCATCGATTGGGCCTCATGGAATCTGATTTATCTCCTTCTACCATGATGTTACAAGGATATGATAAAAATGAACAAGAACCACTGGGTGAAGTTACACTCAGAACCTAGTTTGGAGATCTTGTATCCAATTCGGATTTCATGATTGTTGATCAAGACTCAGCTTTCAACGTCTTGCTTGGAAGACCCTGGCTACATCAGCATGCAGCTATTCCTTCATCATACCATCAATTTCTCAAATACTGTTTCAATGGTAAAGTTGGAACATTGTATGGTGATAAGGCCTCATTCAAGACATGTGATTCTCAATACATTGAGGCAAAATTTTATCACATGAAGGGAAGAGAAAAATCTACAATGAAGGAAATTACCAAAATTAATGCTCCATATGGTTTGGAGAAAATTCCAATAAATCCATTTACACATGTGAGTACAGATTACGTGTTACCTATCAGTCAAATTGACAAAATAGGCCCAAATCAAAATACTCTTATGGAAAGATCCATAATGTCAATTACGGCAATTGAGCCAGACAACATGGGAGAAATTGGTAACCTACAAAACAGTGATGAAAGCATAAGTGGTGACGTTTTCATTTAATCTGCTGAATTCCAAAAATTCTATACTTCTCCAATCAGGACAGAAGAAGTTATAGCAACACCAAAGGTGAATAATGATGTCGATTCTCAATCCATCATCTCCACTTTATTTCCCAAATAAGGCCCTTTATCATCAATAGGGTCAGAAATGGAAGCTTCTTCTTCAAAATGTGAAAATTTTGACATCTCTTATGATCATTAGAATTTCGTTTTTTCATCTACTATGCAAGTAGAAATGGAAGAAATATCACATAATGAAGAGGAAGAGGAAGGTCTTAGAGATGCTCCTCCAGCATTTGAAGAGGGTATCTCTACCACTGTGGATGAACTCAGAGAAATAAATCTGGGTACAGAGAAAGATCCACGCCCCACTTTAATTAGTGCGGCCATGACCCTTGAAGAGAAAGAGATGTATATTTCTTTTCTAAAGCAAAATAAAGATATTTTTTCTTGGAACTTTACAGAAATTCCTGGGCTTGATCCTGATGTTGCTACTCATCATTTGGGTTTACCAAAAGAACATCGAGGATTTAAGCATGCCGCGAGAAGAACACACTTAACTTATGCTTCCAAAATTGAAGCTGAAGTGGATAAACTGATCAAAGCTAACTTTGTCAGAGAAGTTCAGTATCCCAAGTGGTTGGCTAATATTGTCCCTGTAAAGAAAAAGAACGGAAAAATTAGGTTTTTCATCGATTTCAGAGATCTTAATCGGTATTGTCCTAAAGATTATTTCCCAGTTCCGATTATAGAACTCTTAATTGATGCAACCGCTGGCTATGAAGTACTTTCCTTCATGGATGGATATTCCAGATGTAATCAGATCCAAATGGCCCCAGATGATGAGGAATCTACAGCTTTCATAGCTCCTCAAGGTGTGTTTTGTTACCGGGTGATGCCCTTTGGTTTAAAGAATGTAGGTGAAACATATCAACGCGCCATGCATCGTATCTTCAAACCTTTCTTAGGGAAGTTTGTTGAATGCTATGTCGATGATTTGGTGGTTAAATCCAAACAACGTTCTAATCACTTGGCTGATTTGGAATTCATATTCCACAAACTTCGACATCATAATTTGAAGATGAACCCCTTAAAATGTGCTTTTGGGGTAACCTCAGGAAAATTCCTCGGCTTTGTTGTACGCCATCGTGGTATTGATGTCGATCCTGAGAAGACCAAATCAATCCTTTGTATGTCACCTCCTCAGAATTTGAAAGAATTAAGAGGACTTCAAGGACACTTAGCCTATATTCGGCATTTCATCGCCAATTTGGCAGGAAAAAGTTTACCCTTTACCAAATTATTGAAAAAAGGAGTCACTTACCAGTGGACTGAAGAATGTCAAGAAGCATTTGATGTTCTCAAGAAATACCTCTTGAGTCCACCAGTACTCATGCAACCTGTTGAAGGTAGACCACTTATCCTCTATCTGACAGCTCTAGAGCGATCATTGGGTGCCTTTCTCGCTCAAAAGAATGATGTTGGGAATGAAAATAGTCTCTACTATCTCAGTAGAACTATGCTTGAAACAGAAACCCGGTATTCAAGTATTGAGAAGTGCTTCCTGGAATTAATCTTTGTAGTCCAGAAACCGAGACACTACTTGCAACATCACGAGGTCCAATTGGTATCTCGAAATAATCCGCTCAAATTCATCCTTAGTCGTCCAATGCTTATAGGACGTCTTGCAAGGTGGGCAGTTATTTTGCAGCAGTTCGACATTCAGTATGTATCTCAAAAGGCAATTAAGGGCCATGCTCTGGCTGATTTCCTGGCTGAACATCCTTCTGTGGAAGACACGTCTTCAGATATTGAACTCCCTAATGAGGATGTTTTCTCTATTCAAGAGAGTCCTCAAACATGGGAAATGCATTTTGATGGTGCTTCCTGAAGTCCAACAGGGAAGAAAATGGAAAATCCTAAATTCAACAAAGTGGGTTTAGGAATTGTGCTCATTTCTCCAGATTGAGCAGTGTTACCTTATTCATTTTTATTGTGGGAAGGTGGTACCAATAATTAAGCCGAATAACAAGATCTTATTACAGTCTTGGAGTTAGCGCTCCAAGCACAAGTGAATCACTTAAAGGTGAAAGGTGATTCAGACATGATAATCAAACAAGTCAATGGGGATTATGCCATCGGAAAAGAAGAATTAATCCCTTTGTATGATTATGTCAGAGAGTTAATGGAGGAATTCCCTTCAGAACCGAAATTTTCTTATGTCCCAAGATCACAAAATGCTCAAGCCGATGCATTGGATAATATAGCCACAACTCTAGCATATGCAAATTGGGACGAGACAACCATCAGTATTTCCCACCGTCGTGCAATTTCACCTTATTTTTAAGCCAAAACAGAGGAAATTAATGAAATCAGTCCCATTCCTGAACCATATGGTCATACTACAGGATGGATGTCACCAATCAGGGAATACCTTCAAAATGGAACACTTCCACCTGATAAAGCCGAGAAAGAAAAAATCTGGCGACGTGTGGTCAATTTTACTCTTTATGATAGCCCAAACCACCTAGTGAAAATTCTATACAAAGGTGGTTTTGATGGTGTTCTCTTCAGATGCATTGATGGTGAAGAGACAATGGTTGTCATGAAAGAAGTGCATGCAGGAGTCTGTGGTGCCCACCAGTCTGGACATAGATTGTCTGATCAAATTCGAAGGCTTGGATACTTTTGGCCTTCAATGATACAAGATTGTGTTGATTTCACAATGAAGTGTCATTCATGTCAAGTACATGACAAATTCATTCATCAACCTCCAGAGTTGCTTCATACAGCTAAATACTCATGGCCATTTTCCACATGGGGAATGGATGTGGTGGGACCTTACCCTTCAGCTATGGCCAAGCGGTTTAAGTACATTCTTACTGCTACTAATTTCTTTTCCAAATGGGAAGAGGTAGTACCTCTCAAAGAATTCAGTTCTAAATGAATTGTTAGCTTCATAAAGTCTAACATAATTTCTAGATTTGGTGTCCCTCATACCATATTGACGGACAACAGCACCAACATCTGTTCTTCTGAGGTGAATAAATTTTATCAAGAATACAACATTAAATCCAACCATTCATCTCGGTATCATGCGGCGGCCAATGGCCAAATAGAAGCCTTTAACAAGACTCATTCAAATATACTGCAAAAGATGGTGGATAAAGATAAGAGGTCATGGCCTGATAAACTCTTTCATGCTTTATGGGCCTATCGGACTACCACCCGCAATGCAACGCGGGCAACTCCATATTCGTTGGTATATGGAACAGAAGCAGTCTTGCCAATTGAAGTTCAATTTCCCTCACTCAGAGTATCCATTTGTGATCAGTTATCTATAGATGAGCAATCCCAAAAGCGATTGAATGAATTGGAACAGTTATATGAGAAAAGATTGTGCACTTTGCACCACTTGGACATCTATCAGAATCGAATAGCACGAGCTTTTAACAAAAAAGTTCGTCTTCGTTCATTCATTCAGGAAGAATTGGTATTAGTTCTTAGAACACCAATGATACCAGGAAATAAGCCTACCATGCTTGAACCAAAATGGGAAGGACCTTATTCAATACATAAGGTCTACTCCAATGGAGCTTATTAATTAATCTCAATGGATGGAGAACTCATCACGACTCCAACCAATGCCAGATTTCTAAAGAAATATTTTGTATAAACACAAAATATGGTCCTCAGAACCAAGACTCTTACAATTGGTTTATACAGCAATGGTCCAGTATGACCGTAAACTCCAACTTCGTCCAACATGACGTTAAACTCTAGGAAAGTCCCTTTTTCGTCCAACATGACGTTAAAATGTAGAAAAGAAGATTTCCCCACAACATGACACTAAACTGTGCATCACCAGTTCGTCCTTGCTATATGACGTTAAACTATACAGCAATGGTCTAAGCATATGACCCTAAACTATTTGCACATACGTCCAACATGACGTTAAACTGTGTCACCTTCAATGTCCCGGCAACATGACACTAAAATGTGCAGCACCATTTCATCTTTGTTATATGACGTTAAACTATACATCAATGGTCCAGTATGACCTTAAACTGCAACTTCGTCCAACATGACGTTAAACTGTAGAAAAAAGAACTTGTCCCCGTAACATGACACTAAACTGTGCAGCACCATTTCGTCCTTGATATATGACATTAAACTATACAACAATGGTCCAGTATGACCTTAAACTGCATCATCAATAGTCCATGCATATGACCCTAAACTATTTGCAAGTCCCTTACGTCCAGCAAGACGTTAAACTGTGACATCCTAACTACATGACGCTAAACTGTATAAAAGTCCCTTACGTCCGGAAAGATGTTAAACTACAAAATCATCAAAGGTCTTTTATGGCCTTAAAACAACACCACCGTCCAGCAAGACATTAAACTGCACCATCCACGGTCCATGCATATGACCTTAAACTATTTGCACTTTCGTCCAACATGACTTTAAACTGTGGAAAAAAATCCCCAATGCGTCCAACATGACGTAAATAGTGTGTTATTTAGTCCTTACTGCATGACATTAAACTGCGCAGTCCCCCTTTCGTCCAACATGACGTTAAATTCTATTGCCCTCATCGTCCTAACTAAATGATGCTAAACTGTACAGAAAATTCATGATACGTCCTACATGACATTAAACTGTATTTTGTCCCTACTACATGACACTAAACTGCGCAGCACCAATAGTCCTAACTGCAAGACTTTAAACTGCCTAGTCCCTTTTTTATGTCCTACATGACATTAAACTATGCATCGTTAAGGTTGTTGTTACCTCTTGTTTCTCACACCGAATATGACTCACGTGAGCTTAGAGAAAACCTCAACTGTAACACTCTTTGGGCCTCTAACCATGTATAAGCCCCAACAACATTTTTTATTATTATTATTATTTAGATCGTTGTCCTCAAGAACAACTTGATCATTAATTCATTATTTAATTGAACTACACGGAATTTGATCCTTGCCCTCCAGGCTGGGTATGTAGGCAACCTCCCAAGGTTCAAGCCCAAAAACAATCTCTTCACATCGGTTCACCACCATCTCATATGATGTTGATTCGTGAAAACACCCCTAGAATCAATATCTTTACATTGATTCACTTTCGTCCTTGTTATATGACGTTAAAGTACGCAACACTTTTGTCCAGTACGACAATAAACTACAATACTCATTGATTTCCTCATTTGAGAGAGAACTATTATTGACATTGATTTTTTCAATCATGTTTTAATTTCAAAAGACTACATGCATACATGGTAATACCTAAACATTTTGTCTCAGGTTAAACCATCATTGCACTAAAGTCCCATTTCACCCTTCACATGTACGAACCAAATTTGTACAAAGGGTAGTTCTAGAACTACGTGGACTTGATTCCCATCCTTATGGGATATTTAGGAACATTCGAGTGTCCCTCGAATCCAGTCCCATGTCTTTTGGGCCTAACCCCAAATTTCACTTTAAGTCCCTTGGCTGAAAAGTCCTCATGAAAACACACACTGTGTATTCATTATTATGGTCCGAATTCTATGACCCTAAACTAAGATCTCTCATACTTTCATCCTGCACGACGTTAAACTGCATTTCAAGAACTATGTATGGCTTGATTCTCATTCTTAAGAGATACGTAGTGAAGTCCGAAATTTCAATTCAGGACCCAGCCACAACATGATTATGGTTATCATTGACCTATGTACTCTTATATACATTGGACAATACCCATATTTATGTGTTATAATCCTAACCTTAAATATTTTCAGATCTTCATAACCCTTTTCATGAATTTTAGTCAAAAAAATGTCAAACTTCTGAGAATTCTTTTGCCTGACTATGCAGCACGTGCCCATAGGTGGCCTTGCATAAACAGTCCACATAAGAGACTTGTCAACCAAATGATGCTATTTATTTGACCATGCAGCCAATGCCCTTAGGTGGCCCTGCATATTTCAACCCCCTAACGGGTTTTTTAAATAATGGTAACTTCATTCTTGGGAAGAATTCCTCTTTTGTCCTTATTTGTCTTAAACGACAGTAGGTAGGGATCCGTAAAAAATAGCCATCCTTAATATATTTTCCACATATCCTTTTTCATGATCTGAAAGTATTCAAGTCTATGGTTTATTCTTCTTCCATACGTTTAGGTCAGTCCTTCGTAGGAGTGATATTCATCCAGTTCTTCGATAATCTTGTCTGAAAATATCTTCTCCATATTCAAGTACCTCTTTCCATACAACAAACTCTGTACTTTAGAAAATTTGAATCTCCATAAACTTTCACTGGCTTTTAGCACTAGGAATGTAAATTTCTGAGAGTTCTTGTGCCTAACTATGAAGCACGTGCCCATCGGTGGCATTGCATAAACAATCTACATAACAGACTTGTCATCCAAAAGATGCTATTTATTTGACCATGCAGCCAATGCCCTTAGGTGGCCCTGCATATTTCAACCCCCTAACGGGTTTGGTTAAATAATAGTATCTTCATTCTTGGAAAATACTTCTTCTAATGCCTTTTAGATATTTTTTACATCATTCCTCAGATTCAAATATTCCTAAGCCATAGTTTACATATTTTCTCTCATACTTGAGTATGGTAATATGTTTTCAGATAAATTGTCAAGTAATTGAATCAATTTTAATCCATTTTGGTCAAAGCTATTTCGACCTTAAACATTAGCCCCTTTATGTCCGGCATGCATGACTTTAAACTGCCCACAAAAGACAAAGGAACTCTGAATAAAAGTCAAGTTCCAGCTCACTAAATATACATTTTCATATGATTTAGGTAAAATTGAGCAATTAAAAGATTCAATGTTTGTAGGGATATTTGTAATAATCCTAGTAAAAATCAAACTATGCTTACTAGGCCCATTGGCTTAAGTAAATTTGAAGCAGGTAATGAAAAAATGCAGGTACAAATGATTGAATATGAACGTGTTTTTCATTGATACACAGGAGATAGAAAGACATCCATAGACTGGAGTCTCTTCTCTTTTTCAAGAATTACAGAAGATTGTCAACATAAGTCTTCATTTGATGTATAGCATCCTGAGCCTTATCAGCAGTTACATGAAGCTCGTGCACTTGACCAGCTTCACTCTTTTCATCTTGCTGAAGTTCCTTCTTAGCATATGTGATGGCTTTCATGCCATTCATATGAGTTTCATCCAATGATTTATTAAGCTGATCAAGTTCCCCAGTAACAGAATCTAACTGTTGCTGGAGTTGCACCTGTTGGGCGACCTTTTCTTTGATTTTTTGCTTTAGATCCTTCATCTTGGCAGAATAATCAGCTTCAGCTTGGGATACCGCAGCCTCAAATTCGCCTATGTTGACTGAAAATTTCACTCTGGTCAAATCTTGGCGACTTTTCTGCGCTTGCTCCATCCTGAAAATGATCTGTTTCACCGCGGCATGGATCTTTTCATACCCAAAACCACCGAGTCCCAGTATAACAAATTGGGATGACAATCGAGGAATTTTCAATGGTAGCTCTTCTAAAGTCACCCCAGATATAATGTTCCATATGTTGTTCCATGCCTTACGTCGTGAAAATCTGAATGCTTTAAGCATCTCTGGATCTGATTCAATATCATCGTTAGAGGGGGGTATGTAATCTGGAATTAGTGCACTTAAGGAAGCGCCCTGTACTAATTTTCCCCCCCTGATTTGTGCTTCTTCACTTTCAATTCCTGTTAGGGCAAAGGATGAAGCCTCACCTCCGGATCTAGTCATTGCAGTTGATGGTCCTGCATGACTAATTGAAAGATTTAGTCAGCTTCAAAGGATAACAAAAGAGTAGATTGCCTTGAGAATAAAGTAAAATCACAAATATTATTATCCCTTACCCAAGGATAGTTCAGCAACCTGAGAATACTTCTCCCCATCTTTCTCGGTCTCAACAGGATTTTCAAGATGGGTCTTAGGAGGGTTTATTGGGTTTAGCTCTACTTGAGCTAATGTTTCTGCAATGGTAGTGTTGACATCAATGTCCACACCCTCTTCAGGCATTGGCAGTTCAGCAGCTTCTACGGAAGAAACTGCATATTGTTTTCAGTCATGGTTAGAAGTGTAAATTTTAAAAAATAATTGGTCGAAGGGTAGCACTCACGCCCAAGGTATTCTAAATCACATGACAAATTAGCATGATCATAAAATTCTTCGAAAGTCATTCCTTGATTCACCATTTCATCGAATGATATTTCAGAATCCTGGTTAGTCTCACCAGTGGGAGCATTAGCTACATCTTCTTGTCGTCTTATGTCATGCAACCCCTGACCCTGGACAACATCTTTAGCAGTAGGAGGGATACTGGGAATAGATGCTAGCTCTTCTCCAGGAGCAACCAAGTCAGCTTGGGTCTATGATTGTTCTATAACACCCTCCAAGGCCTTTGAAGGAGGATCAGTCCCTTCCCTCAAGGGGGAAATTGAAGAAGCCCCTGCAATCCTCAGAAATATGAGTAACCATATGATTATGGGTATAAGCTCATGATTGTTCGAATGACTTACCGCTGCTAATGAAACGTTTAGATATGGATTTCCTCCTTCATTGCCTTTGCTTATTTTGTTTTTTTGGAGTATCAGTGGTCTCCCTTATAGGAACTTGGATTGGCGAATGGAAGGCTATGTCCAGTGCCTCATTCATGGCCTGCTGGCCTGGAGATATCTCGCCTGGTTCGCGAGGAGAATCAGCAGCAGCCCCGATAGCAGTACCACCAGGGATATACTGTGGCGAAGGAACCCCAGTTCCTTTCATTGCAAGCTGCGAGATGAAGAAAATAACTTCCTTAAGTAACAAAGCATCAACTGAAATCAAGTTGCAAAGAAAATAAGGAAAGAGAACTTACATCTTCAGGAGCCACGTACTCTTTCCATTCCTCATCTCCAGAACAACCAGCCCCCTCAGTGGTGCCACGATCAATCATTTCCTTCACCCGCCTGGTGATAGGAACCGAGTCATCAGTGTCATATATGAGCATTTCCAGCTCTCTGATGTAAGCTCGCACTTCATTGGGGTTATCTCCGTATTGATGTTTTTTAGAAGCTACAATATTTCCTATTCTAGGAAGTTGTAGGCCCTCACACAAATCCAGCCAGGTGGTCTCAGTACCACAGTATAAGCTCTGCCATAGATGAACAGCCTCTGGTCTTAGATATAAAAGTTGTGAGGAAGGTTCTACAATTTTTTATTTTAATTTCTTCCCAGCTCCTGCAGCTACAGATAGAGAATAAGAAAGTAATACTTATTACTTGATAAAGTAGAAGTGATTGAAATCACTACAATGAAACAACTCACCATGAGTTAATGGAGTGGGTCTTTTAATTCTGACCGGAGGATTATATCGGGCACGAAACCGCTTTGCTGCCGGTTGTGCCTCATCATCCCCATCATGGTAATCTGATGAGTCAGTTCTAGAAGAGGATTCTGTTGAACCTATTTCAGGTGGGGATGCGTCACCTTCATGAGGAAGAGTTTCTTTCTCTACAGTCCTCTTCCACATTCCCACTTGATATACTGGGTGATTCAATATCCCTTTGGGGTATGATGCTATCCAGTGTTCGGCATAAAATGTAGTCAAATTATGTGCCTCTTTTTCAACTGGTAGATCAAATACTGCCCCATTCTTCTCTCTTGATGTCAGCAGCCATAGTTGTCGAGAAACCATCCGATGTTCCTCTAACCTGACATGTACCGGAGGGGATACAACAATCTGTTGCAAACATTTGAATTGGCGTGCAAATCTATATGGAGCATAGGCCTCGCATATGATTTCTCCATCAATCCTGGCTACTAACACACCATCCCTGCAAGCTAGCATGTATGCCCTCAAATCCAAATGGGTTGTCCCATCATCAACAAACCGCCCGGATGACGGACTTCCATAGGGAAAGAAGTTGAATTCCTTGAACATGCTCAGCCTCACTTTCATGTCATAACCATTAACATATAATGGGGAAATTCCAGAGAATGCTTGCACCGACGGTATAAAAGAGCTTCCAGGAATTTGTAATACATTCTGTACATTGTAAGTCCTGAAGTGAGTGGCGATCTATCCCCACAAAACCTGGAATGGTCCCACTATTCCTAAAGGAGATTTACCCAGGAAGACATGAAGTAAGCTCCTGTGAATCTTTGCTAAAATGAGGGTAGCTAACCCAACCATTTTTCCTTCAGCCAACTTTGCCGCAATGACGAAGGTCCCTGGCCTAACGCCTCCCTTCGAATCCCTGACCGGAAAGAGATAAACACTGATCCAAATTTCCATGAAACCCGCCATACGAGTTTTCTTTGGAATTCTTTGATTCACTTCATATCCCCACTTTTCAAACTCTCCTACTTCTAGAGTTGGCCAGAATGTGCCAGGAGCTCCTCTCTTCTCAGGTTTTGGATAGGTGGTAGGACGTTTGGGCCTGGTATCCTTGGATTTCTTCTTCTTGGATCCTTTTTCTTTTGGCTCCATCCCTTTCTTCTCAATAAGAAACACATTTATCCATTCTTCCCAATGAATATCTTTTCTAAAATGAGTTAATGAGGTCTCTGAACTCTTGAGCCTGTGGAAGACCTTAAATAATTCTCGAGCTAAAGCATGAGTCTTAACGAAATCATTCCAAGTCACCTTGGGAGGAATGAATTCATAATACATGTCGTCCAAAATTGGAGCCCCTGAGATCTTGTGGACATCCCACAAACTGATTCCTACTTCTCCATGAGTCAAATGGAAAGAATTTGTTGCTGGGCTCCATTGGCTGAGTAACTCTGGCACGAAGTTATCATGTCTGTAAACATATGTTTTCCCAACCCAGACAGCCTCATATAATGCATCTCTCTTTAGATCCTCAATAAACTTTGCGCAGGTCTGTCGCACCCAGTATGCCCACATCCAAGTTGGCTTCACACCTCCCCCAGGACGGAAGTCCCAACTTTTCTTCCAGCCTTTGGATTGATCCATTTGAGCATTCCGGAAGATCGAAGGATGACAATGTGGTTGAATCTCAGGTGTATGTTTATTCAGATCTGGTGTGAAAGGTCTATGATTCATCATATAGGCCTTCTCCACTGTTCCAGCAGTTAGAAATACTCCTCCACCTGAGATATTTGCTGAAGCAATGTTGGTATAATTCTAAAACCACAAAAATGGAAGATAATTATTTACTTCTGGAATAATGACTTCTTGTAGATGACCATAGCCATACAAAGGTAGTTAAGTGCAATGAGGAATGTTGAGATGATATTTCTTCAGATACTTAGCCCAATTTGGAAGAGTACTATCTTTGACAGTATAATAATCAGGGCCAATGATGTCCATCATATCATCTATCCGCTTGCTAGCCAGTTCGTCAATTAATCCAGGTCTAAGAGCCATTGAATCTGCAAAAAAGTTGAAAAAATTAATCTCTTAAATGGGTTTATTTTTCATAAAATTTGTGAAAGAATTTGGAAAAAATGGCTAAGGCATTAAGGCGTGCAAGTATGGAGATGTCGCGCAAGTGTTACATGTGCCACACAAGTTTCTGTCGCGCATGTATCATCGCGCAAGCCCTATTACCTTGAGAGTAGCGCGGCAGTGAGGAAACAGTGAAAAAAGAGACTTGTGCGGCGAGGAAGACTTGCGCGGCGAGAGCTCGAGAAATTCGGGACCAGATGTTATACACGACCAAAAGCTATGTATTTATAGGCCAGGAGGCCTATCTGCGCGCCGTACCCAGTACGCTTTAAGGCCTGCGCGACACAAACTTGCGCGCCGACCACTGTGCCCTGAAGACTTGCGCGCCCCATTTTCCTTTGGATGGATTCGATTTCTTCAGAGTCAAATCCTCATTTCTCTCCGGATCCAACTCTGAGGGGGGACTTTTGTTGACGCTCCTTTCATCACAGAATCTAAAAATCGGAAAAGGGGAATATCTGAGCTCAAAGTGATTCAACCTTTGAAGAAAATATAAAAAATCGACAAAGGCATGAACAAAGGATCAAAAGAAACTTCACCGTGCAAGTTATATCACTGTCGCGCAAGTGACTTGCGCGACCTAAGTGATAACCGCCCGGTAACCGCTCGAGGTCTTCTCATGCCTATAAATAGACCCTGTGGGCCCCCCATTCGAGAGGATCTTTTTCCAGAAACTCGGATTGAAGCTCCCGACGCCCAAGTCTCTTCTCAAAGCTTCCGGAACACTTCTAAGGTAATTTTTCACCTAGAACGGAAGATCTAAAGAGAGGGAGGAAGGCCTGAGTGTTGAAACTCATCAACACTTGCGCGCCTGAGTGGCCAACCCTTAAGAGAAGTGGCCCCACTTGCGCACCGCCTTATTCCTTCGATATAACTTGCACGTCCCTTTTCAAGAAGAACCTCAAGAGGATTCTAAAGGGATTAATAAAGAGTCGCTCAAGTATTCTAATGCTGGTTGAAAATTGCGCAAGTACCTCACATGTCGCGCAGGTATACCTGCGCGACCAATACTTGCGCGCCCACGTATGACTTGCGCGCCTGTCAAGACTTGCGTGCCCCTACCTTTTTGGGTGCCCATCTTGCCCATTTTACCCCTCTTAAGCCATTTCACCTTTCCTATTCAAGATTTAGCCTTCAAGATAATCTTCAAAGCCATTTATGGCATGATTTCTTGATTTGACTTCCTTATTTGAAAGGAATTCTGTGGAATATCTCTCAAAACATAATGATTTATACATTTTTATGTCACCAAAGATTGAGAGTTCATTCATTCAACCTCATCCTTTAAGATGAGAGAATCCTTAACCTTGGTATCCTTTTCAGGAATAAGTCCCAGTCATAATTTTATGGGCATCCTTCTTAGGAGTAAGCCCCAAGTCCCCTAATTTGGGCATCCTTCTTAGGAATAATCCCCAATATCAAATATGGGCATCCTCCTCAGGAGTAAGCCTCAAACCTTAATCCTTAACCAGGGCTTCCTTTTCAAAAATAAGTCCCAGTCCTAATCTTAGGCTTCCTTTTCAGGAATAAGTCCCAGTCCTAATTATGGGAATCCTTCTTAGGAGTAAGCCCTAATCTCAAATATGGGCATCCTCCTCAGGAATAAGCCCCAAACCTTAATCCTTAACCTGGGCTTCCTTTTCAGGAATAAGTCCCAGTCCTAATCTTGGGATTCCTTTTCAGGAATAAGTCCCAGTCTTAATTATGGGCATCCTTCTTAGGAGTAATCCCCAATCTCCAATATGGGCATCCTCCTCAAGAGTAAGCCCCAAACCTTAATCCTTAACCTAGGCTTCCTTTTCAAGAGTAAGTCTCAGTCCTAATCTTGGGCTTCCTTCTTAGGAGTAAGCCTCAAGTCCCTTAAATTCTCTTTAACCAGTCCTAATTTACGTTTGATCTGGGATTCCTTCTCTGGAGTAAAACCCAGTTATCAATACTCTCCTAATTTGGGATTCCTTTTCAGGAATAAGTCCCAAGTTAGAGTATTCAAATCTCCATGAAGCACATATACCTTTATGGACCCTGTTCCTAGATTTTCTCCCTAAAGTAAATCCTCTGGGCAGTCATACATACATAAGCCCCAAACCATTTCTTATGATTGCATCTTTCATGGCACAATTGTCTAATTTTTACCAATACCTCTTGTTTCTCACACCCAGAATGACTCACGTGAGCTTAGAGTGTAAAAGTAATTATGACATCCTTCATTGATCCATCAATCATAAACATCATACCCTTTACTTGAACTACGTGGGTTCTGATTCCTTTTCCAAAAAAAAGGATATGTAGGTAGCCCATCTATGGGTTCGATCCCAACTCTGAAATAATTCATGTCCTTCTGAATGACAATAAACTTCATGTGCCCCACTAAGTGGCTTTAAAACCAGCCTGATCATCATAATGACCAAGAGACTTTTATATGAATATTTTGAAGGTTACCATTGACCATGAATCTCAAAATAGATATAGATGATTCTCTATTGATGAAGAACCTCGAATACATATAAAGGATCCTCTAAATTTCTTACATATTTAATCATTGATTGTCAAAACTAAAGGAAAAGCTCATTTTATACTTGGTAATGTAATAAGGATTCACGAACATAATTTAAATCTATAAAGAGAGTCCTGGAATAGACAATAATTCCCCTCAAAAAGGTGTGATGAGTCCGAACTCCCATCCTCTCGACCAATGAAAATTCCTAAGCCTCATCAGTCCATAAGATAATGAGCGCCTACCTTTGGAAAGTAGGTCCAAATGGATGTGGAATAATTGGATGTTTCCGGTTCTACAAACAAACCCGCTAGAAACCGATCTGAACGTTTGAATCTCCCATCCAGGAGGTCATCCCCGAATTCCGAGGGAAACACATATATCCCACAGCAATGTCGTATAATGAAGTTTAGATCATGAAGGGACGGATCTATGGTGCTGAAGGCCAAGGAATCCTCTTCGAGTCTCAAGAGAATCTTGATGGAAACATGGCATAGGCACTGGTTGGAATCTTAGGAACATGTGTACCAACATTTCCTACATGAGTCCAAGATAGCTGGATCCAAGGGGTACCAAAGCCTAAGGTATCTCATGGAATAAATACCAAAGGTGAAAAATCAGCCAAGGTGTCCACTACCGCATTCCAGATCCATGGGGATCCATTCATGGAATCTATATAAATAATCAATCATTACTTGCATTTAACTATTTCAAACCATATGATTCTACCCACTCATATAAACAATTACATTCAAAACAATTCAATGAGTATACCCACTCATTTAAACCGTTACATCTTATGAGTATACCCACTCATGTACTCAACTTTCATTTAATCATGTAACATAGATATAACCACCCACTTATCACTAATTTCCATTTAACACATCACATGGGAATATCCACTCGTTAATCACAATTACCAACAAAACTATTTAAGCAATATAAAAACAGCCAACGAGTATATCCACTCATTTTAAAAGTTTCATTTAATTATCTAATCATTTTAGGAATTGAATATTATAATAACACCAGGTAATGACGCAAAATATCTCCTATGTATGTAATTTGGCCCAATTTAAGTACAATAGAGCTTCCTTAAACTAGGAAAACACGAGGTCACGCCCCATGGGTAGATCATCAATGGTAAAAACCAAAGTAAAGGCACGGTGCACCCCATGGGTGTCCTTGGGCTAGGTCAGCAACCACAAACGTATCTCAACGAACCTAAGGGAGTCCCAAACAGTTCCTACATCATCTATTTTATATTAACACTTTAAAATCGGGCCCGTGCTAAAAAGTCCAGCAGGCAGAAAAAGGCCAATAGCTCTATAAAGCATCAAAAGCCACAATAAAATTATAGACCACCTACCTTATCCCATTAGTGGTGTTTTCATATAGTATCAAGTCCTAATTCATCCTGGTTGGGAATAAATCTAAAGAAAATAAGACGAACAGGAAATTAGGGCATAAAAGCCGAAATCCAGACAATGCAACTGTTGTTCTGAAGAATCAAGAATGGCTAAAAAGGAATCAATATATTACCGTTGTGGTTCCAACAAAAATGGCAGAAAACGAAATGGAATCCAAAAGGGTGCTAGATATGAAAAGATAGATAAGAATGTTTTTAGTCTTAAAAAGAGAGAAAAAAGGCTTCTGTCCATAAAATAGAGGTCCCTGCCTCTATTTTTTAAAAAACTTAGTCCGGAAATAACATGACAAGTAATTTCCTTACATGGTGTGTAATGCTCAGTTTTCCTTTAATGGGGTAAAACCCTTACACATCGTGAAAGGTCCTAGACAAACCATTACATGTTATGAAATCGGATTACTCAGTGTGTAATCTAATTACACATTGTGTAATTGGCCTGCAACCAGTACACAACCATCTTGCCTATTATTTCCCACAAATAACCCAACCATCCCAGGGACCAGCTGAGGGTATAAGACAAAAATGAATGTAAAAGATTCATACCTCAAGAAAAACCTATGACCTTACAATCTTCCCCCCTTAATGCAATTATTCCATAAATTTCCCTCTCAAGGGTAGTCAAGATCCATTTGAAAAAACTCTGGTCACTGAGCAGGTATGTCAGCCTCCCGCTCCTAAGTATCGTCTTGTGAACGGTATTTCTTCCACATAACATGTACTAGAGGAACTGAATAGACTTGTATAACCATCATGATCCTATCAACAATACAAATAAGATTCTACTTGATGGATGCATCAAATTTTTTCTCAACCTCCTTGGGTTGAAAAGCATGAGATGGGTCTGAATTATAATGGCGTAGTTGTGATACGTGGAAGACTCCATGTATGGCTCAGTACCTCTGAGGTAACTAAATCTAATAGTCTACTGATCTGACTCTCTCATGAATCTCTAATGTCCTAATATATAGTGGTGAAAGCATACCCCATATCATTATCCTTCTATGTCCCAGCCTTAGTGAAACACATAAAATGACCTGATCCCTAACCTCAAACTCTAGAGGTCATATACGGTGATTGACATAATATTTCTATCATGATTGTGCAGTATCCATCTGCTTCTAAATCAACGGGATCAACTCATAATTGTCTTCCTTTAGACAAGGTCCATGTAAAGATACCTCACCTGCCTCTATCCATCATAAGGGTGATTGGCATAGCCTACCGTACAAATACTCGTAAGGAGACATCTATATTGTTGCTTGATAATTGTTATTATAGGAGAACTCATCTAGATGAATGTGTCTCTCCCAAGATCCCCCAAAATCTACAACATATTCTCTCATCATGTTATCTAGCACTTGTATCATACACTCTGAATGGCCATCATTCTAAGGGTGGTGGACTATGCTCAGAAGCACCTATGTACCCAGTGCCCTCTAAAAACTCTATAAGAAATTATTTTTAATGTGGGAATCCCTATTTGAAATGATAGTGCATGAGAACCCGTGAATTTATATTATCTCATGGATATACAACCTTCCTAAAACATTAACATTGAATGTATCCTTGATCGTCAATAAATGATCAACCTTTTTGACCCCATCAACAACAACTGACGCAGTAAAGTTACCTCATGGCAACTGTAGTAAACCAACCATGAAATCCATTATGACATCATCTCATTTCCACTATAGAATAAGTAACTTCTATAAAATCATGGCTGGTTGTTTATGTTCCTCCTTCACATGCTGACAGGTGTAACACCTCGTAACAAAACTAGTTATCTCACTTTTCATACTTGGCCATTAGCATTGATGATGCAAGTCACGGTACATCTTGCTGACTCTAGGATGTAGTGCCCATGATGAAGCATGAAAATCCCACATCATATCAACACGTATATCCACTGGATACCAAACACATCCATTGATATGTAAGATCTCATCAACACCTATGGTCCAACGAGGAGGATGGTTCTCACCTTCCACACTCTCCCATAGGACTAGACCCTCTGAATTCTATAACTACCTCATCCTTACATTATCCAATAAGTTATAGGTCACAACTATGGATGTTTGATATATCTATTCCTCTCTATTGTTCACCACCATATAGATCTTAGATAATAACGCCATAAGTTTCCACTCACTACTTGCCTACTGAACTGTCTGTATCTGAGTCCACGTACTCAGTGCATCGAAAATTACATTACCTTTACCAGTCAAGTATTCAATCTTGAAGTCAAAAGACTGTAGGTACTCCACCCACCTTTTTTTCCTCATATTCAAATAATACTGAGTAAATATATACTTGTGGATTTTGTAGTCTATATACACCAAAAAATGATCTCCCAATAAATAATGCCTCCGATAATGAAAATCATGAACAACTAATCTAGATCAAGATCATGCATAGGTTAATTCCTCTCCCATGGCCTTAGAAATTGAGACTCATATGCCAAAACTTTATCCCCCTACATCAGCACTACTCAAAGCACAATACTTGATGTGTCACAATTAAGGATGGAACACTCGGTTCATTAGTACCATAAAAACTTCTATTGTGTTTGTGAGACTAAATGGAATAACCAGATACTTATATAGACCATTCCTACTAAGAAAGGTTGTATGAGGTATTTCTGTGGGTCAAATATGTACCTGGTGATATCCTAACCATAGTTCAATTTTCAAGAATACTCGGGATCCTAGAATCTTATCAAAAATTTCATCTATTTGTGGACAGGGATATTGGTTTTTAACCATTAGCTGATTAAAATTACGATAATCCCAAAATATACTAATGGTTATATCCACATTTTTTGAAAAAAGAATAGGTAAACCCCATAGATAAGTATTAGGTCGGATAAACCCCTTTACCTCCAAATACTCTAGCTTCCAATTAATTTCTTACAACTCCATAGTATCCACCTAGTAAGTAGAAATGGATATTGGTGCAGCTCAAAAAACTAGTTCAATGGAGAACTCAACCTATCTCTCGATAAGTAATGTAGAAAATTCATCTAGGAACATGTACCTGAAACGATCCACCATTAGAGGAAATTCTACCTGACTCACACCCTGATCATCCAAAATACAAAATCGCAATCTAGGATGTCATTCTGACCAACTCATGATGATCTAGTCCATCTCAACTCGCATGGAGACCCCATTCACCCTTGTGAGTAAACACTGCAACCTCTGGTGAAATGAAAGTTACCCTTAGGTGATAGTATACAATGTAAGATGGATAATATACTAAATAGTCTATCCTAAGAATGATGTCAAACACTATTATCTCAAAGAAATAAATATTTCAAATGATGTGACACCCACCATGTAATAACCCTTAAATTTCATGTTAAATCTTTTCTAAATTTTCTTTGGGATTTTATTAGTACGCAGTTTCTGACGGAACCTGATTCTGAGGCCCGGTGTGCCCGGAATCATTTTCTAAAGTTTTGCTCTGGTACCTTTAGTGAACGAACAATCGGGTTTTTCTATCTTTTGAACCGGTGCTCGGAATCGAAATCTCAGGGCACCGATGGAACCGCAACGCTGGTTAATGCTTATGAAGACCCTTTTCTGGAGTTGTGTTTTCTCGGGAATAGTTGTTAAAAAAAGAATAAGTGTTAAGTGAAATAATGTTTTGTACAACTTTATATCACTCCGAAGTGGTTTAATCCCATGTGTGAGAGTTGGGTGGAACCCACATGAACCTAAATCCTCTTGTTAGGATTTTGTGAGGTGGGGACCACATGAGCCCCATCCCTCCAAATCCCCTAAACCCCCTCTTTAATATTGGAAACCCCCCATAAGTTTTTGACATTCTCTCTCTTTAATTGAATGCCAACACAACAATTCAATTAATTGAATCTCGTTAATTAATTTAAATGAGGTTTTTCAATTTTTAAAAAATGTTGGCAAGTGTGGATAAATTATGACAGTGTCTTAATTTGTGTTTGGTTGGTTAGCTGTGTGGGGAATTGGGGAAGATTGAACTTGTCTTCTTCGTTGGAGAATGCGAAGAACATCAATACCTTGACGAAGAACGTCGTCACTGTAAGGAGTAATTGATGAGTCGTTCTTCACATCTCCACATCCGGTGTGAGATTCCATCCACCTTGGATGTACACAGACACCGTCAATCGCGATGCCGACCTCCGTCACCATTGTTGAGGTAGGGGTTTGGAATTTTGATCATGGAATATTCTTTGTCGTTCTTCATATTTTATTTTGGGATGCTTGTTTTCAACTTAACAGGAGGAGGTCGGACCCAACAAACACGACCGACCCTCCTCCCCCTTTGTTGATGTGTTTTTTGTGACTCGTAAGAAGGCGGAGTGGTTCAACGACACCACGCGGAAACATGGAGGAATGCGGTGAAGAAGCACGACATCGTCGCACCGCACCGTTGAGGCCGAAAGAAGCCATGGCAAAGGGGCAAGGCGCCGTCATGTCACACCGAAGAACCACGAGGAGATCGTGGTAAGAGCAGGGCCGCGGCAGAGGGGTGTGGTGTCGTCGCGCCACACCAGTCAGACCAAGGCCGCGATGGAGCAACAGAGGGCGGCCGGAGCCGCCGGCCGCTGGTCCCGTGCGACACCCTAGCCGACAGTTACGGCCGTCCAGATCTGAAAACCAGGGGTCGTAACCCTCGGCTGGCAAAAGGAAGCGGCCCCCATGTGGGGGCCTCCATTTAAATAAGGGGGCAATGCCCTCCCCCCCTTCTGAGACAGCTCTGCCAAGCCGAGCTGTCTGGCGACGCGGGCCGCATCCGTGCCAGGCCAACCGGCCACCCAGGACGAACCGGCCATACCGAGCCGGGCCGCCCAGGTAGGGCCGGGCCACGCAGGCCGGGACGGGCCGGGCCGTGACCTATTGGGCCGGACCTGGACCTGGGTCGTGTCAACCCAGGGGGTCTCGGGCCAGGTCGGTTCGGGCCAAAAACCCCTTAAAAACCGGACAGCTCGTTTAAATGCTTGTATCATGGGCTTCGGACCTCCGATCGATGCACTGTCAATAGTATTGGGATCCTCGGATCAAGTCGGTCGTTTCAGTATATTACACTCAATGTTTTGGAGAACTTTTTGTATGGTTGGGTTTGTTCGAACACGAAACCAACCGGGCCCTCGGAGCGGAAATGCTTATAACATGAGATCCGGACATCCGATTGATGTGCCGTCGAATTTTTTGGATTCCTCTTAGTGAGACCGACATTTTGGATTACTCCTCTCGTGGTTTGGATGCAGTTGGAGTACAGTTGGATTGGTTTTGACTTAAAACCCAACCAGGCCCATGGAACAAAAAAGCCAATAACTCTCAGACCAGGCATCTGATTGATGCGCCGTCTGTCACGTTGAGTTGATTTTGTTGAGACTGAACATTGGGATTCATAAAATCTGGACTATGTGATATTTTATGTATCGACCTCTTGGCTCATGGGGCGGACCCTCCCGGAACGAACGTGCTGTGTGCGGAAACCCTAGTGCTGGCTGAGACTTGACGATTGTTGATCGATCGACTCGGAGTGTTTCTATATCCCAATGGGGAGCGATTGGTTGTAGCGGAAGAGCCACGACGGAGGGGCCCTTGGTTGTAGTGGCAGACCCATGGTACTCAATAGAAGGAGTACCTCTGTAGGCTATGAGGGGGACCGCTTGGTTGTAGCGGCAGACCCATGGTGCGAAGCGCGTGGTTGTAGCAGCATGCCCACAATACTCGACAGGTGGCGTACTACAGCAGTCCAAGGTTAGTGGGAAGCGTTTGGTTGTTGCGGCAAGACCATTGTACTCGATAGAGGTTGAGTTCCCCAGCAGCTATGGGTTCGATGGTGAATAATTTCGTATTGGAATCCTCCGTGGGTTCAACGGTAAAGACTTTCATACTGGAATCCTCTGTGGGTTCGACGACGATGACAACCGTATTAGAATCCTATGTGGGTTCGACTATGAAGTCTTTCATATTGGAATCCTCCATGGGTTCAATGGTAAAGACTTTTGTTCTAGAATCCTCTGCAGGTTCGAAGACGATTACAACCGTATTGGAATCCTCTATGGGTTCGACGGTGAAGACTTTCATACTGGAATCCTTTGTGGGTTCGATGGTGAAGACTTTCGTATTGGAAGCCTCTGTGGGTTCGACGGTAAAGAATTTCATACTGAAATCCTCCTAGGGTTCGACAATGATGACAACCATTTTGGAATACTCCCTGGGTTCGATGGTGAAGACTTTCATACTGGAATCCTCCATGGGTTCGACAGTGAAAAATATCGTACTGGAATCCTCAATGGGTTCGATGACGACGAAAATCGTACGAGAATCCTCCGTGGGTTCGGCGGAGATGAATACTATACTAGTATCATATCTGGGTCCCAGCCTAGATGAATTAGTGGCTACTTCTGATCACCTCTATCACCTTATGAAGAAGTATACCTGTGTGAGTTGAGTCTTGACTTTCAATCATTATCTTGAATATGATTGTCATGTTTTCCTGTGTGGACTTGTGGTGTTCTCCTGTGTAGATTGTGTTGTGAACTCCTTCGTGGACTTGTAGTGTTCTCTTGTGTGGACTGAGTTGTGCTCTCTTATGTGGATTTGTTGAGTTCCCTTATGGGTTTATTTGTGTTCTCCTTTGTGTGCGGGGTTGTACTTGGGCTCTGGAGCTAGAGCCGAACTGGATTTGAAGACTTAGGTATATGTATGGGAATATACCTAAGTAGAGTTAGTTGTTACTTCGTGATTGTATATTTTCTTAGTGGTTTATCCTTTTTGGATTCAGGGAGACCTTTGGGGTTCTTGGGGTCCCTACTAAGTATCATATACTCACCCATGCACAGGCTTCGGCCACACTTCATTGCGTTGGTTGCAGATGACGGACATCACTGATCATGGTTGAGTCTTGTAGAGCTAGATGGTACCCAGAAGTGGATCTCACGATGAGTCGGTACCCGGAGGTGGATCTCACGACGTGTCGGTACCCGGTGGTGGATCTCATGACGAGTCGGTACCCGGAGGAGACAGACGGATGTGGAGTACTGAGGAGGACATTTGTACCTACCCTTCAGGTAGGAAGACAGAGGACGATCTAGGAGCTTCTTGTCACATTTTAGCTGTTGTCCTTTGAGTTTTACATTACTTTTTGTTGTAGTTGTACCTTTATTTTGGGCTTGTATTTTCGGCCCCTTGTACTTTCCGCACGGTTGGTTTTACTACTTACATAGTGTAGATTCAACTTGTACTATGTTGTGTTGTTTACATTTATAAAGGCAATGCCTTCCATTTTTATTGGGATTTACGCCTTTGGTGCTAGTCTCCAGCCCGTGGCCTATGGAAGTCGGGCTTGGGGTAGTCACGGCAAGGGCCCCGAGGATGGGTCGTGACACACCAACCTCAAGGGGGTACTCCCTACACTAGAGCACATCATACATTCTGATTACCAATAGTATTTATAGAATTTAAACACTTTCAAAATACCACACAACAAGCCCAAGGATTTTCACCCTAGGTGCAGATATGAAACTATGAAATACACCTGTATCAAAATGAGAAGATGTAATAGTAGAGGGTACTAAGATCATTCCTCTCACTGTAGAAAGTATGAAACCTTGCTCATCATGGGTAGGTTTTACATATTATAATTGACCTATACCACGACCCTATGAAACAACCACACTGCTCAGAGTAGGTCCCCTTCAATTTATAAGAGTAATTGGCGTATGGATACCTCAGCAAAGACCTCTATTTCTGCAGCCTGATCGGCCCGCATTGCTCTAGCTCCCTCCTTGACCTAGATCTTAGAAACCAACTCCTGAACCTGACATCAGAGCAGACCCCCTACCACTCACAATTGTAGGGAAGGTCTTGAAAAACTATTTCATGTGGCACATACCACCATAAGCTAGGCACTCGACTGGGTCGCAGTCACGATGATTCATCATGTGTCCTCTCCTGCCACACAAGTGACAAAACATCAAGCTACTGGCACTCATAGCCTAACTGAGGCTCATCTCATGGGAAGCATCAAAATAGTGCTTCCTGCCTGAATATGTAGAACCACTAGATTGAGAATAAAACATTTCCCTACTCTATATCCTCAAATTCCCTCAGTTTCCACTCTATAATCAGTGCCTGATTCACAATCTCAGTGATAGAGGTCAAACTGAACACGTTGACCTAGGATTTGATAGTATGTCAGAAGCCTTCCTCAAAGCATCTCGCTCTCAATAGCTCATCATTAAGGTATACCAGTTCAAAACTATGCAACTCTGTAAAGTATGTTGAGTACTTTATAACTGTCATGGTGCCCGGTCCTAGACACAAGAACTCACTAGCTCACTATTCCCATAGGGTCTTGGGGTAAAAGTAGTCAAGAAAGTTGGTCTGGAAATCAGTTCAACCCATATCTCATAGCCTTTCAGCCAGGTTCAGAACATCCCACCAGTACTTTACTACTCCATGTGTCATATAAGGGGTGAGCTTGAACCTCCTCACAAGAGGTGTATCTAGATTCTCAAAGATAGCTAGTGTGGTCTCAAACCACAACTCATATACTCGGCGACCATCATCCCCCCAAAAAAATGAAAGGATGTTGCTGCTAGAACACCCATGTCAGTATGGCCATAGTCATGGTAGGCTACTATTCTCCTTGAAAACTCTGCATATAGAAAAATAACCCCTTGTGGAACTATACCTCAGCACCTATGTCTGAAATAGACTATTGTACCACAAAAATCACTGAAAGAGGAACCACTAGTATCTCATGGCCCACCACCATCAAATCATGGTCATCTCCACCCTCTTGGAATACCATTCGAGGTCTTCATGGTGACATGCCTCTATAATTCCAAACATTCACCTCAGAAAGGAATGACATCAAAGTCGCACTTCAAAAGCGTAGGATATGTCAAAACCCTCCTAAAAACAAGTCATAACACACAACCTAATCCTAAATCCATGACTATATAAAGAACAACCACAACAAAACTACAAACACTACCACCCACCCACTCAAAATCCAGGTGTAGGTCAAGTCTCTATTTTCCATTTATTTTCATTTAAAAGTCAGTATTTGACAATATTTAACCAAGGGTCCACCATGTTCTGATCCTTGAGGACCCATAACACCTCATGAACCAAATTTGATGCCCATATAATCCATACACATCAAATTCACTTTAAAATTATAATTTAAAAGGTATGTCATTTTCTATTTCATAAGGGCATATACACCTTATGAATTGAAAGATGATGTCACTTATCTATCCTCTACACCAAGTCTATCAAAAAACTAGGAACAACTATTAGAGCACCTATTACAATAGAAAGCATCAAATAATTCATCTTAAATGGAATGAAATAATGCCTGATATGTGATTTCTAACAAGTGACTATATGATGCATGAGATGGAACACCCTCATCTCATCGAGTTACGAAAAAATAGAACCCACAATTGCATCAATAGTATCAGCATAAATCATATGTGTCACCTAATGGTGAAATAAAATCAACTATAATAGTCAAAACCAGAAAATAGAAATTTCATTTAGGCTAATTTGAATCATTCTTTTACACGGGTTAACTACTCTCGAGTATACACCATTAAAAATTCCATTTTCCTTAATATCCCTGTCTATTGTCTCCAAATAGTAAATCAAACCAGAAATAAAATTGTCTCTGATTCCACTTTGTAATGTCCTGAACTCAAATTCCACTTAATAGTACCCCAAGCCCGGTTGGCTACATGGCCTCAAGCACACTCCTCAAATGCTACATGCTTCATACTAGTGGTGAGGGCCTAGTTGAGTTATTTGGGAGACTATTTCCTCATTAAATGAGTATATCATAGTGGAAGTCAATCAAATTCAATAGCAGAAGTAAATAAAATAAATGGACAATAGGTAAAATAGATAAGAAAGAGAGGAATATATAACAAGCCATAAGTGTCTCATATACCATTATGCAGATGATAAATGTATATATAAAACAACCAAAAAATATACATGGAAATAAAGTACATTATAAGTATCCAAAATCGAAAAAGATCAAAAAGTGTCATAGTAGCATCGCATGCCTTAGCTGGGTCTCATGCTCCCATGCACTAAAGAAATGATCAACAACTATTGTTAGGGTGCTTTCCCACACTATCACCTGAAACCATATAATTTGTTTGAGTCCCCAAGGAGGCCCAAATAAGGTGTGAGATAAACATCCCCGTAGGTTTCCACCCAAAGATCTATACAATTATAAGATGCACTATGAAATATGTGAAACAAGTACAAGTAAGTAGTAATATAAGTGTTAAAGCCCAAGGCATATATCCAACACAATCATGTTATACTGAACAACCTCTTGTGGCTCCCTGCAACAAGTGGCAGCTCCAAACAAGGAACCTATAGCAATATAAACAAACAACATAGCCTTTTCGTAAAACAATCTTTATCCTGTCCACATAGCCTTACTCTATAAATAAAGCCTTATAAAAAATCAACAACCTTATTGTATGAACACAATCATATATCCCACAATCGTGCCATATAATGAAGTGTAGACCATGATTGTCTAAATGCAATGTATTGAAGACCATGGCATCATCATCAAGTCCTAGTATCATCTCTATAGAAACTCAGTATAGGCACTGGTTGGAGTCCTAGGATCATGCATACTAGCATCTCTTACATGAGTCCAAAAAAGCCAGATCTAATGGAAAACAAAGCCCGAGACATCCCAAAAAATCAAGACCCAAAGTGAATACTCAACAAAGGTGTCCACTACTGCGTTCCAAATCGATGGAGATCTGTCCTTCAAATCTATATAAATCATCAACCATTCCATACATTTAACAATTTCTAACCATATGAGTCTACCCACTCATATAAACAATTACATTCAAAACCATTCAATGAGTATACCTACTCATTTAAACCATTAAATCTCATGAGTACATCCACTCATGTACTCCACTTCCATTTAATCATGTCACATGGTTATACCCTCCCAATTATCACCAATTTCCATCTAACAAATCACATGGATATACCCACCCATTAATCATAATTACCAAAAAAAACTATTTAAGAAATCTAAAAAAGCTAACAAGTATACCCACTCATTTAACATGTTCCATTTAAGTATTTCATCAATTTAGGGAAGTCATATTATGATAACACAAGACAAGGAGGCCAGAAATCTCTGACAAAGAAACTTTATGTTCATATTTTTTATCAAATAATGAGGATTTATTTTAATGATAAAACCCATTTATTTTAATGTTTTATTAAAATAATGGGTAATTTGAATTTTAGAATGATTTTGAGCAAAATTGGGAAAAGTGCATAATTTTGGATTTTTGATAGATTTTTACCACAAGGGTATTTTTGTCATTTATTAAAAAATATATTTAAAAGATTACTGAATAATGTTTTTTTATAATACTGATTTTATTTTCTAAAATTTATCTTCATGTACTAGAGCAGATTTAAAGATCTATTTGTCCAAAAAATTCATTGAATTTGGAAACTTTTTCGGGCGGACAGCGTGGACCTCACCACTGTAATGGATGCAAAAATCGGTCTCCTCGACTCTAAATTAGGTTATTCTACCTTGGATATCACTAGGACACATATTAATGACTCTAAAACAATTTTGGGGGAGTTTTAAAGTCATTAAGGTTTCCATTGATCATTATACATTTGGAGGAAGCTTCCTAGAAATTTCAGCCATAAAAAGTCTTATTAAATGAAAATTACATACCTCCTTGATACGATGTTAAAATGATCTGAAATGTGGAGGTTGAACGGAAAACAGATTTAGGAACAACTTTAATTAAGGATTCATTGTGGTAATCGACGATTTTTTATGCCCAAAATGTGCAAACTTTTAGGGGATATAGTTCTTCCAATAAAAGGAGGCTCTCACCTCCTTCCCAAATCATCAGCTCGACACCATCAACCAAGGAGGGTTCCCAAAGGGGCATGGGACGATGCTACACCTCTATTACCACCCCATTTCCAAATTATGTATTATTTTAATTTTAGTTTGGTACTATTTTTCAATTGTAATTCCAATTTTATTTTTATCAATCCATGCCATTGTGTTTCTCCATACACTTTTCTTCATTTATTTCCCAAAATCTCTCTTCTCTTCCACCCAGTCCACCAAGTAATCTATTAATCATGGAAATGAGTGGATAACCCCAAGACTTATCCAAAGGGGAGGTGAAGGTTATCATGAGTTTTATTTAATTTTTAGTTACATTTTTGTAGATATATTTGAGTAGCATGCACGGGTAAGTCGAATTTCCCTAATGTTCTGACTACCACCGATAACATGCAACTCAACCTATCCATATTATTTTATTTAATAATTTTTTCCTCTCTAAATTGGTTAGTTATTCACACATTGGATTTGAGATAATCAATGGATGAAATGGATTCAAATAAACTGGGTCCTGGATGATGACACATTCTAGACAAAGGTGTGTCACCAACATGAATTAAAGGAGGAGGTGGGATTGAGAGTGCTCAAACATTCAATGATATTCCACAATTTATAAATAATGAATAATAGTTAAAATATGAGATTTCATGTTTTTATTATCAAACGAAAATTAAACATTTAAAGGATAATAATTATTGAATATTTAACCAAACCCCAAAACCAAGTTATTTCTTATTAATTCATTCTGTTTAGACTTGATTCATAGTATAAATTTAGAATTCTTACTTCACATATCATTATTTTAAATTATAAAAACCCCAAAAATATTTTAATCACTTTAATATAATAAAAAAAACCACAAAAATATATAGAATAGGTGAATTAAATAAATTTAGTGTACCAAATTGATAAGGATCTTCAAGAGATATGACCCTAGTCAGCCACTGTTCTACACTAGGAAAAATAAAATTATTTTTTTCCACAGCCCACAACAGACATGCATCAAAACTGACGCTGTTTCGGGTGATCCAATCCTTTGTTCATTTACTTTTTCTATTTTCACATATTAGTTATATATAATTTTATTTAAAAAAACATAAAAAAGTATTCCATGATGTACTCAAATTCAGAATATTATGCATGGAAAAATTACTCACAGGTGCAACAACAAAAACAAAAAGAAGATGAATATTTTAGTAGAGATCAGACACATGAACTTAGATAAAGAATAGAACAACTAACCAGAAAGGATAATAGAGGTTTTGATTTTGTTCATGAATTAATATAGAAACCCAACCCTAATCTAGAGGAAGAACATGGGAATGTGGTGGAATAAATTTCACCACTTATATTTGAAATTGAAGAACCTAAGGAAGCAAGGGAAGAAGACGTATATGCTGACCTAGAAGTGGGGGATCAACAATGTTTGGATTAATTCTTGATTAAATACGAAGAACTACCTAACTTCCCCATTCAATACAAAGAATAAGATTCATCACCATTGACGGAATAAACAACTCAAGTGGTGGAATTTGAAGTGAAGATGGACGAGCATGACTACCTACCTCCATCCTCAGAGAGTATACTCCTAGAGGCAGTTACCACTATGGCAGAGATTTAAGTTGAACCGACTCAGAGATTTGAACCATTCAATTACTCTATCCCTTATAATTTTATTGAATATTAATTCTATATCATTCCTTGTGGATTCGATTATATATAATTAGACAACCTCAACTCTGATTTGGAGGAAGAAGAATAACCTCAATGTGCACATACTAAGGAACATATGGAGCTCCCTAGACACATTGAATATTTATTGAAGAAAGTTCACGAAGAGATAATAGTGTATTTCCCTAAGGAAAAAATGACTAAATATGCTTTGATGGTGAAGAATTTGATCTTGATACTTCATGTTTTAATATTATTCAAATTGAATTACACTCTAGCATTCCCATTGACTATTATTTTGATGATACATACATCAATTAACTAATAGAAAAAGAAGAAGTTGTTACACAAGTATCAGTAAAGAAGGAGGATGATTCCTACTTCATCCTACTCCTACCATGCAAGTTGTAACTCATTGTAAATGGGGGATATGGTGTACTCTGTCCCAGAAGGATGAAGAAAAATCTAGGAAAATCCATATGTGGTCATTCAAATCAAAGAAGCATTATCCTCCATCAGAATTTGGATAACAGAAGGTACTGCCCTCTAGAGGAAGTCAAAATTTAGGGCCCACATGGGGGATAATACCAAGATTTATCTTTACCTAGTTTCTATGAATTTATATTTCAATTTATTTTCATTGAAATAATTTAGTATGTGTTACCCACCCTCTTTTATTTTGAGATTAAACAAAATTATCATTTTGATTAATTGAGTAATTTTCTTTTTTAGGATAATGATGGTAGAAGGAAGACCCAAAAAGTAAATTTGAAAGACCATGTTTAATGGGAAAAGGGTGTTCAATTTTAGTGTTTTATCTTTTAAACTCTCCACATCTTTTTACTCAACATGTTTTTATCATTAAAGATAAAATTGCATGCCCACACTTGAATTCATGTTTTATCAACATATCAAAGAGACATGAGTTTCTTAAGAGTCCTATGATTCCATGATTTAGATTTCAATGTTGATATGATTAAATTATTGAAATTAATAATTGAATTTTTAAAATGAAGCATGGATATTGAAGTGAGGACTCATTATTTGAAGGAATTAATTGATTTATGTAAAGGAAATTTCCCTACCATCCTTCATGCATTGTATTTCTAAAGTTCATGTGAATTGATTTATTATTCATTCCCTGAGTGAATTTCCAATGTTATATTTTCCATTACCAAGAGGATTTATAGACCATGTACATCCTATTTATTCTTGAGAATATTTCTTGGATGATCTTGGGATGTGTAACCGAAAAGATCTTGTTTTGAAACGTATCAATGCTATGACTATGCAAAAACACATTTAAAATGATCGAGTCATCGTTTGGAAAGTCAATATTTCTTAAAAGACCACCTTTACATCAAGCATTCTTTTATCCCATAGAGACCATGAATGACCTTTATAGGAATGAGACTTGTTTCAAGCCATTTTTATCCATTCCTACCCTCCTTTGATTATTTTCATGATATTTCAATGTTTAAGTGTGGGGTTAAATAGAATCATCGTGGACGGGATAATATAAATTTTAAGGAAGAAGTGTGGGGGTATTATTGTGGTAATTGTAAAAGGTTGTTGAATTATTCATTATACTCTATTTTTCTCCTCTTGAATAAAAAAATAACAAAAATGACAAAAAGAACCAATAAAAAATGGGTTGTGATTTGGGAAAACCAAAAATCACAATTTTCTAGACCGATGATCTTTTGATCGTATGTGGTTAGATGATGGATGTGAGATTTTATATAATCATAACTTTCGAAAAAAGAATAAAAAGTAAAAAAATGAATAAAATCAAGAGGGTGCACAAATCATTCATTATGCTTACCTGATCATAACCTTTTCCTTGATTTTTGGGAATTATGTGTTGCTACTTTAAAGGGGATAATTTCATTATATTTTTACTTTTGATATCATGCATAATACTTAAGAGATTAGACTTCTTCTTGAGCTTTAATTTTTAATGCATCAAATCCTACCAACCATAATCCTCAGAGTCAATAGAACCATAATTGAATGTCCTCATGATTTTATGTGCGTTTTTTCTTTACAAAGTGGTGAAATTAGTTCATTTATATGCATATGGATAAGGAGCATGTTCTTGTGATATGAGAATAACTCTACATGAATTGTATCATGAGTGATGAGAGAAAAGAATCAAAACTGAGGTAAATCATGACTTGCCATGTTTAATTATAATTAATCAAGGATCTTGAATGAATGAAAGGATGAGTTCCATCAATTTTCAAATGGTAAAAGTAAAATATGTGTATCAATTGTTTCTTTGAAAAATTGGAAATTAAATTGATATTTTATGCAGGTTTTCGAAAGTTTGATTTCACATTGAATTTTTTTTGATTTTATTACCTTGGAATTTAAATATTGGTAATATTGGTGTCTTCTGATCTCCATTTTGAGATTATATACTTGGGAACACGCATGGTTTAAGTGTGGGGGTATTTGATAGAGAAACTTTTTGTGAATACTTTTTATCAAATAATGAGGATTTTTAATGTTTTTCAATGATAAAACCCATGTATTTTAATGTTTTATTAAAATAATGGGTAAATTGAGTTTTAGAATAATTATGAGAAAACATGATAAAAGTGCATAATTTGGGATTTTTGAAATTTTTTTACCACATGGGTATTTTAGTCATTTTGTAAAAAATAAAATTCCAAAATTCTTGATTTTTTAGAATCCTGATTTTATTTCATTCAAATTTCTCTTCAGGTCCTAGAGTTGATTCAAATATATATCAGTCCAAAAAAATCATTCAAGTTGGAAACTTTTCTGGGCAGACAGTGTGGACCCCACCACCGTAAAAGAAGCACAAATCAGTCTCCACACCACCCACATAGGTTGTAACACTATGGATAGCACTAGTACACATCGAAAAAACTCTAAAACAAATTTGGGGGAGTTTTTAAGTCATTAATGTTTCCATTAATCGTTTTACATTTGAAGGAATCTTCTTGGAAATTTTAGATATAAGAATCCTTATTCAATGAAAATTCCATAACTCTTTAATCCTATAGATAAATTAGATGAATGTTGGAGGGTGAATGGAAAATATATTTACAAACTAATTTTATGAAGGGGTCCACGTGTGAATCGACCATTTAATGGGCCAACAACACACAATATTTTAGAGGACAGAATTCTGCCTATAAAAGGAGGCCCTCGACTCCTTCCCAAATCATCATCTCGACACCCACAACTAAGGAGGGATTCCATCAGGGTAATGGCCGATTCATCTCCTCTTTTCCCCCATTATTTCTTATTTTAATTTTTTTTATTGGTTTTCAATTTTAATTAAACGTTTAGTTTTATTAATCCTCGTCTTTCTGTTTCTCCATCCACTTTTCTTCATTTATTTTCCGCTCTCTCTCTTGTCTTCCACCCACTCCACCTAGTAATATATTACTATCAGAAATGAGAGGTTGACCCTAGGACTTGACCTGGGGGGAGTTGAAGGTGATCATGAATTTTATTTAATGTTTAATTTTATGTTTGTATATATATTTTAGTAGCATTCATGGGTAAGGCGAATTTCCTCGATGTTGTGACTGCCTCCGATGACATGAAACTCAACCTATCCCTATTATTTTATTTAATCATTTTTCCTTGTCTCTATTGTTTAGTTCTTCACTCATTGGAGTTGATCTAATTAGTGGATGAAATGGCTTCGATTGAATCGGGTCTTGGAAGATGACACATTCTAGACAAAGGTGTGTCATGAACATGGATTAAAGGAAGAGGTGGAATTGATAGTTCTAAAACATTCAATGATATTCTAAAATTTATAAACAAAGAATAGTATTTAAAACATGAGATTTAATGTTTGTATTATCAAACTGAAATAAAGAATATAAAGGATAATAATGATTAAACATTTCACCAACCCCCAAAACCAAATTCTTTCATATTAATTCACTTATGGAAAGGGAGGTTTTCCCAACGCCTTTAGAGTACTTTTACCAACGGTTTAAGGACATCGTTGGTAAAAGCTTGTTAAATAATCTTTTCCCAACAGTTTTTCAAAACCATTCGGAAAAGTATACTATATACGAATTGTTTTATTAAATCATTGGTATAGAGAGGTTTAAATCATCATTTACCAATGGTTTTTACAAACCGTTGGGAAAGTTTGGCCCAAAATTTACAGGATCTCGAACTCCCTCATTCCTTGCGACTACAACCCTAAATAGAGAGGAGACTGGGGATTTTCCTTCCCCTATTACTGAAATCCTTCTATCTTTAAGATTTATCAGTTCTTCACTTGTATTATGTAAGTGACATGGCATCTACTATTTTTTTTTTATGTTTTCATTTGGGTGAAGTGGAGAAGCGGGATTCTGTTTACCATACTTCAAAAATTCTTCATTCCGATCCATTTTCGAATTTTATTTGTTCTACACTTCTAATTTTTTAGTGATACATTCATTTTAATGTTCTATATCTACTGTTTTGGTTTTCTATTTTGATTTGGGTGTGTAAGACTTTTGTTTTCTATTTGATTTGGGTGTGTGTGTTGGGTTTTGACAGTGAATCATATTTGATTCAAAATGTATTGTGTGTTAATATCATCCATAAATTTTCAGTTCATAGAAGGCTTGGTATTACTGGGAATTTTGTGTTAATATCATCTATATTCCACATTATTAACATCATGGTAAGAGTGTATGATGATTTAGTTAAGATCAGAGAGAAAACTCATACACTCTAGGTTGTTTATAGTGGCATGGTTAGTCATGAGTGATAATTGGCTTCCTAAGATGAATGTACTAATATAACATTAGGGTCAATTATATATGGTTCGCACTATACGTTGTATATTATGTATCTTTATTGACCAATACTCACTTTAATGATGGTGGGGTGCTTTTCACTAGCCATGCTGGCATGTGTATACATCCATAACAATGTTAGATAAGTCACAAGTTTAATTCAGTAATCTTGTTATCATTAACATACATTATTATTAATCTCAAATTACAAAAAAAATTGTCTATAATTTATGGAATTAAACTTTTTTACAAGCAATGAAAATCCTATTAGTGTAAAATCCTAAACATTATCCACCCATGGGGTGCGCTTGTCTTGAAGAACTAATTGGGTAATGAAATGTATGCCCATATAGGTTCGAATAATGATTTATTGAACATGAGTGAATGATTTGGGATTCCTGTAACTCACAATGGGGCCTATGGCTTGTGCCTCTATTTAGGATGCCTATAAAGGTGCCTTGAAGTCTTATTTTACCAACGGTTGTGTGCAACCATTGGTAAAACTCTTCCCTTTACCAATGGTTTGATTCAATGATAAGGCAATGCACCTTTATTGATTATTGTGGATTTTGAGTTATTTAGATGACGCACACTCTTTCCACCAATGAACCAAATGATTAGGTTATATCTCAAGAAGCTAGTTCAAATTCTAGAATTTATTGAGCCTATTTTATAGTATCAATTCCTAATAGTTGTATGTATGTTTTTCTTCTTGATACATGACATACATAACCATCATTCAGTTTATGATTCTGTTATTAGTTGGTACTACTGATTTGGTTATTTTCATCCATTTCCATTATTTTCCCACAGTTATCTTTCTTCCATTTTTTAAATGATAATATTAAAATTGTGAAACTTAGGTAATGAGGTAATAGTCTCCCCCAAACATAGAAAATGCTATCACTATTAGTCAATAACTTTTGGTATTTTGGAAGATGTGCTTGAGGCCATGTGGCCATCTAGGTTTGGGTCACTAATGAGTGCTATCCTGGTTTGGGAGATCACAATTCCTGTATATCCTTTTTATAGGTGTTTCTAATTAAATCCATACCTATAACTATTGAGGGCCCCTCTCCAAAATCAATTGGGACATGATTCAATGAACACACCTCCATCATTCAGAGTGTGTATCCTAGTACTTACCATCAAACCAACTTAAATATTCTGTTTATTTATGTTTTTTTATTAGAATATATTTTCTATATTATGTTTTTTGGGTTACACATTAGTTATTTGTTTCTAATAACCTCCATATTTGTTTTCATTGCATGAAATGACACCCATTGAAAAGATGCGGTGGAAGAAGATGACAGAAAATAATCGTTGCATGACATAGATGGGCGCTCCTCCACTCATCCATGTTGTGATTATTTTATTTCAAATATATATTTCAATAACTTATAATATCATGTGTTTAATTTTTTGTTAAACTTTTTTTCTGGATCAACCCCGTAGACAAGATATATCTGACCAGGAACCTAATATTGCTCCCAGTACAGAGGCTGGTGGTTGGAGGGGGGGGGGGTGGTGTTAGAGTTAGATGATCATTTGGTGATCCTGGTACTGAGGCCGATGGTACGAGGGCTTGTGGTGCGAGAGTTAGACGACCAACTGTTTGTAACCGATTTAACTATGCCCCTACCACAGACTTATCTTCTATGCCCCATTTTGATCCTAGTTTGTCTTTAGGGTAACACAAGATATTTAGGCATCCAATGATAACACTACCAGTTGGCCATACGTCTGGGCCATTATCTTTTTCTTCTGCTTCATTATATTCGATCTATTATATTCTACCTTCTTAGACTCCTACTCCGACACAGTATGTGGCTGAGGAGCGTACACTGAGAGACACTCCTCCTCTACAGGATATCCCTTCAGCTTATGAACATCAAATGACACCCATTGATCTGACTACCAATGGAATATTTTTATAACTCTATCAAATTTTTATACCAAAATTTATTTTTATTATAACTTGTACAAATATTTTTTTCCTTTAAAAACAGATTCATCTACTGATAGGAGTCGGTGGAGGGGGCATACTCGCTTGCGTGTGGTATGGAACCACCAGACACAGTTGATGGTTGAATACAATGATGAATGACAAATGATTGATAAATCTGGGTAGGAATGTTGGGGTTTTTTGGAGGCACTAGCCAAATACTCTGACATCATTCCAGTCAGCCCTCTCTCTTGCAGACATCTCCCACACGAAGTCAAGGATAATGCTTGAGCACAAATATGGGTAAAAAATCTATTGGATTTAATATAGTATTTTTTTGTATTTATATTAATTAATATATTGTATGTTAGCTTCATTTCAACTTCTCTGATGGTGAAGGTGCACGACCAGCACGTTTAAAGGAGCTAGGAGAGCTTTGGAGAGATTATAACCATGGGTTGTATGTTGGATGGTGTGATAGAGTGGGAACAGAATTAGAGATAGTACCTATCATGGATGACTGCTTGATAGACCAATATTGCCAAATGATTACACATTGGGCGACTGCCAAATTTAAGGTATTAATCCGATTTGAGGTATTTAAATGACAGTTTTCATATTTTTCATTAATATTATCTTATTTATTATTAAAAATTATTTAAGAATCTTCTAAAAAACAAATAAAATTGATTCAAAAAAACACCTCCACATTTTGGGGCTGCACTACTACATCAGATCATGAGAGGCCGCAGGTACGATATAGTTGTTTATAATTTTTCTTTAAGACTTTCCCTTTTGATTGATTTCTAAATAAATTATGTGATTTAATTAATATTGAATATATGATTATACTTGCACTTTATGTTGTTTCAAAGTCATTAAATAAGAAAAAAATTGAATATTGAAAGATGTCTCTCTCGAGCAAAATTGTTTTGCTCGAGAAGAAGGAAAAAAGATAGAACTACGGTTAATGAAATGACACAATAAAAGATTTTATGTTTTAATTTGTTTAATTAAAAGGTTAATATAGATTTTGAAATTTAATAATCTATTAATATTTTTAATAGGCTTATTTAGAGGCCCTTGATGCCCAGGAGCCTGAAAATTTAGGGCCACACGATCATTTATATCAGGTTTTGGGAGATGAGCACTCTGGTCGATTATACTACTAGCTTGGTATGAATATAGTCCAGATGAGGTATTGGTCCTCTCTAGATATCCATTCTAGTACCACCGAGTTGGAACAGGTCAAGGAGAATGCAAGACAGCATGATAAAAGGGTCACAGAGTTGGAAGAACAGGTTCAAACAAGGGAGAAAGAATTAATGAAACTGATTAAAGCTTTATCTTCATCACTTACACCAGAGTCCAGTGACGCTTGTTAGACATATATGTCACTGATGGGGGAATTATCCTATGCAGCAGGCGGCAGTTCTAATGGCGGTCGAGATGATGAAGTTCTTTGTGATGAGGATGCTGAAGAGGATGAGGGCGAGGATGAGGATGAGGATGAGGTTGAGGATGGGGCTGAGGGCGAGAATGGGGCCGAGGATGAGCAAGGGGACAATGATGAGGATGACGACATTGAAAAAGATAGCGGCGAGGATGAGGCTGATGATGATAGTGGTAATGGTGACGGTGATCAAGGGCAGATTGATCCATTGCATTTTTGAATTCTGTATAACTCTTTATTTTTTAACCGTGTATTTCACTCTGGCATTGATATTTTTGATTTCAGTATAGCTCTTTATTTTTGACCAAATATGGAAGCCTAGTGATGTTATAATAGTTTATGGGGCTTTTGGGGCTTTTTCATAGCTTGGAACCCCGGTCGGCGTAAAAAAACACTATGCCTCACGGTTAGTAAAAACTTTAAGTCCATGATACATGGTATCTACCAACCATATAGGGATATATATTAGAAGCAATGTATGTGATTTTCCCAAACCATGCTTTAGGGGATGCACATCATGTAAAATGTCTATAGTTTTAGTATAAGATATTATCACTATTGTTGCACGATTTGCCTAACTGGCATACAGAAAACTGACCAAACGCATTCGGATTATGTTGATACTTTAGGAAAATTATCCATGAGTCATATGTGACATGTAAGAGTCAACCCCACCTCAATCTAAGTCATGGTGTGACTGGTATCACTCAAATTGTCTATCTTTTGTTTTAAATGGTCACCCTTTTAAATAAAAACAACTGGCACATGGAAAATTGACCTAATGTTTTTGGATTGTGTTGATACTTTAGGAAAACAATACATGGGTCATATGTTACGTGTATGAGTCAATCCCAACTAAATTCGAGGCATGGTGTGGACGGTACCACTCAAAGTGTCTCACTTTTATTTGAAATGAACAACAATTTAAGTGAAAACAAAAACTAACAAAAGTAAAATGGACCAAGTTTATTCGGATTCAATTTATACATTAGAAAAATGATCCGTGGGAAATTTCTAATGTGTAGGAGTCAACCTCGCATCAATCTGATGCATGGTGTGGCCGGTACCGCTCAAAGTGTCTCACTTTTATTTCAAATGGACCAGATTTTACGTGAAAACTACAACTGAAATACCAAAAACTAATCAACACATTCAGATTGTGTTGACACTTTAGGACAATGATAAATTGGTCATTTATGACAAGTATAAGTCAACTTTTCCACAACCAAAGGTTTTTTGTGACTACGATGGCCGAAAACGCAATCCCTGTGTCGTAAATGGCCAAAACATGCGTTTAACGGTCAAATGCATGACGAAAGACATCAGAATGACTTGAAATCACATGAAAACACCCTAACTATTATTAGTTAGGTGTAAGGGGAGATGGAACATCATTCGGATGTGCAGTTTTCATGACACGACTGAATAAGTGTTTTTAGGTGTTTGGCACACTTGAAAAGCGTGCGTGGGGTGGCCAAAACGAGCCGAACGACCTCAAAATTCCATGAAATAGGATGAAAAAAGGGTGGGTGAATTGTGAAATGGTTGGCTAGATGGCATGTCAATCGGAGGTGTCGTGTGACCATGTTGGCTGGAAATGCACTCTGCGTGTCGTAAATGACCAAAACATGCGTTTAACAGTCAAATTAATGCCTAACGACATCAAAATGAGTTGAAATCACACGAAAACACCCTAATTATTATTTGTGAGGTACACGAAGAGACAACACGCAATTCAGATGAGCGGTTTGCACGACACGGATGAACATGTGTTTTTTAGGTTTATGGAGCACTTGAAAAGCGTGCGTGGGGTGGTCAAAACTGACCGAATGACCTCGTAAAGCCATGAAATCAGACCTCAACAAAGGGTGGGTAAATTGGAAGTGGTCGTCTAGACGGCACATCAATTGAAGGTGTCGTGTGACCACGATGGCTGAAAACGCACTCCACGTGTCGTAAATGGCCAAAACATGTGTTTAATGGTCAAATTCATGCCGAATGACATCAGAATGACATGAAATCACATGAAAACACCCTAATTATTATTCTTGAGTTGTAAAAGAAGAAAAAATGTCATTCGGACGCACAGTTTGCATGACATGGAAAAATATATGTTTTTTATGTGATTGGCTCATTTGAAAAGTGTGCATGGGGTGGTCAAAACCGGACGAACGACCTCGAAATTCCATGAAATCGGATGACAACAAAAGGTGGGTGAATTGTGAAATTATCAACTCGACAACACGTCAATCAGAGGTTTCTTGTGACCACACTAGCCGAAAACACACTTCGCATGTCGTAAATGGAAAATAACATGTTTTTAACGGTCAATTTCATGTTGAACAACATTAGAATGAAAAGAATGCGTGGGGTGATCAAAATTGTCCGAACAACCTCAGAATTCCATGAAATCAGATGACAATAAAGGCTGGGTGAATTTTGAAATGGTCGGTCAAACGACACATTAATCAGAGGTTTCGTGTGACTGCGCTAGCCAAAAACACACTTCGCGTGTCGTAACTGGCCAAAACAGGCATTTAACTATCAAATTCATGCCAAATGACATCATAAGGACTTTATATCTTACAAAAACACCCTAATTATTATTCATGAAGTGTTTGAGGAGACAGAACGTCATTCATACGCGCGGTTTGGGTGGAACAACAGAATATGTGTTTTTTAGGTGTTTGGCCCATTTGAAAAGGGTCTAGAGGGTTTTCCAAACCATCTGAACGACCTTAGAATGCCATGAAATAAGATGGAAACAAACGATGGGTGAATTTTGAAATGTTCAGCTAGATGACGTGTCAATCAGAGGAGTCGTGTGACCGCGGTGGCCGAAAATGGACTTCACATGTCGTAAATGGCCAATACATGCGTTTAATGATCAAATTCATGTCGAACGACATTGAAATGACTTTAAATCACACGAAAACACATTAATTATTATTCGTAATGTGTATGAGGAGGAGACACATCATTCGGACGCGTGTTTTGCGCGACACGACTGAATATGTGTTTTTAGGTGTTTGGCGTGCTTGAAAAGCGTGCGTGGGGTGGTCAAAACTGGCCGAACTCCCTCAGAATGCATTGAAATCAGTTGAGAACAAAGGGTGGGCGAATTGTAAAATGTTCGTTTAGACGACACATCAATCATAGGTGTCATGTGACCGCAGTGACCGAAAACGCACTTTGCGTGTGGTAAATGGCCAAAACTTGTGTTTTAAAGTCAAATACTTACCAAATGATATCTGAATGACATTAAATCACACAAAAACACCCTAATTGTTATTCATGAGGTTTAAGAAAAGACAGCACATCATTTGGACCCGTGATTTTCACAACACGGCAGAATATGTATTTTTTAGTTGTTGGTGCGCTTGAAAAGCGTGCGTAGGGTGGGAAAAACCAGCCGAATGACTTTGGAATGACATGAAATCAGACGACAATAAAGGGTAGGTGAATTTTGAAATGGTTGGAAAGAATGCACATCAATCGGAGGTGTCATGTTTCTACGCTGGCCGAAAATGTAATCCGCATGTCTTAAATGGCCAAAACACGTGTTTAACGGTCAAATGCATACCGAATGACATCGGAGTGACATAAAATCATAATAAAACACCCTAATTATTATTTTTGAGGTGTATGAGGAGACAACACGTCATTCATATGGGTGGTTTTTTCCGCACGGCTGAATATGTGTTTTTTATGTGTTTGGGGCGCTTGAAAAACATCTGTGGGGTAGTCAAAATCAGTTAAACGACCTCATAATTCCTTGAAATTTGACGACAATAAAGGGTGGGTGAATTGTGAAATTATCAGTGAGACAAAATTACAATCGGAGGTGTCGTGTGACCATGGTTGCTGAAAACGCACTCTGCATGTCGTAAATGGCCAAAACATGTGTTTTACGGTCAAATACATACTGAATGACATCAGAATGACATAAAATCACATGAAAACACCCAAATTATTATTCGGGAGGTGTAGAAAAATACGACACATCATTCGGACATGCGTTTTTCATGGCACGGGTGAATATGTGTTTTTTCAGTTTTTGGCACAATTGAAAAACATGTGTGGGGTGGTTGAAACCAGCCAAAAGACCTCAGAATACCATGAAATCGGGAAACAACAATGATTGGGTTAATTGTGAAATGGTCATCTAGACGACAGGTCAATTGGAGGTGTTGTGTGACTGTGGTGGCCAAAAACGCACTCTAGACAGCCCCTCCCCCCCACCCCGAACATCCCCCACCGCGGACAGCCCCCCCACCCAACGATCCATGGGTCATTTGTGATGGGTACGAGTCAACCCCACCTCAATCCAAGGCACAGTGTGACTGGTATTGCTCAATTTGTGTCACTTTTGTTTGAAATGGACAACATTTTAACTGAAAACAACAACTGACATACTGAAAATCTTCACAAGGCTACACATATATTCTTGAAATTAACGGATAAAAAATAAAATATGGTCTATTGGTCATACTTTATTAGAAGAAAATATTCACAAGGCATAAATTAAAACACAATGGGTCATAGTACATATAAAAAACATGATTTATATTAGGAATGAGTCTCGACATCCCATCATGAACATGCACCAACACTCATGTTCTAATTCTCAATCACATGTCGTTCATTTTTTACAAAAACATACAAAAAATAAATATCAAACAGGGATTTCATATGAATCCTATGAAAACTCAAGAATACCATATAACAAATTGATCAACAAGGCTACACATATATTCTTGAAAAATTATTTTCAAAGCCTCACAAAAATACCCCAATGGTGAGGAATACATATGGTGACACCATAGCCCCATGGATCACCTCAATCCCATCCACAAACAGTGGGTTCTAGGACCAAACCAAAGTTACATTGGGAAATCAATACCACATACATAATTGATTATTCATACCCACTACCCAAGATGGGGATTCATCTCACGTCACACCAAGGAGAAAAAATTACAATTAGCCACATACCCCCATTATTCTAATTGAAAAGTGTATGAAAAACATGTAGGCTATTCCGATAACCCATCTCATATGTCAAGATTGTCCAATGTTTCCCACTAACACCTTAGGAACCATTTATACATGGATACATAATCATTAGAGGAATATAAACATCCCATGTAATTCTTATAACTCATCTTAGGTCTAAGCACATGACCACTGCCATTGTCTATCTTATGGGTGTCATGATCCTTGCCACTCTACCCAAGTTTTTCTGTTGGTTTTAAGATACTCAACGCAATACCATGACTAAACATCCCATGTTCTTCCTATAACAAGTAGGTTTTTTCTCTTTTGTGTATTGGTGTTGTGTTTTGAGTGAGGAATGAATTTTAAATTTTGAATACTCTTATATTTGTTGGTGTTGTGATTTGAGTGTGGAATGAATTCTAAATTTGGAATACTCTTATGGGTGTTATCTCATTTCCTATAACATGTAATCCTTTTCTATTATGGGTGTTATTGCATTTGAATTTCTAAATTTCTAAATTTCTAAATTATGGAAAGAATTCTAAATTTTGAGTACTTTGGATGGGGATTTTTTTATTGGTGTTGTTGCAGGTCTGGAGAGGGGTTGCTGTGTTGTTGCAGGTCTGGAGAGGGGAGAGGGGCCTGCTTCTTGTGGAGCTGAGCAATTGTATACCAATGGTTTCAAAATCGTTGGTATATATACTATAATATAACTATACCTATGGTTTGTTTAAATCGTTGGTATAGGTTTATACAAACAGTTATAACAAAACCGCTGGTATAGCCTTATGGCTTGCCACATCCCCTCTATACCAACAGTTTATAACCGTTTTTATAAGTGTAACACACATATACCAACTGTTTACAAAACCATGGTATATGTTATACTTTAACACACATATACCAATAGTTTGTAGCAAACTGTTGGTATACCTTCTATTTTGACACCTATACCAACGGTTTTCACATAACCGTTGGTATAGGACTATTTTCATGGCTTACTTGGCCACAGTTGAGGGAACCGTTGATATAATATATACGAATGGTTTCCAAGCCTTTACCAATGGTTTACAACCATTGGTAAAGTGTAAAATTCTAGTAGTGATTCATTCTATCTATACTTGCATCTTAGTATAAATTTTGAATTCTTTCTTCACATGTCATTATTTTTAATAATAAAAAACCCAAAAATATTTTAAGCACTATAATTTAATAAACAAAACCCCAAAAAGAGATAGAATAGTTGAATTGGTTACAGAATTTGAACTACATTGAGAATGATCTTCAAGAAGGATGACCATGGTCTGCCACTGTGATGCACTTGGAAAAATATAATTATTTTTGTCCACACCCCATGACAGGCGTGTGTCATAACTGAAGTTGTTTTTGAGGAGCCAATCATTATTTTATTTTCTTTTTCTAGTTTCACATCATATTTAGATTTCATTTCATTTAAAAAACTAAAAAATACTTCCAAGATGTATTCAAAATTAGAATACTATGCATGGAAAAATTACTCTGGTGCATCAACAACAATAAGAAGATGATGAATATTTTAGAAGAGCTCAGGTGAATGAACTTAGAAAAAGCATTGAACAACTAACCAGAAAGGATGATATAGATTTTTATTGTGTTCGTACATTAATGGAGCAACCCAGCCCTAAGCTGGAGAAGGAACCTTAGAAAGTGGGGTAAAAAATTTCACCACTTATATTTGAAATTGAAGAACCTAAGGAGGCAAGGGAGAAAGGTGTACCTACTGAGATACAAGTGGGAGATCAAAAAATATTGGATAATTATTTATTAAATTTGAGGAACTACCAACCCTACCCATACAATACAATAAAGAAGATTCAACACAATAATAGGAAGAAACAACCCAAGTGGTGGAATTTGTAGTCAAGATGGGGGAGCCCGACTACCTGCCTCCATCCTCAGAGAGTCTACACCAAGAGACACTTACCACTAAGGCAGAGATTGAAGCTAAACCAACTCCGGGAGTTGAACCATTCATTGACTCTATCCCTTCAAATTTTATTGAATCCGTATTCTACATCACTCCTTGTGGTTTTGGTTATACAGGATCAGACAATCTCTGCTATTCCTTGGAGGATGAAGAAGAACCTAGATGTGCACATGTTGAGGAACATATGGATCTCCCAAGATATATTGATTATTTATTGAAGGAAGTTCTTGAAGAGATTCTAGTGGATTTCCCTAAAGAAACCATTAAAAAATATTCTTACTTTGATGGGGACGAATTTGATCTTGATACGTCATGTTTTTATATTATTCATATCGAATTACACTCTGACTTTCCCATTGACTATTCTTTTGATGATGAATGCCTCGAGGAACCAATGGACAGAGAATTGGAGGTTTCACAAGTAGAAACCAAGAAGGAGGATGATTTATACTTCATCCAACCCCTACCATGCAAGATATACCTCACTATTAAGGGGGTGGGGATATGGTGTACTCTATCCCTAGATCATTACTCACCCAGAAGGATGAAGCACAAGCTGGGAAAAGCCACATGTAGTGGTTCAAATCAAAGAATCTTCATCCTCCATCAGACGTTGGATAATAGTCGGTACTGCCCTCTAGAGGTAGTCAAAATTTAGGACCGACATAGGGGATAATACCAAGATTTATCTTTAATTTATTTATAGGAATTCAAATTTCAATTTATTTTCTTGGAAATAATTTAGCATGTGGCCCCCTACCTCTTTTCATTTTTAGCTTAAATGAAATGATCATTGTGATTAATTGAGTAATTCTCTTTTGTAGGATCGTAACGGTTGAAGGAAGCCCCATACATTGAACAGGAAGGACCAAGTTTCATGGAAAAAGCGTGTTCAATTTTATTATTTTATCATATAAAATCTCCACAATTTTGTCCACAAAATGTTTTTAGCTTTAATGATAAAATTTCATGCCCAAACGTGAATTCATGTTTTACTCGACTTATCTAGGAGACATGAGTTTCTTAGGAGTCTTCTGATTCCATGTTTTAGGTTTCTAATGTTGATATGATTAAATGATTGAAATTAATAATTGAATTTTTAAAATGATGTACGGATATTGAAGTAATGACTCATGATTTGAAGGATTTAATTGATTCATTTAAATGAAATTTCCTTACTATCCTTCATTCTTTGAATTTCTGAAGTTCATGTGAATTGATTTATTATTCATGACATGAGTGATTGTCTAATGCTATACTTCCCATTCATGAGAAGATTTAAAGACCAAGTACATCCTATTTATTTGTGAACATATTTCATGAGTAATCTTGGGACATGAAACCAACCATAACATGTATTGAAACTTGTCAAATCTAAGACTGCGCAAAAACACATTTAAAATGATTGAGGCATCCTTTGAAAATATAATTTTCCTTAAAAGACTACCTTTACATCAGTCCTTATTTTATCACATAGAGACCACGAATGTCCTATATAGGAATGAGTCATGTTTCAATCCATTTTTATCCATTCCTACCATACTCTGAGTATTTCCATGATATTTTAATGTTGAAGTGTGTGCCTAAAGAAAATCATGGTGGACAGGATGATATACATTGTAAGGAAAAAGTATAGGGGATTTATTGTGGTAATTGTAAAAGGTTGTGTAGTCACACATTATAATCTATTTTTCCCCTCTTGACATAAAAAATGATAAAATGATAAAAAGAACCAACAAAAGGAGAAAAAATTGTGTTATGATTTGGGAAAAGCCAAAATCACTATTTTCTAGACTGACGATCTTATGAGTGTATATGGTTAGGTGATTGATGTGAGGTCTGATATAATCATAACTTTCGAAAAAATAAAATAATTTACAAAATAAAAAAAAAAAATTCTAGAGGGTTCTCAAATCATTCATTATGCTTACTTGATCATAACATTTTCTTTGTGTGTTGGGAAGTGGGTGTTGCTACTATGAAGGGGATAATTTCATTATATTTTTAATTTTAATATCATGCAAATTACTTAATGTATTATCCTCCTTCTTTATCCTTAATTTTTAAAGCATCAAATCCTACAAACCATAAAACTCAGAGTCAATAGAACCATAATTTCAGGTCCTCGTGATTTTATGTGCATTTTGTCTTTACAAAGTGGAGAAAGTAGTTTATTTACAAGCCTATGGATAAGGAGCATGTTCTCATGATATGGGCATAACTCTAATTCAATTGAATAATGAGTAACGAGATAAAATAATCAAAAGTTAGGTAAATCATGACTTGGCATGTTTATTAATAATGAATCGTGGAGCTTGAATGAATGAAAGGAGAAGTTCCATAAATCTTCAAATGGTAAAAGTAAAAAATGTGAATTATTTGTTTCTTTGAAAAATGGGAAATTAAATTGATATTTTGGAAAATTATTGAATGATTGATTTCATATTGAAAATTGTTTGATTTAATTTAACTGGAATTTGAATATGGGTAACATTGGTGTCCTCTAATTTCTATGTTGAGATTTTATGCTTGAGGATAAGCATGGTTTAAGTGTGGGGGTATTTGAGAGAGCAAATTTACGTGCATAATTTTGATCAAATAATGAGGATTTTTTAATTTTATTCTGTGATAAAACCCATGTATTTTAATGTATTATTAAAAGAATGCGTAATTTTAATTTCAGAATGATTATGAGCAAAATTGAAAAAATTGCATAATTTTGGATTTCAGACAGATTTTTACTACAATGGTATTTTTTTCATTTAAAAAAATATAAATCCAAAAATCATGATTTTTTTCTTAGAATCATGATTTTATTTCATTTAACTTTATCTTAAGGGCATAGAGTTGATTCAATGATCTATTAGTCCAAAAAAATCATTGAAGTTGGAAATTTTTCTAGGCAAATAGAAAGGACCCTACCACTATAACAGATGAAAACATTAGTCTCCTCACCTAATATTTTGGTGATTTCACCTAGGATATCACTAGGACACATAGGAACAACATTAAAACAAATTTGGGTAGATTTTGAAGTCATTAAGGTTTCCATTGATCATTATAAATCTGAAGACGGCTTCTTGGAAATTTGGGCCATAAAAAGTCTTATTCCATGAAAATTCCATAACTCTTTAATCCTATGGCTAAATGAGCTGACATTTGGAAAGTGAATGGAAACCACATTATTGAATAACTTTTATGAAGGTATACACAAATTAATATAACATTTAATAGGCCAAAAATGTGTAATCTTTCAAAGGGATGATTTTTTCCTATAAAAGGAGGCCCTCACCTTCTTCCCAAATCATCAGCTCGACACCCCCACCTAAGGAGGGATCCCACTGGGGCACGATCCACTTCTTCTCCTCTTTCCCCCCTAATTTAGTATTATATTTTATTTTAATTTTAATTTTTTTTATTTTCCAATTGTAATTCAAATTTATGTTTTATTAATCCATGCCTTTGTGTTTCTCCATCAACTTTTCTTCATTTCTTTCCCTATGTATCTCTCTTCTCTTCCACCCAATCCACCAAGTAATATATTACTCTCATAAATAATAGGTTGACCCCGAGACATGTCCCGGGGGGAGGTGAAGGTGATAATGAATTTTCTTTAATGTTTAATTTAATGTTTGTAGATAGATTTGAGTATCATGCATAGGTAAGGCTAATGTCTCTGATGTTGTGACTGACTCCAAGGAAATGCAACTATACCTATCCCTATTTTTTTATTTAATAATTGTCCCTCTCTCCATTGGTTAGTTCTTCACCCGTTTGATTTTAGCTAATCAATGTATGAATGGGATTCAATTGAACTAGGTCCTGGAATAAGACATATTATAGACAAAGGTGTGTCACCAACTTGGATTAAAGGAGGAGGTGGAATTGAGAGTGCTCAAACATTCAATGATATTCCAAAATTTATAATTAAATAATATTAGACAAAACATGAGATTTCATGTTTGTATTATCAAACTAAAATAAAACATATAAAGGATCATAATGATTGATCATTTAACCAACCCCCAAAACCATGTTCTTTCTTATTAATTCATTCTGTTTAGACTTTCATCTTAGTATAAATTTAGAATTCTTGATTCACATGTCATTATTTTAAATAATAAAAAACCCAAAAATATTTTCATCACTTTAATTAAATAAACAAAACCACACAAAGAGATATAATAGGTGTATTATATAATGTGAACTACATTGAGAAGGCTCTTCAAGAGAGACGACTTTGGTCAGCCACTATGTTGCACTAGGAAAATATAATTATTTTTGTCCAGGCCATGTGACTGGCATGCGTCAAAACTAACGTTGTTTTCAAGGATACAATCATTAGTTTATTTACTTTTTATATTTTCACATCTTAGTTAGATTTCATTTCTTTTAAAAAATCTAAAAAAAGTCTTCCATGAAGTATTCAAATTCAGAATATTATGCATGGAAAAATTACTCACAAGTGCAACAACAACAACAAGAAAGAGATAAATATTTTAGAAGATCTTAGTTTCATGAACATATAGAAAAAATTAAATAATTAACCAAAAAGGTTGATAGAGATTTTGATTATGTTCATGCATTAATAGAGTAACCCAAACCTAATACAAATGTATAACCTGAGAAAGTGGTGGAATAAATTTCACCACTTATATTTGAAATTGAAGAACCCGAGGAGTCAAGGGAGGATGACTTACCTGGTGAGATAAAAGTGGGAGACTAAATATTTTTGGAGGAATTATTGATTAAATTTGAGGAACTACCTAACCTCCCCAAATAATAATAAGTAGAATATTCATCAACACGGAAGGAAGAAACCACCCAAGTTGTGGAATTTGAAGTCAAGATGGAGGAGCCATACTACCTTCCTCTATCCTCAGAGAGTCTACTCCAAGAGGCACTTACCACTACGGTAGATTTTGAATCTAAACCGACTCAGGGAGTTGAACCATTCATTGACTCTATCCCTTCTAATTTTATTGAATATGAAATCTACATCACTCCTTGTTGTTTTAATTATACAGAATATAACAATCTCAGTTATGCCTTGGAGGACGAAGAAGAGCTAGGATATTCACATGTTGAGGAACATATGGAGCTCCCTGGACACATTGGATATTTATTGAAGGATGTTCAGTAAGACATTCTAGTGGATTTTCCTAAAGAAGTATTGATAAAAGATTCTTACTTTGATGGGGACGAATTTTATCATGATACGTCTTGTTTTAATATTATTCAAATAGAATTACACTCTTACTTTCCTATTGACTATTCTTTTGATAAAGCCTACCTTGAGGAACCAATGTACATATAAGAAGAGGTTGCACAGGTAGAAACCTAGAAGGAGGATGATTCATACTTTATCCTAACCCACCATGCAAGATATACCTCATTGTGAAGGGGGGGGGGATATGGTGTACTCTATCCATGGATCATTACTCACCCAGAAAAATGAAGCACAATTTGAAAAAATACACATGTTGTGGTTCCAATCAAGGAAGCTTCATCCTCCATCTGAATTTGGATAACATTTGGTAATTCCCTTTGGAGGCATTTAAAATTCAGGGCCCACTTGGGGGATAATAACAAGATTTATCTTTACTTTTTTTCTACTAATTTAGATGTAAATTTTTTTTCTTTGAAATAATTTAGCATGTGACCCCTCCCTCTTTCTGTTTTAAGGATAAATGAAATGATCAGTGTGATTAATTGAGTAATTTTCTTTTGTTGGATCATGACGATAGAAGGAATTCCCAGATAGAGAAGGGGCAGGACCATGTTTCAAGGGAAAAGGGTGTTCAATTTTAGTTTTTTATCTTTTAAACATTCCACAATTTTTCCCACAACATTTTTTGAGCTTTAAAGATTAAATTGCATGCCTACACTTAAATTCATGTTTTACTCGACTTATCTAGGAGACATGAGTTTCATACGAATCCTGAGATGCCATGTTTTAGAATTCAATCTTTAAATGATTAAATTATTGAAATTAATAAATGAATTTTTAAAATAAAGCATAGATATTTATGTAATGACTCATTATTTGAAGGAATTAATTGATTCATGTAAATTAAATTTCCCTACCATCCTTCATGATTTGAATTTCTGAAGTTCATGTGAATTGATTTATTATTCATGCCACGAGTGATTGAACAATTTTATATTTCCCATTCCTAAGAGGATTTGTAGACCAAGTACTTCATATTTATTCTTGAGCATATTTGTTGAGTTTTCTTGGGATATGTAACCGACCAGAACTTGTATTGAAACTTTTCCAGTCTATGACTATGCAAAAAAACATATAAAATAATTGAGGAATCCATTAGAAAGATTATTTTCCTTAAAAGACCACCTTTACATCAATCATTCTTTTAGCACATATAGACCATGAATGACCTTCATATGAATGAGCCATATTTCAATCCATTTTTATCCATTCCTACCCTCCTCTGAGTATTTGCATAATATTTTAAATTTGAAGTGTGGGGGTAAAGGGAATCATGGTTGATGGGATGTTAAACATTATAAGGAAGAAGTGTGGGCGTATTATTGGGGTAATTATAAAAGGTTGTGGAATCATTAATTATAATATATTGTTTTCACTACTTGAATTAAAAAATGAAAAAAATGAAAAAAAGAACCAACAAAAAGTGAAAAAAATGGGCTGTGATTTGGGAAATCAAAAAATCACCATTTTTCATACTGATGATCTTATGATCCTATTTGGTTATGTGATGGATGTGAGCTTTGATATAATCATAAATTTCAAAAAAAGAAAAAAGTAAAAAAAAGTATTCATGAGGGTGCACAAATCTTTCATTATTCTTACTTGATCATAAAATTTACTTTGTGTTTTGGGAAGTGGGTGTTGCTACTTTGAAGGGGATAGTTTCATTATATTTTTACATTTGATATCATTCATAGAACTTAAGATATTATACTCCTCCATGAGACTTAATTTTTTATACATCGAATCCTACCAACCTTAAACCTAAAAGTCAAAAGAACATTAATTGAAAGTCCTCATGGATTTTATGTGTTTTCTTTCTTTACAAAGTGGAGAAAGTAGTTCATTTACAGGACTATGGATAAGGAGCATGTTTCGCATGATATAAGCATAACTCTACTTGAATTTTATCCTGAGTTATGAGAGAAAAGAATCAAAAGTGAGGTAAATGATGACTTGTGTAACGCCCCGACCCCAGCTACCCAGAGTCGGTGCATTACTTCTTAACATTGGCCTGATCACAAGAAAGATCAAATCTCGAAAGACCGATTGGTTTAGTAGCCTTGGAAACACTAGATATATTCATAAGTTTTACATTACATCATCAAAATAAAAAAGAACTACTACAACAACATATTGTCTCCATAGTCCACACTATTAACCCCTCATAATATCCCTCCAAGTCATTCATAATTTACTTCTTCACATCCTGGGAAAATAAAACATAGAAAAGGGGTGAGCTCAAATTCCCAGTAAGGATAACAATATAGCAGAAACTTTCATAAATAAGAATAAACATTTAAGGCAAAGTATAAATAAAACAAAATCCTTTTAAACTTTAACTTCAACATAGTATGGCATAAATAAAATGAAATAATGCCATTTACTTATTCACATGGATATTCTACTAATCGAATAATCACATGCAATATCAATAACCACTTTCATAATGATGGAATGCATAATGCCAGACTATCATAACCACATAGCCAAGGCCTCGTGCCAAGACTACAAATAAGATTTTGCCAAGGCCTTGTGCCAAGACACTAGTTTGTCTCATGAGACCTACTGATGCATCGGGGAGCTATAGCGGGCTCCACTCGTCACATATTAAGTCCAATGCATTCCCATATGAAAAGGTTTAAACATAACATAAACATTCGTATTAAAACTAGCATACGAAATGTCAATACTTTCACCATAAACCATGAATGGTATATAAAAAAATAGCACATCCACAGTCAAACATATCACAAAACCTTCAATACAATATAAAAGTTTTGTATCATAATATATCATCCTCAAATAAGCGTAAAATCCATTAACGGATGTTGACATAGTTGAAATCAAAACTCTTTTTAAAGAAATATCTCATTCTATTTTGAAATCATTTAAGACACATATATTTATAAAATAAAACATTTTCTTTGAAAATATTTTTATAAGCTTGTAAGGGAAGCTTTGACGATTTTATAACGGCGGAAAATAACCGCACCCGCCGTATAAGTTAAAAAACATTCTTATCTTAATTCTGTCGAAAAGGTTAAAAAGCACCTTGTTTGGAAAACGACGGAAAGATTACCTTATAAACCTCTTATAAAAAGTCAAACAAGGGTATAAATGACTTTAACCCATATTCTTTTAAATATTAAAAATGTTTTGAAATACATTTTGAAGAAACATGGATGTGGATGATAACGAGATCCCAGTAGATTATTACGTATAAACAACCTCGGATAATGAAGAGATTGTGAAATAACCCTTACCTTGTACTTTTCCTTGGTTGGGGTAGGTTAAACTCCTGTATAATGGTGAAATAATTGTTATTAAATTATACAATAATCATATACATTAATATGATATCATATATGATCTTTTAATATTGATTTGATAATAATATCTTAGTATTATCGTTGTTTCGGGTGTTAACTTACTTGTTTTCTTTTATATGTTTTGTTACGTAAGACATGTTTCTAAAGGATAGGTTTTATATTATTCATATCCAGAATGATATCAAGTCCTTAAACATCATTTTTAAATCATCAAATGATAATTATACTTGAATGGATACGATGGAGAATGAATCTCATCGCGTTCGTGGAGACGGTAGTCCGTACGTACGCACGAGCGACAATATCATTCTTTTGGTATTAAAATAATATATAAATGGATGGTATATCATATATAAAGAATCATTAACATGTTATATTTATTATTTACATATGTTACACATCATTATTATACCCATCCAAATAATATTATATTGAATAACAATTACACCACGACGTGGAGACGGTAAGCCGTACGTACGCACGTATAGTGACATGTTATTCAAAGGGTGGATAGAATACTGAATATGGTTGTACCATATTTATAATAACATCACAGTATATATATGATACTGGATTTATTATTTTAGAATGGTAACAAAAAAGGAAGAAGAAGTGGAAGAAGAAATGAACTTTGAAAAGGGTGGTGAAATCATTATCTCTTCTTCGGGTTCTTCCTTTTGATTTGATCAAAAGGGCTCCTTAGGTTGGCTTTCTGATCAAACTAAGGCCCCTAGGTTGTAGTGAGGAAAGTTGGGAGAGTATTTGGGTAGAGTTTGGCCGAACCAAAAGGCGTTGAAGGTGTGAAGAAATGAGAAGGAGGAGTGCCCTTTTATAAGAGGGGTGAGGGGCACCTTTGGAAAAGCTAGAGATATTGGTTTATAATAAATTCATATTCGGTTTAAAATGGCTCCAAAGTTGACTATTCAAAGGTTAAGGTGGGGATGGGTCGAAAACAACTCAACCAATAGAATTTAGACAGGTTTGGGTACTTATATTAACCTTATCTTTAAGTATTAACTCTAAGTTAATTAGTTTCACTTTTACAATGTCTCTTTGTATTTTTATATAATATTGTTAATAAACTTACTATATACATACATGAGACCCCCAAGTGGTCCATTAATGATGAAACTATCATGATATAAGTCTCTTGGCCAAACCTTAGATTTTTAGGAATTTAATATCAATTAATAATATAATATTTGTTTTAAGAACTCTTTTATGTCAATTTTGACACTATTCAATAGTTGATTTTTGTGAAACTCATAAAAGATTGATTACTTCAAACAAAGTCAATGAAATCAATCCTAATATATCATATTATCCTAGAAAATTAGTTTAATTCATTAAAAGTTTCATATTATATTTATTTGGGCTTTTATAATATCAATTATTTTAATTTTTCACTATTATAGTAATTAATGCATCATCATTGTGTCATAAATAAAATAAAATATTTAATGTCTAAAAATTATAAATAAAATATCATTATGTAGGATATCGTTTTATATTTATAATTAATATTTATAATCTAAAATCCAACATGTATAACCCTATGTAAAAATTTTTCTTCTAAAAGATGTAAGCTTATGCCATTTTTATTTTTATTTTAACTTTATTTATATAATGTGTCCCTACCACATACAAGTGGCTCTAAGGGGTCCCCAAATCGACCCAAGGATGACCATGGTCAGGTATGTGTCCAACAATAAGGTTAGGACACGTTTTAGGGTAATTTTGTATTATTATAATATTATTTTTTAACCCTTATTTACCGGATTTACCCTTTAACCATGGTAAATAAAATATTTACCGCAGTAATTATTCAAAATGTGTAAAAATAAAAGTTACCTATTTACATAATTTGGACATCCTGATTCCAAATATGTAATCCATTTTTCCAAATTGAAAACACAGAAGTGGCAGAAATTAATTTAAAATTAATTCCCGTTGTTAAAATAAAAAGCGTGTTTTTAAGAGATAATAACTATCAAAAGATTGACACTTGTTTATATCTGGTTTAATTGTGAAATTATGTCCAATGACAAACATTAAATTAAATGGTAAAAATATATTCTAAATATACTTTAAAACCACTCAAATTCATAATTTATCAATATTAATTATTTTGATTAAAAAAGTTGATTTTAATTAAAATTTAGTAATTTTCACTATTCATCAAAATATAAAAGTTATCCGAAAAGCACCAAAATTTTACCCTAGGCTAATTTCAATATTCCGAATCCAAAAATGAAGTACATTTTGAAATATAAAATATATATGATTTCAAAAATTAGGTATTACTATTCACAACGGCTAGTTTAATTAGTTGTGGTGTGTGTTAGAACTCGAGGTTGCGTACAACACACGCAATCGCATTATTCGAAGGGAAACGTACCGTGGAAGCATGGGGTGTTACATTCTCCCCTACTTCAAATAATTGCGTCCTCGCAATTTCTATGGTATTACTGCATAAAAATACTCGGGTGGTTCTTCATCATAAGTTCCTTGGGTTCCCACGTTGCCTCTTCCATCTTATGATTTCTCCACAAAACTTTTACCAGACGCGTCATCCGGTTTCTCAGTACTTGTTCTATTGTATCAAGAATCCTGACAGGCTCTTAACAATAAGACATATCGGGTTCCAGTTCTAATTCCTCATAGGTGAGTACATGCGTTGGGTCAGACATGTATTTTCTCAACAGAGATACGTGGAACACATCGTGAACTTTGGAGAGACTTGGCGGCATTGCCAATCGGTAAGCTACAGCCCCAATTCTTTCTAGAATTTCAAAAGGTCTGATGTACCTGGGACTCAATTTACCTTTCATACCAAAACGTATGACTCCCTTCCATGGAGATACCTTCAGGAAAACTTGATCACCGACTTGATATTCCAAATCCTTCCTTCGATTATCGGCATAGCTCTTCTGCCTACTTTGAGCTGCATTGATGTGATTTTGGATTACCTTCACCTTTTCCACCGTTTCGTCCACCAGTTCTAGGCCTACAAGTTTTCTTTCACCAACCTCATCCCAACAGGTTGGTGTACGACATCTCTTTCCGTATAACGCTTCATATGGTGCCATCTGAATACATGAATGGAAGCTATTGTTATAAGAAAATTCTACCAGTGGAAAATATTGATCCCACATACCCTGAAAGTCAAGTGAGCAAGATCTCAACATGTCATCTAGGGTTTGAATAGTCTGTTCTGATTGTCCATCTGTCTGAGGGTGGTAAGCAGTGCTCAAATGAAGTTCAGTATCCAGAGATTTCTGAAGACTTTTCCAAAATCTTGAAGTAAAACGGGGATCACGATCAGAAACAATCGATAGGGGTACTCCATGAAGTCTCACAACTTCATTAATGTATAGTCTTGCTAGATGTTCCAGGGGTAGATCTTCACTTATAGCAAGAAAATGTACTGACTTGGTAAGACGATCAACAATAACCCATATTGCATCGTTCCTTCTAGGAGTCTTTGGTAGCCCCATGACAAAGTCCATCGTAATATTGTCCCATTTCCACTCCGGTATGGGAAGAGGTTGCATGACTCCTCCAGGCTGTTGCCTTCCAGCTTTCACTTGTTGACATACCATACATCTTGACACAAAATCAGCAATCTCCCTCTTCATGTTGTCCCACCAAAAATGTTCCTTCAAATCTCTATACATTTTGGTGCTCCCAGGGTGTATAGAGAAATTGGAACTATGAGCATCATCCAGCAATTCCCTTTTTAGATCAGGTAAATCGGGAACACAAAGTCTCTTCCCGAATTTCAAAATTCCATCTTCATACACAAAGTCTCTCAATCTCCCATCATTCACAGCTTTAATCTTCTTCTGAAATTCATTATCATTGGTCTGAGAACTCTTAATCCTTTCTAGTAAAGATGGTTTGGCAACCATTTGAAAAAGCATTGATGTTTCACCTTCCCTGGTTATTCCCATGTCCATCTTCACTAGATCCATGAAAATGGGATCCCTTTCAATTCTCATCATGTTCAAAACTCCATGGTCTTTTCTGCTCAAAGCATCTGCCACCTTGTTTTCTTTCCCCGGGTGGTATTGTATCGTGCAATCATAATCTTTGAGTAATTCAAGCCATCTCCTTTGCCTCATGCTGAGTTCTTTTTGTGAGAAAATATACTTCAAACTCTTGTGATCAGTATAAATCTCACATTTTTCACCATAGAGGTAGTGTCTCCATATCATCAAAGCAAAGATCACAGCTGCTAACTCAATATCATGAGTAGGATAGTTTTTTTCATGAATTTTCAACTATCGTGATGCATTGGCAATAACTCTATCATTATGCATAAGGACACAACCAAGTCCTTTCATTGATGAATCACTATAAATAACGAACCCATCATTCCCCGATGGTAGAGTCAATATAGGAGCATGGACTAATCTTCTCTTCAGTTCTTCGAAACATTCTTCACACTCTTTTATCCAAACAAATTTAACCCCTTTACATGTGAGCTTCGTTAATGGGTTAGCCAATCGGGCAAAATTCTGGACGAAACGTCGATAATAACCTGCCAAACCAATAAAACTGCGTACCTCAGTTATACTCGTAGGTGCTGGACATTCATGGATTGCCTTGGTCTTAGAAGGATCAACAGAGATTCCATCTTTAGAGACAATATGGCCAAGAAAACAAATCTCCTGAAGCCAGAATTCACACTTGCTAAACTTCCCATATAATTCATGCCTCCTAAGAGTCTTCAAGATAATGCGCAAGTGATTTTCATGATCTTCGTAGGTTTTGGAGTATACCAATATATCATCAATAAATACCACCACAAATTCATCGAGATACTCCTTGAAAACTCTATTCATCAGATCCATGAATATAGAGGGTGCATTAGTCAATCCAAAAGGCATTACAGTAAACTCGTAATGCCCATACCTGGTTCGAAATGCTGTCTTCGGAATGTCTTCCTTCTTTACACACAACTGATGGTGTCCAGATCGAAGGTCAATCTTTGAAAAGTATTGAGCTCCATGTAGTTGGTCAAATAAATCATCAATGCGAGGTAGGGGATACTTGTTCTTTATCGTTATAGCATTGATCTCCCTGTAGTCGATACATAACCTCATAGATCCATCTTTCTTTTTAACAAAAAGAACATGGGCTCCCCATGGAGAAACACTAGGGAGAATAAATCCCTTATTACTCAATTCCTCTAGTTGTTTCTTTAGTTCAACTAATTCTACAGTGGCCATTATATAAGTGGTCTTCGATATAGGCCTTGATCCAGGAATTAAATCAATGGAAAACTCAACTTCTCGTTCTGGAGGATGTCCAGGTAAATCTTCCGGAAATACATCTACAAATTCATTCACAACAGGTACATCCTCTATTTGAACATTCCTTTCCTCACCAACAATTATTTCATTCTCTTCCTCCCCAATAATTGAATTAAGTTGAGCTACTGGGGGTGGATCTAAATAAGAATTAGGTGGTGACGATTCTGCTCTAAAAATAAGGTGTTCCTTATCATTATCATCAAGAATCGTAACCTCTTTCTTCTTACAATAAATCTTCGCATCATAGTCCGAAAGCCAGTCCATACAGAGGATTATATCAAACTCAATAATAGGTATGACGATGAGATCAGCAGATAAAGAAAATTTATGTGCTCTAATGGGGACTGATTCACAAAACATTGTTGCAATGATACTTCCCTTAGGAGTTTGAACTGACAACTCCCTTATTAAATCAAATTGGAAATATCTAATTTTCTTAGCAAACTGGGAAGATATGAAACAATTCGACGATCCAGAGTCAAATAATGCATTTGCTAAACTTGAGGAAACCATTAAATTACCTCCCACCACGTCTTTCGGAGCTTCTACCTCAGCAGTAGTGATAGCATAAGCCTGGCCTTGATCCCTTGGCCTTATCTGAGGTAAGTTCTCCTGACGCTTAAGAAATTAATTTGTATAATGCCCCATCTCCCTGCAATTGTAGCACTGAACGTTGGTAGCTTCCTTCTTCCCCTTGCAATCACGAGCTTGGTGTCCTTTTTCACCACACTTGTAACAGACTCCCATTCCCTTCAAGAAAGTTCCAGGGTGTTTCTTTCCACAGTTACCACATATGGGAAAATTCTTCTTTTCCCTCTTCCCTTTATCCATCTTTCTCTCTTCCATCCATTTCTTCTCTTGCTTCCCTTCAAAGCCATAGGACTCAGTAAACTCTTTACTTATCTTATCAACACATGATATTATTTCTTCATATGATGATAATACATGGGAGACTATTTCTATTATAAATTCTAGCTTAAGACCATGAAATATATGATCCTTCCTTCTCTTTGGATCGTGTGCATTTCTGGAGTTCTCAATCCTTCTATTGGGTGCCATTTCTAAACAATGGCATACACTAGATCAGTTTATGAATCAAAATACATAATCCCATACTTATAAAACACTTAACATAAATTGAACTATTTATGGATATAATCCATAATCATAAAAATGTCTCCTATGAGGATGTAAATACTCATAAACTCTTCATAATGGTTTGTAAAGAAAATGACAATTATACTAAGCATATCCCCCGGGAGTGTCGTAACCAAGAGTGCAGCAAGGCCCGTTGTCGTGCACCAGTTCCCGTTCGAGTCTAGCTCAAAGCGGTGTTTTCGGGTTTTACCACTAGGTACATCTGTGCCAGATCCGCCTCTACCTGCTCGTATCCAGACAGGGATGTATTGCTCGGAAAACTCATAAAATCTCTACAATACCAAAATTCTAGGAAGTTCTTCTACACTAATCCTCAAAGTTCATCTTAGTTCTACGTGCTCTAATCAGAGTTTATCTAAATCTAGCTTCCAAGGTTTGTACTAAACTTCCTCTGATTCCAACTGTAACACCCCGACCCCAGCTACCCAGAGTCGGTGCATTACTTCGTAACATTGGCATGATCACAAGAAAGATCAAATCTCGAAAAACCGATTGGTTTAGTAGCCTTGGAAACACTAGATATATTCATAAGTTTTACATTACATCACCAAAATAAAAAAGAACTACTACAACAACCTATTGTATCCATAGTCCACACTATTAACCCCTCATAATATCCCTCCAAGTCATTCATAATTTACTTCTTCACATCCTGGGAAAATAAAACATAGAAAATGGGTGAGCTCAAATGCCCAGTAAGGATAACAATATAGCGGAAACTTTCATAAATAAGAATAAACATTTAAGGCAATGTATAACTAAAACAAAAGCCTTTTAAACTTTAACTTCAACATAGTATGGCATAAATAAAATGAAACATTTACTTATTCACATGGATATTCTACTAATCGAATAATCACATGAAATATCAATAACCACTTTCATAATGATGGAATGCATAATGCCAGACTATCATAACCACATAGCCAAGGCCTTGTGCCAAGACTACAAATAAGATTTTGCCAAGGCCTTGTGCCAAGACACTAGTTTGTCTCATGAGACCTACCGATGCATCGAGGAGCTATAGCGGGCTCCACCCGTCACATATTAAGTCCAATGCATTCCCATATGAAAAGGTTTAAGCATAACGTAAACATTCGTATTAAAACTAGTATACGAAATGTCAATACTTTCACCATAAACCATGAATGGTATATAAAAAAATAGCACATCCACAGTCAAACATATCACAAAACCTTCAATACAATATAAAAGTTTTGTATCATAATATATCATCCTCAAATAAGCGTAAAATACATTAAAGGATGTTGACATAGATGAAATCAAAACTCTTTTTAAAGAAATATCTCTTTCTATTTTGAAATCATTTAAGAGACATATATTTATAAAATAAAACATTTTCTTTGAAAATATTCTTATAAGCTTGTAAGGGAAGCTTTGACAATTTTATAACGGCGGAAAATAACCGCACCCACCGTATAAGTTAAAAAAAACATTCTTATCTTAATTCTGTCGAAAAGGTTAAAAAGCACCTTGTTTGGAAAACGACGGAAAGATTCCCTTATAAACCTCTTATAAAAAGTCAAACAAGGGTATACATGACTTTAACCCATATTATTTTAAATATTAAAAATGTTTTTAAATACATTTTGAAGAAACATGGATGTGGATGATAAAGAGATCCCAGTAGATTATTACGTATAAACAACCTCGGATAATGAAGAGATTGTGAAATAACCCTTACCTTGTACTTTTCCTTGGTTGGGGTAGGTTAACCTCCTGTATAATGGTGAAATAATTGTTATTAAATTATACAATAATCATATACATTAATATGATATCATATATGATCTTTTAATATTGATTTGATAATAATATCTTAGTATTATCGTTGTTTCGGGTGTTAACTTACTTGTTTTCTTTTATATGTTTTGTTACGTAAGACATGTTTGTAAAGGATAGGTTTTATATTATTCATATCCATAATGATATCAAGTCCTTAAACATCATTTTTAAATCATCAAATGATAATTATACATGAATGGATACGATGGAGAATGAATCTCATCGCGTTCGTGGAGACGGTAGTCTGTACTTACGCACGAGTGACAACATCATTCTTTTGATATTAAAATAATATATAAATGGATGGTATATCATATATACAGAATCATTAACATGTTATATTTATTATTTACATTAGTTACACATCATTATTATACCCATCCAAATAATATTATATTGAATAACAATTACACCACGACGTGGAGACGGTAAGCCGTACGTATACACGTATGGTGACACGTTATTCAAAGGGTGGATAGAATACTGAATATGGTTGTACCATATTTATAATAACATCACAGTATATATATGATACTGGATTTATTATTTTAGAATGGTAACAACAAAGGAAGAAGAAGTGGAAGAAGAAATGAACTTAGAAAAGGGTGGTGAAATCATTACCTCTTCTTCGGGTTCTTCCTTTTGATTTGATCAAAAGGGCTCCTTAGGTTGGTTTTCTGATCAAACTAAGGCCCCTAGGTTGTAGTTAGGAAAGTTTGGAGAGTATTATGGCAGTGTTTGGCCGAACCAAAAGGCTTTGAAGTTGTGAAGAAATGAGAAGGAGGAGTGCCCTTTTATAAGAGGGGTGAGGGGCACCTTTGGAAAACCTAGAGATATTAGTTTATAATAAATTCATATTCGGTTTACAATGGCTCCAAAGTTGACTATTCAAAGGTTAAGGTGAGGATGGGTCGAAAAAAACTCAACCAATAGAATTTAGACATGTTTGGGTACTTATATTAACCTTATCTTTTAGTATTAACTCTAAGTTAATTAGTTTCACTTTTACAATGTCTCTTTGTATTTTTATATAATATTGTTAATAAACTTACTATATACATACAAGAGACCCCCAAGTGGTCCATTAATTATGAACATATCATGATATAAGTCTCTTGGCAGAACCTTAGATTTTTAGAAATTTAATATCAATTAATAATATAATATTTGTTTTAAGAACTCTTTTATGTCAATTTTGACACTATTCAATAGTTGATTTTTGTGAAACTCATAACAGATTTATTACTTCGAAAAAAGTAAATGAAATCAATCCTAATATATCATATTATCCTATAAAATTAGTTTAATTCATTAAAAGTTTCATATTATATTTATTTGGACATTTATAATATCAATTATTTAAATTTTTCACTATTATAGTAATTACTGCATCATCATTGTGTCATAAATAAAATAAAATATTTAACGTCTAAAAATTATAAATAAAATATCATTTTGTAGGAAAGATTTTTATCTTTCTAATGAATATTTATAATCTAAAATCCAACATGTATAACCCTATGTAAATATTGTTCTTCTAAACGATGTAAGCTTATGCCATTTTTATTTTTATTTTAACTTTATTAATATAATGTGTCCCTACCACATACAAGTGGCTCTAAGGGGTCCCCAAATCGACCCAAGGATGACCATGGTCGGGTATGTGTCCACCAATAAGGTTAGGACACATTTTAGGGTAATTTTGTATTATTATAATATTATTTATTAACCCTTATTTATCGGATTTACCCTTTAACCATGGTAAATAAAATATTTACCGCAGTAATTATTCAAAATGTGTAAAAATAAAAGTTACCTATTTACATAATTTGGACATCCTGATTCCAAATATGTAATCCATTTTTCCAAATTCAAAACACAGAAATGGAAGAAATTAATTTAAAATTAATTCCCGTTGTTAAAATAAAAAGCGTGCTTTTAAGAGATAATAACTATCAAAAGATTGACACTTGTTTATGTTTGGTTTAATTGTGAAATTATGTCCAATGACAAAAATTAAATTAAATGGTAAAAATATATTCTAAATATACTTTAAAACCACTCAAATTCATAATTTATCAATATTAATTATTTTGATTAAAAATGATGATTTTAATTAAAATTTAGTAATTTTCACTATTCATCAAAATATAAAAGTTATCCGAAAAGTACCAAAATTTCACCCTAGGCTAATTTCAATATTCCGAATCCAAAAATGAAGTCCATTTTGAAATATAAAATATATATGATTTCAACAAGTAGGTATTACTATTCACAACAGATAGTTTAATTAGTTGTGGTGTGTGTTGGAACTCGAGGTTGCGTACAACACACGCTATCGCATTATTCGAAGGGAAACGTACCGTGGAAGCTTGGGGTGTTACATTCTCCCCTACTTCAAATAATTGCGTCCTCGCAATTTCTAGGGTATTACTGCATAAAAAGACTCGGGTGGTTCTTCATCATAAGTTCCTCGGGTTCCCACGTTGCCTCTTCCATCTTATGATTTCTCCACAAAACTTTTACCAGACACGTCGTCCGGTTTCTCAGTACTTGTTCTCTTGTATCAAGAATCCTGACAGGCTCTTCACAATAAGACATATCGGGTTCCAGTTCTAATTCCTCATAGGTGAGTACATGCATTGGGTTAGGCATGTATTTTCTCAACAGAGATACGTGGAACACATCGTGAACTTTGGAGAGACTTGGCGGCATTGCCAATCGGTAAGCTACAGCCCCAATTCGTTTTAGAATTTCGAAAGGTCCGATGTACCTGGGACTCAATTTACCTTTCTTACCAAAACGTATGACTCCATTCCATGGAGATACCTTCAGGAAAACATGATCACTGACTTGATATTCCAAATCCTTCCTTCGATTATCGGCATAGCTCTTCTGCCTACTTTGAGCTGCTTTGATGTGATTTTGGATTACCTTCACCTTTTCCACTGTTTCCTCCACCAGTTCTAGGCCTACAAGTTTTCTTTCACCAACCTCATCCCAACAGGTTGGTGTACGACATCTCTTTCCATATAACGCTTCATATGGTGCCATCTGAATACTCGAATAGAAGCTATTGTTATAGGAAAATTCTACCAGTGGTAAATATTGATCCCACATACCCTGAAAGTCATGTGAGCAAGATCTCAACATGTCTTGTAGGGTTAGAATAGTCCGTTCTGATTGTCCATCTGTCTGAGGGTGGTAAGAAGTGCTCAAATGAAGTTCATTATCCAGAGATTTCTGAAGACTTTTCCAAAATCTTGAAGTAAAACGGGGATCACGATCAGAAACAATTGATATGGGTACTCCATGAAGTCTCACAACTTCATTAATGTATAGTCTTGCTAGACGTTCCAGGGGTAGATCTTCTCTTATAGAAAGAAAATGTGCTGACTTGGTAGGACGATCAACAATAACCCATATTGCATCGTTCCTTCTTGGAGTCTTTGGTAGCCCCATGACAAAGTCCATCGTAATATTGTCCCATTTCCACTCCGGTATGGGAAGAGGTTGCATGACTCCTCCAGGCTGTTGCCTTCTAGCTTTCACTTGTTGACAAACCATACATCTTGACACAAAATCAGCAATCTCCCTCTTCATGTTGTCCCACCAAAAATGTTCCTTCAAATCTCTATACATTTTGGTGCGCCCAGGGTGTATAGAGAAATTGGAACTATGAGCATCATCCAACAATTCCCTTTTTAGATCAGGTAAATCGGGAACACAAAGTCTCTTCCCGAATTTCAAAATTCCATCTTCATACACAAAGTCTCTCAATCTCCCATCATTCACAGCTTTAATCTTCTTCTGAAATTCTTCATCATAGGTCTGAGAACTCTTAATCCTTTCTAGTAAAGATGGTTTGGCAACCATTTGAAAAACCATTGATGTTTCACCTTCCCTGGTTATTCTCATGTCCATCTTCACTAGATCCATGAAAATTGGATCCCTTTCAATTCTCATCATGTTCAAAACTCCATGGTCTTTTCTGCTCAAACCATCTGCCACCTTGTTTGCTTTCCCCGGGTGGTAGTGTATCGTGCAATCATAATCCTTGAGTAATTCAAGCCATCTCATTTGCCCCATGTTGAGTTCTTTTTGTGAGAAAATATACTTCAAACTCTTGTGATCAGTATAAATCTCACATTTTTAACCATAGAGGTAGTGTCTCCATATCTTCAAAGCAAATATCACAGCTGCTAACTCAAGATCATGAGTAGGATAGTTTTGTTCATGAATTTTCAACTGTCGTGATGCAAAGGAAATAACTCTATCATTCTTCATAAGGACACAACCAAGTCCTTTCTTTGATTCATCACTATAAATAACGAACCCATCATTCCCCGATGGTAGAGTAAATATAGGAGCATTGACTAATCTTCTCTTCAGTTCTTCGAAACATTCTTCACACTCTTTTGTCCAAACAAATTTAACCCCTTTACGTGTGAGCTTCGTTAATGGGTTAGCCAATCGGGCAAAATTCTGGACGAAACGTCGATAATAACCTGTCAAACCAATAAAACTGCGTACCTCAGTTATACTCGTAGGTGTTGGACATTCTTGGATTGCCTTGGTCTTAGAAGGATCAACAGAGATTCCATCTTTAGAGACAATATGGCCAAGAAAAGAAATCTCTTGAAGCCAGAATTCACACTTGCTAAACATCCCATATAATTCATGCCTCCTCAGAGTCTTCAAGATAATGCGCAAGTGATTTTCATGATCTTCGTAGGTTTTGGAGTATACCAATATATCATCAATAAATACCACCACAAATTCATCGAGATACTCCTTGAAAACTCTATTCATCAGATCCATGAATAAAGAGGGTGCATTAGTCAATCCAAAAGACATTACAGTAAACTCGTAATGCCCGTACCTGGTTCGAAATGCTGTCTTCGGAATGTCTTCCTTATTTACACACAACTGATGGTATCCAGATCGATGGTCAATCTTTGAAAAGTATTTATATCCATGTAGTTGGTCAAATAAATCATCAATGGGAGGTAGGGGATACTTGTTCTTTATCGTTATAGCATTGATCTCCCTGTAGTCGATACATAACCTCATAGATCCATCTTTCTTTTTAACAAAAAGAAAAGGGGCTCCCCATGGAGAAACACTAGGGCGAATAAATCCCTTATTACTCAATTCCTCTAGTTGTTTCTTTAGTTAAACTAATTCTACAGTGGCCATTCTATAAGGGGTCTTCGATATAGGCCTTGATCCAGGAATTAAATCAATGGAAAACTCAACTTCTCGTTCTGGAGGATGTCCAGGTAAATCTTCCGGAAATACATCTACAAATTCTTTCACAACAGGTACATCCTCTATTTGAACATTCCTTTCCTCACCGACAGTTATTTCATTCTCTTCCTCCCCAATAATTGAATTAAGTTGAGCTACTGGGGGTGGATCTAAATAATAATTAGGTGCTGACGATTCTACTCTAAAAATAAGGTGTTCCATATCATTATCATCAAGAATCGTAACCTCTTTCTTCTTACAATAAATCTTCGCATCATAGTCTGAAAGCCAGTCCATACCGAGGATTATATAAAACTCAATCATATGTATGACGATGAGATCAGCAGATAAAGAAAATTTATGTGCTCTAATGGGGACTGATTCACAAAACTTTGTTGCAATGATACTTCCCTTAGGAGTTTTAACTGACAACTCCCTTATTAAATCAAATTGGAAATATCTAATTTTCTTAGCAAACTGGGAAGATATGAAACAATGCGATGATCCAGAGTCAAATAATGCATTTTCTAAACTTGAGGAAACCATTAAATTACCTGCCACCACATCTTTCGGAGCTTCTACCTCAGCAGTAGTGATAGCATAAGCCTGGCCTTGATCCCTTGTCCTTTTCTGAGGTAAGTTCTCCTGACGCTTAGGACATTCATTTTCATAATTCCCCATCTCCCTGCAATTGTAGCACTGAACGTTGGTAGCTTCCTTATTCCCCTTGCAATCACGAGCTTAGTGTCCTTTTTCACCACACTTGTAACAGACTCCCATTCCCTTCAAGCATGTTCCAGGGTGTTTCTTTCCACAGTTACCACATATGGGAAAATTCTTCTTTTCCCTCTTCCCTTTATCCATCTTTCTCTCTTCCATCCATTTCTTCTCTTGCTTCCCTTCAAAGCCATTGGACTCAGTAAACTCTTTACTTATCTTATCAACACATGATATTATTTCTTCATATGATGATAATACATGGGAGACTATTTCTCTTATAAATTCTAGCTTAAGACCATGAAAGATATGATCCTTCCTTCTCTTTGGATCATGTGCATTTCTGGAGTTCTCATTCCTTCTACTGGGCGCCATTTCTAAACAATGGCATACACTAGATCAGTTTATGAATCAAAATACATAATCCCATACTTATAAAACACTTAACATAAATTGAACTATTTATGGATATAATCCATAATCATAAAAATGTCTCCTTTGACGATGTATATACTCATAAACCCTTCATAATGGTTTGTAAAGAAAATGAGAATTATCCTAAGCATTTCCCCCAGGAGTGTCGTAACCAAGAGTGCAGCAAGGCCCGTTGTCGTGCACCAGTTCCCGTTCGAGTCTAGCTCAAAGCGGTGTTTTCGGGTTTTACCCCTAGGTACATCTGTGCCAGATCCACCTCTACCTGCTCGTATCCAGACAGGGATGTATTTCTCGGAAAACTCACAAAATCTCTACAATACCAAAATTCTAGGATTCTTCTACACTAATCCTCAAAGTTCATCTTAGTTCTACGTTCTCTAATCAGAGTTTATCTAAATATAGCTTCCAAGGTTTGTACTAAACTTCCTATGATACCAACTGTAACGCCCCGACCCCAGCTACCCAGAGTCGGTGCATTACTTCGTAACATTGGCATGATCACAAGAAAGATCAAATCTCAAAAGACCGATTGGTTTAGTAGCTTTGGAAACACTAGATATATTCATAAGTTTTACATTACATCATCAAAATAAAAAAGAACTACTACAACAACATATTGTCTCCATATTCCACACTATTAACCCCTCATAATATCCCTCCAAGTCATTCATAATTTACTTCTTCACATCCTGGGAAAATAAAACATAGAAAAGCGGTGAGCTCAAATGCCCAGTAAGGATAAAAATATAGTGGAAACTTTCATAAATAAGAATAAACATTTAAGGCAATGTATAACTAAAACAAAAGCCTTTTAAACTTTAACTTCAACATAGTATGACATAAATAAAATGAAACATTTACTTATTCACATAGATATTCTACTAAACGAATAATCACATGCAATATCAATAACCACTTTCATAATGATGGAATGCATAATGCCAGACTAACATAACCACATAGCCAAGGCCTCATGCCAAGACTACAAATAAGATTTTTCCAAGGCCTTGTGCCAAGACAGTAGTTTGTCTCATGAGACCTACTGATGCATCGAGGAGCTATAGCGGGCTCCACCCGTCACATATTAAGTCCAATGCATTCCCATATGAAAAGGTTTAAACATAACATAAACATTCGTATTAAAACTAGCATACGAAATGTCAATACTTTCACCATAAACCATGAATGGTATATAAAAAAATAGCACATCCACAGTCAAACATATCACAAAACCTTCAATACAATATAAAAGTTTTGTATCATAATATATCATTTTTAAATAAGCGTAAAATCCATTAAAGGATGTTGATATAGATGAAATCAAAACTGTTTTTAAAGAAATATCTCTTTCTATTTTGAAATCATTTAAGAGACATATATTTATAAAATAAAACATTTTCTTTGAAAATATTCTTATACGCTTGTAAGGGAAGCTTTGACGATTTTATAATGGCGGAAAATAACCGCACCCGCTGTATAAGTTAAAAAAACATTCTTATCTTAATTCTGTCGAAAAGGTTAAAAAGCACCTTGTTTGGAAAACGACGGAAAGATTCCCTTATAAACCTCTTATAAAAAGTCAAACAAGGGTATAAATGACTTTAACCCATATTCTTTTAAATATTAAAAATGTCTTGAAATACATTTTGAAGAAACATGGATGTGGATGATAACGAGATCCCAGTAGATTATTACGTATAAACAACCTCGGATAATGAAGAGATTGTGAAATAACCCTTACCATGTACTTTTCCTTGGTTGGGGTAGGTTAACCTCCTGTATAATGGTGAAATAATTGTTATTAAATTATACAATAATCATATACATTAATATGATATCATATATGATCTTTTAATATTGATTTGATAATAATATCTTAGTATTATCGTTGTTTCGGGTGTTAACTTACTTGTTTTCTTTTATATGTTTTGTTACGTAAGACATGTTTGTAAAGGATAGGTTTTATATTATTCATATCCATAATGATATCAAGTCCTTAAACATCATTTTTAAATCATCAAATGATAATTATACTTGAATGGATACGATGGAGAATGAATCTCATCGCGTTCGTGGAGACGGTAGTCCGTACGTACGCACGAGCGACAATATCATTATTTTGATATTAAAATAATATATAAATGGATGGTATATAATATATACAGAATCATTAAAATGTTATATTTATTATTTACATGAGTTACACATCATTATTATAACCATCCAAATAATATTATATTGAATAACAATTACACCACGACGTGGAGACGGTAAGCCGTACGCATGCACGTATGGTGACATGTTATTTAAAGGGTGGATAGAATACTGAATATGGTTGTAACATATTTATAATAACATCACAGTATATATATGATAATGGATTTATTATTTTAGAATGGTAACAACAAAGGAAGAAGTAGTGGAAGAAGAAATGAACTTAGAAAAGGGTGGTGAAATCATTACCTCTTTTTCGGGTTCTTCCTTTTGATTTGATCAAAAGGGCTCCTTAAGTTGGCTTTCTGATCAAACTAAGGCCCCTAGGATGTCGTTAGGGAAGTTGGGAGAGTATTTGGGCAGAGTTTGGCCGAACCAAAAGTCTTGGAAGGTGTGAATAAATGAGAAGGAGGAGTGCCCTTTTATAAGAGGGGTGAGGGGCACCTTTGGAAAAGCTAGAGATATTAGTTTATAATAAATTCATATTCGGTTTACAATGGCTCCAAAGTTGAATATTCAAAGTTTAATGTGGGGATGGGTCGAAAACAACTCAACCAATAGAATTTAGACAGGTTTGGGTACTTATATTAACCTTATCATTATGTATTAACTCTAAGTTAATTAGTTTCACTTTTACAATGTCTCTTTGTATTTTTATATAATATTGTTAATAAACATACTATATACATCCAAGAGACCCCCAAGTGGTCCATTAATAATGAACCTATCATGATATAAGTCTCTTGGCCGAACCTTAGATTTTTAGGAATTTAATATCAATTAATAATATAATATTTGTTTTAAGAACTCTTTTATGTCAATTTTGACACTATTCAATAGTTGATTTTTGTGAAACTCATAAAAGATTGATTACTTAGAAAAAAGTCAATTAAATCAATCCTAATATATCATATTATCCTATAAAATTAGTTTAATTCATTAAAAGTTTCATATTATATTTATTTGGGCATTTATAATATCAATTATTTTAATTTTTCACTATTATAGTAATTACTACATCATCATTGTGTCATAAATAAAATAAAATATTTAATGTATAAAAATTATAATTAAAATATTATTATGTAGGAAATCTTTTTATCTTTCTAATTAATATTTATAATCTAAAATCCAACTTGTATAACCCTATGTAAAAATTGTTCTTCTAAAATATGTAAGCTTATGCCATTTTTATTTTTATTTTAACTTTATTAATATAATGTGTCCCTACCACATACAAGTGGCTCTAAGGGGTCCCCAAATCGACCCAAGGATGCCCATGGTTGGGTATGTGTCCACCAATAAGGTTAGGACACGTTTTAGGGTAATTTTGTATTATTATAATATTATTTTTTAACCCTTATTTACCGGATTTACCCTTTAACCATGGTAAATAAAATATTTACCGTAGTAATTATTCAAAATGTGTAAAAATAAAAGTTACCTATTTACATAATTTGGACATTCTGATTCCAAATATGTAATCCATTTTTCCAAATTCAAAACACAGAAGTGGCAGAAATTAATTTAAAATTAATTCCCGTTGTTAAAATAAAAAGCGTGTTTTTAAGAGATAATAACTATCAAAAGATTGACACTTGTTTATGTCTGGTTTAATTGTGAAATTATGTCCAATGACAAACATTAAATTAAATGGTAAAAATATATTCTAAATATACTTTAAAACCACTCAAATTCATAATTTATCAATATTAATTATCTTGATTAAAAAAGTTGATTTTAATTAAAATTTAGTAATTTTCACTATTCATCAAAATATAAAAGTTATCCGAAAAGTACCAAAATTTCACCCTAGGCTAATTTCAATATTCCGAATCCAAAAATGAAGTCCATTTTGAAATATAAAATATATATGATTTCAAAAAGTAGGTATTACTATTCACAATGGCTAGTTTAATTAGTTGTGGTGTGTGTTAGAACTCGAGGTTGCGTACAACACACGCTGTCACATTATTCGAAGGGAAACGTACCGTGGAAGCTTCAGTTGTTACAACTTGGCATGTTTAATAATAATAAATGAAAGAGAATAAAACAATGAAATGATAAGTTCTATTAATTTTCAGAGGGTAAAAGTAAAATATTTGAATTATTTGTTTCATTGAAAATGAAAAATTAAATTGATATTTTAAGCCTATTTTTTAATGTTTGATTTCACATTGATTTTTTTGATTTTATTTCATTGGAATTTGAATTTTGTTAACATTGGTGTTCTCTGATTTCCATGTGGAGATTTTATGCCAGAGGACAAGCATGGTTTAAATGTGGGGGTATTTGATAGAGGAAGTTTTTATACATATTTTTTATTAAATAATGATCATTTTTTAATTTTTTTCAATGATACAACTCATTTATTTCAATGTTTTATTAAAATTATGTGTAGTTTGAATTTTACAATGATTATGAGAAAATTTTTTAAAAGAGAATAATTTTGGATTTTTGCCCGATTTTTATTACAGATATATTTTTATCATTTGGTAAAAAAAAATTCCAAAATTCAAGATTAGTTTTTTTAGAATCCTAATTTATTTCATTCAACTCTCTCTTTTGGACCTAGATCTGACTCGAAGATCTATTAGTTCAAAAAATTCATTGAAGTTGGAATCTTTTTCGGGCAGACAGTGTAGACCCCACCACCATAACGAATGCACAAATCATTTCCCACACCTCCAATTTAGGTCATTTTACTTGGGGTACCACTAGGACACATAATAAAGACTCTATAACAAATTTGGTTGAATTTTTAAGTCATTAAAGTTTCCATCTATCGTTACACATTTGAAGGAAGCTACCTGGAATGTTCGGCCACAAAATATGTCTTATTCAATGAAAATTACATAACTCCTTAACCTAGTGGCTAAATTAACTGACATTTGGAGGATGAACATAAAACACATTTATGAACAACTTTTATGATGGTGTCGACACTTGAATATACCATTTAATGGTCCAAAAAACGTGCAATTTTATAGTGTTCAGAATTCTGCCTATAAAAGGAGGCCCTCGACTCCTTCCCAAATCATCAGCTCGACACCCACAACTAAGGAGGGATCCCATCGGGGCACGGGCCAACATGGTGCGGTTCTTCATCTTGCTACCACAGGATAAGTAGGGGGCGAAGAGGAGCTCCAGGGACCACCAAGGATATGCCGACGACCTCACCGACAGGTTCATGATGCGGTTTCTATGGAAAAAGATGATGTCCTTCCACATCACCGAAGCCGCCGCCGGGTGCATGGAGAAGTTCATAGTACAGACCTTGGGAGTGGATTCTCGATATTTTGGGTAATTTTGTGAGAATTAATTGAGAAACATTCCTGACATTTCAACTTGGTGGTGATTAGAAGTCGAAACAGGTTCATATATTCCATGATCATTTTGTGTCGAGGGCAGGAAGGAGTGGAAGGAGTATAGCGAGGCCATGAGCGGTCTGTCGGTGGCGATCATGGAGGTGATGGGCATCAGACATGGGGTGTGACGTAGCTACCTTCGGGATTTCTTAAATGGAATCAAATCGAATGTGGTTCTAAATTACTACCCTCCTTGCCGATGATTGGAGGTGACGCTGGGGACGAGACCCCACTGTGATCCCACATCCATTATCATCCTCCACCAGGACGATGTGGGTGGCCTCCAAGTATAATACGATGTGAGGTAGCATTTTGTCACCCTCACTCCAGCTAGATTCATTGTTCTTGTTGGTGACACCTTTATGGTATACGCGTCCGCATTCACCACTGATCCATTTCACACTTCTGATTTTCATTGTTATAATGAAATGGAAAATCATAGGATCTGACGAATGGGATGTACAAGAGCTGCGTACAAAGGGCGGTGGTGAATGAGTGAAGGGAGAGGAAGTTGATAGGATTCTTTCTGTGTCCGGTGAGGGACAGGGTGGTGAGTCCCCCGCTGTAGTTTCTGGCCAAAGAGAACCCCCGGAGGGCGTACCTGGACATCGAATGTCCCACCTTCCATGACTTCATCTGAAAACACTACCACGTGGACACCCGCACCCTCTAGGATTTCTCTGATTGGTTTGTGACATCATAATGTGTCTTTGGTGGTGATTTATTATGTAAAATTAAGTGATGGTCAATCAAGTATGTTATGGAGTACTATGTTATGGTACAAATTTGACTTCTCTAAATGCTATGGAGTACTATTTATCATTTTGATAAAAACACACTTCGATTGTGGGAGTCTGGTATAACCAACCTAGTGATGTTCGTTTTTTAGGTATTAATAATTCTCATAAATGACGATGCCAGCGATGATGTTGAATAACAATTTACTACTTGTGATCCACAAAATACCGGTCGGTCTAGCATAGGAGAAATGTGAAAACATGGATATGAATGTTATTGCCAACATCCCTTTTTCTTTGGTGGCCAATGTTCTATCAAGAATTACAGAGAAAAATACAGTGAAAGAAAATTATGATGTTCTAAGAAACATTATAAGAACATGTCACTGCACACCAAAATTTTCTTAAAGAGAAAAAATATACACTCTTCGAATGAAGAGTCATCAACAGTGACTGATCACATCAACACTGTCAGTACCCTATTCGCTCAACTGATGACACTAGGCTACAAAATTAGGGATATTGAATGTGCTGGTATTCCGCTCTAAATATTTACAAATCCATATGATCTGTTGATCATCATCCTTACTAACAATATCATAATGGACATTTTTATTCTCAACAATGTTGCAGTTGTGGTTCCTGAAGAAAAAGTTCAATGCAAGAGCAAAGTAACAGACAAAAAACATTGCACCAAACAAAGAATTTGTCAATAGAGAGAGGAAGGATGATGGAACAAGATTCTATGTGGGAGGCAAAATCATGGAAGGTCCAAATCAAGAAGAATAACAACATTACATCTTACGTTTGTGGAATGTAGGGGAACATAAAAAATAATATTTGAACAATAAGAGTGGTGGAAACAACTCTCAATGAAATATGCCGAGTACTTACAGAAATGTAGACCTACTAGTCAGTGAAACTTCAATGATGGATGGAGGTAGACATCATCTCAACAACACATGTATAATTGATTCTATAAAAACATGGCTCAAAGGGAAGGGTTTGATCATTATGAACATATCTCGAAAGGACTTGTTTACATGGGGAACAATCACACCTTGTTGATATTTGGAGTCATTGCCAACAAACTGAAGATGCATGATGGTATAATTCAAACCACTTAAGGAGTACGCCATGTAAAGATCCTGAAGATTAACATATTTTATTTGGGTGGATTTGATGACATCAGGTGTAAGACTCACACTAACAATGGGGTGGGGAAGATTGTGAAGGGTGTGCTGGTGGTGATGAAGACAGAGAATATCTCAAAGAATCTATACATTCTTTATGGTGATGCATACAAGGAGGTGTAGATAGTTGTCACGAACCATACCTCGTGGCCCATGTCCTGACTTCCCCAAACCCGTCTTTCATAGGCGAGATGCTGAAAACTAGCACCAGAAAGTTGTTTCCCTTAAACAGGAACATATTGCCTTTTTAACCTATACAGAAACACAGTCCAAGAACAAAACATGATGCAACAACATAGACTAGAACATAATATGATGCAACCACAAAGTAAACTATTGTAGTAAAAGAGTGCTGAAAGTAAAAAAGGGGCCAGAATACAAGCCCAACTGTAAGAGTACAAGTATGACTGGTAGTACAATACAACTGAAAGAAAACAGAATACAACATGAAGGTAGAAGTTCCACATAGGTAACACCATGAAGATAAAACCACAAAGGTAACTCTACGAAGGTAGAAGTACCACGCATGTAACACCACAAAGATAGAAATACCACACATGTAAGACCACAAAGACAATACCACAAAGGTAGAAGTACCACACAGGTTACACCCCAAAGCAAGAAGTACCGCACAGGAAAGAGACTCAGCTCACAATCTGGTATAACTTAAGTACAGTAGTAAATATGATTAGTTATAAACTAAATCATCTTATTCTATTAAGAAGCACTACTGCTGACCTACACAGGATCAATACGTAACTAACCCCCACTGACCCACATAGGATCTAACCCACACAGGATCGATATGCACTAACCCACACAGGATCGCTGAGCACTAACCCACACAAGATCTGACCCACACAAGATCGATAGATATTGACCCATATAGGATCGATGTTCTTTCTTAACATTGAATCTTGACATAGGTTTCCTTGCACGCGGTATGATCAAGTTCTGTAGAATATTCCCCTCATGATATCGATCATACCTTGGCTGCCACTAAACTCCAAAAGGGAATAACACAAAGGACTGCCATGTTGTTAGGGTTCCAACGCGGTAGACGACACATCAATTAGATGCCCAATCTGCGAGTTATAAGCATTTTAGCTTCGGGGGCCTGGTTGGATTCAGGTTCCATCCAACCCAGCCATAATAAAACTGCCTAAAAAACTCAATTGGAGAATACCAAAAGGACCGTCATGATCCAAGGATCTCAACACTGTAGACAGTTCGTCTAATAGACATCTGGTTCTCAAGATATGCTCCATTAAATGTTCCAGGGTCTGGTGGGGCCTGGGTCTGGTCTGAACTGGTCAGACCTACCCGGCCCGACTCGCTCTGGGCTGGTCCGAGGTGGACTCGGCCTGATGGGCCGGGGTGGACTCGGCCCGATGGTCTTGTGTTTGGTCTAACCCACAGGAGGGGTGGCCTGCTAGGGGGGCGGCCCGCAAAGGCGGATCAGCTTGAATAGGGCGGCCCCCAAAGGGGTAGCCCGACCTACATGGGGAGGATACCCATTCCGTGGAGGTGGCCCGCATCGAGGGCGGTGACCTGGTCTGAGGGTGATGGCCCGGTGTGAGGGCGCCGACCCAGTGCGAGGGTGGGGGCCCGATGCGAGGGTGTGGGCCCGGTGCGAGGACGACAGCCCGCTCCGAGGGAGGAAGTCTGGTCCGAGGGCGGCAGCCCAACTTGAGGGCGGCAGCTCGGTCCAAGGGAGGTGCCCCGACTCGAGGGTCGCGGCCCGCTATGAGGGCTGCGACCTAGTTCAGTCCGATGCAGGGGGGTGTAACCCGCTGGTCACCCAGATTCCCAAAATTCCCAGAGGCCATTCAGTTGGTGAGGCGGTGGCACTGTGTTGGGACCGCAGAACCCTCGAGAGGTGGGTTCAGCCTCCACCGCAGCTTCCATTCATCAGAGACGTAGAGATTGTGTCGCCTTCCTTCCCGTGGCCGACCATCGTGTCAGCCGCATCCTCCGTTCTTTGCGACTGACTAGCCGTGACGCTCCTCTTGCGGTGTGTGTCGACGTGTTCGTGGTCTTCCTAGGCGGTGCAAGGAAAGAAAGATTGCAGAGGGTTCGGGCCGGGATTGTTAGGCTCACACCCTCCGCGTTAGCTCACAATATGAATGATATTAAGGGAGATCAATAAACAGTTGTATTGTACACAATATTAACCCCCCCAAGATTCCCTCCAATAACCTCCCGCAATGACGGATGAATCATGGGTCGACCCATTAGTCGGTTGACCAGCGTTCTTCGTATAATTTCACGAATGATGAAGAGGGAAACAAAAATGCACAAACAAAAATAACCCCGTACCTGGAAGAGACGCCCGCTGAAAATGGTTGATGAATCCCCCTTTATCGTTGTCATTAGTTCATGACCTAGTGGTGCTCATCATAGCTCGTTGGAACTATTCACGTCCTCTTTGTGGTTGGCATCACGGTACTTTCCTAGAGCTTCATCGTTTTGTGAATTCATGCCAACACCCCTCCCTATGCTCCATATAAATAGGAGAGGAGAAGAAGTGTATAACGCCCATCGAATTAATGAGGTTCATTTAATTAATGAACCCCCTGAATTTACAAAAGCATGCTTACAAGAAAATAGGAGTTAAGCCATTTGTTGTCCTGACCCATCGTTGGTCCCGCCAGCATCGTTCGTTCGTTGGAGGAAATAAGGAAAATAAAATAACAAAACATGTTATTTTATTAATCTTCCAAAAGCCCACAAAAATAACTTTTTCACCCTGTAATAACTTGATATTTTATTAGAATTATTCTTTTTAATTTCATTGATGTCTTCTGTTTTACGCTACACCATGATTATCTTGCGCTATACGCAACACCGTATTAGCTTGTAGTATACGCAACACTATTCTTGGCTCGTGTTACACACAATTTCAAGTTCGTTTTGTAGAAATTATTCTATGCAACATTAAGTATAGATTTTATATAATTTATAAATGAAATATGGTTGTATTTTGTTATACGCAACAAAAAATGAGTCTTGCACTACACATCACCCTGACTTGTCTTGCATTAAACGCAATCGCGACCTTCCTCGATTGTGTGTGTAGTATGCAATACCGTGTTTCACAATACAACGATACATTGTTATAATATTATTATAGACTAGCCATAATGAATAGTATTAACTACATTTTGAATTTTATAACATTATTATTAATCTTACATATTTTCTAGAACATGGTATGAGAACAAAATAATTTTTTCGCGTAAAATAATTATTTTTGAAAAAATGTAGTTTTGCAGCCTTTTGATGGTGCAACCACATTTAATCTAGTTTTTTACATTATTATAAGTTCAATTTGATAAAATAAAATTCTTCCTTGGAATCGGGATATAAAAATTTAATTTGGATAAATTTTTCATATTATTCTGAAAACTTTTATATTTTGATTAAAAGTAAAAACACGCTATATTTTAATTAAAATCAACTTTTTTAATCGCAATAATTTATATGGATAGATTATCTTTATTATTGGTTTTAAAGTGTAATTAGAATATATTTTTACCATTAAATCCAATTTTGGTCATTGGAATTAATTTCACATTGAATTTGGACATAAACAATTGTCGATCTTTTGATAATTATTGTTTCATAAAAACACGCTATTTGTTTGGATAAAGGGAATTATTTTTAAAATTAATTAACTCCACTTCTATGTATTGAATTTGGAAAAATAAAAAACAATTTTTAATTCGGAATATCAAATATTCCTTAGGCTTAATTTTTGGTATTTTTCTGAAAAACTTCAATTTTAGATGAATAGTGAAAACACCGCGATTTTGGTTAAAACCGACTTTTTATTTAAATAATCATTTATTTTATTTAAATATATTTTAGGTAGAAATTGATACATATTACTTATATAAGTTCAATGAAATTCATTGGAGTCATTTTATAATAATTTTAGATTTATAAAAATTGTATTGAACTTTTCATCGTCTTTTACCCACCTCCTAGGTGCTTTTTCAATTGATCATTAAACTTCATTTTACTGCTTTTGTGAGTTGAATTTGAAAATTCAAGAGAAACGGTTAATATAAAGGAGTAAAATGTGTTTCAATTAGATAAAAATAATTTTTGGTGAACAATAACTTTTTACTTTTATTTACCATGGTTAAAAGTAAATATGGTAGTTCAAGGTTAAAATAATATTATAATAGTTAAAAATTACCTTAACACTTGTCCTAACCATATTGGATAAGTAGTGGCCGACAATGGGCATCCTTGAGTTGATTTTGGTACCCCATTGAGCCACTTGGTAGTGATAATGACAATTTACATTAATTAATTTAATGTAAAGACAAAAATGACATTAACAAAAAGTTTTTAGTAATTAATTTGTATAAGGGATTATATAAATTATATTTTCTACTCTAAATATTATTTGTAAAGATAAAAGGATTTAATACATTATGGTATTTTTTTATAATATTTAGACATCATATAAATTAAATTATTTATGACACAATAATGATGCAGTATTTACCTCATAAATAAATGATTTAAATAAATAAGATTGTAATGATTAAAATATTTTCCAAAACATTTCCAATTCTGATTGGATGATTTTATTTGGACCATTAGTCATAGTATATTTCTCTTTAATGATTTTTGGACCTTTTGAAACCTAAGATAAGTTTATAATAAAATAATGTTTTCACACTTTCCAAAAGAGCCCATCATCCCCCTTATAAAAGGATACCATTTCAATCCAATTCCTCACACCTCTGAAGCCATTTGGCTCTCCAACATCTTCCCTATAAGGACCCCTACATCCCTCTTGTCCCCCTAGAAGGCTTAAATTAGGAAGAAGGCACTTGAAGAAGTCCTTTTGGTTCAAACCAAAGGAAGTTACCCAAATTAAAGGTAACAATTTCTCTTAAGTTATTTTCTTTTATTCTACTTGTCCAACCCCTAAACTATTTTTTATCCTTCCTTTTGTTACAAAAACAGTATCCTAAATATTCTAGGATGTTTTTTATTAGAGGGATTAGAACTAAACTTACACACACCTTCATCTAATAGATGAAGAACACAATGTTTCTGTGGATGAAAAACTAACGTCTCACGAAACGATGATTGGTCGATTTTCTCCTACCACCTCTCATGGTGGCCATTATGATGCCACTGTATTCATATATGATATATATTATGTTTTTTTATTTACTTATGATTCTTTAATTCCCAATTATATCAAGGATTTATGATTTCCGTAGTCGGTAAATATGATAATCTCATTTGAGGAAGTGCGGACTACCGCCCCCTCAAAGTGATTTGATTCGTTAATACCTTATGTGGGATGTATAAAAGATGCGGCTAATGATATTATATATTATATTACATGGGAATTATAATATACATATGTATCATTATGTTTTAATTCCATTAAAATAAGAAATTGAAATGAAAATAACGTTCATGCGTATGTACAACTTACCGTCTCCATGAACGGTGCATTTCATTTCTTACCTCCATATGTTATTTACTATTATAAATACATGTATATGCTGGATATATAATTAATATATATGATATATAAATCATGATTTACATTCTGGAAGTAATTAAATAAGAATATAAGTAATAACAACATCAAGAACAACAAGTCCAAAAACGTATGATAAATAAGATGATTTTACCCAAAACGTTGCTTTAACATGGGATTTACAAAAGAACGGAAATATAAAGTCATAATTGAACCATATATGATATAATAACAATGAATATGATTCTGTAATAAGTCAATGACATTATTTAAATCATTATACATGATGTTCGGATACGTATGAAATATATCAGACCTAAGGTAAGGGATAACTTTTCCAATCTCGTTTTTATCCGAGATTGTTTATTCGTAAGTATTCACTGGGGTTATATTAATCATCCATGTTACTATTTTATAAAAATGGTTTCATGAATTTTTAATTTCCTTTTTACCCTTTTTTTACTTTTACTACATGTTATGTAAGGAATCTTTCTTTTTTTTACATTACAACGTACTTTTTTTAATTTTCCAGCAAAATAACGAGAAGAATGTTTTTTTAATTTATATGGAATGAATGGATTTTTACGGTTTCATAATGCATTATTTTAATGAATTATAATCTTCAATATTTAATTTGCATTTTCAAAAAATTCCTTTTCTTTTAATAATTTCATGACAATTTACAGAAAAATTGTTTTCTTTTGAAATTGAATGGCATTTTGTGAAAAGAAAATGATTTTGAAGAAGAAAGGATATTTTCCTCAAGAATTCATTTCAAGTGTTTTATCATAACCATTTTCCATCTAAGATGAAATTATTTAATATCTTCATATTTCATGCATAATGTCTCTATGATTTACATAGTTTCACTTTTCTTATGATGAAATGATATCCATTTTTTATATGGATTATGTTATGATGGGATGATGTTTATAAAACCCATTTTATTCTTTGGGTAATGATGAATGATTTATGTTCATGATGTGGAACAAGTAAGAATGATTTCATTATGAGATGGGTGGGACCTATATCTCCCTCCAATGCATTGGGTAAAGATTTATATCTCATGAGATAAACATGGCTGGAACGACATGTTAATCCAGTTCAGTGATGTGGGACTGGAACGAGGAGTGAACTCGGTTTAGTAAGGGACTTTGTACACTAAGATGGTCTTGGAAGAAATGCCTTGGCTACTATGGAAATCATATCTTTTTATTAATGGTTTTCCATAATTATATGTTTTATTCCCATGATATTTTATCATGATTGATGTCTCATTATGATCTATGCCTTACGTACTAACATGTTTTCTGTCATTTCTCAGGATCTTGATGTTTTAACTTTACGCTCATGTTTTTTTAGTTCAAATGTAAATGATTTGTTTTATTTTCTCCATGATTACCGTTACTGAGTATTTGAGCTCACCCTTTATATGTTTTATTTTCCCCAGGATTTAAAGAAAGGTTTTAGGGAAGAAAACAGAAGGGGAATATCTTTATGGGAGATGTTGAAGATCTTTAACCACAATTAGAAGATTATATTCCGAGTTTCCAAATACACTAAACTATTATGGTCCTTGTGTGCCTTTTTTTGTTATGTATTAATTATTCCACAGAAGAAATGTAATGTACATGTATGTCAAGATTTGGGCCTCTACAGTTGGTATCAGAGGAAAGGTTTAGTTAACCTTTGGAAACTAGGATTCAAAAACATTAGTGAGATCCTAGAGATATTTCTATGTTATGTCTAGGGATGTCCCTAAGGTTAAGTATATGTGTATGTTATAGTCCTAGAATTACAGAAAACGTATTATAATTAATCCCAAGATGTTAGATATTAAAGGTAAACCCTCTTTATTATGATGTTTTCCTAGAATGATTTTTTCCTCTCACGGTATTCATTTTGGGTTTTAGAAAATGGTTGAAAACAGGAGGATTAACGATAATGGAGGATATGATGGACAATGGAATGATATTTTTAATGAGCTACCAAATGAAATGGAATTTGGAAGGCAAAACATCGTTTTTATGACTAATCATAAATCTCATAATATGATCAATAATCTCAACTTTGGTAAGATTCCTGACTCAGCTAATAGGACAAAGATGGAGTTTCATGATGATCATAGAGGAAAGAAAGGTCAATTTCCCTCATGTAAGTCATGTGGGAAGAGGCATCAAGGGGAATGTTTCAAAGGAACTGGAAGATTCTTTGGTTGTGGAAAAGAATGAAACAAAGCCAGTAATGGAAAAGGAAAAGGATCAGTTAACATCCCAGACAAGGATAATGGTATTTCTAAGACATCAAAAATGGTTAAATGTTTTAAATGTGAAATGTACGAGAATTATGCAAACCAATTCCCTAATGAATAATATCATGGAGAGAATCAGCATGGATGTATGGGTAGTATGTATGTTGATGATGTTGAAGAGACAAAAAATGTTCTGTGAGATGAAAGAATTGTTGAAGCTTGGTCAATGGTTTAAGAAGGTAGTGGAATGATTTACGTTTATCAAGAGTTATGTTATATAGGTAATGGTACTATAGAATAAAAACACATATAAGGATTGTTACAATATTGTTTTTTATAAAGTATTTGAATGTATATTTTGAATGGTACCGATAACCATGAAAGGTTATTCAAATATTTATGGTAAGTTGATGATATGCGCATAATGAATGGATAAGGAGATAATGAGATTTTTGATATTATTAATGAGATCATGACTAATATAAGGACAAATTGATATCATGGTTTGAACATAAATAATTTTTGGGATTTTGGAATGAGGTAAGAGACAGCTTTTGACATCATTCATGTTTTCAACTAAGGTTCAATGGTAATCCATGTTTCAATAGAATACAAGATTAAGGTATTCACATGTTTGGAATGTGACCAACAAGATATATCGTATGATATATGGGGGATAAATGATGGTATTCACATGCTTGACAGATGAAATTTCTAGTAATTGTTTTTTTATACTATGAGCTTGGACAAAAGTATTTTGGATAAGAAAAAAGATTGGAATGAATTATATCGGACATAAGTTAGTATTGTTTATGGCTAGAAAAATTTTCTATATTATTGTAGGAATGCTATAATAATGTTGTTTTAGAAAAATAAAAAACTATAGGACGGGAGACAACCCATCGCGTTGGACAAGGCTGTGGGAATCGAACCCACAACTGATGTGAAACAAGCCTTTATCGCCTACCACTGGCCTAGAGAAAGTCCCTAGTTTGTAGAAACTTGTTTTATTTTATTAAGTGGTATGATAGATGAAGTATACGCCCATTTTTGGAACCATATATGAATAATGTCACCATAAATGAACTTATGTATATAACTTTTGAAAACTTTTTTTTGAGATAGATGGAATGACCTATCATTCTATCGCATGATCCGCTAACACTTCATGGAAAACAAACTCAACTTAATTTCTTTAAGAGATTAAGTGAAAATTGTTCAACACATGAACAAAAATGAGATTGTACCCAAATCAAGTAATAATTTCTTTTAATTCAAAAATCCTTCAACATTAGGTAAATTTTCTTGAAAGGAAAAAATGTTATCCTAATACTCTTATATCTGATGAATCAGATGGTACCTTAGATCATCAAAAATCTATGGTTGTGTGATTTTTTTCTTTTTCATAGCCCCGTTCTCTACCACTCTCTATCAGAACATGATGGTTAGATTTTTCATTAATATCCATATTTTCACTTATGTTGTCCTATGTGGAAACCTAGTGTTGAGTTACATTGGGTGACCATTATGATTCTAACTTCCCTTTATATAATGATGTTTTAGTATTCCTTTTTACGATGTGGGTTTCTATGAAAGAATCTTTCAAGTTGTAAACCCTTTATAACCCTGACCAATTTCAAGGGAGAAATTCATTTTAAGGGGGGGTAGAATGTAACAAAATGATATTTTATTAGAATTATTCTTTTTAATTTCATTGGTTTCTTCTGTTGTATGTTACACCAAGATTATCTTGTGCTATACACAACACCGTATTAGCTTTTAGTATGCACAACACTATTCTTGGCTCGTGTTACACACAATTTCATGTTTGTTTTATAGAAATAATTATACGCAACATTAAGTATAGATTTTGTTTTATTTATAAATGAAATATGGTTGTATTTTGTTATATGCAACAACTATAGAGTCTTTCACTACACGTAACCCTGACTTGGCTTTCATTACACCCAATCACGACCTTCCTCAATAGCGTGTGTAGTACGCAATACCAGGCTTTACTAAACAATGATACATTGTTATAATATTATTATGGACTAGCTGTTGTGAATATTATTAACAACATTTTGAATTTTATAACATTATTATTAATCTTACATATTTTCTAGAACATGGTATGAGAATGAAATAATTTTTTTGGGTAAAATATTTATTTTTAAAAAATGTAGCTTTGCCACCTTTTGATGGTGGAGTCACTTAAAATCTAGTTTTTGACATGTTTATAAGTTCAATTTGACAAAATAAAATACTTCCTTGGAATCAAGAAATAAAAATTTAATTTGTATAAATTTTTCATATTATTATGATAACTTTTATATTTTGATGAATAATAAAAACACGGTATATTTTAATTAAAAACTACTTTTTTCATTGCAATAATTTATATGGTTAGATTATATTTTTAATTGGTTTTAAAGTGTAATTAGAATATATTTTTACCATTTAATCTAATGTCGGTCATTGGAATTATGTTCACTTTGAATTTGGACAAAAACATGTTTTGATCTTTTGATAGTTATTGTTTCTTAAAAACACACTATTTGTTTTGATAATGGGAATTATTTTTAAAATTAATTAATGCCACTTCTGTGTTCTGAATTTAAAAATATATACATCAATTTTGAATTCGGAATATCAAATATAGCTTAGGCTGAATTTTTGGTATTTTTCTGAAAAACTTCAATTATTGATGAATAGTGAAAACCGCGAGTTTTTGGTTAAAATCGACTTTTTATTTTAATAATAATTTATTTAATTTAAAATTATTTTAGGCCAAAATAGATACATAGTACTTATATAAGTTCAATGAAATTCATTGGAGACATTTTATAATAATTTTAGATTTATACAATTTTTATTGAACTTTTCACCGTCTTTTACCCACCTCCTAGGAGATTTTGAAATTGTTCATAAAACATAATTTTTCTTCTTATGTGAGTTGAATTTCGAAAATATGAGATACATGGTTAATATAAAGGAGTAAAATTTGTTTCAATTAGATAAAAATAATTTTTGGTGAATAGTAACTTTTTACTTTTATTTACCATGGTTAAAAGTTAATATTTTAGTTTAAGGTTAAAAGAATATTATAATAGTTACAAATTACATTAACACTTGTCCTAACCTTATTGGATGAGTAGTGGCTGACCATGGGCATCCTTGGGTCGATTTTGGGACCCCATTTAGCCACTTGGTAGTGATAATGACAATTTGGCTTAATTAATTTAATTTAAAGACAAAATTGACATTATTAAGAAAATTAGTAATTAATTTTTATAAGGGGTTATATAAATTATCGTTTTGACTATAAATATTCATTGGAAAGATAAAAATATTTCCTACATGATGGTATTTTTTTATAATTTCTAGACATCAAATTAATTAAATTATATATGACACAATAATGATGTAGTATTTACCTCATTAATAAATGATTTAAATAAATAAGATTGTAATGATTAAAATATTATCCAAAACATGTCCAATTATGATTGGATGATTTTTTTCGACCACGAGTCATCTTATATTTCTCTTTAATTATTTTTGGACCTTTTGAATCTGAAGATAAGTTTATAATAAAATAATGTTTTTACACTTTCTAAAAGAGCCCCTCCTCCCCCTTATAAAAGGAGACCATTTCTATCCAATTCCTCACACCTCGGAAGCCATTTGTCTGGTCCAACATCTACCCAATTAATCTCCATACATCCCTCTCCTCCCCCTAGAAGCCATACATTAGGAATAATTCACTTGATGAAGTCCTTTTGGTTCAATCCAAAGAATGTTACCCAAATTAAAGGTAACATCTTTTCTAAAGTTGATTTGTTTTTATTCTTCATCTCCAACCCCTAAAATCTTTTTAATCCTTCCTTTTGTAACAAAAACAGTATTATAAATATACGAGGATGTTTTTTTGAGATGTATTAGAACTACACTTACACAAACATCCATCTAATGGATGAAGAACATAATGTTTCTGTGGATGGAAAACTAACGCCTCAAGAAACGATGATTGTTCGATTTTCTCCTACCGCCTCTCATGGTGGCATTTATGATGGAAATATATTCATATATTATATATATTATGTTTATTATTTCCTTATGATTCTTTAATTCCCAATTATATCAATTATTTATGGTTTCCATATTCGGTAAATACAATAATCTCATTTGAGGAAGTGCGGACTAATGCCCCCTCAAAGTGATTTGATTCGTTAATAACTTATGTGGGATGTATAAAGGATTTGGTTAATGATATTATATATGATAATATATGGGAATTATAATATACCTATGTGTATTTATGTTTTAATTCCATTAAAATAAGAAATAGAAATGAAAGTAGCATTCATGCGTACGTACAACTTACCGTCTCCATGAACGGTGAATTTCATTTCTTACCTCCATATGTTATGTACTATTATAAATACATGTATATGATGGATATATAATGAATATATATGATATATAAATCATGATTTAAATTATTAAATTAAGTAAATCATGATATAATTAATAATAACATCAAGAAAAACAAGTCAAAACATGTACGATAAATAAGATGATTTTTCCCAAAACGTTGCTTTAACATGGGATTTAAAAAAGAATGGGTAATATAAAGTCATAAGTGAACCATATATGATATCATAACAATTAATATGAGTCTTTAATAAGTCAATGACATTACATAAATTATTATATAGGAGAATCGGATATGTACGAAGCATATCAGATCTAAGGTAAGGGATAACTTTTCCAATCACGTTTTTATCCGAGATAGTTTATTCATAAGTATTCACTGGGGTTATATTTATCATCCATGTTCCTGATTTCTAAAAATGGTTTCATGAATGTTTAAAGTCCTTTTTTCCCATTTTTTACTTTTACTACATGGTATGTAAGGAATCTTTCTTTTGTTTACATTATAAGGTATTTTTTTTACTTTTCCGGCAAAATAACGAGAAGAATGTTTTTTTAACTTATACAGAATGAACAGATTTATATAGTTTCATAATGTGTTATTTCCATGAAGCTTACTCTCCAATATTTCATAATTATTTTCAACAAAATCCATTTCTATTAAAATTTTCATGACTATTTACAAAAAAATCTTTTTCTTTTAAAATTGAATGGCATTTTGTGAAAAGAAAATGATTTTGAAGAAGAAAGGATATTTTCCTCAAGAATTCATTTCAAGTGTTTTATCAAAACCATTTTCTATCTAAGATGAAATTATTTAATATCTTTATATTTCATGAATAATGTCTTTATGATTTACATAGTTTCACTTTTCTTAAGATGAAATGATATCCATTTTTTATATGAATTATGTTATGATGGGATGATGTTTATGAAACCCATTTTATTCTTTGGGTAATGATTAATGATTTATATTCTTGTTGTGGCACACGTAAAAATGATTTCATTATGAGATGGGTGGGACCTATATCTCCCTCCAATGCATTGGGTAAATATTTATATCTCACGAGATAGACATGACTAGAATGTCAAGTTAATCCGGTTCAGTGATGCAGGACTGGAATGAGGAGCGAACTCGGTTCAGTAAGGGACTTTGTCCACTAAGATGGTATTGGCAACAATGCCTTGGATACTATGGAAATCATATCACGTACATAATGGTTTTCCATAATTACATGTTTTATTCCCATTCTATTTTATCATGATTGATGTCCCATTATGATCTATGCCTTACGTACTGACATGTTTTATGTCATTTCTCAAGATTTTGAGGTTTTAACATTATGTTCATGTTTTTTAGTTAAAATGTAAATGATTTGTTGTATTTTCTTCATGATAACCCTTTCTGAAAATTTTTTCTCACCCTTTTTATGTTTTCTTTTACCCATGATTTAAAGAAAGGTTTTAGGGAAGAAAACAAAAGGGGAAGATCTTTACAGGAGATGTTGAATATCTTTAACCATTACTAGAAGATTATATTCCAAGTTTCTAATGACACTAAACTATTACTATCCTTGTGTTTCTGTTTTTTTATGTATTAAGTATTCTAAGAAAGAAATGTAATGTACATTTATGTCAATCTTTGGGCCTCTAAACTTGGTATCAAAGGAAAGGTATAGTTATCCTTTAGAAACTAGGATGCGAAAACATTAGTGAGATCCCTAGAGATATTTCTATGTTATGTCTTGGTATGTACCTAAGTATAAGTATAATTATATGTTATAGTCCTAGAATTACGGAAACCATATTATAATTAAACCTAAGATGTTAGATATTGAAGTTACACCCTCTTTATTATGCTGTTTTCCTAGCATGATTTTTTCCTCTCACGCTATTCTTTTTGGGTTTTAAAAAATTACTTAAATATGAGGATTCACAATAATGGAGGACATGATGGACAATGGAATGATATTCTTAATGAGATACCAAAATGAAATGTAATTTGGAAGGTGAAACATCGTTATTATGACTAATCAGCAATCTCATAATATGATCCATAATATCAACTTTGGTAAGATTTATGACTCAGCTAATAAGAGAAAGATGGAGTTTCATGATGATCATTTAGGAAAGAAAGTTCAATTTCCCTCATGTAAGTCATGTGGGAAGAGGCATCAAGGGGAATGTTTCAATGGAACTGGAAGATGCTTTGGTTGTGGAAAAGAAGGACACAAAGGCAGTAATTGCAAATGAAAAGGATCAGTTATCACCATGGACAAGGATAATGGTATTTCTAAGACATCAACAATGGTTAAATGTTTTAAATGTGGAATGTACGGGCATTATGAAAACCAATTCCGTAAGGGAATATATCATGAAGAGAATCAGCATGGATGTATGGGTAGTATTTATGTTGCTGATAATGAAGAGACTACAAATGATATGTGAGATGAAAGAATTGATGAAGCTCGGTCAATGGTTTAAGAAGGCAGTGGAATGATTTACATTTATCACGAGTTATGTTGTATAGGTAATTGTACTATGGAATAAATACACATATAAGGATTGTTACACTATTGTTTTTTCTAACGTATTTGAAAGTATATTTTGAATAGCACAGGTAACCATGAAAGGTTATTCAGATATTTCTATAATGTTGATGATATGCACATAATGATGGGATAAGAAGATAATGAGATTGTTGATATTATTAATGAGCTCATGACTAATATAATGAAAATGTGATATCATGGTTTGAGCATAAATAATTTTTGGGATTTTGGAATGTGGAAAGAGACAACTTTTGACAGCATTAATGTTTTCAACTAAGGTTCTATGGTAATTAATGTTGCAATAGAAAACATGAATAAGGTATTCACATGTTTTGAATGTGACCAACAAGATATATCATATGATATATAGGGGATAAATGATGGTATTCACATGCTCGATAGATGAAATTTCTAGTAATTTTTTTCTTTATACTATGAGCTTGGACAAAAGTATTTTGGATAAGAAAAAAGATTGGAAAGGATTATATTGGACCTAAGTTAGTATTGTTTATGGATAAAACATTTTTCTATATTATTGCAGGAATATTATAATAATGTTGTTTTAGAAAAAGGACAACCTACAGGATGGGAGACAACCCATCGCGTCCGACAAGGCTGTGGGAATCGAACCCACAACCGATGTGCGACATGCCATTATCACCTACCACTGGCATATAGGAAGTCCCTGGTTAGTAGAAACTAGTTTTATTTTATTAAGTGGTATGATAGATGAAGTTTAAGTCTATTTTTGGAACCACATATGAATAATATCACCATCGATGGACTTATGTATATAACATTTGATATCCTTATGCTTGAGAGAGTTGGAATGACCAATCGTTCTATCGCATGATCCACTAACACTTCATGGAAAACAAATTCAACTTCATTTCATTTAGAGATGAAGTGGAAATTGTTCAAGACAAGAACAACAATAAGATTTTTCCAAAATCAAGTAAGGATTTATTTTAATTCAAAAATTCTTCAACATTAGGGAAATTATATTGAAAGCTAAAAATGTTTTCCTAGTACTCTTATATCTTATGAATCAGATGGTACTTTAGATCATCATAAATCTATGGCTTTGTGATTGTAATATTTTTCATAGCCCTGTTCTCTACCACTCTCTATAAGAACATGATGGTTATATTTTTCTTCCATATCCATATTTTCACATATGTTTACCTATGTGGAAACCCAGTGCTGAGTTACTTTGGGTGAGTATTATGATTCTAACTTCCCTTAATAAAATGAAGTTATAGTATTCCTTTTTACGATGTGAGTTTCTATAAAAGAAACATTCAAGTAGTAAACCCTTTATAATCCCGATGAATTCCGAGGGCGAAATTCATTTTAAGGGGGGTAGAATGTAACAACATGAGATTTTTTTAGAATTATTATTTTTAATTTCATTGATGACTTCTGTTGTATGGTACACCAAGATTATCTTGTGCTATACGCAACACCGTATTAGCTTGCAGTATACGCCACACTATTCTTGGCTCGTGTTACACACAATTTCAAGTTGGATTTGTAGAAATTATTCTATGAAACATTAAGTATAGAGTTTTTTTAATGTATAAATGAAATATGGTTGTATTTTTTTATATGCAACAACAAAGGAGTCTTGCACTACATGTAACCTTGACTTGGCTTGCATTACAGGCAATCACGACCTTCCTCAATAGCGTGTGTAGTAAGCAATACCGGGTTTCACTAAACAAAGATACATTATTATAATATTATTATGGACTAGCCATTATGAATAGTATTAACTAAATTTTGAATTTTATAACATTATTATTAGTCTTACATATTTTCTAGGACATGGTATGAGAACAAAATATAATTTTTGGGTAAAATCTGTATTTTAAAAAAAATGCAGTTTTACCGCCTTTTGATGGCAGACCCACATTAAATCTAGTTTTTGACATGTTTAGAAGTTCAATTTGAAAAAATAAAATACTTCCTTGTAATCCGGATATAAAAATTTTATTTGGATAAATTTTTCATATTATTCTGATAACTTTCATATTTTGATGAATAGTAAAAACACGGTATATTTTAATTCAAAAAAACTTTTTTCATCACAATAATTTATAAGGTTAGAAACTATTTTTAATTGGTTTTAAATTTTAATTAGAATATATTATTACCATTTAATCCAATTTTGGTCATTTGAATTAATTTCAATTTGAATTTGGACATAAACAAGTGTCGATCTTTTGATAGTTATTGTTTCTTAAAAACACGCTATTTGTTTTGATAAAGGGAATTACTTTTAAAATTAATTAATTCCACTTCTATGTTTTTAATTTTAAAAAATATAAATCATTTTTGAATTCGGAATATCAAATATAGCTTCGGCTGAATTTTGGGTATTTTTCTGATAAACTTCAATTTTTGATGAATAGTGAAAACACTGAGATTTTGGTTAAAATCGACTTTTTATTTAAATAATCATTTATTTGATTTAAATTTATTTTAGGTCAAAATAGATACATAATACTTTTATAATTTCAATGAAATTCATTGGATTCATTTTATAATAATTTTAGATTTATAAAAATAGAATTGAACTTTTCACCGTCTTTTACCTACCTCCTATGAGTTTTTGCAATTGTTCATAAAACATAATTTTAACACTTCTATGAGTTGAATTAAGAAAATATAAGATATTTTGTTAATATTGAGGAGTAAAATGTGGTTCAATTAGATAAAAATTATTTTTGGTGAATAATAACTTTTTGCTTTTATTTACCGCGATTAAAAGTAAATTGGGTAGTTCCAGGTTAAAAGAATGTTATAATAGTTAAAAATTACCTTAAAACTTGTCCTAACCTTATTGTATGAGTAGTGTCCGACCATGGTCATCCTTTGGTCGATTTTGGGACACCATTGAGCCACTTGGTAGTGATAATGACAATTTGGATTAATTAATTTAATGTAAAGACAAAATTGGCATTAACAAAAATCTTTTAGTAATTAATTTTTATATGGGGTTATATAAATTATATTTCTGACTATAAATATTCATTGGAAATATCTAACGAATTTCTACATTATTGTATTTTTTGTATAATTTTTATACATCAAATAAATTAAATTATTTATTACACAATAATGATGCAGTATTTACCTCATTATTAAATTATTTAAATAAATAAGATTATAATGATTAAAATATTATCCAAAACATGTCCAATTCTGATTGGATGATTTTATTTCGACCATGAGTCATATTATCTTCCTCTTTAATGATTTTTGGACGTTTTAAAACTAAATATATGTTTATAATAAAATAATATTTTCACACCTTCCAAAAGAGCCCCTCCTCCCCCTTATAAAAGAAAACAATTTCTATCCAATTCCTCACACCTCTCAAGACATTTGGATCATCCAAAATCTACCCAATTAAGATCCCTACATATCTCTACTCCCCAAGAAACCTTAAATTAGGTATAGGGCACTTCAAGAAGTCCTTTTGGTTCAAACCAAAGGAAGTTGCCCAAATTAAAGGTAACCGTTTCTCTTAAGTTGTTTTCTTTTATTATACTTCTCCAACCCCTAAACACTTTTTAATCCTTAATTCTGTAACAAAAACAGTATCCAAAATATACTATGATGTTTTTATGATATATATTATAACTACAATCACACACACCTCCATTTAATGGATGAGGAACACAATGTTTCTGTGGATGGAAAACTTACGCCTCACGAAACGATGATTGTTTGATTTTCTCCTACCGCATCTCATGGTGGCCATTATGATGGAAATGTATAAATATATCATATATATTATGTTTATGAATTAATTATTATTTTTACTTCCCAATTATATCAAGCCTTTATGGTTTCCATAGTCGGTAAATATGACAATCTCATTTGAGGAAGTGCGGACTACTGCCCTCTCAAAGTGATGTGATTCATTAATACCTTATATGAGATGTCTAAAGGATGTGGTTATTGATATTATTTATGATATTATACTGGAATTATAATATAAATATATATCATTATGTTTTAATTCCCTTAAAATAAGAAATATAAATGAAAGTAGCGTTCATGCATACATACAGCTTACCATCTCTATGAACGGTGCATTTCATTTCTTACCTCCATATGTTATGTACTATTATAAATACATGTATATGCTGGATATATAATGAATATATATGATATATAAATCATTATTTACATTCTGGAAGTATTTAAATCATGATATAAGTAATAATAACATCATGAACAAAAAGTCAAACACGTACGATAAATAAGATGATTTTACCCAAAACGTTGCTTTATCATTGGATTTACAAAATAATGGGTAATATAAAGACATAAGTGAACCATATATGATATAATAACAATGAATATGATTATTTAATAAGTCAATGACATTATTTAAAGCATTATACAGGTTTTTCAGATACGTACGAAGCATATCATACCTAAGGTAAGGGATAACTTTTCCAATCTTGTTTTTATCTGAGATTGTTTATTCGTAAGTATTCACTGGGTTTATATTTATCATCCATGTTGCTGATTTTAAAAATGGTTTCATTAATGTTTAAAGTCATTTTTACCTATGAATCACTTTTACTACATGGTATGTAAGGAATCTTTCTTTTGTTTACGTTACGTGGTACTTTTTTGACTTTTTTGGCAAAAGGACTAGAAGAATGTTTTTTTAACTTATACGACATGAAATTTTTTTTACGGTTTCATAATGCGCTATTTTCATGAAGCATACTCTACAATATTTCATTAGTATTTTCAACAAAATCCTTTTCTTTTAAAAATTTCATGACTATTTACAAAAAAAATACATTTCTATTAAAATTAAATGGCATTTTTTGAAAAGAAAAAGATTTTGAAGAAGAAAGGATATTTTCCTCAAGAATTAATTTCAAGTGTTTTATGAAAACCATTTTCCATATAAGATGAAATTATATAATATCTTTATATTTCAGGTATAATGTCTCTATGATTTACATAGTTTCACTTTTTTTATGATGAAATGATATCTTTTTTTATATGGATTGTGTTATGATGGGATGATGATTATGAAACCCAATTTATTTTGTGGGTAATGATGAATAATTTATGTTCATGTTGTGGCACACATAAAAGTGATTTCATTATGAGATGGGTGGGACCTATATCTCCCTCTAATGCATTGGGTAATTATTTATATCCCATGAGACAGATATGGATGGGACGACAAGTTAATCCGGTTAAGTGATACATGACTTGAACGACGAGTGAACTCGGTTCAGTAAGGGTCCTTGTCCACTAAGATGGTCTTAGAAGCAATGCCTTGGCTACTATGGAAATCATATCATGTGCCTAATGGTTTTCCACAATTACTTGTTTTATTCCCATGATATTTTATCATGATTGATGTCCCATTATGATCTATGCCTTATGTACTGAAATGTTTTATGTCATTGCTCAAGATATTGATGTTTAAACATTATGTTCAGGTTATTTAGTTCAAATGTTTGTGATTTGTTTTATTTTCTCCATGCTTGACCTTACTGAGCATTTGATCTCACCCTTTATATGTTTACTTTTCCCCAGGATTTAACGAAAGGTTTTAAGTAAGAAAACGAAAGGGGAATATCTTTATGGGAGATATTGAAGATCATTCACCACGATTAGAATATTATATTCCTATTTTCCAAAGACACTAAACCATTATGGTCCTTGTGTGTCTGTTTTTGTTATGTATTTAGTATTCCGTAAACGAAATGTAATGTACATGTACGTCAAGCTTCGGGCCTCTACACACCGGACCTATTGTGGTCGAAGTTATACCTATCTTAAGAGAATCCCTGTGCTGTGGGTTCAATGATGCCCTCATATTTTTAAGCCAAACTACTGTTCAACAGTTAGAAAAGGCCGCTCACACGTTTACTGAACGTACCCAAAAAAAAGTTTGGATAATTATTAACAGTCACCCTCAAACCGCACCGGTTGAGGTTAGGATCTGCCTAATTGAAACACACCCCAATGAAACCAATGGTACTCTCAGATTTCCACTCCGAGTTACCATTTAAAAGTTATGGATTTAACAATAAAATAATTGTCACTAAATTATTTTATTTACGTCAAAAAACTAACTTTCACTGGTGGCTCGTGCTGACCAATGTTAGTATCTTCCTAAAGAGAGCATACCCTCATGAGCTCAGCTGTGGTCTCAGATTTTTAATCTGTGTTACCGTTCGTGAGTTATAAGAATTTGAAAAATAAAATAATTTTATTTAATTATTTTATTTACGGTTTTTCCATTTGTAGATTTTCACACAGGAGGCCCGCAGCGACTAAACTTATGACGTTACTAGGGTAAACACGCCATTCTGAGCACAAAAATTCCCTCAGATTTTTAAATCAAGTAACTGTTTAAGAATTATTCCACTTTTTCAGGAAAACTGCTTACGTGCTCTAATAAAAGCTTAACAAAACTTCAACGGATCTTTCTGGGCACCCTAGGCCTCAAAATCACGCGCCGTCAGATTTTGTGGTCTCAAAATAAATCTATATAATTAAAAAATATATATGGAATTTCGGAGAAATTACAATAGTTTTCCTATTAACTACCTCAACAAAAACATTGACTAAGTCATGGTACCAAAAGCTTGGTTTTATGTTTGAATGAAGCTTTAACATTCTTACTTAAAATACATTTCTTCATATATTACAAAGGCATCCTTTCCATTATGGGAGCATTATGATTTTTTCAACCAACATTGGTTGAATTTTGTGATGTCGGTAATGAGGAGTATAGATATCTTAGAGGTGATCCATTCCAATATTTGGCATGAACTATTTATATCCCTGGGAAGAGAAATGTGCTTTGTAGAATTCATTGATTATTATTCAATGAGATGTTAGGTGTACCCAATAAAGATGAAATCAAGTGTTTCTAATGTCTTCAAATCATTCAAAGCATGGATGAAGATGGAATCTTGAATTAAGATCAAGTGTTTGAGGATTGACAGTGGTGGAAAATATTCAAGTGAGGATTTTGATCCTTTTTTTCAATGAGAAGGCATCAAGAGAAAATTCATGCTGTCGTACACTCAACAAAATGGAGTGGAAAAGTGGTTGAAAATAACCTTGTTTGATATAACAAGGGAGATATTTAATAATGTAGGAATTTTCAAGAGGTTAAGGAATAAATTAATGAATAGAACATGTTATGTGATCAATAAATTTACATTTCTGATGATTGATATGAAAAAAATAATGAATATGTGGAGTGTTAAACCTACTGACTATGCATGGTTATATACTTATAGAGGTCATGTATCTGTATTGTTTAATGATATGGAAAAATTGAAGTTGGATTTGAGATCCAATGAATGTTTATTCTTAGGATACATTAATGGTGTGAAGGGGTATCATATGTGGGACCCCACTACCCATAGACTTATCATCAGCATAGATGTTTTATGTCTAGAAGATAAGGTGCAAGTGATGATTAATGGGGACTTGAAGAATGTGAAAACATATACTATAATAGTAGGAGTGGAAGAAGAATCCATAGAAGAACCAGTTTCTTTTGAGGAGCATGATGAGGAAGTTCTGATTGATTTTGGACAATGACGATCAACTCAAGATAAAAGAGAACCAACATGGCACTCAGAATTTATCCCTGAGATAAATATTGTGTACTACATATTGATGGAGGATGGTAATCCATATTATTTTTTGGAGGTGATGTGTAGTTCAGAAATATCCACATGGATGGAAGCAATTCAGGAGAAACTTGATTCCCTTCACAAGAACATGACTTGAGATATTGATCCATTACCTCATGGAAGGAAGAATATCAGTAAAAACAGATTCTTTAAGATCAATTGGGATGAAAAGGAATAATTGTAAATATTTCATGCAAGACTGGTGGTCAAAGGATATGCATAGAGAGAAGTTATTGATTTCAAGGAAATATTTTCCCCCATTCTTAGAATAATGGGAGTTCAGATAGTTATCGGGATGTTTCAAATATATAGCTTAACTCTAGAGTAGCTAGATGTGAAGTGAACTTTTCTACATGGTGATCTTGATAAATAAATATATATTCTCTAATCGGAATGTTTTTCAAAATAAGGAATTGTGAACTTGGTTTTTAGGTTGAGAAAAACATTTTATGGTATTAAGCAGGCACCAAGGTGTTGGTACAAGAGATTTTATTCCCATATCATGAGTATTGGGCCCAAAATACTTCATTCAGATACTTGTGCATATTTCATGGGTTTAGATGGTAATGATTTTATCATTCTTCTATTTTATGTGGATTACATGTTGATTGTTTTCATGGGATTATGATATGAAGGAATTAGGAACAAAAAATAATATCTCGGGATACAGATTTAATGAAATAGAAATAAGGGTATGATTTAGCTGTCAAAAAAGAATTTCATGAGGAATATCTTGAAATACATCCACATGCGACATTATAAACCTATATTTACCCCACATACTATTAAATTTATGTTATCTTCTATGATGAATCCTAATAGTGATAACAGTGAAGTATAGAGGATGGAGATGTCTCAATTGCCTTATGCACTAGCAATGGATAGTATGATAATATCTATGGTTTATATGAGACCGGAAATTGCACCTATAGTGGGAGAAGTTAGTTGGTATGTGGAGAATTAAATACGGGAGCATTGGAACATATTAAAGAAGACCCTTAGATACATCAAGGATATCTCATATGTTGTATTATGTAATTGAGGATAAAATTTCAATATTAGAGCCTACGCAGATTCAGATTTTGTAGGTGATTATGACCAACGAAAATACACATTAGGTTATGTGATTAATTTTATAGAATGTGTTATGAGCTGGAATTCAAAGTTGTAGTCTTTTATATATTTATCCACAACTAAGGTAGAGTACATGAAAAGTACATAGGCTTGCTAAGAGGTTATTTAGATTTGAAGGTTTCCAGAGGATCCCAAACAATGACAGAAGTATATTCAATTGTATTGTGACAATCATAATAGCTTGAAAATTAAAAGGAATCTATTTTTTCATTCTAATAAAAATAACATTATGGTACAATATCATTTTGTTAGAGATGTGGTGGAGGAAGGAAGAGTGGATATGCTGAAAATTTATATTGAAGAAAATTAGGTTAATTTTATGATGATGTTTATTAACTTTTTTAAGTTAATATAGTAAAAATCCTCAATCTTAATCATACATATAAGAGAAACATGGTTGGAAGATAGAAAATATTTTTGGAAATAGTATTGGTTCCCAATCAGATATCCATGTGTGATATATATTTTCATTTTTTTCTCACAAAGAGTTTTACCCCCTTGATTTTTGAAAGGGGGATAGTGTGGTTTGTGGGATGGGTGGAAAAACTAACCCATGGAGTTAAATAGAGGAGGAAGATCAAGTAAGGGCCTTTCCTATAAAAGGCAGAATGCTTTGATGGTTTTAACATCATCACCTCATGTATTGAGCTTCCTATTTCAACATTTTGAGTGTTGTATTTTGTGAGGTTCATTATACATTACTCAAGAGAGTTAATTACATGGATATTTTCCTTATAATAGAAAGAGTGTGTTTAACCTCTTTTCCCATAATGATATCATTCTATTTTTCAATGGGTTTTTACCCCTCTTTATTTTTGGGGTTTTCTATGTTACATCTATTTTTAATTTTTTATTCATTTTTTATTTACTTTTATCTCACAATTATCACATCATGAAATGGCCAATAATATTTGATCCCAATACCAGCATTAATATTTTTTTTTTCAGATTCTTTAAAAAAATTGCGTGTTGTGCTATGAGGTAGCCCACTTTCAATGGAGTAATTGAGTTGTATGGGTATAATTTTGTTTCTCAAAACATCAGAACAAAAATATAACAGGTTTATAATAATATAAATTGTAGGATGAATCATGAAAACATGAATAATTCAAATATTTTAATGGTTTCTCATAAACAGAAGTGCAAAATGTTGATTCTAACAAACCATAAACAAAGAACGAGAGAATAAAAAGTACTGATTCATGTAAACATTTACAATAGAGAACATGCTAATGAGAATAAATATAACCAGTTTGATATTAATTCTGATAAGTACCATGACTGATTAGCGATAACAGACTCAATCATAAGTGAGATGATCAATAGAAATGATTGACATAATGTAGTAATCAAATCATAAAGAGGACCATAGGTTTTTTACATTATTTATCTATTTGGCCTATATGCATGGTGCATGGGTACCAAGATTCAACTATGAAAATATGAGATTATAAAAGATAAGTGATAAATAGTGAAACATAACCATATAAGAAAAAGGAACATGAGGAAAATATCCCATGTTCATGTTTGTGAAATGCCAGGACTGATAGTAGAACCAAGCTGCAGATTCATCATATACTGTGCACCTTGTAAAAACACAAACAATAAACACAACATAGAACCAGAGAATAATCAAATACAAGGCATAAATAACCGATATAAATGAAGTAGAATTCCATAATAAGGCCCCTTGCTAGGGATAAATCTCTCATATGTGTTTTCATAGAGCCTCTATGTAATTAGGTATTGTTGTTAGGGTCATCGAGATTGTACTCCTATATAATTTTCATTTCCATCTAGGTAAAAGGAACACTAAGGAAAACTAGGACCTCATCAGAGATCCTCCCCAAGCATAGATGAAGATGATCAAAACTTATCAAGATCAATATTTCTTCTTTGGTAAGTTATGGAATCTCACCGGTGCTCCTTTATCTACCCTTTCTCCCTCGAGGAAAACTAGAGCTCCCAAAACCATGGAGATTTTTCGCCCAACTAAATCTCCCACAAGTGGAGAAGTAGATTCAAATCGAGGTGTCATTCTAGTAGGGGTAGAGGAATACTAGATCATATAACCAAGGATATGAAAAATCTGATAAGTGTCCCAACATAACCACTTAAACAAAAAAATAAGGACATATGACATCAGAGGATAAGATATCAAGGGTCACCCATAGATCAAGCCAATCTGTTTCATGAAGAATGAGAAAAGGGAGGAATAGAAAACCAAAGGATCATAAGGACCATGAGATCAACATCAGGTATGAGGATGACATGGATAAAATGGAAATGTGGACCAAGGCTAATGGCACATGACCAATTTATAAACCAAACAAAAGGCATACATGAACTAATAAAAGAAGATCAAGACCAATAATACACAAATACAAAATTTAAAAATACAAAAAATCAAATGAAAATGAATATTATGACAAGTAAAAAAACAATGTGTAACACCCCGGATTATTGGTATCATATAATGATGATACTATGCATTTACTTTTGTTAAATACCTATTAACCAAACAAAAAATTAAAGGATAAACATAAAGATCTTTATTTAAATAAGAACACTGTAGTGTCTATAATACACCAAGATCAAATAAGATATCATTCTAACCAAATATACCTATTAAAAACCCTATCAGAACTATTAGAAGACCCCCAATCACCACAACAAGGCCCTGTATGTAAAAGAGATCTTTCGAGTCAACTAAATCAAAAAACATCACAACTACGATCATAAAAACCATGCTGAGAATCAGCAGAATGGGAATCACCAACTTCTTCATTTTGAGTTGTAGGACACTGTAAGGTTTGATTTTATAGGGCACTTTTTCAACCATTTCTCTAGTGACCATTGAAAGCTAACAGTTATAAAAAATAGAAATTGGACCTTTTTTGGATGAGTGAACTTATTTAAATATTAATTAGTTTCCAAGTAATTGAGTTATGATTAAGGTTATTTTTAAACCATAATTTATGAACTCTAAAAGGATATACTGTAAAACTTCATTTCACCCTTAAGTGATTTTGATACGAATTAAGGAATTCAAAACACTTTGCAAATTTTTCAAATTCAATGTAACGATTTTTATTTCCTAAATAATGTTAGAAACTATGTTTATATTTTTCAAATTAAATTATGTTTTGATTGAACAAAGTTTTCGAGGATGCTAGTATATAAATTATAATATAGGTTTATAAAAATTTCATTTTCGTAACTTTTTGAGTTAAACAAGGGGTTTAGTATTTTTAATCATAGAAATAATTCTAACTAAAACACGTTTAATTTATATTCATTAATGTTTAAGAATATAATATTCAATATAGTTTTAATAAATGGATTGTTTCCTATCCTTGAAAGGTTTTTTAGTGTAGATATTTTAAAAAAAAATTGACCCACTAGGGCTAGCCCTTTTTGGCTAGGGCTGAGGGAGGCAGCTCACCCAATGTGGCTGAGCCTGACAATCAGCCCCAAGCCAAGGTTGACCCGAGCTTGGGCAGAGGATCCCCGAAGGGTGCTTGGGAGCGAGCAGGAGTCCATAGGCACACCAGTGTGGGTGTGAGGCCACGACGGGGTCTGGGTAGGCCAAGTCCTGTGGGAGGGAGCCCGTGTATAGGGCCCCCTTCGTGGGTGTTGTTTGATTTCTGAGCACTCATTGGGAGGCCCGGGGTTATAAGATAGGTGAAAACCACTCTCTGTTTCGATGTGGGAAGCAGTTTTTAGGGAGAAATGCGATCTGGACCGTTGGATCGTGTCGCGCATGATCCGGGCCATTGTTTCCGATCCCACACTCGACCCTCAACGATCGCATATCTCTCCATGGTTTTGGTCAACCGTTTGATCTGGCATGATCTAATCATGGTAGTTTGAGGTTTTTAAATTTCAACGTCAAACTTAGACTATCCGATGAAACTTAGATCTAATCTAAGCCACTCAATTCTTTTAAAACAACAGACGCCTCCCATCCCTTGGATCGATGTTGGGATTGATCTGGACCGTCCATTTTTCCCTGACATTTCCCCTAGTCATGTATTCATCTTCCTCCATGCATGGGTTACACTAGTAACCCTACCCTGTGGCACACCCCGCATTTTATTCACCTCTGACCGCCGGGGACCCCCATGTCTCCCTATTTTCTTTAAGCACGACACCCACATTGAAAGCAATGCAAGTGTTTACGTTTTTTCATGAAAGGTGGTGTGTGAGATTTTGTATGTAAATAACAGAGACCTCTCAGTTCTTCTCTCCTGTTCAAGTCTCCAACATGCCCAACCAACCCTCCCTGAAGCCCTCATTCCCCTGTTTTTTAATGTAAGGGTTCTTATTTTTTCCTTGTTTTTCTTCTTTGAGAATATATACACTTATATATTCGAAGATATATATATATATATATATTAACCTTACAGTTCAGTCCAATCGTTCTTAAATATAGAACCTTAGCCGTCAAGTTCACTTGCATTAAAATTTCTTAAAGAATGTAAGGATTATACCTGGTCTCATTTTTTTGTTTTTAAAATACATATATACTTTTGGTTATATGTATATAGATCGTTTATATGCAGGAATGTGCATAACCTTTATATTTCGATTATATGTACGAAGTTTTTGTATAATTGTTCATGCACTGCACATATTCACATACAGTTAATTTCATAACTAAATAATAAATAAATTTTGCAAATGTTATATATATGATCGGGTTTTTATAAAAAAAAATTGTGGGTTTTCATAAACAAATTTTTATGACTAAGGGAATGACCTTCCCTATTCAAAATGTTGTTGAACTAATATTCATAGGGGATTAACAAAAATGGGTGTGCCAATTTTTCAGTTTGAGTTTGGGTACATTTATATATTTTATATGTTGCATGAAACATGATTTCAGTTGTTATGGTTCTTACACAATAACCCTTGAGTTTAGGTGGAGTTTTAAAAACATAAGAAATAGGGTGTTAAACAAAACTTATAACCACATTTAAGAGTAACTTATTTTTTTCCCAATCTTTTAAATGATGATTCTTATGGTAAAGATTCATGCTTTCTATCATGGACATTATTCAGTATTATGCAAAGGCTTAACAATATTGAATGTTTAAGCATGTGAAAGCTCAAAACTCAACATGATATTTTTGGTTCACCTTGTAATTAATTGGATGATAAAATTATAGAATTTCAAGAACAAACATACATGTTATAAATTATAGTTCTTTTTTCTTTCAGTACCTTAGATTTCAATGTATGTGCCATCATCTGCCTTTTTTTAATTACGTTCATATGATTGTTGGCTTGGTTTTTAATCATCTAGATGTGTGTCTCACTTATAAGATATGTAAATTAAAATACTATGACCAACTATGAATGAACTATTCAAGGTGGTATCAGACATCTTGAATATAAAACCCCATTTAATTAATGTATTGATTTATGTGGCTCACATGAAAGTAAAGACATAATAAGGGTGTTCCCTGATAGTGCACCAATGCATTGGGTAAATAATTAATCTCTAGATATTACAAGATTCACGGTACCCTAGTGAATAACCTCAGTAATTTTTTTTTATTGACACCTTGGGGAGGGACCTCGGTGATATGTTCATGAATGTCTAAATGTAATGTTGAAGCCACATATTCAAGTCATATTACAAGTTCTTTTCAAGATGATATGCCTATACATTCACAACTCTTTCTCCTATGTTTTTATCAAGTTCATATTGATGTCATAAGTAAATGTTTGGGGAATGATTCATGTAAAATAGTAAAAAACATATGAAATTTATGTTTTTTCCTTCACATGCAACTCTGATATAGTATTAATCTAAACGGTTTAATTTTTTCTTAAACATTCATATGTCATACTTGTTCAAGATATCTTTTACTAAACCTTTTTGAAAATGACCTAATTGATTCATGTATTCCTTAAAAATAATAGTGAGAACATTTATGTTATGTTACATGTGTTACAGTTTTCTATAAGATAACGTTCTTTGGATATGTTTTAAAAAATATATTTCAAAAGTTTCATTGGTTTATTTTAAATTTGTTACTGGGTATTCTTATGCTCATCATATGTTTTGAATTTTAAATTTTTAGGTAACAGCTTTTACCAGATGAAACGTTTCTGATGTTTCTGGTTTCCCAGAGCCCAAACAAAACTCGATCCTCTGTATGGGATGTGATGTCTATTTATCAGTGCATGTTTCTGTTTTAAAACGACACATCTTGTTTTAAAGGCACCTACTCCTGGTTTTTCTGGGGTCGGGTCTTCACAATTGGTATCAGAGGATTTGGTTTTGATAACTCTGGAAAGACAGAACTGAAACAAAGAAAAATATACTTCAGAATTACTAAAAATGAGTTTTCATAACTTTAAGATTGAAAATGAAGGTACAAATCTTTTTCCTCTTCCCAATGAGGACTTAGAAACTATAATTTCCACATCCATCAATGAAGCTTCTATAAACTATACCCATATCCATATGTCGTGAAAACATCCCTATGATGTGTCCAACTCTCCCCGAGTACTTCCACTCCACCGAAGAGTGGGCTTGGATTACATCTTTATGATGCATACCCAGTTTCTATCTTACACACGACGTGGGAAGTACTACAAGGGACTTTTTAGATGCTTCACTACAGCAGAAGGCATCTTGTCCCTCACAGATTTCCAAGAGGCTACTGTAGAAGGAGATCTCCACGCAGCATACATGTGTCGTGGCTTGTCCTATGGCCATTTTGGTCAAATGATGGACTTTGGAATCCTTGAATAAAAATCCTCTCATTCTGTTTATAGACAACAAGTACATAGGGAAGTCTCACAGTTGTACACCCCACATGTCAGACTATGGATATACCATAAGTGCTCCCATGTCATCGAACCTGATTGCTCGGGTTGCATATAGTTTAGGGAGATAGAGAGTTTCGAGATTGTATTGGGAATTCGTGTGTTAGGGAACTGAGGATACCATTAACCCCGTTTAATGTTGGGCACCGGTAGATATATAAAGAACATAAATTTTTTGTCTCTTATTTCTTATGTATTTACATGGTTTATACTTTTGGATGGATTTAAAGTTATTGAAATCTCATCTTAAACATTAATATGGACGGAAAAATACAAATGTTATCTCTTCCTACTGAGACAATGGATATTATTGCAATCAAAACCTCTGAAGATGAGTATCGTCCCTTCGCAAACCTGCGAGGAACATGCAAGGAATTGTTTGAGGTGAGAAATAGTCTGGGGATTCTCTGCACCTGTCAAGGGAGTTCTCCCATCTACTACCGCATAGGCAAAACACAATTGGATGAGCATAATCGGAGAAGAAAATACCACAAAGGGCTGTTTCTGTGTTTCACCCTAGGCCGGAAGTACACGACCCGAGTAAAATTTCAAGAGGGTGATTTAGAGGGAAAAGTTTATGTGCCCTACATGTACCAACCCCTCAGGGTTAGCTTGTACGAAAACGTCTATAACATAGATGTTCTCAATAAAGACATAATTTGGCAATTTCTTCATACGTTGGTCCATATTGACACTTCCAAACATTGTAACATTCGAGCCTCCCTCTGGAAGCCCGAGTGTTTGGTGCATGAGTTCAACCCCTTCTACCTGAAGTGTATCTGGATCTGAGAACTAGAGGAGTTGAGCATCAATTTCGGTGTTCCGCTGAATGCACATGAGGATCCTCTACGATGGGGAATATGGTAGGAACATCTGAGAGCTTCTTCTTAGCAAGTTTGTATGAAAGAAATTGCGGGCACACAATTCTTTGATGGTGGGAGTAATGTAACACCCCGAATTTTGGGTATCATATAATGATGATATTAGGCATTAACTTTTGTTAAATACTTTTTAACAGAAAAAAAAATTAAAGTAAAACATAAGGCTCTTTATTTAAATAATAACAACGTAGTGTCTACAATACACTGAAATTAAAATAGTAATCAAGTTATCCAAATATACCTATTAAAAACCCTATCATAACTACTGGAAGACCCCCAATCCTGAAAACGAGGCCCAGTAAGTAAAGGATATCCTTTGTGTCAACTAATGAAAAAAAAAATCACCACTATGATCATAAAAACCATGCTGAGCATCAACAGAATGGGAAGTACCATCTTCTTTCTTTTGAGATTTAGGACACTGTAAGGTTTGGTTTTATAGGACACTTTTTTCGACCGTTGCTCTAGTAACCATTGGAAGCTAACAGGTAAAAAAAATAGTAATTGGACCTTGTTAGAATAAGTGAAATTATTGAAATATTAATTAGTTTCCAAATAATTGAGTTATGATTAATGTTATTATTAAAAAATCATTTATGGCCTCTAAAAGGATATGGTGTAAAACTTCATTTCACCCTTAAGTGAATTTGAAAAGAATTAAGGAATTTAAAACACATTGAGAAATTTTTAAATAAAATGTTAGGATTTTAATTTCTTAAATAACGTTATAAACTATGTTTAAGTATTTCAAATTAAATTATGTTTTGATTGAACTACGTTTTTGTGGATACTAGTATATAAATTTTAATACAGGTCTATTAAAAAAAATTGTAACTTTTTGAGTTAAAAAAGGGGTTTAGTATTTTTATCTTTAGAAATACTTCTAACTAAAACAAGTTTAATTTGTATTCATTAATGTTTAAGAATATAAAATTACATATAGGTTTAATAAATGGATTGTTTCCGCTTCTTAAAACATTTTTTAGTGTAGTTTTTTCAAAAAAAATGGCCCACTAGGGCCAACACTTTTTGGTTAGGGCTGAGGGAGGAAACTCACAAGAATTGGCTAAGCGTGACCCTCAACCCCAAGCCAAGGCTAGCCCGAGCATAAGCAGAGGTTCCCCAAAGGGCGCTCGGGAGCAAGCAAGAGTGCATAGGTGCACCAGTGTGGGCGTGAGGTCATTGTGGGGTCTGGGTAGGCCAAGGCCTGTGGGAGGGAGCCCGTGTATAGGGCCCCCTTTGTGGGTGTTGTGTGATTTCTGAGCACTCATTGGGAGTCCTGGGGTTATAAGGGAGGTGAAAACCACTATCCGTTTTTATGTGGGAAGTATTTTTTCTGGACAAACGCAATCTACACCGTTGGATTGCATCGCACGTGATCTGGGACGTTATTTCCAATCCCTCACCCGACCCTCAGCAATCGCGTCTCTCTCTGTGGTTTTTGTCAACCGTTGAATCCAGGACGATCTAATCATGGCCGTTCGAGGTTTTTAAATTGTCGCGTCAAAGATAGACCATCCGATGAATCTTAGATATAATCTAAGAATCTCAATTATTTTAAAATAGCAGACGCATCTCATCCCTTGGATTGACATTGGGATCGACCTAGACTGTATGTTTCCCCCGACATTTCACCTAGCCGCGTCTTCTTCTTACACCACGCATGGGTTACACCAGTAACCCTACCCAATGGCACACCACTTGTTTTCTTCACCAATGATCACCAGGGACACCCATGTAACATCTTTTTTTTTCAAGCATGACACCCCACATTGAATGCAATGCAAGTGGGTACATTTTTGCATGGAAGGTGGTGTGTGAGATTTTGTATATAAATAACCGAGACCTCTCAGTTCTTCTCTCCCATTCAAGTCTCTAGCATGCTCGACCAACCCTCCATGAAGTCCTTCTTTTCATGGTTTTTAAAGTTAGGGTTTTCAGTCTTGCCTTGTTTTGATTCTTTGAGAATACATACACTTATATATTCGAATATATATATATATATATATTTAACCTTACGGTTCAGTCCAAATGTTCTTAAATATTGAACCAAGGCCTTCAGGTTCTCTTGCATTCAAATAGTTTAAAGAATGTAAGGATTATAACTGGCCTCGTTTTGTTGTTTTGAAAATACATACATACTTTTGGTTATATGTATATATGTCGGTTATATGCAGGAATGGGCATGACCTTTCTACTTCGGTTATATGTATGAAGCGTGTGAATAATTGTTCATACTCTGGAAATTTTCACATACACTTAATATCATATTTAAAGAATAAATAAATTTTGAAAATGTTATATATATGATCATGTTTTTATAAATTTTTTTAGGTTTTCATAAACAATTTTTTTATGACTAAGGGCATGACCTGCCCTATTCCAAATGTTGTTGAACTAATATTCATAGGGGATTAACACACATAGGTGTGCCAATATTTTAGTTTGAGTTCGGGTACATACATATATTTTATATGTTTTGTGAACATTGATTTGAGTTGTTAAGGTCCATACAAATTAAGTCTCGAGTTTAGTTGGAGTTTTAAAAACATAAGAAATAGGGTGTTAAAAAAAACTTATATCCACATTTAAGAGTAACTTATTTGTTTTCTGTATGTTTTAAATGGTGTTTTTTATGGTGGAGATTCATGATTTCTATCATTGACATTATTCAGTATTATGAAAAGGCTTAAGAATATTGAATGTTTTAACATGTTCAATATCAAAATCGTACTTGAGATTTTTGGTTCACCTTATAATCATATGGATGATAAAATTTTAGAATTTCAAGAACAAACTTGTATGTGATAAATTCTAGTTTTCTATCCTTTCAGTACCTTAGAAGTTAATGTATGTTCCACAATCTTCCTTTCTTCTTTCCTTTTAAAAATGGTCATATGATTGTTTTCTTGGTTTTTAATCATCCAGATGCCTTTCTCACTTATAAGATATGTAAAAAAACTAATATGACCAACTATGAATGAACTATTCAAAGTGGTATGGGACATCATGAATATACAACCCCGTTTAAGTAAAGTATTGATTTATGTGGCTCACTTGAAATTAAAGACATTTTGAGGGTGTGCCCTGATAGCGCTCTAATGCAAGGGATAGAGAATTAATCTCTAGAGATGACAAGATTCACGACACCATGGTGAATAACCTCGATATTTTTTTTATTGAAACCTTGGGGATAAACCTCGGTGATATGTTCATGAATATCTAAATGAAATGTTGAATCCACATATTAAAGTGATGTTACAAGTTCTTTTCAAGATGATATGCCTATTCTTTTACTACTCTTGATCTTATGTTTTTATCAAGTACTTATTGATGTCACAAGTAAATGTTTGGGGCATGAATCGTGTAAAATAGTAAGCAACCTATGAAATAGAAGTTTTTTCCTTCATGCACAACTCTGATTAAGTATTACCCTTAACAGTTTAATTTTTTCTTAAACATTTATACAACATACTTCTTCCGGATAACTTTTACAACCCCTTTTTGAAAATGTCCTAATTGATTCATGTATTCCTCGAAAATCTTAGTTGAGCACTTTTATGTTAAGTTACATGTGTTACAGTTTTCTATAAGATAATTTTCTTTGGCTATGCTTTTAAAAAAATGCTTTCAAAGTGTTTCATTGGTTTATTTTAAACCCCTTAATGGGCATTCTTATTCTCACCTAACGTTATGAATTTTAAATTTTCAGGCAAGAACTTTTATCAGTTAAACATTTCTGAAGATTCCAGTTTCCCAGAGCCCAAACCGAACTCGATCCTTTGTAAGGGACGTGATGTGTGTTTATCATTGCATGTTTTTGTTTTAAAATGACACATCATGTTCAGAAGGCACCAAATCCTAGTTTTCTGGTGTTGGGTCTTCACATAATACAAGGAATTAAAATCATTTAATTTACAATGTTGAGTAAATAAAGTTCAAAAATCTCCACCTTGTAGATGAAATGCATTAACATAAACACCTGATGTCCCAAAATCACCTATAACACCCCAAGATTTTACAGTATCTCACTTCTAAAATAAATTCATTATCATTGATATATTATGCTGTATTCAATACCAAAATATGTTTATGCTACACACAACAATGAGTTGGCTTGCGTTACATGCAAGACCAGGTTTTACCCAACAACAATATATTAATAAAATATTATTATTTAATATAATTAGATATAACCTAGCCATTAAGTTAGTGGTTATGAAAATTATTAACTAAATTATGAAAATATATGGCTGAATTCATTGGTTCTGAATTAATTAAAAATGAATACAATAACCAACTGAATATATATGAGATGTTTTTAAAGTACTATTTGTATGCTCACAAAGTCATTTTATTCTAATAAATTAAAATAATTACTATTATAGAATGTTATTAATGAAATATATATTTTATATTATAAATAAAATATTTTTGATATTCATATAATATATTCGAGAGGTATAAGATAATAACAAACCCAGTATTACACATAAAACCTATTTTTTTTATAAAAACCGTTTTATCTTCTTTTAATGGAGAACATATTTTAAATCCAATTTTTGAAAATTTTATGAAATCTATTTGAAAAAAATAAACTCTATCTTTTAAGTAAAATTAAAAAATTTTACTCCAGTAAATTTATTGGTATTTTTCTGATAAGTTTAATGTTTTGATGAATAGTGAAAAATACTATATTTTAATTGAAAAGAACTTTTTTCATCAAAATAATTTATATTGTTAAATTATATTATTGAATGTTTTTAAAGTATAAATAGATTATTTTTTCATTTAATACAATTTAGGCTATTGTAATAAATTTTACAATGATTTTAGAAATAATAATTTTTCAATCTTTTGCACGTCTAGACATTAATAACTAATTTTATCACATCGTCATGTAGATTAATTTTAAATTAATTACTACAAATTCTATGTTTTGAATTACGAAAAATGGATTATATATTTCGAAAAAGTGGGTCCAAATTATGTAAATTGGTTTATTTTATTTTTGGTCATATGAATAGTAAAATTTAGTAATATTTTTATTAACATAGTTAAGGGGAAATTAGGTAATTGTAGATATAAATTATATTATAAAATTACCCCAAAACATGTCCTAATTTCATTTAATTAGTGTTTTTCTACCAAAATCATCATTAGGCTGAAATTATACTCTTTTTAAGCCACTTAGATTAGAATAAGTCATTTATAATATTTTATTTAAAGGTACGTTAAAAATGTCATACTCACATTTTTAGTAAGTATTAAATTCTTAATACATGGTTATAGAAAAGATAAATTAGACTATACATATTCATTTGAAAGATAATAAATTTATCTTCGTCATGATAATTTATTTAAAATTTTTAGAGAAGAAATAGTTTAATTAAATGCTTTCATAATAATGACGTAGTAATTGTTTAATTAATGGAAATAAACAAATAAGTGATGTTAAAAACATTAAAATAAATTAAATTTGACATAATTAATTATATCTATGAATTTTATAGATAATTTATAAATTTTAGTGATATATTATAATTATTGGTTCAAAGTTATCATGAAGTTGGGATATTTTTTTAAAAAGACAAATATTGAATAGTATCAAAAATGAAATAAATGATACTTTAAAATAAATAATATTTTATTAAATGATATAAAATTCATAAAAATATAAATTCGTCAAAATAACTACAATATGGTTAAATATGTCATCAATGATTCATTTTGGGTTTGTTTATTATTTTATCATAACTATATTATCTCTAAAGAGTAAAACAAAGTTGCCATTGTAAGAGTTAATGGGGTTAACTAAGGGTTAAAGAAAAATGATAGGGTTTACATTATGACATAAACATGTCTAAAAATTATTTTTTGAGAGGATTTAGACCCATACTCATCTTAGGTTTTAAAAATATCAATTTTAAGATATTGTTTAATTAAAAAATAATATATATTAAATTAATATTTTTGGAGATTCCTAAAATGCCCCACCTAAATTATAAAAGGGTACTTTCTCCCTCACTTACACTAATTTGAACATTCTAGATAGACCAAACCCTACCAATTTATCTTCTTAATTTCCATATACACATATTAGAGGTTTTGGGCTTCTCAAAAGACTAACCCTAGCGTCATTAAGAGGTGATCCATAGTGACCCAACCCCAGAAGGCCCAAAGCTGGTGTCTACTACTATTTTGTTGACAAAATTACAAGGAATTAAATCCCAAATGACTGAGAGTTTAGTATACTTGATTAAATAGATATATAAATGAGAAAAAAATAAACTAATTACTATATACTTTTCTTCTTATTTTTAAAAATATAGCTTCAAGGATAACTCTAATCTAGTTAGTAAATCCCTACATATCTTTTATAGTATGTTTCCTGGATTCCTAGGAAAATAAAAATAATAAGGGTGAGATAAAATGATAAGTAAGGTCAAAATATAGTGGAAGAAATAAAAAATAAATGAGAATAATAATGATGAAATGGTGAATAATTGAGTTCACATACCATATAATCAATAAACTGAGAAAGAGGTTCATAAAAACATGACAAGGTAATAAATGAAAACACATGACATTAAAATAACTATATTGGAAAAAAAATATGGTAAGGTAAGAAACTAAAACACATACTTTCTAAATAATTAAAAATGAAATGTATCCATTGATATATTGACACAAAATCTCATGGATGAATAATAAATGAAACTAAATAAGGTAAATGCTTTCTTAATGGACGTCATGTCTAAGGAACATGAAAACCTATACCGTCAAGACCTTTCACATCACTGTTTAAAATATTCTAATTTGCAAAAATAATTTGTCTCAAGAGAACCTATCAATACATTTAGGATATATATAATGTTTAGTATCCTCCCATCATTTATTTTCCAAATTATTCCTCAAATTGAATAATCAAAATAAATTTTATGCCATATGAAATATCTGTATAGAATAAAGAAGACAAAATTATCAATATTTTCTAAAATAATAAAATAACTATCAAATTAGACATCATATGTAAAATGGTATTTGGTTTAGGAAATAGTAACATCCATGATGAATGAAATGGATAATTAGGGGTAAATTCAATGTTCAATTGTCAAAGGAGACTGAATATTTCAACGGGAATAAAAAATAATTCAAGGAAGTGAATGTTAATACCATCCTTCAAAAAATCAATAATTAACCATTCAAAGGAAGAATACAGATGATATCAACACAAAAAATTATTAAGTGGAGTAAAAATACATTCTTCACTACTACAAAATAGGCCATTAAAAGTGCTAGAATAGTCTATTATCAATTCTAATAAAACATTGAGAAAATGAGCGTGGTTAAAAGTACAAAACATTATCAGTGCTAAAAAAGCACTGTTAAAGTCCCCCTTTAACAATAATAAAAAAATATTTTTAAAAGGGTCCTTTAACAACACTTTTTTAGTGATGTTAAAGGGGGCCATTAATAACACTTTTTAGTGATGATAAAGGCCGCACTGTTAAAGGGGGTAAAATTTTATTTTTTTGGACACTTATTAGCATGAACCCCTTTATCAGCATTTCCACGAACCCTTTAATAGCGCTCCACCCCCTTTATCAGTGCTTTTCACCCCACCACCATTTATCATCACTTTGTGAATTTCTATCCCTATGCAGATCTTCATGGATTCAAACCCTACACCTCTCCTTCAAATATGGAACACCTTTACCACTACACTTTGTTGTTTTGATGTATATTTAATGATATTCTTGTTTATATATATATAAATATATTTATATAATTATTTAAAAATACATTTATACAATATATATGTGTGTCTGATATATGTATACCTATATTTATTTAAATATATTATATATTTTATTTATTTATATATAATAGAATAGAATATAAATATATATCTCTTTATTAATACACACATATGTATATATATATAATGTAAAAATGGCTATATATTATTTTTAAAACATCTTTAGAATATGTATTTATTTACATATATTAGAATATACATTTTTACATAAATATGTTGATATATGTATTTATATGAGTGATTTATTATAACTAAACATAGGAAACATGCATATATTTAATTATAAATAACATTAAATTATGAAAAATGTTAAAATTTTAAAACCATAATATCAATAGAAATGTAATACCTAGGAATAAAATTAGTCACCACCAAAAAAGGCAATAAGACCCCCTTAAAATCTGTTGAAAATCCATCGAATGTCAAAAAATCAGGGTACCCTGACTAAAAACTCTATTTTTGATATCTTATGAGATTTTGTTTCTTTAAACATGTGATAGAGGTTTACCATTGTCACGAAGGGTGTAGATCTCATAAAAAATTTGACGTGATATGTGGTAGAGCATAAATGGACACACAGATCAAAAGTTATCACTCTTTGAAGTTTGAGTTACGTTTTCAACTTATTTTGGATATTTTTTTATTTTTTGGATTTTCTATCTTAAAATTGATATTAAATTACTATTAATCGGAAATAATAAAAAAATTATTAATTAAAATTTATTTTTTATTTATTTTGTAATCCATTTTCACAAAAATATCTTATATATTAAGTGTAAAATTCTATTTACCTTATCTAAAACATATTTTAAAAAATATATATTATATTTATATCAATAAAATTATATATATATTAATATATTATTCTTAATTAATTTTTTTAAGTATAACTTTATTAGTGCTGCTAAAAAAGTGTTGATAAAGAGGGGTCTTTATCGGAGCTTCTAAAAAAGCGCTGATAAGGACCCCCCTTTAACAATGTTTTTTACAAGTTCTCTTAAAAGATCCCATTTATCAGTGCTTTTTAAAAAGTGATGATGAAGTTCACCCTTTAACAATGTTTTTATCATTATTAAAGAACTCCTTGAATAATTATTTTTTAGTACTCATAAAGGGGGTCTTTGACATCATTTTGAGATAGCGCTGTTAAAACACTAGTATTGGATAAACCTAGTTTTGTAGTAGTTTCTGATGATGCCGATGAATAGACATACTATAAAATGATCATTAAAAAAACAGGGGAAAATATCCCGTGATTAAGATAACGTTTTTGGAAAAAAAAATTCTTTGAAAATCACTTATGAAAAAAATTTCATTATAAAGTAACCTTTTAGACAAGAAAGGGAAGCTTCAAAGAAATGATGATAGGTAAATCTGTACTTGTTGTGCGAGGTAAAAGTACCTTCTATTTGCATGGTTAAAGGTTGGAAAAATACATTATTTGAAAAGAGAAAAGAATATTACTTTGAAAACAATTCTAAAAGGAAAAAATGATAAAAATTTCATTACCAAATCATTTTAAAAATAATTTTTAAAACATTTTATTAAAACACAATTTTAAACGAAAACAGGTTCTCCAACTAAAGAGATACATAAATTTGGGCTTTCTTAAAAAAAATTCTAAAACATTTTCAGAACCAAATAGTGTAAAAATGGTACTGACACTTGAAAATAGTCATGAATAACTAGATAATAATGAAAGGGTTTGTTGAAAATTTTTTATAAAATTTCCTCTAATGGAAGTTCCATTGCAAGATCATTATTACTATTCTTGAGGAAAATAATATTTAAACATCCCAAGGTGTCCCATAAACCTTTGAAATTTTTTAAATCATAAGCCTCATGAAGGAATAATATTGAATGTAAATTTCAAAGAAAATGATGATAAAATAATTCATGATGTTATATATCAAAATGGTTAGTATATACACCACAAAAAATAATCAAATTTTGAATATGACATTTATCTCACAGATGTAAAAAGCTATATGAGAATCCATTACCTTGAGTTTCCTTTTGGGTGAACACCATTTTACATCTTGTATAATAAAATTATTTTAATTTTCTAATTTATGGAGAAACGTTTTCAGGTTTATAAATAATTTTATTTCAATTTTTACTATGTTTTATAAAACTACTTGAAAAATTCTTTTTACGTTGGGTGTTTAGATTAAATTCGGATTATGAGTCAAAAACAACATTGGTAGGTCAACTATGGTTAAAGGGGTTATTATATAAAATCTCAAAAATAGTAATCATGAAATAATTATCATATTTTTTCGTTAATTATGCATTTAAAATAAATCAATAAATATGGTTATGAAAAACGATCCCTTGTTACAATCATGGAGATCGTAGGTTGTACGTACGCATGAGTAATGCTCTTATTTTTCAATGATTGTTATGGATAGAAGGTAAGTAACACCATATCCTTCCAAAATAATCCTTATATACTAAATAACATATTATAAAATCATATATACTTTTATAAATCATTATTGTGATGTAAAATGAATCACAACGTGTTGAGGAGTCGGTTGTCCACATGTCCACGGACGACGTTATCACTTTTTGAGTGTGTGAAAGGGTAATAAAGAAAATGATATATATATATATATAGTATATATACAGAAAGGTAATTATTTTATTAATATCATATAATGTTATTTTATGTCTAATATTATTAATTACAATCAGAATTTCTACATTCCATGGATCGTGTGAACAAATCACATCGCTTTGAGGGGGCAGTGATCCACACTTTCTCAAACAAATTTATCGTATTAAATAAATGAAAACTAGTAAAGGTATGTGTTATAAAAAAATAAAGAAGTATAAATAAATAATATATATAATTTATATCATATATAAACATAATTTCCATAATAATTTCCAACCATGAATGTTGGTAAAGGAAAATAAACAATCATCATTTCACGAGGCAGTAGTTTGTCGTACACAGAAACCATATTTTGGTTACCCATAAGATGTAAGTGTGTTTAAGTGTAGTTATAACCTTTAGCATAAAAAAATACTAGTATGTTAAGTATAATTGTGTTGTTATATAATAATATAATAAGAATATATTAGGTGTTGGAGAATTCAAAAAAAAACTATAAAGCATGAGAGAAGAAATTACCTATTAATTGGGTAACTACTTTTGGTTTCTACAAAAAGGATTCCTTATAAGGATTTATACTAAAATGGAGGCTTAAAGTTCAAGTGGAAGGATTTTCAGAAGCTATATGGTAAGATATTTTTCAAATATAAGTGGCTTGATATGTGTCAAGAATGGGGAGAGGTGGCGTCCTTCTATAAGGGAGGAAAAGGAATCACTTGGACTTTTGAAATCATGTTAGGGGTACCCATGATTTAACCAAAACCAATGTCATAAAAAAACAACGCAACTCAATAATTGAAGGTTAATGTCATAATTATGTCCATAAAAGGGGTTTCGGAGATATTTTAGGTCATTTTCCCCCTTCAGTTAATGTTTTAGTCCTTTATTAAGCTTAATTTTACCTTAATAATTGTAATTAATTTTAATTACTTTCACTAATATATTTATAAAAAACAAATTTGGACTTATTAGAAATTATAAATTATTTTTACTCCAAATATGGAATCCATTTCTCCAAATTCAAATCACATAAGTGGTAGAAATTAATTTAAATTTAATCCTGAAGATGGGACGACAATGCATGTTTTTAAGGTAAAAAGGTATGAAAGTTTGCAATTTTTTATAATCAGTTAAAAAATAAAATTTATTACAATGAAATACATTGTATTAATATAAAAAAATATTATCTAATTAAACATTAAAACCAATTAAAAATATAATTCAACCTTACATATAAATTAGTTAAAAATAAGTTTTGTACAAAAATTCAGTATTTTTAACTATTCATTAAATATTAAATGTTTCCGAAAAATATCAAAAATTAATCGTAAAATAATTATTATATTTATATTTCCAATATTATTGTTATTTTCCGATATTGAATAAATTAATGTGTCAAAATTCTAATTTAAAATGGGTTCTCTACTAAATGGTGGTAAAATTTCATTTTAAAAAATATAGGTTTTATATGTAAAATAAGGATTATTCTTATCTTATGCATATCAAACATAATAGATTAATATAAAAAAATTTATATTTTATATATAATGTATATATTTCATTAAAATCATTCATTAATTGTAATTAACTATGTTTATTAAGACAAAACTCATTTGGATGTATACAAATAGTAATATTTATTTTTTATATCCAATTGGTTCTTATTTTCATTTATTATTAGTTGGTAACCAATGAATTCATTTTATATTTATATAAATCATAAATTTTCATATGTTAGTTAATATTATTTATAACTGCTAACATAATGGCTATGTTATATCATATTATATTAAATAATAATATATTAATAATACATTAGTATTTGGTGAAAATCGGTCTTGCATGTAATAGAAGCTATCATGGAAGGTCATTTTTTCATGCAACACAAGCTATCAAGGAAGGTCACTCTTTCATGTAACATAATCTGTCAAGGAAGGCCTCTCCTGCATGCGACACAAGAAAAGTCGGTGTTTCATGTATATAAATACATAGAATCTATTTTATTTAGTAAATATTTTATAAAGTATCGAGATATTATATTACCTTACATGTTTGGTGTCACGTGTCATACACGCTATCAACTAAAAGGTCCTTACTTTAGATTTTAAGTTCATCACATTCTCCCCACTTTATTTAATGTACATCCTCCCAATTTAAACTCGATCATGGTGATATAATGTTTGATACTTCCTATGTTTGAAATATCACATCATGAGAAGAGTTTATAAGTTATCCTCTATAAAAGAGAGAATAGAAAGTACATAGGTAACTTGGACTACAATGTAACTAGGTCTCTAAGTAAGAGAACATCAATGTAAAGTAGAGATACGTACTTGTAGGAAAAATGTAATTATTTATAAAGAGTGAATGGGGTCATCAATCACAAACAAGTGAATGATCAATGGAAAGGTGTGGACCTCAAAAAAATAATTGTATGATTATTTAGAAGACCACCGATTCAATAAAAAATAATATATTAGGAAAAACAATTTATTTTTAAGAACTTTTCCTAATGTTGGGTAATTATTTTACTACTTGTGAATATAATGAAATATTCTTAATTGATAGGCTTCAATTTTATATGAAAAATCCTAAATTTTGGTTGTTCTCTGATCAAATTCTAATTCATTCCTTTACTCCTAGAAATTAATTACCAATAATGATTTTTTATTCCCTAAGCATTAAAAGAAACATTTAAAGGATCGTGATGATCATAAAAGAGAGAAAATTCTAACTATTTTCTTTAACTATCTTCCAAAACCAATATGGTTAATAGATTAATATCTAATCCTAAAAATTGAAACTACTAGTTTATCATTAACATTTATTAATTAAATTTTTTAACTAAAAACAATGAAAAATTAACCAGGAAATTTCATAGGTTAGTGGTTGGAAAGATACCCTTATCATCCTTTGGTCATGGGTTTAATACCCACAGCCTTTCCAGATTTGATTAGTTATCACCCAGATTATAGGTCATCCTTTTCTAAAACAAAATTAATATAATTAATAAAATAAATATGATAGAAATCCTTTAAATTATGTTAATCACAAAATATACTTCTACATAAATTTTTCAATACAACCCTAATACATAAATACATCATCCACTTATTACCACATAGATCTTTCCTCTGTCTAGTGTTTATCCATAATATCATTTATAGGATATTTAAATCATGATACCCTATTTGAAATCTAAACACCCTTGTTTTGACCTAGGTTATTCATTGTCAAAATCCTTCATGGTGGTTTTTAAAGATAATGTAAATTATCCTAAACATATCCCCCAAGAGTGTCAAACCAATTGTGCAGTAAGTCTTGTTGTTGTATACCAGGTTAACCAAAGTTATGCTCAAAATACCTTGTCATAGTTATTAATCCTAGATACATATGAATAAAAACCACATACACTTGTATTATCCACACATGGGTGCATTTCTATAAAGAACCACATAATCTCTACCTTACCAAAATTCTAGGATTTTATTCTATACTTATCTTTAAATTCTACCTTTGGTCTATGTTCTCTAAGCTATGTTTTCCTAAATCTAGTTCCCAAGGATGATACTAAACTTACTCTGATACCAACAGTAGTAACCTTACCCCAGAAGGCCCAGAGTCAGTTTCTAAAACTATTACATTGGAAATATTACAGGGAATTAAATCCCGAAGGATCGAGAGTTTATTATTCTTGGTAAACAAAATATATACATGAGAAAAGAATACACTAATTAAAAAATAATTTTTTATTCATTCTAAATAAATAGCTTCATGGATAAATCTAATCCATCTAGTAAATCCCTGTATATATTTCAAAGTACTCTTCTTGGATTCCTAGGGAAATAAACATAAAAAGGGTGAGCTCAAATTCTCAGTAAGGGAAAAATATAGCGGAAGTAATAATGAATCAATGAGAATAGTAATTATGAAATGGTGAATAACTGAAATCAAATTCCATATAATCAATAAACTGAGAAGTAATTTCACTATATAATCAATAAACTGAGAAGAAAATTCATAAATACTATAGAAAGGTAATAACTGAAAACACATTCCATTCCAATAACTAGATATGGAAAAATAAATATGGAAATGTAAGAAACAGAAATACATTATATCTATATAAATGAAAATGAAATGTATCAATAGATATGTCGATGTAAAATATCATGGATGAATAATAACTAAAACTAAACAGGGGAAATTATTTCTTAATAGAAATCATTTTTGAGGCACATGAAAACCTATACAATCAATACCTTTCACAAGACTTTTTAAACAATACAAATTTTTGAAACTAATTTTTTTCATGAGAACCTATCGATTCATTGAGGACCTATATAAATTTTGGGCTCATCCCATTATTTCCTATCCAAATCATTTCTCATATCGAATAATCAAAATAAATAATATACCTTATCAAATATCTGTATTTAATAAAGGATATGCAATTATCAATATATTTCCAAATAATTAAATAACTATCAAAGTTGACACTGTATATAAAATGGTATAGGGTTTAGCAAACAGTAACATACATGATGAATTAAATGGATAATTAGGTGGAAATTCAATGTTCAGTGATCATAGAAGAGTGAATATTTCAATGGTAATAACAAATGATTACAAGAAGTTAATGTGAATACTATCCTCGTAAAAATCAATAATAAGACACCCAGAGGAAGAATTAGGATGGTATCAATAAAGAAATCTCATGTAGAGTAAAAATAAATGGTTATTGCTGATGATGAATGGAAATACTATAAAATGATAATTAAAAAAATCATTGAGGAAAATATTCTTTTATTGTGTAAAACCATCTGGAAATTTTCTTCTTTAAAAATCACATTCAAAAACATTTTCTTTAAAAATTAACCTTTTATACATGAAAAGGATGCTTCAAATAAATGATTGTGGGTAAATCTGTACTTGTCATATGAGGTAAAGGAACATACTTTTTTCATTGTTAAAGGTTAAAAAATGAATTGTTCATAAAGTGATTAGAATATTCCTTTGAAAGCAATGGTATAAGAAAAAATGGGCAAAAATTTCATTACCAAATCTTTTTAAAAGCAATTTTGAATTTTTTTTATATTAAAACATGGGTTTTAGAAGAATACAGGTTCTCTGACTAAATAAAGAAATAAAGTTTAGTTTTCCTAAAAACATTTTCTAATACATTTTGAGTACCAAAGAGTGAAAAAAATAGTACTAATACATGAAAATGGTCATGAATAACCAGATAATAATGAAAGGTTTTATTTAAAAATGGATATATAATATCCTAGAATAATAATTCCATTGAAATATCATTAGTACTAGTCATAAGGAAAATAATCTTTAAACATCCCAAAGTGTCCCACACCACTCTAAAATAATTTAAATCATAAGCCTGATGAAGGAATAATATTGAATGGATATTTTAAATACCATAAATATAAATTAATTAATTATATAATATATCAAAATGGGTATTAGATTTACCACACAAAATAATTAAATTTTGCACATGAAATTTATCTCATCGATGTAAAAAGTGAGATGTAAATACCTTACCTTGAGTTTCATTTTGGGTGAACGTCCTTTGAATTCCTGTATAATAAACTTATGTTAATTTTCTAATTTCATGAGAAAATTTTTCATGATTAACAATAATTTTGTTTCACTTTATACTATGTTCTATACAAATACATAAAACAATTCTGTTTACATAGTTTTTTTACACCAAATTCGGATTATGGGTCAAAAACAACATTGGTAGGAAAAATATGTTCAAAGGGGTCATTATATGACATCTACAGAATAATAATCATGAAATAATTAACATATTCGTTCATTAATAATATCATTAAAATAAATTATTTAATATGGTTATAAAAAATGAACCAACATTACAATCAGGGTGGTGGTAGGCTGTATGTACACATGAGTGACGTTCTTATTTTTCAATGATCATTTTGGAAAGAAGGTAAGTAACACCAGATATTTCCAGAATGACCAATATAACATAAATACTTTATTATTTAATCATATATACTTATATATATAATTATTGTGGTGTAAAACAAATCACTTCATGTCGAGGAGGCAGTAGTCCACACATCTATGAATGACGTTATAACATTTTAAGTGTGTGAAAGGGTAATAAAGAAATTGATATATATATATAGTATATATCCAAAAAGGTAATTATTTTATTTATATCATATAGAGGTTTTTTTTTCACATATTTTTAATTATAATAATTATTTATACGTTCCATGGATCGTGTGAATGAATCACATTGCATTGAGGGGGCGGTAGTCCACACTTCCTCAAATGATGTAATCATATTAATGAAAAAGGGAAAGTATTAAAGGTGTGTATTTCAAAAGAATTAAATTTGAATAAAGAATTAATAAATATCATTTATATCATATAAAAATATATTTTTCTATCATAATGGCCAACTATGAAAGTTGGTAATGTAAAATGAACAATCGTAATTTTGTGAGGTAGTATTTCACTATAAATTGACACAATATATTCATTACCCATTAAATGTAAGTATGTGTAAGTATAGGTCAAACCCTTAGAATAAAACATACTATTATATTGAGGATATGGGTTTTTATACAAGAATCAAATCATAAGATACGAGGGTTTGGATAAGGGAAATAAAACTAAAAATATTGAGAGAAGATGTTACCTCTTAATCGGGTAACTACTTTTGGTTTGTACCAAAAGGATTCCTTTCAGGATTTCTAACCAAATGGAGGATTCATGGTCTAGGGGAGGGATTTTGGGAATCTATATGGGCAGAAATTGGTTGAAACTAATTTGTTTGAGAGGTTCGAGGAATGAGGAGAGGTTGTGAATTTTTATAGGGGAGGAAAAGGACTAACTAGGTATTTTGAAAACAAGTTAGGTTTACCAACATTTTTACCTAACAAAAAGTCATAAAAAACCAACCAAACTCAATAATGGAAGGTTAATGGCCTAATTATTTCCATATAATTGGTTTTGGAAAAATCAGGAACTTGAGCCATAATTATTGGAAATGAAAGTTGATATGTCACTAATCATATGCGATCAAGGATCTCAAAGGGGTCAATATTCCTAGGGCTAAAACAGCCCTTTCTTTACAAAGTGTATGACTCTCTTCCATGGTTATATTCAAAGGAAAACTTTTTCTCTAACATCAGAATTTAAGTCCCTTCGGTTTTAGTCAGTATAGATTTTTTAACGACTCTAGGTAGCTTTTATATGTTTTTGTTTGGGTTAAAACAACTTTGACATCAATTTCACAAGATTACGTCCATGTATCTTTCATTCCACAACTTCATCCGAAAAAATTTGAGTTCTACATTGCTTTACATTAAAAGATTCATATATATCCATTTATATACTCGAGTGGAAGTTGTTTTTACATGAGAACGCAACCAATGGGATATGTTGATCACATCCTCCTTTAAATTCCATCATGTGTGATCATAGCATTTCCTCAAGTGTTTGAATAGTCCTTTTATATTTTCTATTAGTTTGGGGGTGATAGGTCATGCTAAAATTTAATTTAGTACTAAAATCTTATTGAATGCTTCTATAGAATTTAGAGGTGAACCATGGATCACAATCAAATATGATCGAAAGTGGAACCCCATGAAACCTCACCATTTCCTTCACATATATCATTGAAATTTTTTCTAGTGAGAAATATTCCCAAATAGTGATAAAGTGGTCAGTCTTGGTGAGTCGAACCACCACAAACCATATCGTATTTTTTCTGTGGATGTTTTTGGGAAACTGGTGATAAAGTCCATGGTGATATTCACCAATTTCCACATGGTTATAAGAAATGGTTTCATCATCCCATTGGAATTTTGTCACTCTATATTAACTTGATGGAATACCAAACACCTTGATATATACTCTGTAATCTCCTTCTTCATGTTGTCCCATCAAATGTTTCCTCGAAGACCACGGTACATATTGGTACATCTGGGGTGGTGAAGAAAGATAGGCTATGTGAATTATAAAATAGCGTGGTATTTATCTCAGGTGATTAAGGAACACAAAGCCTCATTAAAATCTAATTTACACCATCTTCATCAATTTGGAACTCATGTAGCTCCCCTTCCTTTATTGATTTCAACGTTTTTTAGCTCCAAATCATCCCTTTATGTATTTTTGATCTTCTCTTGGATAGATTTTTGGGAAATCATTTGGAAGATGTAGGATATATTCCATATCATTATGATTTCAAGATATATCCTTTTCATATACAAGAGGACAAGGTATCTCTAAGTTTTCATCATGGATATAGTAGCATTTTTTTCTTTTAAGAGCATCATCTACCTTATATTCCTTTCTCGTATTGTAGTGAATAGAAAAATCATAGTCCATGATTAGGTCAAACCATTTTCATTCTTTCATATTGATATACCTCTATGTGAATATATACATTAGACTCTTATGATCAGTATATATGTCAAACTTCTCACCGTAAAGATAGTGTGACCTAATATTTAGTGCAATGATCATATCTTCTAACTCTAGATCATGTGCTAGGTAGTTCTTCTCATGGATCATTAACTATCATGAGGAAAAGGATATCACCTAATTATTCTACATGAGTACACAACCCAAGACATTCATTGAATCATCACTATATATCAAAAAACCTTCTCCACTTATTAGAATTTTTAGTACATGTTAAGACCAAGATGATAAGGATGAGTGTCATATTTAGGTATTATTTTTTATTGTCAAGGATGTTTAAGAAGAAAAAATATCACCTCATTTTTTATTTGGTAAAAATTAGACTGACCATCATATTTAAGAAAATAAGACTCACAATGGTTAAGAAAGTCCATTGTATTGGGAATATTTTTTCTGGATAAAGAGGATCATTATACTCACCCTATGTCTGGAATGATAGGTTTAATTATAATGGGGAAATTCAAAGTCTTCCTGACTTTAATGAAAATGTAATGATGCTTTGCTGATCTTGGAGTTCTCATAAATTATTAGTAAGTTATAAAATTAGTGATGAATGATTGATGAAATAAAGAGAAGAATAAGATTCCACCAATCATATTCAGTGTGATCATAATCATACCAATTGTATTCAGGTTGAGAAGGAAAGAAATATGTTGATAAAATATAGGTAAGCAGCAACACATTACTTGGTAGGTTATATGATGATGAAGCTAATATTCAACATAAGCAAAGTCATGAAGGAATTAAGGGTACGTTCTAAATGTTTATGAATGAAACAATTTGATGAATTTGAATCTTTCTTGTCTCATGATCTACATAATGTTATTTCTGGATGAAAAATAGTTTAATGCCCAAGGAGGATGATCGTAATGAAGGTGCTAGTTTTTAGTTAAACTAAATCCAAAAAATATTTAAATCCTCAAAGAAAGAAGTTAGCGAGAATCATATTCAAAAAATTAATAAGCTCTTAATATTGATCCATTGGATTTAGTATGTCATCATATTCATCAAAGGTTGCATTTTTTTGTGATAAAAGTTGTCCGGTATCATATTTAGAAGAGAAGGAAGTTGTTGAAGTTGAAGCTGCTTATACCGGTCCATCAGACTCGGTATGCCATCATAATCATTAGAGGAAGAATTGTTTAAAACTAATGAATATAATGAAAATGAAATGTATATGGTTGCCAATATGAATAATAAATTCAGCTATTTATCAATAATGTAGTCATCCATTTAAAATTGGTTTAATTACTTTGTTTATCATTCATGTGGGTCAAGAGAAGAGATAAAGAAGATTATATTATTTTACATTTTTCATCATCGTAATGAGGCAGATCATAATGACAAATTAGAATGGGAAATTAGACTTATACTAATGTTTTTAAAGAATGTATAAAGTATAGATAAAGCTATTTGAAGATTCCGGATGGTTTGAGAAGTGTTGAGAAGGGTTTATGAAGTCAAGATGCACCTAAAATTCAAAGGAACATAGATATTTGTAAAATGTAATTGAGAAGAAAGATTTACAAGAATCCCACCCAAACCATTTTTGGGGTGAGTATAAAAGCGAAATTACTTTGTAATTTATGATAGATGTACTATTCATGGTGAATAAGAGACAAGGAAGAGCTTTATAGAGAATAAGAGGTTTCCTGATTGAATTTTGTTGAAGAAGTATTTCGAATAGAAGCATATGAGGAGAGACATGACTGTATTCAACTGGTCTTTGTATTGGGCTGAATCATCAGACTATAAAGATTATATTGGGATTTCTATATTGAAGAAGAAATGGTTCAGAATTTTCTCAAATATATTCTAACAAAATCATATATTTGTCTTATTGATCAATTAGACTAGGATAATCAGACTGAGTTTTATAAAAAAGTCCATAAAAGTTCTTACCAACATCTAGGTAAGAAATTAAATAATTTTTATAAAAAAAAACACATTTGTGGAAGTTGATAAAGAAGCATCACAACTTGTTTTGTTACAAAAATTTGTATTACATCATTTGTTCTAGATGAATAATATGCACTATTGAATTTTTTACATAGTGACACACAAGTGAAAGTGCATATTCTACTCAATGTATTCCACAAAAAATGATTGTATTCTAGTGGATTGTGTGTTATTAGATCATTTTCAAACAATAGCAAGGATGTATATATTCTTGTTGAATAACAAACCTTGTAAATTCTTGTGTTCTTATATAGGTGGGTTTTAATTATTTTCAATAGGAAAAGAAATATTTAACAGGAGGAAAATGTTTTTCAATATGTAAAGAAATATAAAAGAAACATATATCACTAATTCACCTTCCCCCCTCCCAGTGATAAAATTATCTTGACTGGGAAGTTACAATTACTATTAGAGATAGGTTCCCTTCATTTATTCTTTGTTGATGCTTTGAAGAGAAGTTGTTGGATAATTTTAATTGAGTCGATAATAAAGGAATCCTAGTTTTTGATTGTAAGAATTAGCATATCTAGAAAGATATAATGTTTCCCAATCTTATGCCTATTTGATTTGATTTTCATGAAGATGCAACAGATGTATTTTCTCTAATTAATGATAAAGTTCATCTTAGTCTATTGATAAGAATAATATTGAGAGTGACGGAAGGGGCAAGAATTATTTCCTATCAAAAGATTATAATGTGAATTTTTAAGGGTGAAGGGTGTTTAGATAGCTAAACGTATATGGGATAAGATGAAAAACATATATGAATGCAATAAAAAAGTGAAGAAGGAAAATTATAAATCTAGAGGTTGAAGTATAAAGACTTGAAAATGGTTGGGTATGAATCTATTAGGGACTTATTTACCAGGTTAAATAACATCATCAACACTATCAGATGTCTTAGTTAAAATTTTGATGATTCTATAGTTATTGAAAAGATATTATGAATTATTCCTGACAAGTTTGATACTAATGTTTATTAATTATAAGATAGATATCATAAAAAATTATCTATAGAGGATTTTTATAGAACTCTCATCACATATAAAATATTATGGTATAAAGATATGAAAATAAGAACAATATTTAATAGAGAAATTTTGTTCAAGATTGTGATGAAAGATAATTCAAATAAGATTATTATTGAAGAAGAAGGTGGTTATTTTGATTCTGAAAATGAGTATTTAAAAATCTTTATGATATTTTATCCTTTTTTATAAAAATGTGATAATAGGTACAGGTATATATAAAGGTAAATTTACCTTGAAATGTTTTGAATATGGATTCATTGGGCACTTTACAAAAAAATTTCCACAATGAAAGAAATAAAAATATGGTGAAGAAGAAGAAATAAGGCTATGAATTTTATGGAAGAAATATAGTGGAAAGGAAAATTTTATTCTATAGGGAAGTGTAAAAAATTCTCAAAATCTAAAAAGTGTATTTTCTTATCTAAAGATAATGAATAAGAAGATTGTAAAGCTAAATCCAAAACTTATACTGAGCATGTTGGTGAGAATAATTTTAGTGTAACAATTAATGATGATGAATTCAGAATCAGCAGTTCTGATTAACAAGAAACTCAACTTAAATATCATTTAAAAAAAGATTAAAAATCTATTTGAGAAATATTTTAAGTCTTGAAAAACAAAACAAGAAGTTGTAAGATAAATGTTCCTCATAAAAAATTCATTAAATTCGTTTAGATGAGATGAAAAATTTGAAACTAGATATTAGTGATTTGAAAAATAATCTTAAGGAAGAAAATAATCGTAATGAACATCTGGAATTGAAGTTAATGGCATAAAAATAATATTTATAACTTGTCTAGTAAAAAATTTGTAAAGATGAAAATAATATTATATTTTACAAAATTTATATATATGAAGTTGGTGAAAGTTTTTATAAGGAAAAACCTGATAAGGATAAAAAAAAGTAACCATCAAAAGATGATAGGAAAGATAGAATTATTTCTACAAATAAGAAAGCATAAAAAATTATGTATGTGGCTAAGATTAAAAAAGTTAAGAATTAATAAGTTTTTGAAAAACTTGAGTCTAAAAATGTTTCTAAAAATTATGAATATGTAAATGTTTCTATTATTTCTAGTTATGGCAAGGATAAAATGATAAATAAGCTAAAAAAGTTGATTCTGATTGATAACAAAAATGTTGGTGGCCAATAATATTCAGATAACAATATTTCTAAGAAACATATTCCTAACTCCATTCAGTATGGAATCTATAGAGGAATATATTCTTTCTATAGTTACTACTGGTATTGTGATGGAATCATAAATAAAACAATTATGTGTTGGTTCAACCAACAACATTACTACTATTCCATAGGTTATGAAAGTCATAGGTTTAGGGGGATTCAATCATCACAAAAGAATAAGTATGAAAAATAAGTTCAATAGAAACCTGATAATGATGGTGTAAAAATTAAAAATATGTTCCAACCCCAAGAAACTATTTGTAAAAGATGTGAACAACCTGGTAATCTTGGTAAGGGTTTTATTTTTTTGTTACCAGCACAATATAATTTTCATAACATTTCTCATAAGCTAGAGGTGAAGAAAGAAAAATCCTTTTTTGTTAAAGCTACCCTCAGATTATTTAAAGGTGAACGACCTTGGATTCTTGATAGTGGGTGTTCCTCATACATGAAAGAAGATTTAAATTTATTGAATAATTTAAAAGACTTCAAAAAGGTAACTATGACTTTCACCAAGGATTACACAATAATAATCAAAGGTGTTGGATCAACTATCATTGGAAAATAAAAGTTTAAATCTAAGAAATATTTATATATTGAGGAGTTGAAACATAACTGTTTGATTGTTTCACAATTATGTGACGAAGGTAACAAAGTTTTCTTCGGGAAAGATGTATTTTTTTTAAATTGATAAGGATGAAAAGATAGTTACAAGAGGCCAACATATAAAGGGAAACTTATTTCAAGTTGGTGAGGTACAAAACTCTTGTTACCTGGGTATAGTAGAAGAAAATATAGCATAAAAGAATGGGAAACATGTGTCAAATAAAAGAGAGTAAGTTAAGAAAGTGATATTTTTTTCAAGATAATTAGGATTTTCAATCAATAAGAAATTTTTGTTGTACTATTTTTCAGAAGGGAAAAATTACATTGTCTGTTTATAAGAAATTTTAGATTTGTTCAAAACAACCCTTGGAACTTATTCATTCCGACATCTATGGACCAATGAGAAAACAATCAAAAAATGATGACAATTACTTTGTCACATTCATTGATGAATTTAATCACATTACGTGTGTTATGAATATGAAACATAAATCATATGCTCTGTGAATGTTTAAAGGTTTTAGGATAAAAGCTAAGATGAAAAGTGAGTATTCAGTGAAAAAGTTGAAAACTAATAATGGTGATGAGAATAATAATGAAGAATTCGAACGTTATCCTAAGAAGAATGGAATTTTTCATGAGTATAGTTCCCTATACACACCTCAATAAAATGGGGTTGATAAATGGAATAATAGAAGTTTGGTGGAAATGGGGATAACTATGTTACTTGAACAAGGTCTTTCTCATTAATATTGGAGACAACCCATGAGTACTGTTCTTTATATTCAAAACTGATGTTTCAATAAGCCATGTTTTAATATGAATCCATAGAAAAACTACATGTTTGAAACACTTAAGAGTTTTCAGGAGTCCATGCATTATAAAGAAGAATGGTGGAAATCTGGGAAAGTTTGAGCAGAAAGGTGAAATGGAATTTTTCTTGGTTATGCTCTATAAAGAAGAGGATATAGATGTTTCAACAAAGAAAAACAAAGAATTTTTTATTCTAATAAATTGAATGTTATTGAAAAATATATTAAGGATAAATATAATCAAACAGATATGGAAGTTGAGCAAGATTAAGAAATTTTTGTCAACATTTCTGATAAGGATACATCCAATTGTAATCCTACTAAAAAACAAGAATCCGACTCATCTATTTCAAGTGATAAAGAAGAATCTATAAAATCTCATCCCAAGATTAGGAAGCTAGTGGAAACTCATAACATTATTGGGGATGAACATAAAAAGGTTCAAACAATAAGAACAACAAATTCTATTACACGTACATCTTGGTATTCAATAATTGGTCCGAATGATGTGAAATAAGATTTTGAGTATCTAGAATGGGTTCAGTCCATGAATGAAGAGTTAAACCAGATAGAAAAGAATGATTCATAGGAACTCTTACTTAATACAGATAACCAAAATGTTATTGGTACAAAGTGGGTTTCCCAGAACAAAATGAATGAATAAGGGGAAGTGATAAAAAACTATGAAAGATTAGTATGTAAAGATTACTCTAAAATTGAAGGTGTTGATTTTGATGAAACATTTTCTCTGGTGGAAAGGTTAGGAATAATCATAATTTTTCTTGTTACTTCTACATAATTGAGTAATATTTTTTTCAAATGGATGTAAAGTCTGAAATTATAAATGTCGAACTTAATGAGGAATTTTACATTGAATAGCCTTGTGGATTTGTTGTTGGTAAAGAGGAATGTTATATGTGCATATTTAATAAATTCTTGTCTGCACTAATGAAATATATAAGGGCATAGTATTCCAAACTGGATACTTTCTTAAGGAATATGAGTTTTAAGAAAGGAAGAGTTGATAACAATATTTACATCAATGAAATTAAAGAGTTTTATTTCATCATAATTATTTATAATAATGACATTATCTTTACTAGGAATAATGAAAGATATTGTGAAAAGTTTTCTAAATAAATGGAAATGTTTTTTGAGATTTCCATGTTGGGAGAAATGAAATACCTTATTGGGTTACAAATTTTATACAAGAAGAAACACATTTGTCTTTTTCAAGAAATGTATGTGAAAGAAATTATTAAAAATCATAGTATATGAAATTCAAAACTAGTTTACACCTCAATATCAATGGGAACCAAGATGAATTAAGACAGAGAAGAAAATAAAGTTGATCAGAAAGAGTTTCCAATGTTGATTGGATTTTTTTATATTTTACTACCTTAGGACACAATATTGTATATTATGTCACCTTATGTGAATGATTTTATATTGATCCTAAATAATCAAATTAACTTTCTAGAAAAATAATCCTAAAATACAACAAAGGCCCAAAAAATATCGAAATCAGGTATGATAGCTTAGAAAGTATTGATTTTTTTGGTATTCAGATGCCAATTGGGATGTAAATGTTGGTGATAGAAGATACACATCAGGCGGGGTTTTATTTCTAGGTGGTAGTTATGTTTTTTGGAATATAAAGAAATAGAATTCAGTAACTCTCATTACAACTATATCCGAATATTTTTCTACAACACAATCTACTACCCAACGTATGTGGATGAAAAATCAGTTAGAATACTAACTTGTTGAAATGAAGTTAACCATTATCTTAGGTTGTGATAATGAAAGTGAAATCAACCTTTCCAAGAATCTGGTAAAAAATAATCATTCAATACATATTGATATCAACAATTATTTTATCAAATATCATGTGTATAATAATGAGTTCAAGATAGAGTTTTTTTCTTAAATCGGAGCATGTTGATGACATTTTCACAAAACCTTTACCCAGGGAAGCATTTTCTAAATTGATCTTGAACAAGGTCATCTAACCTATTTCTCATCAATGTTGACGTATGTGTTTTTGTTCCCTCTATCATCTTATATTTGGAAAGTGTTTTCTAGGGAGGAATTGTTTTATAAATATATCATTATGGAAGCATGTAAATAGAGAGGGTTGTCGGTAAATTGTGAATTCATCATTGTAAGTGTGTGAAAACTTCTATGTATTTATTTGAGTGGTTGTTGGAAACAATTTTTTTTTGTATTCTATGGAGGATTAAAATTTGAGGAAGAAAAGATGAGGAAATTTTTCATAATCACTAATTTTGGACATCATGAATTTTTTTGTCAATAATTCTTGTTTCCTACAATTATTTATCACACGTAGTCTTATAATTATTTATAAGTCATACATAGCTCGAGGATAAAATGTTCAGTGATTTATGAACCTTGGTTGACAAAAAAATCCAGAGTGGAAGATTGTTAGGACCAAGATGATAAAGATGAATATCATATTCAGGTATTTTCATTTGTTTTCAATGGAGTTTAAGAAGAAAATAAACCACCTCACATTGTAATTGATATAAATTGGACAAACCATCATATTCAATAAAATCATACTCACAATGGTTAATAAATTCCATAACATTGGGAATATGTTTTCTAGATGAAGAGGATCATCGAACTCAGCCATAGTTTGGAATGGAATGTTTGATCATAATGGGGAATAATTTGAGTCTACCTAACTTTGATGAAAATATGCTGTTACATTTCTGATCATGGAGTTCTCTTAAATCATAAGTAAGTTGTAAAACTTGTGATGAAAACATGATGAAAAAAATGGGAGAAAAATATTATTCCAATCATATTCATTCTGATTGTAATCATTCCAATCGTATTCAAGATGAGTAGGAAATAAATATGTTTAAGAATGATAGGTAAGTTGCAACACTTTACTTGGTAAGTGAGATGAAGCTAAAGTTGATCTTCAAAGTAATAAAAGTCATAAAGAAATTCATGATACTTGTTAAAAGATTATTAAAGAAAAAAGTTTATGTATTTTAATCGTTTTGGTCTAAAGATCATCGTAATGATATTTCTGGATACATATTTGATTAAAGGAATGGTAGGATAGTCATAATAATGGTTCTAGTTTTTAGTCAGACCAAAATCTAGAAGATTTAAATCCTTAAAGAAATAATTTTTTGAGAATCATATTCAAAAATTAAATAAGTTACTAATGTTGATCCATCAAATTCGGTATTTCATCATATTAATTAGAGGTAGTATTGTTTGTTATAAAAATTGATTGGTATCATATTCAGAAGAGAACTAATTTGTTGATGTTGAAGCTGGTGATACCGGTCCATACTCGGTATGCCATAATAATCATCAGAGGAATGCCTTTTTGGAATTGATGAATGAAAATAAATGGAAAATTATGTGGTGGCCAATATGAAGAAGAAATTAACAGCTATATCAATAATTTATTTAACCATTTAAAATAGATTGAATTACTTTGTTTATAATTCATGTGGGTTAAGAGAAGAGATGAATAATAATATATTGTTTTAAATTTCTATTCATCATAATTAAGCAGTTCGTAAGAACAAAGTGAAATGGAAAATCAAAACTAGAATGATGTTTATATAAATTATAAAGTAGAGTTGAAGTTGTGAGAATATTTGAGAATGTTAAATAAGTTTTGATAAGAGATCATGAAGTTAATATGAACCCAAAATTCAATGAAACGTGTAGATTCAAAAAAATTGATTGAGTGGGAAATTTTTTAGGAATCCCACCCAAACCATTTTTTGGTTCAGTAAAAAAGGGAAAGTACTTTGTACTTTTGATAGATGTACTATTCAAAGAGAATAATAGAGAAGACATAGCTCTAAAGAGAAGAAGAGGTTTCCAAATTTTGTTTTGTTGAATTAAACTGGTCATCGTATTGGGCAGAATCATCGGACATGGAAAATCATATTGGTATTTTTGGATTGAAGAAGAAGTGTTTCAGAATTTTCTCAACCGTATTATAAAAAAGTAATATATTTTTCATATTGAGAAATAAAAATGGGATAATCAGACTGGGAGAATTATATTTGGAAATCAGACTGAGTTTGGTAACAAAATTTAGAAATGTTCTTACCAACTTCTATTTTTTGAAAGTTAGTAAAGAATCACCATATCATGTGTTGTTACAAAACATTGTATTTCATCATTTGTTATAAAAAGATCACATTCACTATTAAATTTTTTTTATAGAGCTACATGAGTGAAATGGAATAACCTACTCATTGTATTACAGAAAAAATTATTATTTTCTAACAGATTTTATGGTATTAGATCATCTCAAAATCATAGAAATTATGTAGCTATTCTTGTGGAATAGTGATACTTATAAATTCATGTGTTACTATGGATGTTTGTTTTAATTTTTTTACATAGGGAATGAAATATTTAATAATATTATAAGGTTATTAAATAATTAAGGAAATACAAGTGAAAAATATATCACTAATTCACTCTCTCCCCTTCTTAGTGATACAATTATCTTGACTGGGAAATTACAATACAAGAATAATGATTAGCCTCTTCTTGATCTCCTTAAATATTTCCTCATATCTTTCATCTGTAAATAATTTACCCCATTTTGTGGTAAATTAGATAGTTGGCTAAAAAATAATGATAAATTTATCACAAAATGTAAATAGTAACAAACTAATCTATAAAATTATAGATTTCTATGACACTAATGGGTCTAGGATATTCTTCAATTTCCTTTCTCATTGAAGGGTCTACATAAATTCCAGTACTTGTGATCACTTTCTCCAATAATGTGACTTATTCTATCCAAAAGTGACACTTTTTGAACATAAAATACCTTTTCTCATTCCTTAATATCAAAAACACAATAATTAGATTATCATCATGTTCCAACTTAATCTTGGAATAAATGATAATATAATCGATAAACACTACAAAAAATTTGTGGAGGTGGTCTCTAAAGAATATATTCATCAATTCCATAAATATTATAGGAAAATTAGTATGTCTTAAGGGAATTACTATGAACTCATAGTGCCCATACATTTTAAGGAAAGTAGTCTTTTGAATATCCTCTATCTTCATATTTAGTTGATGATATCCATAAAAAAGATACACCTTTGAAATTTATTTCACTCTTTGTAGTTGATTGAAGAAGTCATCAATCCTTGGATGAGGATTAATTTTTATTTATGGTGATCTTGTTGATATCTTGGAAATTGATATACACATGTTTTGATCTATCTTTCTTCTTGAAAAAGAGCATTGGTGCACCCCTTGGTGATGTACTAGGGAGTATGAACCAGTTTTTCAAATGCGCTTGTAGATACTTTTTTAAATCCTCCATTTCAATCAAGGACATCTTATATGGGAATTTTGAGATAAGAGTGGCTTTGGGTATGAGATCTATTGAGAACTCTTCCTCATCATCATGGGATTCCAAGTAACTCTTTGATAAATACATCAATGTATTCCCTAACAATGGACATTTCCCCCAAGTTAATACCTTCCTTTGACTAAACCATTTGGGCAAGGTATTCTTCTCTATAGGGTATCAAAACCCACACTGTTGATGGATTTTCCAAATAATATTCATGATATTCCTTGTATTTTTAGAGGATCGTGGGATGGTCAGAATATAAAAATAGATTTTTTTCCAATAGTTGATTTTAGCTATATATAATGAAAGCCAATAAATGTCCAATATAGCATCAAATTTCAACAAGGGAAATATAATAATATTTTCAAGAAGAATCATCCCAAATATGATTATAGGAGAAGATTCCAACACTTGGGTTGTAATTATTACACCACTATGTTTTTTATGGATATCTCTACTTAATGGCATCAGGGATTCAATTCAATAGTACTAGAAAACTTTTAGGATATAAATGAAAAAGTAGAACCAGAATTAAATAATACATTTTCTATTATTTAGTGAATAGGAATCATACCTTGTATGAATTCATTTTCATACTCCACTTCATTAGTAGTGATGATATAAGCTTTCCCTTGCTCCGTTGACTTTGGTGATTGTTGACACCGGTTTCCCTCAGGGATATATGGTTTAGTTCACTTGCTTGCATGACACCCTTGGTCCCTATATTTGATGCATTGAACCACGGGTGATGCATTAGGAAGTTCCTTCCTTTACCCTATCATTTTGGTCAGCTTATTCATGTATGTCCAATATTCATTAGCTTGGTGTCCTTCTCTACCACACTTGAAGAACATCCCCATCCCTTTGAGGCAATTAACATGATGCTTCTTCCAACATTTTTGACATGTGGGTAGTTGGATCGTATTTCCCCATTTTTCATTTTACCCACAAACTTGAAACCCCATTCTTCTCTTATTATCTCCATAACCATGGGACCATTCATTGAAATCTGTCTTTACATTAAGAGCACATTTAACAACATATTCAAAACTCCCAAATTCTTATATTTATAAATCTTTTCAAAGGTTTATTTTTTAAAAAATAAAGAATGTATCTATTTTTATATCATTATTGATAAAAAACCCAAGGAATACAATTAAAACCATATGATGTTTTCATCATAAGTCATGACAACTTCACCTTTCTTTTTATATAGCTATATTTATTCTCCTTCGATCTTATTTTTCAAGAGTTCAAGGGAAATTCTTTGTAAGAAATATTTTCATAAATTCTTCCAACTCCATATCTTCAATTTAATCCTTTGGATTTTTGTCTTTATCAATTCCTACTATTGATTATCTTCTCCATATAAATGATAAATTGTAAGAGTCACCATCTTTTTATTAGATAAATCGATCCTAGAAAATAACTACTTTATTGAGTTAACCCACTATTCCACATCAAGTGGATTGAAAGTTCCACTAAACATCGATGATCATTTTTTCATTAAGGATTCAATGGATAATTGATCCTTCTTGTGTGAATATATACATTCCACATAGTTCATGTTATTATTCATATCTCAAGACAACTATGTAATCATTTCCATAAATCTTTGTACTCAACCTCCCATGGAACTGGGTATCTCATTTGGATAATTGTTTCATTGTCACTCACATAGGTTTTGGGCCTAGTTTCCCCTGATTCCTTCCATTTTCTAGGATAGAAAATGTTAGAACAAAACATAAGTCAATAAATCATGAGTAATTTATTCTTTTATGAAATTAACACTAACGAAACATCTTATGGGATCACTGTGTCTATAGTTTTCAAAAAATAGTCTGATAGGATGTTTTACCTATACATAGACTTATACTAATGCTTTTTACTATTGTTTTCTAATCATAATTCACAAATTAACTAATCCATTCTTTGATACCAACTATAGTGACCCTAATTTTTCATACATAACCTTTACATCATTTTAAAGATAAAAAACATAATATAGTTAAAAATATAGGATCCAAAGGTTTATGTCTTAGAAAAATTAGGCTCGTAAATAACTTTTACATAATAAAACATTAAAATTTATTTAAATCATTCTTCATTATCCTTCTAAAATCTCACATTATCATTAGTACATGAAATTACATAAGGATAAACATCAATGAAAGGGGTAAGATAAAATCCCTGTAAGAGGATGAATAAAAAACATGAATCAATATAACATGGGTTGGCATAATCAACATATCATAAGCCTCTGATCATTATCAATATCATGAGGTAAAAATGTGATAAATTCATTGAATGTGGGAATTCATAAACACGAAACATCATGTTATAATGGTCAAATGCCACATATAGTTTTGAATAAATCTAGCATCATGTTAACAAATAACATATGTGAATAATCATAACATCATCACAGTAAACAAATCTAGAATCATGTTCACATATAATAAAAATTATCTCATGAGATACAACACTTTACCCAATGAATTGGAGGGATATATAATTTTGTTGTATTAATCACATCAAAATATTTACATAATTATGCACATCACATAGAATGTGTAATAATCATTTCATGAAATAACACATGGAAAGGAATGGGTTTTGTTGGACTCCTCATGTGTTAATAATGTTTTAATGATCACAAATCTCATTACTGTTAATTAATCTTGATCTTCAGTGCACATCTTGCTAATTCTCTTCAAACTCAACAATAGGTGCATATAATGTTTTTATAATCTTATGGATGTTAATTACTCTTTACATGTTTTATGCATAATTGAAATTCTCTCTTTTATTATCTCGAATGAGTAACCTTAACTCATATTCTCCATATAACTGTTTTAGTCCAAATACAGTTTTTTTGTCTAAGTATACAGACACCGTGAAGGACTCACCGTAACCCAGACACCGTGAAGGACTCACCGTGACCAGACACCGTGAAGGAATCACTGTGACCAGACATCGTGACCAGACACTGTGACCCCTCACCGTAAACCAAACACCGTGAAGGACTCACCGTGACCAGACATCGTGACCAGACACCGTGACCAGACACCGTGACCAGACACCGTGACTAGACTCCGTGACCAGACACCATGACCAGACACTATGACCAGACACCGTGACCACTCATCGTGACCAGACACTGTGATTAGACACCGTGAAGAAGACATCGTTTCCATGATCACTGTGACAACGTTTCTTATGATTTTGTCAATATTATTTTAAATAATTCTAACAGTCATATTTGTTGTTTTTAATGCAATTAATGTTATTTAATGTTAGTTGTTGGCTTGACAGGAAACCGTATCTCGTACCTATGAGAAGGGAATCATTCCTACTGCCAGAACTCGTGGAATATAAAGAAGATTAAGCTTCATTAGAGGATGCACACATACATGTGCTTGACACGTCTCGACACATATACTACATACATGCGATCTCTATACTGAACCGAAGAACAATCCGGAGGACAACTGTTAAGAACACATTGCACGATCCTCAAACAAGTTCCATACATGCAATCCTACATTTCTGAAGAACACACAACGAATCAAGAGGCTGTAGAAGACAAGATGAACTACGACACTCTATTTTTCAACAGAAAAACCATTGGACTCAGAAGCATTCCTTCTCAATCCAACAAGTCCTGAGCTGCATTGATAATCACTAGAGCTTTCTAAACTCTTACTTATCTTCTCTACGTGATTTATTTATTAACTTTCAAGCAGTGTGTGTCATCTTCTGTATTTATAAACACACACTGTCTCATAAACTTTAATAGGAGGATCTGTAACTCCTCACTCAAACTCTTACATCTTTTATTTCCCACTGGGATATTGGTAGAGGTCATGTCTGACCTGAACAGCTGGGTTTCAGTTGTATTGTTTCCCACGAATAATAGTGGTAGAGGTCTTAGACCTTGACAGTTTTTGTAAAACTGTTGTTAACCCCGATCTAGGGTGTGGATCAAATTCTTATATATATTTGAGAGGACTAAGTCTCGACTTGAGACTGAACCTCTTGTTCTATCTGTTGTGCATCTTTTATTTACGTTTAATGTATACGAAATTTATTATATTTATTCTGTTGCTGTTACATTAAAATAAAAAATTATTTTGATGATACTTTGATAGTAAGATTAGAAAGTGTTTACACTTATTTTAAATCAATATATTAGTTTCAAAAGTTAGTTTGATCTTGTTATTAAACTAACTGAGACCTAATCAATCTTTGAGAAGCTAAGTGATCATTTACAATCTGTATAAATTCACTACAGTTTAACTTATTTTAGAAATCGGGGGATTTTAACTAGACAATGTTTTAATAGAAATTTTATTTGGAACTCAATTCAACCCCCTCTTGAGTGTCCACTCAGACCAACATTTGGTATCAGAGGATTGTTTTAATATTTTATAAAGTACTCAGTTTTTCAACTGTGATTTTAGTTTCATATCTAAAGATCTTAAATTTCTGTTAGTTCTAAATTTTTTCTCTTTAAATTGTCTTTCTAAAATCTAGTTATGGATAATAGACTAGATGGTGGTACTACTAACACGCCACCTTTCTTAAATGGTACCAACTATGCTCAATGGAAGCTTAAAATGAAAATTCATTTAGAAAGCATAGGTTTTGATATATGGACTGCCATAGAATAAGAAAAAAAACTTCCCACTACTGCAAGATCCACTTGGGATGAACCTACAAAGACTGCCTACAATAATAATTGTAAAGCCACGAATGCCCTATACTGTGCTTTAGGAGATGAAGAGTTTAACAGAATTTATGCTTGTAAAACTGCTTTTGAAATTTGGGATACCTTAGCTGTTTCTCATGAAGGAACAACCAATGTTAAGGAAATGAGATTAAATACTTATACTACTAAATATGATAATTTTAAAATGAAAACCGATGAAACTATTTTTGACATTTATCTCAGGTTTAATGAGATAGTCAACACAATGAATTCACTTGGAAAAGCTATTCCAGCAAAGGAACAAATTATGAGAATCTTGAGATGTTTACCAGAATGATGGAGAGGCAGATCTGTTTCAATCAGAGAGTCATGTGACATTGCTGCTCTACCTCTTAAAGAACTCATTGGTAATCATATGATGTATGAAGAAGAACTCAAGGTAAACAAAGAAGAAGAAGATGAAACTAGAATAAAGTCTGTTGCTTTCAAATATTCTTCATCAAAGGACAAGGATAAGGAAAAACTCCAAACTATAAATGAATGTTCAAGCTGTGAAGACAGTGAATGTGCTTCTGATAGTGATGTTGAAATGGCTCACATTGCCAGAAGGTTTAAGAATATCTATAGGAAGAAGAAGTTTTTCAAAAAATCAAATTATAAAGGAAAGTATGACAATAAGGAACATTGGAAGAAGGATTGGAAAAAGTCAGATAAAAGTAATGAAGTTGTCTGTTATGAGTGAAAAAGGAAAAGAAATATTAATGCAGACTTCGCAAAGCTCAAATTCAAGAAGAAATATGATTACAAGGAAAGTATGTACAAAAAGGCTATGAAGGCTACTTGGAGCACTTCTGAGGATAGATCCACGGAATCTGATGTTTCTAAAACTGATCACAGAAATCAGGCAGACATGTGTTTTATGAAAAACACTTCTGAGGTAACAGCTGAAACTCCTACTTTAAATTCTTATTATTCTTTAGATGATACTTGTAACACCCCAGGATTTCATAGTGTGTTATTTCTTAAAAATAATTCAATAACTTGAACTACACGCAACACCGAGTTCAATCACACCATGCCGTACAAAAAAAATCCATTAAAAGAGGTCATGAATAGTATTAACTGCATTTTGAACTTTATATAATCCTTATAATTTTAGAATCCCTATTATGAGTTTCTTAGTCATAATGCAAGAACAGATTAATTTTCAGTATTGCACTTTTATCAACTTTTAATAGTGAAACCTTTTTAAATAAAATATTTTAAACTATTTGAATAAATTGGGACATCAAAAAATTTAAAATGAAACATCCCAAGCTTCCACGGTATGCTTTCCTTTGAATAAAATAGTAGCGTGTGTTGTACGTAACCTTGAGTTTTAACACACGCCACAACCAATCAAACTAGCCGTTATGAATAGTAATACCGAAATTATGAAATTATATATATTTTATATTTTAAAATGGACTTCATTTTTGGATTCGTAATATCGAATTTAGCCTAAGGTAAAATTTTGGTACTTTTCGGATAACATTCATATTTTTATGAATAGTGAAAATTTCTAAATTTTAATTAAAAACAACTTTTTTAATCAAAATAATTAATTGTGATAAATTGTGAATTTGAGTGGTTTTAAAGTATATTTAGAATATATTTTTACCATTTAATATAATGTTGGTCATTGGACATAATTTTACAATTAAACCGAACATAAACAAGTGTCAATCTTTTGATAGTTATTACCTCTTAAAAACAAGCTTTTTTTTGACAGCGGGAATTAATTTTAAATTAATTTCTACCACTTCTGTGTTTTGAATTTAGAAAAATTTATTCCATATTTGGAATCAGGATGTCCAAATTGTGTAAATAGGTAACTTTTATTTTTAGACATTTTGAATAATTACTGTGGTAAATATTTTATTTATCATGGTTAAGGGTAAATCCGGTAAATAAGGGTTAAAAAATAATATTATAATAATACAAAATTACCCTAAAACGTGTCCTAACCTTATTGGTGGACACATACCCGACCATGGGCATCCTTGGGTCGATTTGGGGACCCCTTGGAGCCACTTGTATGTGGTAGGGACACATTATATTAATAAAGTTAAAATAAAAATAAAAATGGCATAAGCTTACATGTTTTAGAAGAACAATTTTTACATAGGGTTATACATGTTTTATTTTCGATTATAAATATTCATTAGAAAGATAAAACGATTTCCTAAATAATGATATTTTATTTATAATTTTTAGACATCAAATAATTTAAATTATTAATGACACAATAATGATGCAATGTTTACCTCATTAATAAATCATTTAAATAAATAAGATTATAATGATTTAAATATTATCTAAAACCTGTCCAATTATTATTGGATGATCTTATTTAGAATATGAGTCATCTTATCTTCGACCTCAATTATTTTTGGACCATTATAAACCGAATATAATTATATTATAAAGCAATACTTTCACTCTTTCCTAAATATCCCCTCCTCTCCCTTATAAAAGGAGACCACTTCTACTCATTCCTCACACCTCTCAAGCCACTTGGCTCGTCCAAACCCTGCCCAAATAAGCTCCCCACATCCCTCTCCTCCTCCTTGAAGCTTCCCCTTAGGCAGAAAGCATTTCAAGAAGTCCTTTGGTTCCAACCAAAGTGAGTTACCTAAATTAAAGGTAACGATTTCTCTTAAATTATTTTCATTTATTTTGCTTCTCCAACCCCCAAACTCTTTTTATTTCCTTTATTTTGTAACAAAAAAAGTATCCTCAATATACTAAGATGTTTTTATAAGAAGTATTCGAACTACACATACACATACCTCCATCTAATAGATGATGAACATAATGTTTCTGTGAATGGAAAACTAACGCCTCACGAAACGATGATTGTGCAAATACATCTTACCGCCTCTCATGGTGGCCATTATGATGGCACTGTAATTAAGTGTTATATTAATGATACATATTTTATATATAAGTTTCTGTAATTCCATTTTATTTCATACCATTTTTCGTTTCATGTTGTATATACATACGATAATTTCATTTGAGGAAGTGCGGACTACCGCCCCCTTAAAATGATATTACTCATTCATACCACACATGGAACGTATAAAGAAAGGTGTTAATGAACATAAGTAACATATATAAAATATTATATTATACTGGAATAATAATATACCTATGTGTCATTTGGATTCAATTCTTTTAAAATGAAAAATTAAATTGAAGTAGCGTTCGTGCGTACGTACGGACTACCGTCTCCACGAACACGGTGAGATCCATCCTCCATCGTATCCATTCAAGTCTTATTCTCATTTTAAGGTTAAAAATAATGTTAATATCATTCTGATTATGAATAAGATATAATCTATCCATTACAAACATGTCTTACGTAACCAAACATTTAAGAAGAACAAATCGATTATCACCCGAAATGACGATAATACTAAGATATTATTAATAAAGCAATGTTAAAAGATCATATATGATATCATATTGATGTATATGATTATTGTATAATTTAATAACAATGTTTTAATTATTATACAGGAGGTTAACATACCATCAACTAAGGTAAAGGTCAAGGTAAGGGATTCTCTTATCTCACTTTCAATTCTGTGAGATTTCCATTGTTCGCCACTAAATTATTGAAAGTGGTGTATTGTGTACGGCCATTTGATATATATTATCATGATTCTCTTATATTCATGTTATTCTGTAAATAATTTGGTGGTTATTAACTTTTGGCCATACGACTCAGTTGATTAACGTGGTAAGGGGTTTCTTATCTCACTTTTAATTTCGTGAGATTTCCATTATTCACCACTTAATTATTGCATGTGGGGTATGTGTACTGCCCATGATTTCATTAATTGTGTAATATACTTTAATTTATGGGTATTTACATCATCAGGGTATGATACTTCTTTCATGGGTGTATGTTTCGTATGTTACCGAATCGATAAGTGAATTTGAAATTTCAATTTCCACTCATTTGGCTTTACGCATATTTCATTGATTATATTACCCCAAGATTATTTGTGGAATCACTATTCATTTGATTATGTCATAATTTCCACTCCCCTTCCTGTGGATATATGTTTGATACACATAATCACTCCATTGATAATTATCAAGTCATTAATATGAATTTGATAAGAGTAATTTTAACTCATTCTCCATTTGTTGAGTTAAACATCCAATTCGTTGGTATTGTTTTTACAAGAATATGTGTGAATGTCCTTTGATTGTTTTACACTGAATATCCAATCATATTTAGTGTATTTATATTTGTCACACATAATTATGTCATTGATTTATCCTTAACCTAATGATACAACCTTTATGAGAGATTTCATCTCAATTTACATTCCATTGAGACTTCTTTGATGATATACACCAAATAACTTTTATGTGGTGTATATAATGTACTTTGACATAGTATATCATGATTCCCTTTATTCTAATGATATTACAAAGTTTTGATTACCTCAATTATTTTTATTCAAGTGTCTCTTTTGGTTAGAATCTCTAACTAAAATACCATTTTTAAATGTTTTAAAGACTTATTCATCTAAACCTTTCTCATTAATGTCCATGTTTTAAAAATGGTTTTAAGGATTTATTTATATGGACAATAAAGTTTAGAAATCAAAACTCCTTTTAAAAATTTTCAAAGTGGTATGGGACACTTTGATTCAAAAATCTACTTTTAAATGGCTTCTTGACAAATAGTGTGACTTTTAAATGTTTTCAAGAAAAGGGGGATATTTCTCTCAAATAGTTTTGATGATTATTTTCATCTCTGTCAACATCCTTAATTATTCTTGATTGAGGTTAATGTGATATAATACAATCTTCCATATTGTATCGAATGAGTTATGTTTCACTGTGGATGTTTTGTTTTTATACCATTCATGGTTTGTGGTAAAAGTATTGACATTTCGTATGCTAGTTTTAATACGAATGTTTATGTTATGTTTAATCATGTTCATATGAGGAATGCATTGGACTTAATAAGTGACGGGTGGAGCCCGCTATAGCTCCTCGATGCATCGGTAGGTCTCATGAGACAAACTAGTGTCTTGGCACAAGGCCTTGGCAAAATCTTATTTGTAGTCTTGGCACGAGGCCTTGGCTATGTGGTTATAATAGTATGGCATTATGCATTCCATCATTATGAAAGTGGATATTGATATTGCATGTGATCATTCGACTAGTAGAATATCCATGTGAGTAAGTAAATGGCATTATTTCATTTTACCTTTGCCATTTTATGCTTAAGTTCAAGTTTAAAAGGCTTTTGTTTTAGTTATAAATTGCCTTAAGTGTTAATGCTTATTTATGAAAGCTTCTTATATATTGTAATATTTACTGAGCATCTGAGCTCACCCCTTTCAATGTTTTATTTTTTTCCCAGGATTATGAAGAAGTAATTTATGAATGACCTGCAGGGATAGTATGAGGGGATATGAAGACAAGATGTTTTTTTTATGATGTAATGTAAAAATTTATGGATGTATCTATTTATTCCAAGGCTACTAAACTAATCGGTCTTTCGAGAACTGATCTTTCTCGTGATCATGCCAATGTTATGTAATAATGCACCGACTCTAGATAATTAGGGTCGGGGCGTTACAGTTGGTATCAGAGGAAGTTTAGTACAAACCTTGGTAGCTAGATTTAGATAAACTCTGATTAGAGCACATAGACCTAAGATGAACTTTGAGGATTAGTATAAAAGAACTTCCTTGAATTTTGGTATTGTAGAGATTTTGTGAGTTTTCCGAGCAATACATCCCTGTCTAGATACGAGCAGGTAGAGGCGGCTCTGGCATAGATGTACCTAGGGGTAAAACCCGAAAACACCGCTTTGAGCTAGACTCGAATGGGAACTGGTGCACGACAACGGGCCTTGTTGCATTCTTGGTTACGACACTCCCGTGGGATATGCTTAGGATAATTTACATTTTCTTTACAAACCGATTTAAGTAATATATACATAGGATGGGAGTAAATTACCTTGGTTAATCCTAATATGTTTCAAATTGATAATATGGTGACATTTTAATCTCTAAATGATTTTACGACTACTATTACTCAAACAATGCTTTCTGGTTTTAGTCAATGGCTGGATTCCAAGGAAGTCATAGTGACTTTGAGAATGATGTACAAGGTGGGAACGGTGGTGGAGATGAGAAACAAAATGGAATGTTGATAGGCGTAAAAGATATCGTCTTTATGCCAAATCAGTTTTCCAAAAATATGATCAACAACATATATATTAACCAACTCCCAGACTCAACAAGGAAGAGAAAGGTGATAAATGATAAGATCTCCAGTAATGGAGACCATGGAGAAAAGAAACCTCAATTTTCATCATGCAGGAAATGTGGAAAGAGACACCCAGGAAAGTGTCTCAATGGGACAACGAAATGTTTTACGTGTGGGAAGGAAGGACATAAAGTGAAGAATTGCCGAAGAAAAATGAAGAGTACTATTGAAGAAGATAAAAATGGTCCTAAGAGTCTATTTACAGTCATTTGCCGTAAATGTAGGGGACCTGGCCATTACCCGAGTGAATGTCCTATTCTATAGGATATTTTCGTGGTCAAAGAAAAATCTATGTGGAAATAAATGGTTGGAGAAAAATTTAAAAAGTATTAGAACTCCTTGTTGATGGGTTTACTTTGGAATAATTTTCTCTTGTATTTGTAACCCCGCAGTATGCCATGTGAGAATGATATTTGAGGAAGAATTCTCTCTTCTATTGTGGATATAGGTATAAATAACCATTTGGTTTTATATGATCATTGGGGTTTGAGAAAATGATAAGTTATTATAATTTGGGATGAAAATGCAAAGTATGATATAACATTTGTGGTTAAATTATGTTATTTTGAGGAATTTATCTCATTTTGGTAATATTATAAAATATAGTTTTTTAAAAAGGACAACACGTAGACCGTGTGACAACCCATCGCATCGGACAAAGCTGTGGAAATCGAACCCACAACCAAAGTGCGATTGGGATTTATCGCCTACCACTGGACTACGTGAAGTCCCTAGTTAGTGTGACTATTTTTTTTGTTAAATGATTTTATTGATCAATAATAAGATGATTTGGGTTCTTATGTCTTATCAAATGAATACCCTTGGTATAGGAAAATGATTTGGTGATTAAGTGATAAATGTTATTTTGGAAGATGTTCGTTTTGTTAGGAACACTATATGCCCAAGGAAAACAAAATACAATGAGGTTTCCTTTGTAGAGTAATGGTGGATTTTTATCTACGTTTTTATTGTTGATTTATAGTGATTTGGGTTATTTATGAAAATGATTAACCTATAACAGAGAATATGTGATGATGTTAATTACTTCTAAGTATGGGACTTTAAGAGTATTTGATGTCATTTGGAGATACAATGTAACATGGGAGACTACATAATCAAATTCTTCTATGTTTTGGGTTTCAATATTAGTTTGGATTATATTAAAGGATTGTAAGGACAATTCGTTATTGAATGGTATCTATTTAACTTTGGGGTATTGTTGGTTTAATTTTAGAAATTAAGATTAGTGCATATTTATCTCAATGAATATCCTTTTGGGGGATCATTAGATCATTCACTAACCATTTTGGTTTTGATTAATCTTCAAAGACAATGTAAATATATGGTTTATCCTACATGGATCATGTGATTCTATAGAAGTTTATTCTAGTTCTTCCATTGTGACCAAGTCTTCTTGAATACTCATTGTTTAAAAACAATTGAGTTAGTGGTGGAAATTTATTAAAGAATGAAAATCTACTTAAAATTTAAGTATATCTCATAATGTTCTTAGTCAATATCATAAATGAATTCCTCTTCCTTATGTAATGTAACTTAAAAAAATAATGTTGTCCTAGATGGTACATTAAATCATCACTAATTTATGGCTTTGGGATTGTTGGCCTTTTCATATCCATGTTCTCTACCACTCTCCATCAGATAATTGATGGTTAGATTTCTCTTCCATATCCATATTTTCCTACATGGAACCCTAGTATGTGTTATTTTCGGTAATCTTCATACTTTCCACTCTTTATTTTAAATAGAGGCCTCATTAATTCATTTTTCGATGTGGGATTTCAACTAAGATATTTTGAAACGTCAAAAATGTGTTATCCCAATACCCTATGTTTTCTTGGACCGATGGTATTTCAAATCATCATATATTGATGAGTTTAAGGACCTCAATTTTATACTTGTTTTTGATTGATGACCTCAATCACTACCTATAAATATTTATGTTTTTCCTCCAATTATATGTCTCTAATTGCCACCAATGTTCTCCTAATCGAGATCATAATTTGGTGGTGACCCTTTCATTTCTCTTTTACTTATATTTAGACTAAATTTTTGTAACCCAATTTCCGATGTGGGTTTTCCCAAAAATATATTTTCTACTTTCAACCTTTTATTTTCAAAGAACATTTTCAAATTGCGAGGACACAATTTATTGAATGAGGGGAGAATGTAACACCCCAAGATTTCATAGTGTGTTATTTCTTAAAAATAATTCAATAACTTGCACTACACGCAACACCGAGTTCAATCACACCATGACGTACAAAAAAAAAATCCATTAAAAGAGGTCATGAATAGTATTAACTACATTTTGACCTTTATATAATCCTTATAATTTTAGAATCCCTATTATGAGTTTCTTCGTCATAATGCAAGAACAGATTCATTTTCAGTATTGCACTTTTATCAACTTTTAATAGTGAAACCTTTTTAAATAAAATATTTTAAACTATCTGAATAAATTGGTACATCCAAAAATTTAAAATGAAACATCCCAAGCTTCCACGGTACGCTTTCCTTTGAATAAAATAGTAGCGTGTGTTGTACGCAACCTTGAGTTTTAACACACGCCACAACCAATCAAACTAGCCGTTATGAATAGTAATACCTAAATTTTGAAATTATATATATTTTATATTTTAAAATGGATTTCATTTTTGGATTCGGAATATCGAATTTAGCCAAAGGTGAAATTTTGGTACTTTTCAGATAACATTCATATTTTGATGAATAGTGAAAATTACTAAATTTTAATTAAAAACAACTTTTTTAATCAAAATAATTAATAGTGATAAATTGTGAATTTGAGTGGTTTTAAATTATATTTAGAATATATTTTTACCATTTAATATAATGTTGGTCATTGGACATAATTTTACAATTAAACCAAACATAAACAAGTGTCAATCTTTTGATAGTTATTACCTCTTAAAAACACGCTTTTTGTTTTGACACCTGGAATTAATTTTAAATTAATTTATGCCACTTCTGTGTTTTGAATTTAGAAAAATGGATTCCATATTTGGAATCAGGATGTCCAAATTGTGTGAATAGGTAACTTTTATTTTTAGACATTTTGAATAATTACTGTGGTAAATATTTTATTTACCATGGTTAAGGGTAAATCCTGTAAATAAGGGTTATAAAATAATATTATAATAATACAAAATTACCCTAAAACGTGTCCTAACCATATTGGTGGAAACATACCCGACCATGGGCATCCTTGGGTCGATTTGGGGACCCCTTGGAGCCACTTTTATGTGGTAGGGACACATTATATTAATAAAGTTAAAATAAAAATAAAAATGGGAAAAGCTTACATCTTTTAGAAGAACAATTTTTACATAGGGTTATACATGTTGGATTTTCGATTATAAATATTCATTAGAAAGATAAAACGATTTACTATATAATGATATTTTATTTTTAATTTTTAGACATCAAATAATTTAAATTATTAATGACACAATAATGATGCAATGTTTACCTCATTAATAAATCATTTAAATAAATAAGATTATAATGATTAAAATATTATCTAAAACCTGTCCAATTCTTATTGGATGATCTTATTTAGAATATGAGTCATCTTATCTTCGACCTCAATGATTTTTGGACCATTATAAACCGAATATAATTATATTATAAAGTAATACTTTCACTCTTTCCTAAAGAGGCCCTTCTCTCCCTTATAAAAGGAGACCACTTCTACTCATTCCTCACACCTCTCAAGCCACTTGGCTCGTCCAAACCCTGCCCAAATAAGCTGCCCACATCCCTCTCCTCCTCCTTGAAGCTTCCCCTTAGGCAGAAAGCATTTCAAGAAGTCCTTTGGTTTCAACCAAAGTGAGTTACCTAAATTAAAGGTAACGATTTCTCTTAAATTATTTTCATATATTTTGCTTCTCCAACCCCCAAACTCTTTTTGTTTCCTTTCTTTTGTAACAACAAAAGTATCCTCAATATACTAAGAAGTTTTTATAAGAATTATTCGAACTACACATACACACACCTCCATCTAATGGATGATGAACATAATGTTTCTGTGAATGGAAAACTAATGCCTCACAAAATGATGATTGTTCAAATACATCTTACCGCCTCTCACGGTGGCCATTATGATGGCACTGTAATTAAGTGTGATATTAATGATAAATATTTTATATATAAGCTTCTGTAATTCCATTTTATTTCATACCATTATTCGTTTCATGTTGTATATACATACGACAATTTCATTAGAGGAAGTGCGGACTACCGGCCCCTTAAAATGATATGACTCGTTCATACCACACATGGAATGTATAAAGAAAGGTGTTAATGAACATAAGTTACATATATAAAATATTATATTATACTGGAATAATAATATACCTATGTATCATTTGGATTCAATTCTTTTAAAATGAAAAATTAAATGGAAGTAGCGTTCGTGCGTACGTACGGACTACCGTCTCCACGAACACGGTGAGATCCATCCTCCATCGTATCCATTCAAGTATTATTCTCATTTTAGGGTTTAAAATAATGTTAATATCATTATTATTATGAATAAGATATAATCTATCCATTACAAACATGTCTTACGTAACCAAACATTTAAGAAGAATGAATTGATTATCACCCGAAATGACGATAATACTAAGATATTATTAATAAAGCAATGTTAAAAGATCATATATGATATCATATTGATGTATATGATTATTTTATAATTTAATAACAATGTTTTAATTATTATACAGTAGGTTAACATACCATCGACTAAGGGAAAGTTCAAGGTAAGGGATTCTCTTATCTCACTTTCAATTCTGTGAGATTTCCATTGTTCGCCACTAAATTATTGAAAGTGGTATATTGTGTACGTCCATTTGATATATATTATCATGATTCTATTATATTCATGTTATTATATAAATCATTTGGTGGTTATTAAATTTTTTCCATACGACTCAGTTGATTAACGTGGTAACGGGTTTTTATATCACTTTTAATTTCGTGAGATTTCTATTATTCACCACTTAATTATTGCATGTGGGGTATGTGTACTGCCAATGATTTCATTCGTTGTGTAATATACTTTAATTTATGGGTATTTACATCATCAGGGTATGCTACTTCTTTCATGGGTGTATGTTTCGTAAGTTACCTAATCGATAAGGGAATTTGAAATTTCAATTTCCACTCATTTGGCTTTACGCATATTTCATTGATTATATTACCCCAAGATTATGTGTGGAATCACTATTCATTTGATTATGTCATAATTTCCACTCCCCTTCCTGTGGATATAAATTTGATACACATAATCACTCCATTGATAATTCTCAAGTCATTGATATGAATTTGATAAGAGTAATTTTAACTCATTCTCCATTTGTTGAGTTAAACATCCAATTCGTTGGTATTGTTTTTACAAGAATATGTGTGAATGTCCTTTGATTGTTTTACACTGAATATCAAATCATATTTAGTGTATTTATATTTGTCACACATAATTATGTCATTGATTTATCCTTAACCTAATGATACAACCTTTATGAGAGATTTCATCTCAATTTACATTCCATTGATACTTCTTTGATGATATACACCAAATAACTTTTATGTGGTGTATATAATGTACTTTGACATAGTATATCATGATTCCCTTTATTCTCATGATATTACAAAGTTTTGATTACCTCAATTATTTGTATTCAAGTGTCTCTTTTGGTTAGAATCTCTAAATAAAATACCATTTTTAAATGTTTTAAAGACTTATTCATCTAAACCATTCTCATTAATGTCCATGTTTTAAAAATAGTTTTAAGGATTTATTTATATGGACATTAAAGTTTAGAAATCAAAACTCTTTTTAAAAAGTTTCAAAGTGGAATGGGACACTTTGATTCAAAAATCTACTTTTAAATGTCTTCTGTACAAATAGTGTGACTTTTAAATGTTTTCAAGAAAAGGGGGATATTTCTCTCAAATAGTTTTGATGATTATTTTCATCTATGTAAACATCCTTAATTATTCTTTATTGAGGTTAATTTGATACAATACAATCTTCCATATTGTATCGAATGAGTTATGTTTGACTGTGGATGTGCTGTTTTTATACCATTCATGGTTTGTGGTAAAAGTATTGACATTTTGTATGCTAGTTTTAATACGATTGTTTATGTTATGTTTAAACATGTTCATATGAGGAATGCATTGGACTTAATAAGTGACGGGTGGAGCCCGCTATAGCTCCTCGATGCATCGGTAGGTCTCATGAGACAAACTAGTGTCTTGGCACAAGGCCTTGGCAAAATCTTATTTGTAGTCTTGGCACGAGGCCTTGGCTATCTGGTTATAATAGTCTGGCATTATGCATTCCATCATAATGAAAGTGGATATTGATATTTCATGTGATCATTCGACTAGTAGAATATCTATGTGAGTAAGTAAATGGAATTATTTCATTTTACCTTTGCCATTTTATGCTGAAGTTCACGTTTAAAAGGCTTTTGTTTTAGTTATAAATTGCCTTAAGTGTTTATGCTTATTTATGAAAGCTTCTGCTATAATGTTATCCTTACTGAGCATCTGAGCTCACCCCTTTCAATGTTTTATTTTTTTTCCCAGGATTATGAAGAAGTAATTTATGAATGACCTGCGGAGATAGTATGAGGGGATATGAAGACAAGATGTTTTTTTATGATGTAATGTAAAAATTTATGGATGTATCTAGTTATTCCAAGGCTACTAAACTAATCGGTCTTTCTAGAACTGATCTTTCTCGTGATCATGCCAATGTTATGTAATAATGCACCGACTCTAGTTAATTAGGGTCGGGGCGTTACAATACTGACTCTGATAACATGTCAAAATCTGAACTATTTGAATATTGTGATATGTTAGAAGAACCCTGTAATGAGCCGAAAGACAAATACAAAGGTTTAAAGAAACAGTATGCTTTAACTGTTAAACATAAATATGATCTTGATATTGAAATAGAAAAGAATGCTCAGTTTCTTAAAGAAAACACTGAATTGAAATTATCTAATGAGAAACTCAGAAAGGATTTAGAGAAATTCATAAATGGAAAGGATACACTAACTCAAATGCTAGGAAAGAAAGTTGCACCAAAATACACTACTTGAATAGGCTACAAACCTGGATAGAGACAATTTACTAAGAATAGATTTATTCCTAAATCTGGACATAATGCTGCTAATTCAAGTTCTGGACATTTATATGCTTCAACTAGTTATATTCATAGTTATGGATCTAATAAGGTTTATCTGTCAAAGTCTGTATATTATACAACTTTCATGAGACCCATAAGACAAATTTGGGTACCAAAAACTTTGATTCCTAACCTGTCTGGACCCCAGAAGATCTGGGTACCAAAATCATTTCCAATCTAAATCTGTTTTGTAGGAAACCTGGTTAAAGAGCTCCTGTAGGAAGACCTGGTACTTGGAAAATGGATGTTCAAGACATATGTCTGGAGACTTCTCATTCTTTAAAAGCTTAGTCAGGATTGATAGAGGTTTTGTCATCTTTGGTGATAATTCTAAAGGAAAAATCATCAGCTTAGGCCAGATTGGTAACACTAAGTCAGTATTAATTTCTAAAGTTTTATTTGTTGATGGACTTAAATATAATCTGTTATGTATTTCTCAGTTATGTGATTATGGTTTTAATGTTAAATATGAAAATTATTCTTGCAATATTTTTAATTCTAAAAATGCTTTATTATTTTCTGCCCTGCGAAATGAAAATGTTTAGGTTGTTGATTTAAATTCTTTAGCTAAGCAGAATATTACTTGTTTGATGCTTTTCATAAAGAGTCTTGGATTTGGTACAAAATATTAGGACACTTTAATATACACTATCTTAGAAAACATACTAGGAAGAACATAGTTAGAGACCTACCAAAACTGGTGTTTCTAAATGACAAAGTTTGTAATCCATGTCAAAAGGGGAAGCAACATAATGTTTCTTTCAAATCAAAGAAAGAAGTGTCAACTTCTCAACCACTAGAGTGGGTCCACATGGATCTATTTGGACCTTCTTGAGTTTCTAGCCTAAATGGGAAGCACTATGTCTATGTCTTAGTAGATGACTTTTCTAGATATACTTGGGTATATTTTCTAGCTCACAAAGGTGAAGATGGTTCTTACTTTGTTAAATAATCCAAATATGTAGAAACCCTTAGTGGACTTATGATTAAAACTCTGAGAAGTGATCATGGTCCTGAATTTGAGAATCATGATTTCGAATCTTACTGCTCTCACAATGGCTATAGTCAAAATTTCTCTTCCCCTAGGACACCCCATCAAAATGGTGTAGTAGAAAGAAGGATTAGAACCCTGCAAGAAATTGCTAGATCTATGCTTAATGAGTATGCCCAACCTGTTTATTTTTGGGCTGAAGCTATAAATACAGCTTGTTATATTATCAATAGAGTCTTATTCAGACCTGTTCTTAAGTAGACCCCTTATGAGTTGTGGAACCATAGGAAACCGAAGGTTAACTACTTCAAAGTCTTTGGCTGCAAAGTCTTTATTCTTAATACCAAAGATAATCTTGACATGTTTGCATCCAATAGTGATGAAGGAATTTTCCTAGGTTATTCTATCTCTAGTAAAACCTATAGAGTTTTCAATAAGAGAACCAAGTGCATGGAAGAATCTGTTCACATCATGTTTGATGAAACTGATCCACATGAGCCTAAAAACTCTCTTGAAAATCTTGAAGATGATCTCTCTGTTTTGATCCTTAATGATAAAGAAAGTAGACCTATAGTTAAAACGTCTAGTTCTGGAAATTTTCCAGAACCTGCTTCTGTTGATTCCCAACCTATTGATGAACCTGAAATTTGTATCCCTACCTTTACTAGATCAACTAGAATTCTAATGATTCATGATTTAGATTATGTTGTAGGAAATATTGATAGAGGGACACAGACTAGAGCTTCTCTTAGAAATCACATTGAACATCAAGCCTTCTTGTCACATCTTGAACCTAAAAACATTGATGATGCTATTAATGATGAATTTTGGGTAATTTCAATGCAAGAAGAACTCAATCAGTTTGAAATAAATAAAGTTTGGAATCTTGTTGAAAGACCTAAGGACACTTTCACATTAGGCACAAAATGGGTGTTTAGAAAAAAGTATATGAATACGGAAACATAGTTAGAAATAAAGCTAGAATAGTTGCATAAGGCTATAGTCACGAAGAAGGTATTGACTACGAGGAGACTTTTTCTCCAGTATCCAGATTAGAAGCTATTAGGATTTTACTTGCTTATGCTGCACATCTAAATTTCAAACTATATCAAATGGATGTCAAGAGTGTATTCTTAAATGGATATATTGCTGAGGATGTTTTTTTGAACAACCACCTGGTTTTTAAAACCCTCATTTTTCAAATCATATTTTCAAATTATCAAAATCCTTATATGGTTAAAAGAAATCTCCAAGAGCTTGGTATGATAGATTAAGTACTTTTCTAATTTCTAAAGGTTCGATAAAAGGAACATCTGATCTTACTATTTTTATAAAACAAATTTCTAAAGATGTTTTAGTAGTACAAATTTATGTTGATGATACTATCATTCGATCTTCTAAAAATTCTTTATGTAGTGATTTTTCAAAAATGATGCAAAATGAAATTGAAATGAGTTTAATGGGTGAACATAAATTCTTTCCTGGTTTTCAAATTTTTCAAAATGATGATGGAATTATTTTAACTCAAAGTAAATATAAAAGAGATCATTTAAAACGTTTTGGATTGGATACTACAAAAAGTCGTGACTCTCACATGAGTGCCACCTGTAAGATGGATCTTGATGAAAATGGTAAATCTGTTGATCAAACCACTTATAGAGGAATGATTGGATGTCTACTCTACCTGATGGCTAGTCGTCTTGATATTATGTTTATTGTGTGTATGTGTGCTTGTTTTCACGAAAACCCTAAAGAGTCACATTTAAATGCTGTAAAGAGAATTTTCAAATACCTCAAGCATACTCCCAATTTAGGATTGTTCTATCCCAAAGGAAAATCATTTGAACTAGTTAGTTATTCTGATGCTGTCATTACTGGATGTAATCTAGATAGAAAAAGCACCTCTAGAACATGTAATATTTTAGGCATGTCACTAGTATCATGGTGTAGTATGAAACAAAATTTTGTTGCATTGTCAACTACAGAAGCTGAATACATAGCTACTAGAAGTTGCTGTGCACAAATTTTGAGGATGAAACACACATTGCTAGACTATGGATATCAATTCAGGCATGTCTCAATAAATTGTGACAACACAAGTGCTATTAAAATTTCTAAGAATCATGTTTCTCATTCTAGGACAAAACATATTGATGTAAGACATCACTTTTTGAGGGATCATTATCAAAAAGGTGATATCACTCTGGAATTCATTGGTAATGAATATCAACTTGCTGATATATTCACTAAACCATTGAATTCTGAATGATTAGACTACATCATACATTATCTTGGTATGATTAATCATAAATGAATATCTTACTGATATTAATGCTTAATACTTTATTTTACTGTACTTTACGATTTTATACTTACTATTTCTAAGTTACTGTTTTTATGCTCATGGTCTGACAACTCATTGTCTCACCGTGACTATATATGCTAATCACTGTTTCACCATGATGACTATAAATTGTCTCACCGTGATGGCTAGTTTTATGTCTCACCGTGAGAAGAATGGTGTTTTTATTATTTTTATTTTATTTTTACCCGTATTGCGGTAATTTTTAATTCACCGTTATTTGATTTCACGCGTTTGTGTTTTCATGACGTTTGACATTCTCAAATGATAAAACATAAGGGTTTCATTCGACTCCTTACCCGAATTCTCTCCTGAACCTTCTATTCCCTCTCACCCGAACCTTTAGTGAATGCCAAGGATGAAGCTTCCATCTTCACCCTCGTCTGAGAAGCGCCGTTATAAGAAACAAAGGAGGATACCGAGGATAGCGCCCGAAGGACCTTTAAACCCAAACCTGGTAAGCCATACCGTTGTACCTAAAAAAGAGGTTTGCCCTGAATGGTTTTTGTCTAGCAGATTGTTAGTTTTGAAAGTGTTAAAAGAACAAGGATGGCTTGAAAGGTTCACTGGAGAGAATAGTCCGATTTACCCAAGGCTTGTATCTCAATTCTATCAGTATGTGAAGTTCTATTTTGAGTTTGGAGAAATCTTTTTGGTGACCAGCTGTATCGATGGTCATAAGTGCTCTTTCTCTTCAATGTTGTGGGCTGCATGCCTAAGAATTCCACATGAAGGAGTGTGTGAAGATTACCGAAGATAACCTCCTCCAACAACTGACATCATTGACCTAGAAACCGCTTAGGAAAATCTAACTGGAAATGGAACCAAGGGAAGGGCCACATCTACTGAACTGGATGGGGAGACAAGACTTTTGTTCATGTTTGTTCAAAATCAGGTTAGTCCAAGACAAGGATATCTTGCTGTGATGAAGTATCAGGATGTGTTCCTGATTCATCTGTTGAAGAATTGCCAAAAGATCAATTTGTGTAAGTATGTTATCAACCATATCTGTGAGCTGATCAAAGTAACATCCAAATCCACCTCCCTATTTTATTCAAGGATGATTTCAGCCATGTTAGTCTCAAAAGGAATGGTTGGGCCGAATGAAGAAAAATTAGAGGACTTTGATTTCTTCCTATCCATGCCTATCATCAGAAGGATGGAGATTGGATGGAATCTATGGAAAAAGCAATGGGTTGAGGATAGTGATCAACTGTATAAAAAGTTTAATCCTGTTGACTATACAAGAAGGCCTAAGAACCTAGCTTATCCTAGATTGGAACCAGATGAAGTGGCTGAGTACTCGAAAGAAGAAGAACAAGAATAAGTAATAGCTGAAGTTCCACCTAGAGAAGAATCTGTAATATCTCCAATGGAAACAGTTCCTGTAGAAGAGGAAAGGGGGGTTATCCCTGCTTTTATCCCTGCTGAAATACCTCAAGGAGAGGAAGTTCTTGCTGAAAAGTAAAGGACTGAGGATCCTTTAGTTTTTCTTCATGAGGAAGAAGCTCATCCTAATGCTGCAAGGAAATTAGTTTTTCCTAGTTCAGAATAGCAAGCAACCTTTGAGGAAGTTTTTGTTGAAGAGACTCTTTCTATTTAGAAAGAAGCAAGTCTGGAAGCTTATCTAGTGGAACAATTGGTTCCTGTGATTATTCCTTCTACTGAAGAAATAATGGAAATTTCCTTTCAGCTGGCAAGGAAAGAATTTTCTGAAGAGACTTGGGATGATCTTGTAGATCTTGTTCATGTTCCTGAACCTCAAGAATCTGAAAGGAAAGCACAAGTTGCGGGGGAGGAAACTCGAAATCTTGATGTTGTGGAAGCTGAACCTGGTGAAGCTTCTCAACCTTCTGTCACTTTCTCTATACACTCTGGATATGAGTTCCGAAGCTTTTATGATGTGAATGAGTCACAGCAAGTAACTGTAACTAGAATGGATCTTTCTTCTCTGTTTCAACTGAAGTACTTAGCTCATTCAGAACCAGAATCAGAGCCCCAACCTCCATCTGGATCAGAATCTGAATCTGAAGATGCCTCTGATCCTCAACTAGAATCTGAGCCTCTACCTTTACCTACATCGCTACCTGAGCTTCATTCCTTTATAACCAAAGATGATCTGAAAGCTTTTGGATAGACTTTTTTAGCTGGTTTTGAGAAAATTTTCTCCACTCAACCTCGCCCAGTGACTCAATTAAGTCAAGAAGATGCATCAATTCTATTGGAAAATATTATCCTGCATATTCAACCAAGGATGATCCAAGAAATTCAAGAAGTCCATGTAGAGAATAAGCTGCTGAGTGCTGATGTTGCAAATCTGAAGAGTATGGTAACAAGTCTGTAGAATGAGCTATCTGTGTGATCAGATCCTGCTCCTATTTCTGCCCCTACACCTACTGTTGTTTCCCATGAGTCTTCTGATTCCCTCCTTGCTAGGGAGATTGTGTTTCAAGTTCATACTTACCTACTATCTTTTGATGAAAAGATTGGAAAAAGGCACACGAAGATGCAGGAACACATGTGAGAGCTTGTGGAAACTCTAAATAAGCTTATAGATAAATACACTGGATTTTTGCAAAAAGTTCTTAAACAACACAAAGTTCTAACCAAAGCTGTCAAGGCTTCACCTGCTTCTAGTCAGACCTCCACACCTGCTTTGGATGATTCTCTACTGAGATCCTTAATTAATGAGTAATTACAGAATGCCTTCAGTGGCATGGATCTATCCACTTTGTCAGAAGTAATTAAGAATAGTGATAGAGCATTGGACTTGGTTAGGATCCATTTAAAGATAGCCAATGATGCTCAACAAGAGATCTCCAAGAAAATAGATTTTTATCTTTCCCGAATTTTCTCTAAAAGTGACATGACAGATCACTTCAGATATATGGTGGAAAATCTGAGAATCCCTCCGGTGACTCAAGATTTTAAAGCTCAAGTTCAGAAACATTCAAAGTTCACCAGATTTTTGGACATATTTTTGGAGAATAAGGACGATTTTTAAAAGTCTATGGAGTATGGTGGTGAAATCATTACTGATTTCATCAATCTTTTAAAGTCGTATCTTCATGAGCAGAGTGCTGTTATAGTTTCTCCAACTGGTGCACCCCTTAGACCTAGACTTCCTGCCTTACCATCTACTACCATGATAGTTACCCAAGCCCTTTCTCAGATCTGTCCAGTCATTATTGACCAACCTAAGCCTAGTTATTCTACTTCTCCTACATTGGATCCATATGTTTTTGAAGGTCTACCCTTACCCTCGTTGTCTACCTCTTCTCTGCATTCTTCTACTTCAGCACCAGCCCCTACTGCTGATAAAGGCAAGACAAAAATGGATCCCTTGAGAGTTTACTGACTGTTTTTATTTTTGATGGGATGTCATTTCTTGTTTACAGTTTGTACTTATCCTGTACTTTGTATTATGAATCCTTTGTTTAATGAAAATTTCCGAGTTTCATTTCCATTTCTCTACTTTTTGATAATTAAAAAAGGGGAGAAAAACCTGCAATAGTATAAATGGGGGAGAAAAACTGCAAGTATCTGTTCTATAATGTTTTTTCTATACTAGTATCTTTAATATTACATGTCTTTTATATTCTACCAATATATGATTTGTGATCATCAAAGAGTGGGATATTGTTGGACTCCCCATGTGTTAAACATGTTTTAATGATCACAAATCTCATTACAGTTAATTAATCTTGATCTTTAGTGCACATCTTGTTAATTATCTTCAAACACAATAATAGGTTCATATCATGTTTTTATAATCTTATGGATGTTAATTAATCTTTACATGTTTTATGCATATTTACAATTCTCTTATATATTATCTCTAATGAGTAACCTTAACTCATATTCTGCATATAACTGTTTTAGTCCAAATACAGTTTTTTTGTCTAAGTATGCAGATACCGTGAAGTACTCACCATAACCCAGATACCGGGAAGGACTCACCGTGACCAGACACCGTGACCAGACACCGTGACCACTCACCATAAACCAGAAACCATGAAGGACTCACCGTGACCAGACACCGTGACCAGACATCGTGACTAGACACTGTGACCAGACACTGTGACCAGACACCGTGACAACTCACTGTGACTCGACACCATGATCAGACACCATGAAGAAGACACCTTTTCCATGATCACTGTGACACCGTTTCTTAATCATTTTTCAATATTATTTAAAATAATGCTAACGGTCATATTTGTTTTTTTTAATGCAATTAATGTTATTTAATGTTAGTTGTTGGCTTGACAAGAAACCATATCTCATACCTATGAGAACGGAATCATTCATATTTCCAGAACTCGTGGAATATAACGAAGATTGAGCCGCATTAGAGGATACATGCATACGTGCGCTTGACACATCTCAACACATATACTACGTACATGAGAGCTCTGTACTGAACCGAAGAACAATCCAGAGCACAATTGTGAAGAACACATTGCACGATCTTCAAAGAAGTTCCATACATACATTCCTACATTTCTGAAGAACACACGACGAATCAAGAGACTGTAGAAGACAAGCTGAACTACGAAACTCTGTTTTTCAATAGGAAAACCAGAAAAGGACTCAGAAGCATTCTTGCTCAATCCAATGAGTCCCGAGTTGTATTGATAATCACTAGAGCTTTCTAAACTCTTATCTATCTTCTCTACGTGTTTTTTTATTAACTTTCGAGCAGTATGTGTCATCTTCTGTATTTTTACACACACACTGTCTCCTGAACATTAATTGGAGGATCTGTAAATCCTCACTCAAACTCTTACATCTTTTATTTCCCACTGGGACAGTGGTAGAGGTCGTGTGTGACCTGAACAGTTGGTTTGCTGTTGTTTTGTTTCCCATGAATAACAGTGGTAGAGGTCTTGGATCTAGACAGTTTTTGTAAAACTGTTGTTAACCCTGATCCAGGGTGTGGATCAAATTCTTATATATATTTGAGAGGACTAAGTCTCGGCTTGAGACTGAACCTCTTGTTATATCTGTTGTGCATCTTTTATTTACTTTTAATGTATACGACATTTATTATATTTATTCCGCTCCTATTACTTTAAAATACAAAATTATTTTGAAGCTACTTTTATAGTTAGATTAACAATTGTTTACAATTAATGTAAATCAGTAGATTAGTTTCAAAAGTTAGTTTGATATTGTGATTAAACTAACTATGACCTAATGAATCTTTGAGAAGCTAAGTGAACGTTTACAATTTGTATAAATTCACTACAGTTTAACTTATTTTATAAATCGGGGGATTTTAACTAGACAATGTATTAACAGAAATTTTAATTGGAACTCAATTCACCCCCCTCTTGAGTGTCCACTCTGACCAACAGGTTTCATGAGGATTTAAAAAACTGTGATTTCATACATAAAATTCGTGTTCCAAAATGAAAAATGGAAAAGCATATTTTCTATAAGAATAATCATTCTTTAGTTAAGAATAAACAACTCAAGAGGAGCCAAATATGTGTTTTGGAAAGAAGAGTTATTTTGGAAAATCATTGTATTTTCAATAAAATCAAATAAAAAACATCTATATCCCAAAAAAGAAGGAGGAATAATGAAATTATATTTAAGGAACATTAGAGGACTATTTATACCAAATATGTCATGAAATATGGATAACCCAATGAAAAAGTGTTGGGTTCATGAATCCCGTTACCTTAATTACTTCTTTATTTTTTCACTTTGCGCCTCTTGAATAATAAACTTATATTTATTAAAAAACTAATAAGTATGTTAATTATATCCATATATAAAATTATTTATCAATTATAATCATTTTATTAAATTTATTGAGTTCTATTTATGAAATTGATGTGTTTTGATATCATGATTTTCCTAAACATTTCTTGTTTCACATAGATTTCTCAATTTTCATTGAGAGTCATTTATAGAAAAGTATTCTTCACTCCAGTTGATTATATTAAATTTAATTAATTATTTATATGTCATATATAATTAATAATATCTATCCATGAAGGTTGTTATAATAATTGTCTTATAAATGTGTCCGTAGGTGGTTAATCAACCTTTAATGGGACGTTGTTAAAAAAGTGGGAAAGAGAAGTATAGAATTGATTTTTTTCATAAATATGAAAATTACATCATGTTAACATAAATAATATAATTTTAAATTATTGAAAAATTATTTTTATATTTTATGGTTTTAAAATTAATTGGTAAAAATATGAAAGAGAATAAGAAAAAGGGAAAAGCTAATAGAGACTTACTCTCTCCTCAATGTAGCTTCTCTTGTAAGATGCTATAACACCCTTGGTGATTACAGTTGGATTGCTCCAAAATGTCCCTAAGTAATTTTAAGGGATTTAGAGGGAGTATTTGGGAAGATATTATACTTTTGAATGTTTGAGAGGAGTGTGTTTCCAATGGAAGAGAGACAAGTTATTTATACATTATGAAATGGGTACTTTTAGAATAATATATTTAAAAGAATAATATATCAAAGGAAAAACATGTAATATTTCATTTTTGACAAAATAAATTATATATAAATATTATATAATGGGTTTAACAATTTAAATCCTCTTTATAATTCGAATACATTTTCTTATTAAAAATAACAGTGATGAAAAAAAGAAATAGATATTTTAAGGAAGCACTGTTGAATTTAGGTTTTGGAAAGTGATTTTTAGGATTGAAAATTACTTTCATTGTATTTTAATGACTCATTTATGAAATAAAATATATAATTTCCGAAAATAAATTTCTATAAAGTATTATGTCATTATTACATCATGAATGATGTAACTTAAGATACATTGATTATGTGAAAAACTATACTTTTACTATTCACCTAAAAATTAAAGTATTTCATAAAATTACCAAAAACTCACCCAAGGAAAATTTTAACATGATCATTTCAAAAATGATATTAATTTAATAAAAATAAATATCGAAAATATGTATAATATAATTTTTAACAGGAAAATAATTATTTTTGCAAAATACTTTAAAATATTGTTTATTGAAAATATGTTTTATTTTCATTGAGGTTTTTAATCATGATATTTTTTTTATTGAATTATAATATTTTTATTTAGATAAATTAATCATGATAAATGTTATTTATATCATAATTTTTTATTTTTTGGTAAAATCACTCTTCCAATGGTCAGGTTACTATTCCCAACGATTAGGTTACTATTCAAATAGTCACATTACCTTATATATATACCACTCAATTATTTCATTCAATATTCAAATGAATTCCTCTCAAGGTTCTATATTTCCATTTTAAATAATTTTTATTGGTTTACTATAACTTTGTTTCTTTTATATAGTGTTGGTAGTGGGGCCAATAATTCTATTAGATGAGGTCGATCCATATTTTCTCATTTTAGCTTTTCTATTTTATAATTTTTTTCCAATTATAATGTTTTGAAATTTAATTGGTTTCATTTCTGATTAATGTAACAATATTGATTAATATATATTTTTATTGGATTCTCTATATTTTTTATGTGTATAATATATAATATAATACAACACACATTTATTCAAGACTATTTTTTTTACTAATAAACATTATGTCATTACAATGGGGTAACACATCTACCGCCTTAACCTAAACATACTATTGAACTCTAGCCACCTATCTGATGAGGAGTAGTTGAGTCCTTCCAAGTCTCTAGTACCTATCTTACTCCCCTACCATTACTATACTATAAGAAGTTCTAAAAAACTTATGAAGATGGCCCATCCTGCCGCAAACATGGCACTCCAAAGTGGTGTATGAAAACTAAAGTTTCTTGTGGTTTATCATTCTACATTGATGTACTACAATGGAATATGATCCGAAGATGGATTCCCACTACCCTAACTAGTCTTCATGTCATTTCCTGGGAAACAAATGTCATAGAATCACTTCTTTCCACCAAAATAAGTGATCCTAGTTTACCCTATGGAAATAGCCTGGCTACCTCTTGGGTCATCTCTCAAATTCTTTGTTGTGATGAGGTCATGATTCATCAAATATATAAATCTACTCAGAATAAAAACATTCACCTATGACCTGACATCATAGTGAATACCATCCTAAAAATGTTTCTCCGTAGAGATCTCATCAATAGCTAAATATGGCACAAAGCATTGAAGGTTGGTGAAATGTTCAACATAGTCCATCACTGATATTATATCCTATAATAGATACATGAACTAATGATCCTTCTCATCCCTCAGCATCTATGGATAGAATTGGATCAATAAATTCACCTCAAATTATTTCCAAGATAACTCCTCCTCCTTCCCATCCTACTCTAAAATATCTCACCAATATTTGGTAGATCCACTGAGCATATACACAACAAGATTCTCCCTCCTATCTATGGGTGTCTCAAGATTCTTGAAGATTGTATATATTGACTCAATATAGAACTCAGATACCTTGGAGCCTCCCTCCCTAGTGAACATAGGTGGATCTTGTAGCTGAATCTCTATCATTAACTCACACATCAAAGGCATGATGAAAATAGTATCATTTTCCATGGATAGCATGACCCTTAAGAAGTTGTTGTGATGATGAACATCCATTTGATCCTCAAGAGCTATAGGAAGCTCCAGTTCATCTACGTTAGGAGATATCTGATTTCCACTCTCTTAGAACTCAATTTGAATATAAGGATGAGTCATTTTATCTACAAGAAAAACACACTCTTATAAACAATGGAAAAAAATGAAGTCAACCTTAAGAGGTGATAACGGTAAAGAACCATTACTCTATGTCTCTCTAACCATGTATTATAAGTGTTTTATGATTAAATAATAGTTTATTTCATTCCATTTATCAAATATAATAGATATATTATTTCACAATTCATATTGGAATGTATATAACACATGTAATAAACTTGTCCCTATCATGAACAGTGTATGTCAATATATATATATATATATATATCCCTATGTTTCTATCATGATGCATGCATACTCATATCTCACCATACTAGTCCATGAGTTTAAATGTCAATAAACAATAACATCACAAAATAATAACATCACACAACATGTAAATATACCAAGGTGAAATAACATCAATTGTAACAAAAGAACAACATAAACAATAATTCCATCCTTGGAACTCAAATTTTCCCCCATACGCGGGTTAGAAACTCCAATGAATAATCTCATTACCAAGTCCCAATAAATCCTAGTATCCTTTATACTTTTTCCAAAAAAATAAAGCAATAGAAAATAACAAGATGATCCTCTAATACCACTTTTTAATGTCCCCCGATCTGGTACTCTCTCACATGGTAAAAATGATTTGGTTATTAGATCTCAAGAATGCATCCCCATTTTGTTGAGTCTATTGACTAGTAGTAAGGATGTGATATTTATAGTGGGGAGACTATACCCCCAAGTAAAACATAGTGGAACTAAACCATAGTAATAAAAATTAGAGTAACAGAGAAATAGTGGAAATTGTATATCATTCAGCTAGGAAAATAAAAAGACGAACCTATAATGATGAATAATGTATTGAAAAAATTAGATGTATCTAAAAGTAAAACTGAAACCAGTAAAAAAAAATCTAATCACATTAAATAATCCCAAAAGGATTTGGTCCCAATCCCCATGTCAGACCCATCTCCAAAATTTATCCCATCCACCAAGAAAGAAAAGAATCAATAATAATGTCCCTTTACCTTGTCCAAACATGCATCCATGTAATCTGCTCGAGTACCAAATGGTTTTCAAATAGGGTGTGAATAAAACTCAGTAGGTCAACAAAACCATTCCTAAACCCAACCAGTATGATAATAATTATATGCAATAAAGTGATAAATATATGAATTAATTAGCTAATTAATATAATATATCAATTAACCTATTTTAAAACCATGATGAAATGTCTCTGAGCATGTTACACAACCATTCCATCTATATCCATATACCATGGAAAAGTCAATCAATTAGGTACCACTAATTGTATAATAATTTCATCATCTGATCATCACCCTATATAAATGAATTTCAACATGTGTCCCTGTGTGTATCCTGGTATATAATCATTTCGGCAACTATCACTGGGAATTGCCTACTATATAAGCATTTCACCCTCCAAGAAAATCCCTATATATAAGAATTTTAGCATGTATAACTAGGCCAAGCCTACTATATAATAATTTAAACACTACTAGGATATACCTATATATAATCATTTCAACACCAACTAAACAAGTCATAATAGTATGGATATCATAATATAACATCATAAATCTCAATGGTTAATTATGAAAATTACTGTTTTTCTGTCAAATAAAATTTCATTTATATCTCAAATGATCAACAATCATATCAATAATAAATAATAGATTACCTAGGGATTCTACATCAAGCAATCACCTATGGTATCATGTCATACTCACCATGATTTAAACAATTATCCATGTTCTTTTTACTCAAATTTTTACTCACCCAACAGATATCCATAATCAAGGTTGCGTCAACCATGGAATCTAAAGGAATCCAATCCATGATTTACTATACATAAACTAATTAATAATAGTGTACATTACATGGTCATAATCAAAATATTTCATATAATTCACAATTAAATAAAACATTATTGTAGGTTTAGTATCCATACCTTTAACATGTGATTAACACAACGCTTATAATGACAAAATCCATTAAAGAAGAAGTCATACGAGATCACAAAAAGAACCTAGATTAACCCAAACAAGATCAACTCCCAAAAAAACCCATGTTCAAAGGATGTACACTACAATGAAAATTAATGAAGGTTGAGAAGAGGGAAACCAAAGTGAATAAACTCACCAAGGATCGAATTTGAAAATGGGACATCTGGAAGGGGGAAGATATTTCAAAATTTCCTAGAGTTCACCTTAGGTGCGAGAGAGGAGAGTCTATAATAAAACATAATGTGAGTCATAAGTACACGACACACTTAAAACTACTGTGTATTAGTAATACATGATGTGTAATCCTTTCATGTCATGTATTTCCTCATTTTTATGTTCTGCTGGAAAAACCTTTTCCCCAGGTTAATATTTATTTTGATCAACATTTACACGATGTGAATCAGGTTCACAACATGTAACCAAATCACATCATAAAATAGTTTACGAAAAGCATCTAGAAATAGATAAATGTCATGTAACATGTACACAACATATAATTTTTCATTGAATATTTTTTATACTAGCTTCTAGAAAAGTGACCAAACCACCTATGATCCTTCTAAACTCATAAAAAACCCTAGTAATCCCATTTAACATATTTATACACGGAATCCATTAATTTAAATAGACATACATTCCTAAAATTAAGGTTATTTTCTCCAAAAAGGCTCTCCGTCATCAAATAAGACTTAGTCACTAAGGCTTAATTACAAAGGAAAACCCAACAAAATATGTTCAATGAAAACCTCGGAGTGGGGCGTACCTAGAAAATCATGGGATCATAAAATGATCTTGGTTTTGAAAGGTTGTTATTATTTTTCATCCATTAAAAAAACATTATTTATATATCTAAACTTGATCTAGATGGATTTATTTTAATATTTGTAAATGAATTATTCTTTTTTTATAAAAATAATATTTGTTATGGTAAGGTGAATTTAAATAACAATATTTTTTATCGTATTACGAAAACCAAGTAATGGAAATTGATAATGAAACTACATTAGAGAACTCGAGCCCCACCCAATTATGGAATCATTGGCTTGGTCATGTAAATTAAAAATGAATTACTAAGTTATACCAAAATGGATATTTAGATTCTTTTGAACTAAAAACAATAGGTACGTGTCACACTTATTTATATGGTAAAATGAATAAATACCCATTTAGTAGAAAAGGTGAAAGGTCTAAATAGATTCTTGAATTATTTCATACATATTTGTGTGGACCATTTTCTATTAAGGTAGGGGTGGGTACTCATACTTCATAAATTTTACCGATAATTTTAATAGAAATGAATATGTCTACTTAATGAGGTATAAGTCAGGTTATTTTGATAAATTCAAGAAATACAAGAATGAATATGGGAACCAAATTGGAAATATTTTTAAGAAAATCCTCTTAGAACATGGTGGAGAATATCTCAATCAAGAATTCATTGATTACTTATAGGAGTTTTGGATTCTATATTAACTCACTCCTCCTTATACACATCATTGGAATGATGTAAGTGAAAGGAGGAACCACATCTTCTTGGACATGGTGAGATCAATGATGATTCATGAGAGTATTTCATTATTCTTTTAGAGATTTTAATTACAAAAAATTAACAAAAATATTAAGAAAAGATTCAAATAAAGTGATAAACTGTATATGAAGTTCTAAAGGATCGAATAATAACGCAGAAGTGGGGTTGAATTAGTTGTTCACTTTTATAAGTTTCAATAATTTTGAAAATATTAAACCCTAAAACTTGTTAATGTTTGTATCCTTATCATCTTTTAATAAATACTAATGTATGAAAAATTAGTAAAAAAAAGTAAATAACCTGATATTTACAAGGTTTCACCTCAGTGTGAGAACCTATATCATTTTTATAGGCACTCCTATGGGTCTATAGAAAATCACTAAAATGAATAAGTGAATACAACTTGTGCCAACTCCCATTAAACACATTATATATCAGAATTGTAATGATTATACTGAATCCTATTGGTTTATAAATTTTTCTTACAATAAATTGAGATAAAACAAAAGAAAAATACTTTGTTCCAACTAAACCAAACATTCTCAGCTCGGAATCCTCATTATGTTGTGGTTGGGTCTGATTCTCTCCATCTGATAGGTCTGGATCCAATGGACTCAATCCAATGAATTCAGTCTGATGGACTCAGTTTGATGATTCCATTCTCAATATGCATTACTCAAACCCTTCTCAAATGCTCAGTCCGTTCATACTCAATCCAATAACCAAACAATTTAGATGTCCAAACTTCTAATGAGTTTTAAATATGGATAGATAACTTTGACATGAATTCTATAGTGCTCTTCTTTTTCCATTAACATAAAAAAGTTGAAAAGTATGAATATACATTTCTTCTATTTATAGGAATCCAGAAAAGACAAATTTATGAAACTAAAAAACTTTTCCCACTTACTCAAATTAAAAAAAATCCAATATCTATAAATATTTTAATTTCATGTTTGACTACTTAAACTCTTCACATATATTATGAAATATTCTTATGTTCTCTTTATAAAAATAATTCTCTGACTTCCTAACTTTTATTCAGTATAATAGAAATTAATCAACTCATTATGATGGAACTTCCTTATCTCATTATGATGAAAATTCATCATCTCATTCTAAATTTAATTTCCTAATTAGAGTTAGTCTAATTAACTTTCTTTCTCAGATTCAGTGTGATTGACTTTCCTTCTCAGAGTCGGTGTTGATTGAATTTCCTTCTCAGAGTTAGTTTGATTGAATTTCTTCCTCAGAGTCAGTTTAATTAACATTCCTCCCCAGATTATACCTCATAGAACTTCCACTGCTTCAATACAATGGAATACTCATAATGATGGAATTATCACTATGATGGAATATTATTTACAATGGAAACTCCAATATACCAATTTCAAATATGTCAAACCTCATCAACTATAACTCATTCAGACTGTTGAAAACTTCAATGCTTAGTACTAATGGATCTGATGGAAACTTTTTTCTTGATTCCAAGAATCAATACAATCATTATGATTCCTCTATTTCCTAAATATCTTTTATCATTATAGTTATATTGATTTATGAGAACATCAATATTATAAAAGTACTATATGACTTATATAGGAATTTATTAAGACTTCCATTACATTAAACACCTTCTTTATTTCCAACCAAAACTCAATATGATTGGTTGCACAAATTCTCCCCCTTTTCTTCATAAGGATCACATCACAAGTGTTACAGACAACTTATGATATTTTAGAATTAAAAACTAGAAAAGAAATATTTCACTGAAGGTTAGAAAGTTTATGAAATTTCTATCTCCTGACATCACATTGATTATTCATCCTCTTCAGCAACATTCTAACTTTCTAACCAACATTGAGTCCAATTAATCTTGAACATCTTGTCAACGGATCTGATAATGATGGAGTGTTTTATAAAAAACTCTATATTTTTGATGAATTATATGACTGTTGGTGATCAGTTTGATACTTTTAATTTGGTGTTTCTTAGTTCAATCCTCTTTGTCTATAAAACATCTTTCTCAAAAAACAAAACTTTTCTCCCCCTTTATGTTTGGGTTTGAACATTCAGAATCTTTCAATTGTTTTTCAAAATCATTCTTTTATAAAAGATTAGTTATCAACAAATACAAAAATTTATTTAAAAAAACATCACAATGGTTCTTCATTCTCCCCATTGAGATTTTTTAACAACACTCATTAATAACTTTTTCAACTCTCAGAATATTTTCACAATTCAACTTTTGTAAACAACTAATGTATTTTGAATTTTACCAAAAAAATCCTTTATTACAAGAGTGTTTTGACACCACACTAATAGATAAGGTATTTTTTTTGAAAAAAAAACCAATTATTTGTGAGAAGAAAATTTTATGTCCATGTTTAGATAAAATCCCACTAACTTCTATATTTTATCACTTTTATTTTTCTATTAATTATATTTTCTTCTCCCCCATTATCTGATAAACACAACTTCATATTCATAAAATAAAGATAATTAAAAACTTCTTACATAGTTCAAATTTGTTACTTTTTCTCCCCCTTTGTCAATATAATCCAAAACATGGTAGGGGACTTACTTATGAGTTTTAGGAAGTCATTATAGGAGGATGAACATGTATTTTCAAACTCAACTCATCAATCCTTTATTTTGGAATTGACTTTTTGAATATATCAATAATTTGATACTTCGTTGAGATATATTCCAAAAAAATAAATCTAGCAGCAACATTCTCTTTTATAAAGTGAACTTTATATTTATGTGTTTTGATCTTTAATGTTGGACATGATTTTTAGAAAGATCAATTGCAATCTGATTGTCATAAAGTGTCTTCAATAGTTTAGAAACCTTTATATTCAAATCTTCCAATTGAACTTTCATCCACAATATCTGAGTATATACTTGAATAGTCACAACATATTCTAATTCCACTTTTCTCAAGGTTACTGTACATTGTTTTTTTACTATGAAAATATACACAATATTCACCCATGAAAGATGTTTCTCCTAAGGTTGATTTTATATCCTCACAATCTCCCGCCCAATAAATATTAGTATAACCAAGAAACTTCATCTCATAATTTAGTTTTTATAATAATACTTGTGAATTTGTTCCTTTATCATATCATAGAATTATCCTTACTGCCAACATATTTGACTCTTTCAGATTACATTGAAAACTAGAACACAAATTTATAGCATAAAAAATATCAGGCTTGAGGTTATAAGGTAATGTATACTTCTTGTCATCTTTCAAAAGTCTTTCTAATTCACACTTTTTCGAGACTCATATTTACTCATCTTCATCCTCACTGAGATTGGAGAAGAAACTTCTTTATATTCTAAAATTCTAAATTTTTGTAACAATTCCCTTTTATACTTTTCTCAAAATAAGAAAATTTATTTTTCCTTATAATGAACTTGTAAGACAAGGACGAAAGTTATTTCTCACAACATTGATATTTCTAAATTATTTTACATTTCCTCATAGAATTATTTTAAAAAATATTATTCATCCCTAGAAAAAATTATAATATCCACATGAACAATTACAATTAGAGTTAAAAAGTCAACATCGTTCATATATAAGTTTCTGTCAACTTTTCCTTTTGAAAAAATCATCATTCTCGAATAATATTCAATATTAGAATACCATGAATATGGATCTTGTTTTAGCCCATATAAATCATTCTTCAATCTATAAACTTTGTTTTCATCCTTATCATGTAGAAACCCAATAGGTTACTCGTTGTAAACATTTTGTTCAATTTATCCAAATTTATATCTATCTGATTCACTTTGTAATTATGATGACCAAGAACTACTCAAAACATTATAATAGTTTCTTACCATTAAATACGGGAAAATCTATCATCAAAATCTCCGCCTTCCACTTGTGCATAGCATTTATAAAAAATCCTAGATTTTTTTCTTCAAACATCTCCATATTCCTTACAAATAATTCTATAAACACATTTTTTATGATAAAAGTTTTATATTTTAGACATAAAAAAAGTTCATTTATTTAATTTCTCTCAATTTTATCCAACTCTTCATTCATAGAATTCACCCATTATTTGTGTTGAATAGATTATGAGACTGATTTTGGTTCAAATTTTGAGATTAGTGTAGTTTTATTTTCTAATCTCATCTTTCTTCTAGCTGGAACAAGAGCCTTCTAATTCCCCAAAAGATTTTTAGTCTCAAATTTTATTCAATGTAGGAAATTTCAGAGTACCTATTCTTTCTTCACTTTCTTCATCATACGATTCATTTGAAGCATCATGAACATTACTTTTATCACTTTCATTTTCATTGGAAAATTTCAGTTGTTATTCCTCGAAATCCCTATAATATTTTGTTAATTAAATTTGATTCTCAATAACATCAACATAATATTATTCCACCAATAATTATAAACATTTTTTCTAGAATTTATAACTTCTTCTATTGGGTGAATAATAAAAGTTCCTTCCCCAGATTTCTCATCCACCTTTCCCCGATCCAAATTTATTATTTTAAGAAAACATGGGATTCAAAAAACATTGATGTACATCAATAAAAGTTTTTTCTCAAAGAAAATTTCAAAATAACTCATGTTGGTTTCCAAAATTAATTTGTTTTCTAAACATGTAAAATAATACAAACAAATTCAATCTAGTAGAACATTGAATGTTTTTATTCTTCCCACATGATTCTTCCCATTTCCACCAAACCTATATTCTTCCTTTATACTACTCCATTTTTTATGGCATATATAGAGAACTATACTAATGTTTAACTCCAGGATCTCTAAGATAATTTTTGAAAGTATTTCTTGTAAACTCATTACAATTATCAATTCTCAATTTCTTTATATAAACCCCCATCTATTCATCAACTTCTTTTTTGAAATAATTGAACATTTCTATAGGCTTTGATTTGTGTTTCAAAAACATTATGTTTTTCATTTGAGTGAAATCACCATTAAAATTGATAAATTATAAATATCCTTTTTTTTATTGATGTCTCATTGACCCACATAAATTGGAATGAATAAGTTAGAGGCCCGATAGATGGAATATCAAATTTTTTATGACTTTTATTAGTCATCTTCCCTTTCTAACAAGTAACACAAAAATCTTCGTCTCTTCTTTTCAATATTGGAAAATTTTGTTCATAATAAACTTTAAAATGTTTTTTCATTATTTTCTTCCCATGTTGGAATATTCTTTGGCACCACAACTTAATCTCATCTTTGGCCCTTAGATAACAAGAGTTTTTAAATTCTCTAACTTGAAAAAGATTTCCACTAGTTATTTCTCCTTTTGTGATAACTTTTTAATGTCTCACTAAGCTCCGTCTGGTCCTGATCCTCATAAGAATCTATCAAAATTTCAATCTTCTACAAAAGACACGCCACATGAAGGAAAACCCCATGTATGGGTGAGTATAAAAATACATAGTATGACACCCCGAATCCAAAAAATATACTGATAAAACTAATATTTTCCAAATTTTTAATATGCATTTGAATTTTTTTAACCATCCTAATTTATCAATTTGTGCTTATATGGATCAATTTTGGATTTATGGTGTGTTTTGAGATAAAATGTGAAATGTGCTTAAATTCTGGATTTTTGACAGATTTTTACGTCAAGGGTATTTTGGTCATTTATATAAAAATATAATTCAAAATTGAATGATTTTTTTATTGAATACTTATTTTAATTCTTTTAAATTTTTATTCTAGACTAGAGGCTTATTCAAATATTTAATGGCCCAAAAAAGTCATTGATGTTTGGAAATTGTTCGGGCTGACAGCGTGGACCCCACCTCCATAACGGATGTATAAATATGGCTATACAGATAAAATGGATTTGATTATAAGTTGATATGAAGTAGGAAACATATATGAACTACCTAAATAAATTTCATGGAGTTCTTCCTCCATTATGGTGGCAATGATATGTTATACATTGAAGGAATCTTCCTAAAAAATTCATCTAGAAATAAATACATTGTCAATAAAAGTACATATATCCCTATAGAAGAGTCCAATCAATATGAAATTTTGAGGTTGAATAAAAAGTAATATATGAACAACTTTTATGTAGGATGGAATGTGTTAATCATCCAATTATATAGCCAAAAATGAGCAAACATGAGGTTGAAAATTTCTTCCCATAAAAGGAGGGGAGCTCCCACCTCTCATCTCATCCCATTTTCCGTCACATTTATTCCAAGGAACCAAGGGGAGATCTCCACCGAGGGAGGATGTCCACAAATCTTTCCCATATCATATTATTAATTTGTATATTTTCTTTATTTTCTTAGATTTCAATTGTAATTTAGATTTTTAATAAATTCATGCATTGTTTTTATTTTTGTGTTTTATTCCACCCAACCACCCACCTTTCTTCTCCATATTTTATCCTTATTTTCATATTTTCTTATTCTTATACTATCCACCATTACCTCTTACCCTAAAAATGATATACTTACTCAATCCTGGGCTCGGGGGAGGTATCTGTCAATTTCAATTATTCTACGGTAAAATTCTTAAATTTGATTATGTTTTTGATGGGAAAGAGTTTCGTGCATGGGTGTGGCGATAGCCCACCAGGAAACTAAAATAAAAATCATATCTATTATTTTATTAAATCTATTCCCTCTCTTATACTAAATACATTCTCTTAATACGATGGAATTGATCCATTCAGTGGTTGAAATGGAATTCGATAGAGCCAAGTCTTGGAAGTTGTCACACCCATGATTGAGATGTTTCATCAACATTGATTAAAGTAGGAGGGGAAGTTAATAATGATAAATTCATTCAAGATTTCAAACCAATTAATAAAATAATAGTAATTCAAGAATGAGATCTCAAAATTGATTTATCAATCATTATTTAAACACCAATAAGGAGAATGATTGAACCCACAAACCAACCCATAAATTCAATTTTCATTATTCACTATTTATTTTTTTCACTGCATGTTAGTTTAATATTTTCATTAATTTAAATTTCATAAACTTCCTATAATAAAAAAAATTAAAAAGAATTAGTTTAGGTGAATTAAATTAAGTGATTGGACATGTGAGATTGTTCCTCAAGTGACACTAACCTGGTCATCCATTATACTACACTAGGAAAATGAAATTGCTTTTTACATTCCCTATGATAGGCGTGCATCACATAAAACAATGGAAATACATTCATCTCTACAAAAGTATATTTCTACAACACATATAACAAGAATATCTAGATATAATCGACAAAGACACACATTCTATAGGTAAGTCACAACCATATTATACTAGTCTATGATTCCATATAAAATATTCCACAAAGCACTCACCTGAGAGAACACACTCCTGAATCTGATTGCATTGATGATGTACGTCCAAAAGGTACTTCTTTTCAGCTCTCTTCATGAGATGGATCATGCTAAAATTTGAATAGAATACAATACACATATGAGGATCACTGGAAATGCCATGGGGTGATACCATCAAATCAATCTGGATTAACCTGCTAAGTAGAGGATTGACTCCCATGTAGTGTTGGTCACATCAATACCAAGAACTCCACCTAAGACATGAATAGAAATAGGGGATCTCACTCTGGGAATTTTAGAGGGATTCCAACAACTCTATCTATGAATTACTGTTGAAGGGATTGTTGTCTCGAGATAAAAAAATTATTGCATACTAACCCTAATGGAAAAGTTAAATGTAACAAACCCTAAGGAAAGATTTCCAAGATATAGAATACAAGTGCTCCAAGAATTGTATAAAAGAGTACACAGTGTGTAGTAGGGGTCACGCTCCATGTGCCTTGAACCTGGGTCTTGACCGTGTAAATGGATCATCTCATCAAACTCTGTCCATGTTGCAGTACACACCAAGTACATATCCCATATACTATAACCATGTGCTAGTACACGTCATAATCCTATGCATGTCTTCTCATGTACTAGTACAGAACTTAGCATGTGATCATCATCCCATGTTAACATCATGTGTGATTCCTGAGTACATGCCGAGTGACCCAGGTGATACCACATGCTATGTGAAAGGGTTAACATTCCATGTGATATTTATCAACCTATGGAAACCCTAACCGAAGCTCATATGGCCCCACACAATGTATATATCCAAATTAAACATTGTGTTGTTTAGGATTTTTTAGAATCCCATATCTACTCCCGCATTTGAACCAATGCCTCTAGATTTTGATCTGGTAATTATTTCACCAAGATATTGATTATCTGAACTCATCCAATCCTTTTTGTTGATTAAGAATTCATTACTCCATCAAATCTACTCAAAAAACGAATCAAATTGTCATTCTTTGTTGTGTGTTGAATAATAGTAAATTGGGTATCCTCTGTCAAATAAATTTCTTTATCTCTATTATCACACCTCTGTCAGGCTATTCCAATCTTAGATCTGCGATATCGGATCATTGCACCAAGAAATGGGTGTGCAATGATCGATTGATCGAGAATGCTCATGATGAACGATGAATGGGGGGAGAAAAGAACAAGAACATATTGGAGTAATCTTTATTTGGATATATAAACCTTTTTGTTCATGTAGACACTCATACCTCAATCACCTCTTCAACTCATGTCAGAGGCTATAGTATGTCTGAGGGATATCATATCTTATAATTCCATTGTGATCATTCAATACCTACTCAGAAATCTATTGGAGCCTAAAGTATGTCTGAGGAATATTATATCTCATAATTCCATTGATATAATTATTTAATTCATATTTTAATTCACATGTTACCATTCATACATTACACAAAATAATGTCTATGTTTCTATTATTTAATTCACAACTAAATGACCATGTTACCATTCATACCTTACACATTATAATAATCTTGTTCACATTCTCAATTTCACACCTAAATGGAAATATTAACATTCATACCTTACACATTATAATGACCATGTTCTCGTTATTTAATCCACAACTAAATGACCATGTTACCATTCTTAACTCATAATTAATTAAACAATTAATTATCCACATCAATTCCATTACTAATTCCATAATTAGTTAAACATAACAATTTCATTACTTAATTCAAAATTTAACTAATAACATAAATAACAATAATTAATTCAAAAAATAATTAATCACATAAAATACATTAATTAATTCTAAAATTAATTAATCACGTAGATTCTATTAGAAAATTAAATAATTAATCATCCACAAATTTTTTTTACTAATTCAATAATTAGTTTATCACATAAATCCCCTTAATTAATTTTCTAATTAATTGGGTACGTAAATTCCATTAATTAATTATTCAATTAATTAATCAATATACAGAAAATAAAAATCACATAATTAATTCCATAATTAATTATCTCAATCACAATCATAATATGTCATAATTATTTCCACAATTAAATATCTCAATCCTAAAATCTTAATATCTCATAATTAATTGTATAATGAAGTATCTCAATCTATAATTCCCAAAATCCACAATTTCTGATCTCCCCAATTAATTAATTCAACAAATTAAATTGTTCATTTAAGAACAAAATTTCTAAACATCTAATAGAAATTATACAATTACATACATGTAATACTAATAAATACATTGAGATTTGAATTATAGACAACCTACATCAATTCATCGATGAGTGATCACCCAATGAAAATCCTCATAATTTGAGCAGCACAATTATATAGAATTAGATTTAAATTTATAACCCTAAATCAAGATCAAATAAATCACGATCTCTTAAATATAGATATATATCTACAATACTTGATCCATATCCACAAAAACATGTCTATATCCAATCTAAATAGGAAGAAAACACACTTTCTAGAATTGGATAATAAAGGATAATGAATAGAAAACCAAGCGAGGTAAGATCCTCTGACAGGAAGGGGTGAAGATCTTCAATCCAGGCATAAAATAACAAATTAAAAATGTTGTTATGTCTTTTAATCCACAAAATATTCTCCAAAATCATGAAATATTATCTTGGGTTAAATGGGGATCAAATATGAGTTAAATGGGGGTTTGGGTGATTAAAAATCTAATTTTTTGGTGATTTAATAATTCATGCATGGTTAGTTGGGCAGGGGAGTAAGATTTCTCCTAAATGTGTACCTAAATGTGAACCACTATTATGGGGGTTAATAGTATCTCATAATAGGTTGTAAAACTTAAAAAACCATCTGTCAACCACATAATTCCTCTCTATCCAAGGTTGCATGGTTTTCTCGGCAGGGGCACACGATTAGGGAAAACTGTGAGCTAACTATGCACTACCATTATCCCTTAAAATTTTCTCAATGTTTAACCCAAACACACCCCATGGTAAAACCCCACACAATTACAATGAAACAAGGAAACAAATAAATACCTAAAATTAAGATCATGTCATCTTCAGTAATGGTCGGGATCTTACAATCTCACCACCTTATAACATCTTATCCTTGTGCTACACTCCCAAGAATCTATAAGATTATGAGTCAAAAATATTAGGAAAATGATCCCAAATATCTTCTTTCCTGTCCAATGTCTCCTCCCACACATTCCCATGATTCCACAATACACAAATATAGGCATGGTCTGTCCCCGCAACACTTTCTCACAACGATTCAACACACATATTTGATGCTCTTCAAAGGAAAAAACTATCTCAATATCCAAATCATCCATATCGATCACTTTATAAGGTTTGGGGTGATACCAAACTAGTTTTGACACAAAGAAAACATCACACAATGTACTATATCTCTGTAGAAGAGACAATCGGTATGCCACTAGCCTAATTCTCTCCACCAACTCAAACGGCCCAACAAACATGGGTGCCCACTTGCCATGTCTCTGTATTCTATAGTGATTGCGTCTAGGAAACACCCAAATGAATACATCATCAACCTCTGTAAACACTAGGTGTCATTTATTTATATTATCATATGACTTCTGTATACTTTGGGTCGTATCCATATATTTCTGAATCAACTATACATTCTCTAATGTGTCCTACACGCGACTCGATCCCAACAAATTAGACGCACTTACCTCCATCTAGAATAGAGGTGGTCCTCATGTCCTACTATAATGAGCCTCACATGGTTCCATCTATATATTTTCCCAATAATTTTTGGTATGGGTGAACTCCACTAGGGATGGGTGATTCTCCCAAGACCTACTGATGTTTAGAACACACGCTCACAACCTATCCTCAAGAACTTGTATAGTATGATCTGGCCACTCATCTATTAGTGGGTGGAAATTAATTCTCAAATAAACCTACATACCAAGAATATTTTTCAATCCCTATAATAATTTTGAAGTAAAAAACAAGTTTCAGTCTGAAACAATATTCTGTGGCACCTAGTGCAGAGAGACAATCACCCAAACATACAAATATCCCAACTGCTGCACTGAGAAAGTCTCCCATATATTCAAGAAATTCAATACATTTTTCAGTCTATCCATAATAACCCAAATAGAATTATTCTTCTAAGGAATCCTCGGGAGAACCACCACAAAGTCCATGGTCACTTTGTTCCACTTCCATTCTATAATGGCCAATGTCTATAGTAAACCTATAGGTCATTAATGCTCGGACTTCACCTACTGATAGGTTTAGAATCATGTCATAAATATTACTATTTTCTTTTTCATTTCCAACCATCAAAACTATCTTTGTAGTTCACGGTGCACTTTGGTCACTCCTGGATGTACCACCCACTTTGAGGCATGACACTCACACATCAGTTTGTCTCACATTCTTTTAGGTATGACAACCTGATTCCTGACATAGATGACCTCATCCTCATCTATGCTCCAATCAGAAGGTGACTCCCCACCATCATGGTTTTCCCTCAAGGTAATACATTATAAATCCACATACTTCCTATCTTAGATCTATCTCAAAAATGTATTCTCCAATGAAACTATTACAAGAGTCATATAATCCTAACTCTCCTAAACCACAATGTGTATCTCGTCCAGTAAATCCATCATCTTACACTCAGCACTATACTCCTGAACCACCTGAGTTTGAGTCTTCCTGCTCAAAGCATCATCATCAATGTTCCGCTTTCCAGGCGTATATGATGGCTCAAAATTGAATGGCTGCATATACTCAACCCATCTCTCTTATCGAAGATTGAAGTCTCACTATGAAAATATGTACTTCAATTTCTTGTGATCAATATACACAGTAAAAAAAATTTCCAAATAGATAATCTCCCCAACACTTTAAAACATAAACCACTATAGCCAACTGGAGGTCATATGTAGGGTAGTTCGGTTCACGTGGACTCATCTTCAAAGACCCATAAACCACAAATTTATCTCCTTGCATCAACAAAACTTCAATTACAATCCCAGAAGTGTCTCAATACACTGTGTACTTCTCACCTTGCTCGGGTAGGATCAATATTGGTACTGATGCCAAAATATTCTTCATCTCCTAGAAAGAATTATCAGAATATTTTGACCAATAAAACTTTATCACTTTTTTGGTCAAGCCCGGAAGTAATGTTTCCAATCGGTAAATGTCCTAAATGAACCTCTAATAATAATCAGAAAATCCTAGAAATCTATGGATATAAAACATTCTCTTGGGATGCTCTAAATAATTCTCTATTTGAACCTTCTCAAGATTTACCGACACACATTCCTTCGAGATGTTGCTACCCAAGAAGTGTACCTGATTGATCTATAAAATTGTACTTAGATATCTTGATGTATTGAAAACGATATCTTAGTATACTTAGGATGATATCAATATGTTGGTCATAATAATCATGTGTCTTGGAGTTCACCAAGATGTCTTCCACAAACACTACCACAAACTGATCTAGGTACAGATTAAAGATTTTGTTCATTGAGTCCATAAACATTACTTGTGTGTTCGTCAACCAAAGAAGTATAATGATGAAATCATATAGTTCATACCTGCTTCAAAAATCATCCCTTGGTATATCAGAAGTCTAAACTCTCTATTTGGGATACCATAATCTCAAGTCAATCATTGAGAACACTCAATCTCCACTCAACTGGTCAAATAGGTCATCGATATGGGGGAGAGGATACTGGTTCTTCACAGTCATCTGGTTCAACATTCGGTAATCAACACATAAGTATAAAATCCTATCATCCTTCTTTTCAAACAACACTTCTGAACCCCAAGGTGACATACTCATATAAATAAATACATTATCCTCTAAGTCCTCTAGCCGAATCTTGAGCTCTTGAATATCTTCTGATGCCATTCTATATGGTGGAATGGAAATCATCTCCTCCCCCGATATGATATCAATGCTAAATTCCAAATCTCTCTCAGATGGAATCCCTACGAAATATTACGTAAACACAGACTAAAACCTATCCACTATGTGTGGAAATAAATCACATTTTACACCTCCATAATCCATAAATAAACTAGAAACTTGGGTTGTGATCTCTTCTATTTGATGAGTAATTGGCCCTACTTGGAATGCCTCGATATCCCACTCTCCACAGTGAATATATTTGTAACCCTTAGGAGATGTAATGGTCACTCTCTTATGGTAAAAATCAATGTGGGGATAATATGATACTAACAAATCCATACCCATAATTAGTTCAAATCCCTACATGTCTATGATATAAATATCCCATAGAAATCGATACTACTCGACCACAAGAGTACACCCCTTGATCAAAAAAATGTATCTTGACAGAACTCCATGAGGTTTGTTTATCGTCAACACCCCAATTGGGATCTCCATCACTAGGCTCAATCCATTAACAAGTTTTTTCAAAATAAAGGAATGATAGGAACATATATCAAATAAGGCACTAGATGTCATAGAATCTATAAAAATAGTACCTCTCACTTTCAATGGTCCAGCCTTGATATCCACAAGTGTAGGGTGAATAAAATGCAATGGTATTACCCCACTTCCTTGTGATGCAATCTATGTCCCCTATGCTGCAATATTCTAATAATATGAGCAATCTTACCCTGAAGCTCCACATACACTACCTTTACCCCCTTGTCCAGTAGAACACCAGATGCAATACTGATATGGTGGAGATTATCCTCTTCCTACACTCTGACTCTAACTAACTATACCCTTACTACTCATCTATCGCTGGGTCCTGTAGAACTCTTATAGATGTACCATCTTTCTGAAATACTTTAACTATATTAGTGGTTAAGGCAACTATCTTCAAAAGTTTCTTAATATACCACACTGCTGATCGATCACTCGATTGAGGCCCTATGCAACTGATCCCTGTTTTTAGGTACTCTGTTTCCCACTTCCCTAGTTGATGTTTTCATAACAATGCTTCCTAATCTCAGAAGTCATACCTTCTAATCATCCAAATGGAACAACCTTTCCTAGAATGGAAGCCTATTCAGGTTACCAATATCTATGATATCCTTATCCACCACCTCAGTAAACTCCTTTAACTGAAAATGGTTATCATGGGACTTAATCTCACATTTAATCCCATCCTAAAAATGTGTCTCTATAGATATCTCATCCACGATCAATACTGGGGAAATGTGTTGCAAATGTATAAAGTGTCCAACATAGTCTATCACATAAATACTCCCGCAATTCAACCTCATGAACTGAGCTACTCTCTCCTACCTCAGTATCTCTGGATAGAAGTTCTATAGAAACTTATCCAACAGTTCCTTCCACAACATACCATTTTCCTATGCAGTCCACACCTAAACATACAACCAGCGATTCACCTATCCCCATATCATGTAAATAGCCAACATGACCATCCTCTTAAAAGGATTCCCAATGTGGTCAATTATAGTCTCGATGGACTCAACCTAGAAATAATCTCTCTCAAGTCCACCCTCTCCAATAATAGCAGGAGACTGTTGAAATTGTAACTCCATTTTTTGATCAAACATACTCTTCACCACCCACCCTGGGTCACTTCCCATGGATTTCATGAAGAAGGAAATGTTCTCTAGGAACTACTCCCTAAATTACTCACCTGAGACAATTGGTGCCTTAGTTCCTACTACTGGTAGATCATCTCTAGACATATCCTCATGTTATCCTCTTAATAAGCGCCTTCATAGAAAAATATCTATACCATTACAAATAGGTACCTTAGGAAACCTTTTACGAAATTAACACAGTTAAGGTAAAATACAATATTCCACAACAAGTCATTTCCCCAAAGCCTACCACATAATCAAAACTGAGTTGTTATCACTACACATAATAATCTTACTCCTTGGTCCAGATAACAAGGGTAAACACAATCTAATTATTAAAGTTTCTCTTTTAGACACCCATTTATTCTCAGCATACATCATTCTAAAATCTTTATCAATTTCATGTTAGGTTCCATTTTCATTTCAGTTTCACAAGCAAGGAAAAACAGTTCACGTTCAATAACTTACCTATAACCCATTTTTCAATGTGTGCCTAAAATGATGCATGTCACATGAACCCTAAGTTCCCAGAATGATGCATGTAACTAAAATATTATGCCACACTATTCCACAAGTAAAAACATAGAAATAATTAACATCAATAATCACAACACACAACAAGTATGTCACCCATGTAGAAATAATATTCAACTGTAACAACAAATAGGAATAAGAAGAATCCCACCATGGGTACATGGGTTCTCCCCCATGCATGGATTTTCTACTCCGATGCATGAGATCATAACCAAGGCCTGACTCTTTATAGTTTCATGTCTACCTTAACCAAATAGTAATAAAAAATAAAAAAGAATAGAAAAATGGACTCTAATAGCACTTTGTAATGTCCTGACCTAGGTTCCACACATCGGTGCCTCGAGTTGGTCAGTCACATGACTCTAGGTGTGTCTCCCCGTATGCTAGAGGATTCGGAATAGTAGTGAGGGTCTGAAATGTTGATAATGGGGAGACTATACACCCTTTTATCAGATAAAAAACACTATAAAAAAATAAGAAACAATAACTAAATAACATGTAATCATAACCTGAAATAACTGGTATCACAAGATGGCTAAAAGTGGAAATACAATATCAAAACTGAAGAAGAAAATATTCCATCCCAATGTACGTGTCAAGTGTCTAAAATTAAACAAAAAATAAATACACTGATGAAACCCCTAATTGGGTCTGGAATCATTTCTAGTTCCCTCATCCATGCTCTATCCCATATCTTCCATATAAAAATGAGATTTATCCCTTAATGTATCCATAAAACACAAAGTCTATTGGGGTACTAATAAGGCAGCCCGAGTAGGGAGTGAGTACATCTCAGTAGGCCACCACCAACAGTGTATAATACAATATATAGTTAATAGAAAGTGTATGCAGTTGTATAAATTAATAATTACAAATTATAAGTAAATAGTTATCACATTATCAGTTTATCATTATCTAACAACATAAACCCCCCCGAACACTCATACCCACTGGTACCTTAATGCTTGCTTTGGCTCATTCTAAAGCCTGAAGTCTGCCTAATTGATTTCATATCTCATAATTCCATTTTTAACATTTAATGCCTACTTTGTCTCATATCAGGTCCTAATGTATGTCCGATGAATATCTTATCTCACAATGTCATTTCTACCATTATTTAATTCATAATTGAATTCCCATGTTACCATTCATACGTCACCCAATAGAATGACCATGATCCCATTATTTAATTCAAAGCTAAATGACCATGTTACCATTCATAACTTACACATTATAATGATCATGTTCCCATTGTTTATTTCACAACTAAATAACCATGTTACCATTCATAAAATACACATTAGAATGAACATGTTCCCATTCTTTAATTCTAAACTAAATTTCCATGTTAGCATTCATAACACATAATTAATTCAATTGTTAAACTTCCAAATAAATTCCATTACTAATTCAACAATTATTTAAACACAAAGATTCCATTATTTTATTCAATAATTAACTAATGACATAAATAACATTAATTAATTCCAAAATAAATTAACCACATCATGTAAATTAATTAATTCTATAATTAATTAATAACATAAATTACAATAGTCAATTAAACAATTAACTAACCCTAGAAATTTCATTACCAATTCAACTATTAGTTTATCACATAAATAACCTTATTTAATTCCCCAATTAATAGATTATATCAATGAAATTAATTAGTTATTCAATTAATTAATCAATATCCACAAACTAAAAATTCCATAATTAATTCCACAATTACTTATGCCAATCACAACCTCAATAGATCATAATTGATCACAAAATTAAATATTTCAATTCTCAAATCTCAATATCTCACAACTATTTCAACAATTAATTATCTCAATCTACAATTTTCAAAATCCCCAATTTCATATTTCCTTAATTAATTAATTCACCAAATTAATTAATTCAGTCATGAACACAATTTCCAAAAATATAATAGAAATTATAAAATAACATATACATAATTTAAATAAAGACTTTGGGATTTGGATTATAGACCAACTAACTAGATTCATTGACAAGAGTTCATCCAACAGAAATCCCCAAAATTTGAACAACACAATGACATAGAACAAGATCTGAATCTAAAACCCTAAATCATGATTTAACAAATAATGATATCTTAAATCTATATATATATATATCTATAATAATATATCTAGATCAAAAAAAACAAGGTATATATTCAATAAAAATAAGAATAAAAAACCCTATCTAAAATTTGAGAAGAAGGTAGAAGGAATGAGAAACCAAGTGAGATGAGATCCTCTTACTGAGAAAGGTGAATATATTTGATATAGTATTTGAATCACAAATAATAGAGGTCATGAAGTATTTTAATCCATATAAGGGGATCCTAAATCATGAAATATAATCTAGGGTCAAATAGGGGTCAAATAAAAGTTAAAATGGGGGTTTGAGTGATTAAAAATTTAATTTTTGGGTTATTTAAAAGGTAGTGTATGGTTAGTTGGGAAGGGTTCAATGGTTTCCCCTAATTGTTATCCTTACAATGAGCCTATATTATGGGGGTGCAATGTTTTTTCTAAGAGGGTGCATGGTTTTAAAAACCATGCGCTTAACGTGAAATTCCTCTGTCCACTGTTGCACAGTTTGATGGGTTGGGGCACATGGTTAGGGAAAACCATGCCCCAACCATGAATTTATCTTCTCCCTTCCAATTTTCTCAAATATTCTCCCAAACACACCCCAAGGTAAAACCCAACCCAAATATTCTCAAACAAGAAAAAAATAAATACATGAAATTATTCTCGAGTCATCTTCAGGAAAGGTCGGGATCTTACACAAACAATTTCTTTTACTCTCATGAAGTATTCATCAATGGATTCTTTATCTCTCATTCTAATTTCTTCATACCTACTATTCCAAATTTATATATTTTCTTCCATCAATTTAGTATTCCAATTAAATATACATTCTAGTTTATCCCACATACCCTTTGATGTTTTGAAACCCATCTCCTTCATATAACCATTTTCTGATAAGGATATAGGAATAGAATTTCTAGCCTTTCCATCAACTTCTATATTTATTTTATTAGTAAACAACCTAGGAGATTCTTTCTTAATAGGTGTAAAACAATTTATAGTAGCATCAACAACTTCTAGGCAAAAATACAAGAGATATAGAATCATCTAATTTTTTCATCCATTATAATATTTTCCATCAAATGTTGGAATTTCTCTATTATTGATAGAATTGATATTATCCTTAACAAGGATAAAATAAAGGAACCTTCCCTATGATACTAATTAAAGTTTCAATGGATTATATAACAACTTAAAAGGGGGTTGAATTATTTGGTCACTTTTATAAGTTGCAATACTTTTAAAAAACATAACCCTTGAAACCAGTTAAAGTTTATATCTTTATTTTTTTAGTAAATAACCATTAATGGAAATATAGGAAATTAAGTAAATCATGTAAGATTTAAAAAGTTTGTCCTCTGTGTGAGAACCTACATCCTTTACATAGCCACTCCTATGGGTCTATATAAATTCTCTATAATGAATAACTGAATACAACTTCTGACAACTCCTACTAGATAGCTTTTATGTCTCAGTAGAAATTATTATACTAACTCCCATCACCTTCCAAATTTCATTTCAAACAATTGAGCCAAAATAAAATAATAAAGACTTTCATGAAACTTCTCCACAGATTCTCTATCTGAAATCCTCAGTTCAATGTGGCAAGGCCTAATCTCTCATTCCGATGGGGAGGGGTTCAATGAACATAGTCCAATGAATTTAGTCTAATGAAATCATTACGATGAACTCATTCTCAATATATATTTCTCAAACTCTTCTCAAATTCTCAGTCAGATATTCCTTAGTTCGGTAAACAAAACATTAAGATGTCCAACCTTATAATGAGGTCTCTGTCCAAAAAGATAACTTTGACATGAATTCTATAGTGTACCACCTTTTCCGTTCACATTAAAAAGATGTAAAGTATGAATGTACTATTCATCTATTAATAGGAATCCCAGAAAGACAAAGGCAGGAAATTGGAAAACTTTTCCCACTTAATTAAATTCAAAATCTTCAAGATGTACGCATATTTGAATTTGAATTTTGAACACTTAAACTCTTCACAAATCTGTTGAAATTTTATTGAGTCTTATTTGTAATTATTATTATCAGACTTCCTAAATTTTATTTGGTATGATGGAACTTCATTAAATAAATATGATGTAACTTACATAGCTCATTAGGATGGAACATCCTCAAATAAATATGACAGAACTTCCTCATCTCATTCGGAATTGACTTTCCTTATTAGAGTTAGTCTGATTGAATTTATTCTTAGAGTTAGTATAATTGACATTTTTTCTCGAAGGAAATCTTGATTGAATTTCCTTCTCAAAGTCATTATGATTGAATTTCCTCCTCAGAGCTAGTCTGATTGAATTTCCTCCTCATTGTTAGTCTGATGGAACAACTTTAGCTTTAGTCGAATAGAATCCTCATAATGATGGAATTCTCATTACAATGGAAACGGAATTCTGCATCTTTGAAATTCTTCAACCCTCACTATCTATAACTCATTCATACTTCTAAAAACTTATGTGCTCGGTAATTCTGGATGTGATGCAAAGTTTTTATTGATTCCCATAACTATGAAAATATTTATGATTCCTCTGTTTTTTCGACATCTTTTATCATGATAATTTTCATGATTTATGATAACTTCAATATTGTAAAATCACCTTCTGACTTACATAGAAAAATATTATGAAATCTATTACTTTCAAAAACTTATTTCTATTCAGCCAAAACACAATATTAATGGTTTCACCTATTTTTACCCATTTCTTCGTAAGTATTTTATCACAATTGTTATAGACAGTTTAGGATATTTGAGAATTAAAAACTATAAAATCATCGTCTGACTGAAGGTTAGAAAGTTTAAAACCTTCTAACTCCTAACATCACTATCGTCATTTAAACTCTTCAACAAAATTTGAACTTTATAACCAACACTAAGTCAAATGAAACATGAAATTTTTTCTAATGGATATATGACCAATGATGTGTATGATCAACAACTTTGTTATTCTAATAACTTATCCCATCGGTGCTATTGATACTTTGTGTTTGGTGATACTCAGTCTGATCATCTGTATCCAAAAAACAAATTTCTCTAAAACAGATTTTTTCTCCCTATTTATGTTTAGGTTTGTAAATTTAGATACATTCACCAGTTTTTTAAAAACCATTATTTTTCAAAAGATTGGTTTTCTACAAATACAAAACATTTTAAAAAAAACATCACGATGGTTATTCTGTATGCCATACCATTTATGAAATGGAAAGAAACATATGTTGTCATACATTTATTTTTTGGTTTGGAAAGCGTTTTTAAGGCCTATTTTAGGAAGAAAATTTAACCTTGAGGTGTATAATTTGAATTTATATGATAACTCAAAGAAACAATGGGACATTACCAATATGAACCCTTAGAAAAAAGTAATAGTGGAAAGACATTCCATATTCCTTGAGAGGGAAAACATCTATAAAAGTGATGGTGGGATGGAGATAGAATTAGATGAAGTTGAGAGTCAAGGTACATACGACTTTTCATAGGAACATGTTCTATAAATCCCCATGTAAGAAGAAACTATTCTAGAGACACATGTAATGTGTGGGAGTACAAGAGAGGTTAGAGAACTAGAATGGTATGGTTTTCTTATCCCCAAGGATGGTAACTAATTATTAGATTATAATAATGATCCTATAACCTAAAAGGGAGCAGTAAGTGGCACAGATGATTCCAAGTGAAAATAATCCATCAATTCTAAAATGGATCCCATGTACCAAAATCAAGTCTATATTTTGGTAGATCCTACAATGGATGTAAAACACATTGGTTGCAAGTGGGTATTCAATAATAAACTAGACATTGAAGGAAATGTCAGTAAATATAAGGTATGAATAGTTGTAAATTGATTGAAATAGCATCAAGAAATTAACTAAGATAAAACCTTTTCACCAGTTGTAATGTTGAGATCCATCAGAATTATACATGACATTGAGGATTACCGTGACAGTGAGATTTGAGAAATTGATGTCAAAACTGCCTTACTTAATGGGAACCATCTTGAAGATGTTGATATAAAACAACCTGAAGGGTTTGTGAATCCAAAGGATGAAAATATTTAAAAATTAAAAAATAATCCATTTATAGATTAAATCGAGTATCTAGGATGTGGAACATTAATTTTTGATGAATCTATAATAGAATGTTGTTTCATAAAGAATGAGTGTTATCCTTGTGTCTACAAAAAATTTAGTGGGATTTAATTTATTTTCATAATAGTATATGTTGATGACATATTACTTATAGGAAATCAAATACCATTATTATAGTTTTTTAAGATGTGGTTGAATAAATGCTTCTCTATGAAGGACTTGGGTGAGACATAATATATATTTTAAATCAAGATATATACTGATAGATCCAAGAATTTTCTCAGCCTATGTCAAATTATATACATTGATAAGATACTTAAGATATTTGGTATGGAAAAATACAGGAGGGGATTGTTTCCAATGTCACATCGCATTCATCCTTCCAGGAAAATGTTTCCTTAGATACATGGGAAAATAATTAGAATGGAAAGGATTTCATAAGAATCAGTGATTGGGTCATTCATGTATATTATAATATGTAGTAGGATAGATGTTTCCTATGAATCAAGTGTGGTAAGAAGAAATAAAGATGATCAAGTTGACCTCTATTAGATGGCAGTCAAGAGTATATTTAATTTATTGAGGTGTACTGAGGATATGTTCCTAGTTTTGGGAGGATATGAGGGAACCGATCATCAAGAGATATGAAGATTATAGTTTTTAAACAAATCAAGATGACATGAAGTCACAAATGATATACATATTCACTTTGATTGGTGGTATTGTGAGCTGGAAGAGCTCAAAAAAGGCTATGGTCATGGATTTTACAGTACAGTCTAAGTATATTGTGACTTCTGAGGTAACCAAATAAGCATTATAGATGAAAAAAATCATCCAAGATCTTGAATTGGTATATAATAGTAAATATACTATTACAATCTATTATGATAATATTATAGTGGTGTCTCTTGTAAAAGAGCCAAGTACACATCAACTGACGAAGCATGTACTGTGGAAGTGTCATCTCTTGAGGATATTTTTTAAAAGAGGTGAGGTTTTAGTGAGCAGTATTTCCAAAGAATAAAATATGCCATACCCCTTGACTAAAATCTTGAATCACCATAAATATTATTATTAAGTGTGTTCAATTGGACTGAAAGTTGTAGGTAGTTGGATCTAGTCCTTATGTGAGTTTCTTAGAGTTGGTGTCCTTGGATTAGCTATTTGTACTTTAATTACAAGTATGTTCAATATATTGAATATTAATAAAAAATATTATTACATATTTTCCAATGTTATATAAGACTCTAATGTAATAATGTCCAAGAGTATATGTCACATTGATAAGGTCATAGCAGTTCTCTATTATATTGAGAACCTTGAAGTGTTATGATGATATTCTTAAAGAATGTTCTTCTCTTGGATAACGTACTATGATGGGAAACATAATTCATAAACTGTTCAGTGTGAGAACTCATAAGAGGATGAGTTTTAGTATCATGAAGTTCTAACTTGGTAATCACCAATATGGGTGATTATGAGAAAGAATAATTGGTAGGAATTCCACATGTTTGGTGTCATTAAATATTCATATAGGCGAGCATGTGTAATGGTTCTGGGACATTAAAATTATCATTAATGAATTTTATAACTCATGCACTAATATTTTATGATGAAAAACAGGATGACATATATTCATTGTATGTTAGGTTACATTGTTCTTTCCATGACTCGCATGTCATTAATGATTAAGTTAAAGAAGGATTTATCCCTACTATATTTATGGAAACCGATATCTCATCCATTTGATTGAAGTAGAACCATTGCATTAAATTCAATGTAAATGGTGCGATGATGTGTTTATTTTAGATATTTAAAGAATTATGTACCAAGAAAATAGGTTGTTGACATAGATGTGCAACCTGATTGATGAGATATTATTATAAGGGGATTATATTATATAGTGAGGGTTCATTTTTGGTTTTCATCATTTCAAAATTAAGTTATTTCTCTTGGGTTCCTTGAATCATTTCTAGATAGTAATTTTGTACTTTAGGCAATCTCTCTTGATGCCAGTTAGAATGAATCCTAAAGGTTCATACATTAAGTGTTTCTGATGATCTTAATTAAATAAAATTTTAATTTAATTAATTAATTAAATATTATTCTCAAGACTGAGGAATAATTTTATTCATATTATATTTATCAAAAATATATATTGATTAATGAAATATTTCAATTAAATAATTATTTAGGAGTTTAATAAATAAAATAAGTGTTTGAGTAGACCTAGACCATGACTAATAAATAATATTAATTAAAAAGATTGGTAGATAATATTTTTCGATTCTCAAATTGGGGCGCACCATAGAATAATAATAAGAATATTATTATTATATGGAATGAGGTTTATTAAAGGATTTAGTATTTTTTTAAGGGCTAGAATGCAATAAGAAAAGATCCTAACATAAAATCTACTTCAATAAATAGCAAGTTATTACTATTTTGAAGGTAATTGAAAATAGAAAATTGTTTCAAATAACGAATTTTGTTTTAACTCCTCTATCTCTCTCCCTCTCAAGAAAAATAAATGTTTCAGAGATTTATTCAAGATTAAAGAATGAGTGATCAAGAATGAACAATTCAAGACATTTTATTCCCCACACTAGCACATAGAGAGCATTTAACAGTTTTAGGATATCAATGGAGCATGTGTGGATTTTCACTAGAGGGATTCTATTCATGGATCCTCATAGTGCAATGAAGGCAATTTAAAAGGGTCTTTTCATATGATTAACATCATTAATGAAGAATTATTCGTAATATAAGGTAATCATTTTTATAACATTAAATAAATAAATTAAAATTTTGATGTTCAAGCACCTCACTCTTGGTTTTTGAAAATATAAACATTAAATGAAATTTTTATATATTTCCCACCACCATATGCTTCCACTACTCTAGAAACCGTCATATAGTGCCACTTTTCTAGATCCTTTTTCTATATGAATAGATCCAAGAGGCGATGTGGGAGGAGAACTCTAATGTTCGAGCTCCGTGGATGTCGAGTAGTATGTACAAACAATTCCAAGAAGTATGATCACTAGTCTCATGGCCATATCTTGATTACTTTCGATATATTGACATTCCATTCAACATGGATTTGAAGAAAGTACAGTCACGGGTTGTAGCAGCTTGGTTAACGGACAACCACTCTTTATGTGATTTTAGATTTTATGATTTATTTTTCATTCATTATTATCGCCGAATACACATGTTAAACATGATCATACTTTTTAAGGATGAATTAGTGGTGTCCTACTAAATTTTATTACTCACACCTTGCATAAAAATATTGATGCACATTTAGAATTTCTATTTAGGGATTTGGATAAGGAAAAGGGACTTGCGGTTGATGGCTGAGCAAATGAGAATGAAGATGGTAGTATATCGAGATGGACTCTGGAGGACCCAGATTTTTTATTTATTTATTTATCTGTCTATTATTACTCTAGTTTAGATTTCCACTTTAGAACCCCATTTATTATTGTATGACATGTGTCTCATCTTTTTGTTTTCACATAAGTACTCTAGTTGCTATTATATTATTTATTATGTATTATTTGTATTATGACATGATATTATGTGTATAGTCTCCGCAATGATGGACTTACACCCTCACTACTAGTCAGAAACCACTTGTGTGCGTGGAGGCATACATGAGGTCTTGTAGCACTCCGGTTCGAACCTGACATTTCAGGTGAAGGAATTACAAAAACCATTAAAAAAAGACTTCATACTACAAAAAATACCATTCTTAGAAGTGGTTTTTTCTTTTAGTGGAAGTTGTTTGAACCTTTGCCTAATTATTTAGCAGTGGTTACTAAAATCTCCCTATATTGCATGTTCGCTAGTCATTTCACAGTAATTTGATTCATTTAGAACTGGATTTTTATGTTGTTGTTTTTGAGAATTTAGCAATTATTTTCATTTTATTTAATGGTGATTTTTAAAAAAAACATTAAAATAAAATAGTTAAGATGAACCTAACAACCGAAAAATATGTCAGTGGATGTTAGGTTTATTGGTAGTTAATATTAACCACTGTTAATTATGATTCAAATTCATTTTTTAACAGTGGTTCTTAAAAATCACCTCTCAATATTTTTAAAAAAATATACTTTTTAAAAATATTTAACAAAAAAATATAAATATAAAAACATTGACATGTAATAAAATAAAACATAAATGCCCAATAAACCCATCATACATACATCATACAAGATAAATCCATTTTTATATACTTATACCTTCATAGACATCATAACCTCAGTCAACAGATTACCTCAGTCAACCCATACCTCAATTATCAATATATACATATTAAATATGTCCAAAAACAACCCATGCCCAATATATTCCGACCCCATGACCTATGTTTCATCCTTCTACCTCCACATCATCTCATTAATTGAAACATACCACATAATCTCATCAATTTTTAAAAAAATCAGAAATTAAAACAAAACATAATAAATCATAATTACAATAAAATCATTGATAAAATTTAAACATACCAAAGAAACTAAGAACCATCACCACTACCATATAAATAACATCATGAATCGAATGGTCAACCTATTTCCTTTGGTTAACATCTATAACCTACAATAAAAACCATAACATTTATGAAAAGAAATACAAAAGTGAAAAGAAATTGAATATATTTATAAAGTTGCACATAAAATTTGTTATTTTGTTAATCAAAAAGAAGAAATTTTAACATAAAACAAATAATATAAAATGAAAAACACTTTTAAAACATAAATTTTCTTATTTAAAATCTGATTCAACACTTGAAACTAAAAAGGGATAAGTATATAAAATTCTGATTGATTTTTAAATCGACCTGCAATGTGTTTAAATTTTACTTAATATTTTTTTCATGAAATTTATATAAAAGAATTTAATATATTTAAAAACTATATCAATTGTGGTTGTTCCATGGTTTCACATAAATTTGATGTTTTTTCTATGGTTTTGATTATTTCATACACGTTTATTTGTTTTAAAACACTAAAAACCTATTTACGGGCATCTTAGGAAAAACCTAACTTGAACTGACATTATTTCGATTCCTAAATGTCAAAAATAAATATTATGGTCATTTTACTCTGATTATATGGTAGTCTGATGATGTTTACCTAGTTTTGACCCCCCCAATACATGTTTTTATAGGCTTCTATACATTTAAAAACGATTTATCGATCCTTTTTGAACCCAAAACACACCGGATTGACATGTTTTCTACAATTACGTGTCCAGAAAAACATAACGGTGGTTTTACTATGATTTCACATCAATCTGTAGTCTTTTTCTATGGTTTTGTCTATTACATGCGTATTTTAGTTTTTTAAAACACTAAAAACATGTTATAGGAATCCTAGGAAAACCATATGTAAAAATGATGTGTCAAAAATTATTAAATTTAAAAAATAAATATATGGTCATTTTCCTATGATTTCATAGAAATTAGATGATATTTTCTTGGTTTTGACCCCATGATGGATGTTATTAAAGGCTTTAGTACCATTAAAAATTATTTACCAATCCATTCTGATCACACAACACATTATATTTATTTTCATTCTCTGTATAAACATAAAAAATAACTAAAATATAGATGTACCATGATTTCATGACAATTTGATTATTTTTCTGTGGTTTTGACCATTAAATGCATGTTTTAGTGTTCTAAACCACATAATATGTGTTTCTAGGTATCCTATGAAAACTGTAACTTGGAATGATGTGTCATTTGTCCTTATATTTCAAAAATAAATATATAGTTGATTTACTTTGATTTCATAGTAATTCGATGATTTTTTCCATGTTTTGACCCTCTATCAAATGTTTTTAAAGGCATCGATACCTTTAAAAAACTATTTATTAAGCCATTCTGACCACTCCACAAGTCAGATTGACAAGTTGTCAATGTGTATACATCTAAAATAAATCAACATTGGTTTTCCCATGATTTCATTTCAATATGGATTAATTTTCTATGGGTTTTACCATTACACACACAATTATGAGTTTTAAAACTCTAAAAACCTATTTAAAGACATCCCCAGAAAACCGTAACTTAAAATAATGTTATGTTAGTTCCTACATTTCAAAAATACATCTACGGTAATTTTACTATGATTTCATGGAAATATGACAACATTTTCTTGGTTTACCCCCTCCCCCCCGAAACATGTTTTTAAAGGCTTCAGTACCTTTAAATACTATTTAACAGGCCATTCTGACCACACTTCACATTAGATTGACATTACGCATACACTTCAAAAATAAAACAATGTTGGTTGTCCCATGATTTGACTTAAATCTGATGTTTTTTCTATGTATTTGACTATTGCATGTTTTGGTGTTTTAAAATACTAAAAATGAATTTATGGGAATCCTAATAAAATTGTAACTCAAAATGACATCTCATCTTTTATTATATTTAAAAATTCCATCTATGGTAATTGAATAATGATTTCCAGGCAATAAAATGATTTTTTCCTGGTTTTGAACCCCCACCACATGTTTTTAAAGGATTTGTTACCTTTAAAAATAGTTTATTGAGCCGTTCCCACTACATCACACATCATAATGATGTGTTGTTAGTGAGTACATGTGAAAAATAACTAATTGGTATATTTACCCTGATTTCACATTAATATGAGGTCATTTTCCCTTTTTTGAATCTTATAGAGACATTTTAGTGTTTTAAAACACAAAAAACTCTTTTACATGAATCTTGGGAAAATAATAACTCAGAATGATGTTATGTTGGTTCAAACATTTCAAAAATAAATCTATGGTTGTTTTACTTTTATTTCATAGAAATATTATGATGTTTTCCTAGTATTGGCCCCTATATACATGTTTTCAAAGGCTTTTATATCTTTTAAAATCATTTAACGATTCATTCCAACCACACCACATGTTAGATTGATGTCTTTTCGATGATTAAATGTAAAAAATAACTCAATAGTAAATTTAACATGATTTGACATCAATATAAGTTATTTTTCTATGGGTTTCACCATTATATTTTTATTTTACTCTTTTAAAAAACATCAAATGGGTTTATAGGCATCCCAAGAAAACCATAAATCATAATGACATGTTATCAGTTACTACATTTTAGAAATTATTCTATAGTCATTTTTATATAATTTCATGGGAATCTGATAATGTTTTCCTAGTTTTGACCCTCTCTCACAGATTTTTAAAGGCTTTGGGACCTTTAAAAACAGTTTACCATCCATTCTGACCACACTGGATATCTGATTGATGTGTTATCTATGAATTCACATTAGAAATAACTAAATAATGGTTTTTTCATGACTTCATGTCAATCAGAGGTATTTTTCTGTTGTTTTGATTGTTACATGCATGTTTATGTGGTTTAAAACACTAAAACCCCAATTTTTAACATTCCAAAAAATTTGTAACAGATAATCAAATATTGCCGGGTCCTACATTTCAAAAAATCAAAAAAAAATTATTATCTGATTTTATGGAAATATGATTAAATTTTCCTCATTGTGACACCCGGACACAGATTTTTAAAGTCTTTGACACCTTTAAAATTTATTTAATATTTCACTCTAGCCACACAACATGTCGGAATGATTTTTTTCTATGATTATATGTCAAAAATAATTCAATGGTGGTTTTATATGATTTCAAGTCAATATGAGGTTTTTTTTTGGTTTGGAATATTTTACAGATTTTTTAGTAGTTTAAAACACTAAAAATCATATATAGGAATCCTTGGAAAATTGTAACTTGGAATAACATGTTGTTGGTTCCTACATTTTGAAAAATAAACATGGTTATTTTCCTCTATATTCATTGAAATCCAACATCATTTTTCTAATTTTGACCCCCTATCATGCGTTTTGAAACGATTTAGTACCTTTAAAAACTATTTACTAAGGAATTTTGACTGCACCACAAGTCTAATTGATATTATTTATATGTGTACATCTCAAAAATAATTCAATGGTGTCTTTATCATGATTTCATTTCAATATGATATTTTTTTCTATGGTTTGAACCATTACACACATGATTTGGTGTTTTAAAACACTAAAAATACATTTACAGGCATCTTAGGTAAACTATAACTTGAAATTATGTGCCATCTATTCCTACATTTCAAAAATAAATGCACAGTCATTTTCCTCTGATTTTATGTTGATATGGAATCGAATTCCTATTTTTGACCCCCCCCCCCACACACACACGTTTTTAAAGGATTTGGAACCGTTACAACCTATTTATTGTGTAGAAAATCAGAAAATGATCTTGAATTATTTTCAAACATAAGGATAACAATATATAATTTATTTAATGTGTAAGAATTGAACACACATCAATCGAGTGCAAGATGTTGTCTATATGAGTCGAAGTGCATGTTTTCAATTTACAAGTGAAATTTTAGTTTTATTTAAGGAAGTTGTATGTGTTCTTTGTAAATGTGTGAATGATCTATGAAATTTAGAATTTACCTTGATAAGATAAGCTATAAGGCTAGAAATTTACTTGGGTATCATTCTAGTAATCCATCAAAATATAAAAACTAAATCATTTTCTATTTTTACTCACTATTAATCCTACAGTTTCCTATAAGATTCATGTTCTCAAACTTTTCCTTTAAACCTTGCAATTTATCTTTGTGATTCCCTATCAATAGAGCTACTCGAACCCCCACTAGGTGTAGTAGTAACTGATGATGACTCCCAACCGAAGACAAGTGATGGAGTATGTCCTGAACCCATCCCATGTACATGTCTGGGATTCTCCTTCCCTAAAAGAATTGGAACTACATCGTTCTGGGAAACTGATGATGATTTTGAAGGGTTCACATCCCATATTTATTGAATTTGTACTTGTTAATACAAAAATATTAAAAAATATTTTTTCAAATACTTGAACTTTATAATATTATCTAATTAATAAATTTTTTATTGCTATGTATTGTTATATTATTACTATAAAAACATAATATTGAAAAATAAATTATAACAACAAATAAGCCTTAAACCTAATTAATTGGGGTTGGCTAGATGTATCAAACGGTGCTAAATTGGCCTCATTTTATCCTTGTATCCAGCCCCATTTAATTGGGTTTAAGAATTTATTTTGTTATAATATATTTTTCATTGTTTTTTATAGTAATGAAATAACATGAAATGATAATGAAAAATACTTACTCAAACATCTTTGGTAGGGTCATTTACAAAACAAACATTAGATTCCCTAATACATTAAACCACATCTATGTATGGACAACAGAGTAACCTAATTCATTAGCCTTTATAAAAAATATAATCAATTTAGAAAAAAATTGGCATATAATAAAATGATATAAATAATAATGAATAAAATACAAACCAAAATTATTCTTTGTCTAAAAAAACTCTAAGACACACTGATATGAAGAATGAATTATTTCTCATGATTCGTTGTATTTTTTTAAATAATTCCTACAACTAATAACAACATTAATAAAAATGATAATTTTATTTTGTTTATGTTATTACGATACGCTAAAATATGCAATTACCTCATGAGATGCATCTCTGTTAATATCAACATATGAATTCCAATTCACATGATAAATTCATTCACACACTCTCTCATACATCTATCAGGAGCTCAAAGATATTTCATTAAACTCATGTCATAATATTCATTTAAAATCTCACCATTTCTTTCTTAATTTTTTCATAGTGCATGGGCGTGAAATAGAGCCTGGGACATCCAAATGAAAAAACATCTAGAAATAAAAAACATAACACACTATAAGTATATTATAAATAATTTTTCATGTCATGTAAATTAGTTATCACGGAATATTAAATTAAATTACCTTTAATTAATTATCAAAAACATTATTTTTCCAAGTTGTAGGAATATGCCTCTAAGATTTATAATTAATGGGAATGCTCATTTTATCACAAATAAGCTGCCTAATAATCTGCCCATATATTATGGAAACATCATCAGTAGGCACCCCCAAATCATCAAATAGAATGATAATATTGAATTACTTCAGGTCTCATACATCTTTCATGTTCATATTTATATATCTACTATTTTTATTTTTATCCATTTGAAAAATGAATTAAAAAATTAATAAAATATACAGTTTTTTACAATGACATATGTACCATTAATAGTAACTCACCGATATCCACTAGATGAAGGGATGACCAACTCCTCCATAGCTGGAGGCGAATTGGATGGTGGGACACTAAAAGCATATGGGGAATGGCTGGCTCGCTGGTAGCCTCAAGTACAACCGAATCACTCAGATCCACAAAAGCTGATGGAAGTTATGGTGTGCTCTGAGATGATAACCAGCTAGGATTTTGAAATTTATTTATTCTCAGCATTCTTGAAATTCAAATGGTTCAGATATATTAAATGTATAGAAAATTTAAAACTAATAAATTTTTACAAAAAGAAAAAAGAAAACGTAGAATAATGTATATATATATGAACCACTAATCAATGAGAAATTTTAATATATTTTCAGTACATATTTATACATTCAATTATCTTCATCGTAATTATCATCATTTTTATAAACCTCAAGTGTGAGGAGTGCTTCATTTTTACCCTCTATTGTAAGTTCTATTGTTTCCATATTGTCAGTAAAAAACTTTCATTGTTTTGTGGTCGATTATGTTCACTGTCACAATGTACCCATTGATCTTCATCACTCAAATCACATAAGTCTCTCTACTTTAATAGTAAAAAAACTCCAACCTTTATGTATTTAATCGTCCACATAATAAACTATCTTCACTTAGGAAGCCAAGATAAATGGTTCATTCTCTACATGCTCATTGGTATGGATAAATCAAGAGAAGTTGATAGAATTAATATGTAATGAATCATTCATTATACCCATATCAATATTATCGCACTTTCATTTGAATAATAAATCCAAAAACTAACCATGATAGTTTAATTCAATTATATCAACCAAATTTTCATAATATACCACCTCTGTATGTGTAAATACACCACTATTTTTAGTTTTTAAGTCTTCTTCCTCATAAATTTTATGAAACCTAAATCCATGAATATTGTAGGCATCGAATATCTTAGACCTTCTTAGAGGACCTCAAGCCAAAAAAACATAAATGCATTTGATATTTCAGCTTGATTTTCAACATTAATTATCTTGAAATATATATATAAGGTTTTAGTTTTAACATAGACAAAATAACTACATGCCAAAAATATTAATATGAGTATATACTTACCTGATGGGTGATCCATTTGAAAATCTTCTTATTAACATCTTTTTTTAATTCCATCTCATTTCAAGATCTACCCCTTAATAACTTATTTTTTTGACATCATAATTGATCAATTAATGGATTTGTAATAAGATTGCTGAGATGTATATATCTATGTGCTTATAGAAACTCCAATTCATTCAGTGTAAAATTTGACCCCTTTCCAATTGGTTATCCAATAATTGGAAATATTTATAACAAGTTTTCAAAATGATAATTAGTGGAGATATCTTCAAAACATTAAACATGATTGAATCTTGTAAAACCCTAAGATTTTATGAAAAATATTATTTTAATTTCATTAATGTATTGTGTTGTATGCTACACCAAGATTACCTTGCACTATAAGCAACATCGTATTAGCTTGTAGTATACGCAACACTATTCTTGGATCGGGTTACACACAATTTTGATAATAGTTATTCTACGCAACATTGAGTATATATATATATATATATATATTCAATGTATAAATAAAATATGGTGGGATTCTGTTATACGAAACAACAAAGGATTCTAACACAACACACAACCCTGACTTGGCTTGCATTACACGCAATCGCGACCTTCCTCAATAGCGTGTGTTGTACGCAATACCGGGCTTTACTAAACAACGATATATTATTATAATATTATTATAAACTAGCAGTTAGGAATAGTATTAACTAAATTTTTAATTTTATAACATTATTATTCATCTTACACATTTTCTAGAGCATGTTATAAGAACAAAATAAATTTTCGGGTAAAATAAGAATTTTTTAAAAAATTTAGTGTTGCCACCTTTTGATGGCACACCCACATTAAATATAGTTTTTTACATGTTTATAAGTTCAATTTGAAAAAATAAAATTCTTCTTTTGAATCAAGGAATAAAAATTTACTTTGGATAAATTTTTCATATTATTTTAGTAACTTTTATATTTTGATGAATAGTAAAAACACGCTATATTTTAATTAAAAACAACTTTTTTCCTCGCAATAATTTATAAGTATAAATTATAATATTGAATGGTTTTAAAGTATAAATAGAATATATTTTTACCATTTAATATAATGTATGTCATTATCATTGATTTTACATTAAATTCATAGGTTAAATCAATTCAATCTTTTGCAATGTTTTAAAGAAAAACCCGTTTTCTTTCGACAACAGGATTAATTTTAATTTAATTTCTGAAACTTTTGTGTATTGAATTTGGAATAATTAATTCCATATTTGGAATCAGTGGGTACAAATTATCTTAATAAGCTACTTTTTATTTTTGGGAATTATGAATAGTAACTACAGTAAATTTTATTTACCATAGTTAAATGTAAATCGGGTAATTAAGGATAAATATAATATTATAAAATTACCCTAACACATGCCAAAATTCTATTGGATGGATAAAAGTAGACCCATATTACCTAAGGGTCGGATTAGATTCATTTTTTGGACTTTTGACAATGAAAATAATTTAATTATTATTAAAACTAAAGAAAGTGACAACATGTCACTCTCTTAAATCTTATAAGTATAATAATTTTAATTTACTGATAAAAATCATAAAACTTCGAACAGGAATAGTCTAAAGAAAGCTAATAAAATTATCTACATCATGATAATTTATTTAGAATTTTCAGGGATCAAATAATTGTCATTAATGATGATACATTAATGATACAGAAATTATTTATTAAGTGGAAAATAAGTAATATAGTTTTTATTGAAATAATAATACCCATTAAAAGGCCCACAAAACTGACCAAACCTTATTGGTAGTGTATATATACACCTTAATCATCCAATGACCAAATAAATAACCGTTTGGATCCTTATAAAAGTGATTATGGTACTTATATTATTTTATTTTAAATGATGCCAAAGTTGTCACCTTCATAATTTAATAAATATAACAATTTAAATATTGTGATTGTAAGATGATAAATTCGAGTAAAAGTATTATTTTCAAAGGTAATAGATTTATCTTCATCATAGGATTTTATTTTAAATTTTTATTCAAAAAATCCGAATATTATATAATTATAAAATAATGTTGTAGTAATTATTTTATTAAGAGATAAACCAAATAAATTGTTTTAAAAATAATAAAATAAATATTATATGAACTATTTAATATGATCCACTAATTTTAAAGATACATATGACCTTTTATGAATCTATTATATATTTTATTTCGAATATATCTTCTGTATATATTTTATTTAAATTCAAATAAATGAATAGTGTCAAAATTGACACTATTGTTATTTTATAAAAATAACATATTATTAATTTTTTTAAAAATCACAAAAATATTTAAAAATTATAAATTTAAATTTATATGGTCTATAATTTTATAAAGTAACAAATTATGGAAAATTAACAACAAATAAGTAATTATTTGTTAGGATTTAAAATTTAGAATTTTATTACCACAAATAAACATAAATAGATTAAATAAGGATAAATCAAAATGATAAGGTTTAAAATAAGATCCAAACATGTCTAAATTTGATTCGTTGATGATATTACAACCTTATCTAATCTAATATTAGAATATGAGTCATTTTTGGTGGTTTTTAAGTGGGGTTAGATTTATTATAAATTAATATTTTTAAGAATTCCAAAGGTGCCCCTCTTCTCCCTTATAAACGGGCACCTCCTCCCTCTCTTCCAAACACCACTTTGAGCCTTCAATATCGGCCAAACCCTTCCCAATTCTCTTCTCAACTTCCCTAGAAACATCCTAGAGGTCCTGGTCTTCTTCAAAGACCAATTTTAGTGCCCTAAGAGGAGGTCTCAAAGAGGCGCTTCAAAGAAGAGGTAATTTTTGTTACCGATTCTTTCACCTTTATTTCTTCTTCCACTTATTCTTCTGAGGTTGTTTCTCTATGAAGTAATAACATCAGTATCACTAATATACTGATATTTTATTATAAGTATGAAACAAACCTATTTGACCATATATCCATCCTACGGAAAACAAAATCATCACGCATGCGTACGTACGGAATACCATCTCCACGCCGTGGTGTAATCTATTTTCCACCACCACCTTACTTGGATGGGTATAATGATGTAAATAATCACTATATATGATTATTTTAAAGTGATATTGATTCTGTAATAGTATACATACACTCCAATAAAATTCCACGATCATGGGAACGATATCATCGCTCGTGCGTACGTACGGAATACCGTCTCCACGATGCGATGAGATTAATTCTCAATGATTAACCATTCATAAATGATTATAAAGTATATATAATAAGTAATAATGAAATATATGACATAATAATGATACTGAATTTATGTATATATATATGTATGTCATCCAATTAATTCCATTCAATTCAATGAGGAAACGAAAACAACGTTCATGCGTACGTACGACCTGCCGTCTCAATGAACGGTGTATTTCTTTCCATTTATCGATCTATTATATATATATGTATATTCTGAATATATATTATATATAAATCATGTTTTACATTCCAAATGTAAGTAATCATGATCTAAGTAATCATATAAATAATTACAAGTCAAAACACGGGCGACAAATGAAACGATTTTACCCAAAACGCTCTTTAACATGGAATTTACAGAAGAACGGGTAAGATAAAGTAATAAGTGAACCATATATGATATAATAACAATTAATATGATTCTGTAATAAGAAAATAACATTATTTAAATCATTATACAGTAGGTTCAGATACGTACGAAGCATATCGGACCTAAGGTAAGGGATAATTTTGCAAATCTCATTTTTATCCGAGATTGCTTCTTCGAAAGTATTTACTGGGGTTATTGCTATCATCCATGTCCATGTTTTATAAAAATGTATTCATGTATTTTTAAAGTGCTTTTTACCCATTTTTGACTTTTACTACATGGTATGTAAGGAATCTTTCTTCTGTTTACGTTACGAGGTACTTTTTGACTTTTCCGTCAAAAGTACGAGGAGAATTTTTTTTAACGTATACGGAAAAAAGGATTTAAACGGTTTTATAAAGCCTTATTTTCATGAAGCTTCCTCAAAAATATTTCATGAATATTTTCAAAAAATTCCTTTTCTTTTAAAATTGGAAGAAAATTTCTTAAAAGAAAATGATTTTGAAGAAGAAAGGATATTTTCCTCAAGAATTCATTTCATGTGTTTTATCAAAACCATTTTTCATCTAAGATGACATTATATCATATGTGTATGTTTCAAGTATCATGGCTCTATGATTTACATGGTTTCAATTTTCTTATTATGAAATGATATCCATTTCTTTTATATGGATTATTTGATGATGGGATGATGTTTATGAAACCCATTTTATTTATTGGGTTATTATGAATGATGTATTTTTATTTTGTGGCACAAGTAAGAATGATTTCATTATGAGATGGGTGGGAACTATATCTCCCTCCAATGCATTGGGTAAAGATATATATCTCATGATATAGACATGGCTGGAATGGCAGGTTAAACCGGTTCAGTAAAAAAGGACTGAAACGAGGAGTGAACTCGATTCAGAAACGGACATTGTCCACTAAGATGGTCTTGGAAGCAATGACTTGGCTACTATGGAAATCATTACATGTGCTTAATGGATTCCAAAATTAAATTTTTTATTCCCATGCTATTTTATCATTATTAATTTTTCTTTATGATCTATGCCTTACGTACTTCCATGTTTTATGTCATTTCTCAAGATTTTGATGTTTAAACATTATGTTCATGTTTTTAAGTTCAAATGTATATGGTATGTTTTATTTTATCCATGCTTACCCTTACTGAGAATTTTACCTCACCCTTTTTATGTTTTCTTTTCCCCAGGATATAAAGAAAGGTTATAGGTATGAAAAAAGGGTAAGATCTTTATCGGAGATGTTGATGATCATTCACCACGATTAGAAGATTACGATCCAAGTTTCCAAAGACACTAAACTATTACGGTCCCTGTGTGTCTGTTTTTGTTATGTATTAAGTATTCTGCTAAAGTAATGTAATGTCCATGTACATTAGGCTTCGGGTCTCTACAGTTGGTATCAGAGGAAATGTTTATTCAACCTTTGGAAACTAGGATGCAAAAACGTTAGTGAGATCCCTAGAGATATTTCTAAGGTATGTCTATGGATTTCCCTAAGGATAAGTATACGTATAGGATACAGTCCTAGAACAATGGTAACGATGATAGTATTTAACCTAAGATGTTAGATATTGAGGATACTCCCCCTTTATTATTTTGTTTTCCCTAGCATGATTTTTTCCTCTCACACTATTCTTTTTGGGTTTTAGAAAATGTCTGGAAACAGGAAGATTCACGATAATGGAGGATATGATAGACAATGGAATGATTTTCTTCATGAGAAACCAAATGAAATGGGATCTGGAAGTCTAAACATCGTTATTATTCCTAATCAGCAATATCATAATATGACCAATAATCTCCACTTTGGTAAGTTTCCCAACTCAGATAATAAGAGAAAGATGAAGTTTCATGATGATCATAGAGGAAAGAAAGTTCAATTTCCCTCATGTAAATCATGTGGGAAGATGCATCAGGGAGATTGTTTCAAAGGAACTAGAAGATACTTTGGGTTTGGAAAAGAAGGACACAAAGCCAGTAAGTGCAAAGGAAATGGTTCAGTTAACACCATGGACAAGGATAATGGTATTGCTACGACATCAACAATGAATAGATGTTTTAAATATGGAATGTACGAGCATTATGCAAACCAATGCCCTAATGGAAAATCTCATGAAGTGATTCAGCATTGTCATATGGGTAGTATTTTTGTGGATAATGATGAGGAGACTACAAATGATATATGAGCTGAAAGAAGTGTTGAAGCTCAGTCGGTTTTTTTAAAAGGTAGTGGAATGATTGTATGTTTATCGAGAGTTATGTTGTATAGTTAATGGTACTATGGAATAAAGAATCGTCTAAGGATTGTTACACTATTGTTTTTCCTAAAATTATTTGAAAGTATATGTTGAATGGTACCAGTAACCATGGAAGGTTATTCAGATATTTTTGTAAAGTAGACGATATGCGCAAAATGAAGGAATAAGAAGATAATGAGATGTTTGATTGTATTCATGAGCTCATGATTGATATAATGACTAAGTTATATCATGGTTTGAGAATATTGAATTTTGAGGATTTGGGTATGTGGAAAGTGTTAACTTTTAACTGTATTCATGTTTTCACTAAGGTTCAATGGGTATTAATTTTTCAAGAGAATACATGATTAAGGCCTTCGAATGTTTTGAATGTGACCAACAAGACATATCTTATGATATATGGGGATCAACGATGGTATTAAATCTCTGGTAATCATTTTTACTATATTATGAGAGTGGACTGCAGTATTATGGATAAGCCTAAATATTGGAATGGATTATGTTGGACATAAGTTAGTATTGTTTAAGGATAAAAGTTTTTTCGATATTATTGATGGGATGTTATAGTAATATAGTTTTAGAAAAAGGAAAACCTGCAGGACGGGTGACAGCCCATCACGTCGGACAAGGCTGTGGGAATCGAACCCACAACCGAAGTGTGACTGGCCTTTATCGCCTACCACTGGCCTACAATAAATCCCTAGTTAGTAGAAACTAGTTTTATTTTATTATGCGGTATGATATATGAAGTATAAGTTCATTTTTGGAACCATATACGATTAATCTAACCATAAGATGGACTTATAACTTTTTCTAACCTTTTGTTTGAAAGAGATGGAATAACCCATCATTCTCTCACATGATCTGCTAACACATCACGAATAATAAATTCAACTTCACTTCTTTAAGGGATGAAGTGGAAATTGTTCAATTCACAAACAACAGTGAAATTGTACCAAAATCATGTAAGTATTTATTTTAATTCATAAAATTTAAGGAAATGATCTTGAAAACCAAAAATGTTGTCATAGTTCCCTTATATCTGATGAATCAGATGGTACCTTAGATCATAACAAATCTATAGCTTTGTGATTGTTGGCTTTTTCATAGCCATGTTCTCTACCACTCTCCATCAGAACTTGATGGTTATATTTTTCTTCCATATCCATATTTTCACCTATGTTCTCCTATGTGGAAACCTAGTGATGAGTTAATTTGGGTAACCGTTACATTTCATACTTTAGTTTTTAAAGCCATGTTTTGGTATTCCTTTTTACGATGTGTGATTATAATAAACAAACTTTCGAGTAGTAAACCATTTATAACCCCGACGAATTTCGAGGGCGAAATTCATTTTAAGAGGGTTAGAATGTATCACCCAGAGATTTTTTGAAATGTATTCTTTTAATTTCATTAATGTATTGTGTTGTATTCTACTCCAAGATTACCTTGCGCTATATGCAACACCGTATTAGCTTGCAGTATATGCAACACTATTCTTGGATCGTGTTACACACAATTTTGATAATAGTTATTCTACCCAACATTGAGTATATATATATATATATATTCAATGTATAAATGAAATATGGTTGGATTATGTTATACAAAAAAACTAAGGATTCTTACACAACACGCAACCCTGACTTGGCTTGCATTACACGCAATCGCGACCTTCCTCGATAGCGTGTGTTGTATGCAATACCGGGTTTTACTAAACAACAATATATTATTATAATATTATTATGAACTAGCCGTTATGAATAGTATTAACTAAATTTTAAATTTTATAACATTATTATTCATCTTACACATTTTCTAGGACATGTTATAAGAACAAAATAAATTTTCGGGTAAAATAAGAATTTTTCAAAAAATGTAGTTTTTCCGCCTTTTGATGGCGCACCCACATTAAATCTAGTTTTTGACATGTTTATAAGTTCAATTTTACAAAATAAAATTCTTCTTTGGAATCAAGAAATAAAAATTTACTTTGGATAAAATTTTCATATTATTCTGGTAACTTTCATATTTTGATGAATAGTAAAAACACACTATATTATAATTAAAAACAACTTTTTTTCATCGCTATAATTTATATGGTTAAATTATATTATTGAATGGTTTTGAAGTATAAATAGAATATATTTTTACCATATAATATAATGTATGTCATTAGCATTGATTTTACATTAAATTCATAGGTTAAATCAATTCAATCTTTTGCAATGTTCTAAAGAAAAACTCATTTTCTTTCCACAACGGGATTAATTTTAATTTTATTTTATGAAACTTTTTTGTTTTGAATTTGGAAAAAATAATTCCATATTTGGAATCAGTGGGTCCAAATTATGTTAATAAGCTACTTTTTATTTTTGGGAATTATGAATAGTAACTACGGTAAATTTTATTTACCATAGTTAAAGGTAAATCGTGTAATTAAGGGTAAATATAATATTATAAAATTACCCTAACACATTCCAAAATTATATTGGATGGCTAAAAGTAGACCCATATAACCTAAGGGTCGGATTAGATTCATTTTATATACTTTTGACTATGAAAACAATTTAATTATTATTAAAACCAAAGAAAGTGACAACATGTCACTCTCTTAAATCTTATAAGTATAATAATTTTAATTTAGTGATAAAAATAATAAAACTTAGAACATTTATAGTCTCCAGAAAGCTAATAAAATTATCTACATCATGATAATTTATTTATAATTTTTAGGGATTAAATAATTGTCATTAATGGTGATACATTAATGATACATAAATTATTTATTAAGTGGAAAATAAGTAATATAGTTTTTATTGAAATAATAATACCAATTAAAAGTCCCACAAACCTGACCAAAACTTATTGTTAGGGTATATATACACCTTAATCATACAATGACATAATATATAACCGTTTGGATCCTTATAAAAGTGATTATGATACTTATATTATTTTATTTTAAATGATGCCAAAGTTGTCACCTTCATAATTTAATAAATATAACAATTTAAATATTGTGATTTTAAGATGATAAATTCGAGTAAAAGTATTATTGTTAAAGGTACTAGATTTATCTTCATCATAGGATTTTATTTTAAATTTTTATTCAACAAATCAGTATATGAAATAATTATAAACAAATGTTGTAGTAATTATTTTATTAAGAGAAAAACCAAATAAATGGTTTTAAAAATAATAAAATAAATATTATATGAACTATTTAATGTGATACACTAATTTTATAGATACATATGTCCTTTTATGAATCTATTAATGCTTTTATTTTGAACAGATATTCTGTATATAGTTTATTTAAATTCAAATAAATGAATAGTGTCAAAATTGACACTATCGTGATTTTATAAAAATAACATATTATAAAATTGTTTAAAAATCACAAAAATATTTAAAAATTATAAATTTAAATTCATATGGTCTATAATTTAATTAAGTAACAGATTATGGAAAATTCAAAACAAATAAGTAATTATTTGTTTTGATTTAAAATTTAGAATTTTATTACCACAAATAAACATAAATAGATTAAATAAGGATAAATCAAAATGATAAGGTTTAAAATAAGATCCAAACATGTCTAAATTTGATTGGATGATGAGATTACAACCCTATATAATATAATATTCGAATATGAGTCATTTTTGGTGGTTTTTAAGTGGGGTTAGATTTATTATAAATTAATATTTTTAAGAATTCCAAAGGTGCCCCTCTCCTCCCTTATAAAAGGGAACCTCCTCCCTCTCTTCCACACACCACATTGAGCCTTCATGCTCGGCCGACCCCTAGAAAATTCTCTTATAAACTTCCCTAGAAACATCCTAGAGGCCCTGGTCTTCTTCAAAGACCAATTTTAGTTCCCTAAGAGGAGGTCTCAAAGAGGCGCTTCAAAGAAGAGGTAATTTCCGTTACCGATTCTTTCACCATTATTTGTTCTTCCACTTCTTCTTCTTAGGTTTTTTCATTATTATATAATAAAATCAGTATCACTCATATACTTATATCTTACTATAAGTATGAAACAACCCTATTTCACCATCTATCCATCCTATGGAAAATGAAATCATCACGCGTGCGTACGTACGGAATACCGTCTCCACACCGTGGTGTAATCTATTTTCAACCACCACCTTACTTGGATTGGTATAATGGTGTAAATAATAACTATATATGATTATTGTAATGTTATATTGATTCTGAAATAGTATACATACACTCCAATAAAATTCCACGATCATGGGAACGATATCATCGCTCGTGCGTACGTTCGGAATACCGTCTCCACGACGCGATGAGATTCATTCTCAATGATTAACCATTCATAAATGATTATAAAGTATATATAATAATTAGTCATGAAATATATGACATAATAATGATACTTAATTTATGTATATATATATATATGTATGTCATCCAATTAATTCCATTCAATTCTATGAGGAAACGAAAACAACGTTCATGCGTACGTACGGCCCGCCGTCTCCATGAACAGTGTATTTCTTTCCATTTATCAATCTATTATATATATATATATATATATTCTGAATATATATTATATATAAATCATGTTTAACATTATAGATGTAATTAATCATGATCCAAGTAATCATATGAATAATTACAAGTCATAACACGGATGACAAATGAAACGATTTTACCCAAAACGCTCTTTAACATGGAATTTACAAAAGAACGGGTAATATAAAGTCATAAGTGAACCACATATGATATCATAACAATTAATATGATTCTTTAATAAGTCAATAACAATATTTAAATCATTATACATGAGGTTTGGATACGTACGAAGCATATCAGACCTAAGGTAAGGGATAATTTTGCAAATCTCATTTGTATCCGAGATTGCTTATTCGTAAGTATTTACTGGGGTTATTGATATCATCCATGTCCATGTTTTAAAAAAGTTTATTCATGTATGTTTAAAGTCATTTTTACCCATTTTTGACTTTTACTACATGGTATGTAAGGAATCTTTCTTTTGTTTACGTTATGAGGTACTTTTTGACTTTTCCGACAAAAGTATGAGGAGAATGTTTTTTTAACGTATACGGAAAAAAAGGATCTGTACGGTTTTATAAAGCCTTATTTTCATGAAGCTTCCTCCAAAATATTTCATGAATATTTTCAACAAATTCCTTTTTTAAAAAAAATTGGATGAAAATTTGTGAAAAGAAAATGATTTTGAAGAAGAAAGGATATTTTCCTCAAGAATTCATTTCAAGTGTTTTATCAAACCCATTTTTCATCTAAGATGACATTATTTCATATGTGTATGTTTCAAGTATCATGTCTTTATGATTTACATTGTTTCACTTTTCTTATTATGAAATGATATACATTTCTTTTATATGGATTATGTGATGATGGGATGATGTTTATGAAACCCATTTTATTTATTGGGTTATTATGAATGATGTATGTTTATTTTGTGGCACAAGTAAGAATGATTTAATTATGAGATGGGTGGGACCTATATATCCCTCCAATGCATTTGGTAAAGATTTATATCTCAAGAGATATACATGGCTAGAATGGCAGGTTAAACCGGTTCAGTAAAACTGGACTGAAACGAGGAGTGAACTCGATTCAGAAAGGGACTTTGTCCACAAAGATGGTCTTGGTAGCAATGCCTTGGCTACTATGGAAATCATTACATGTGATTAATGGATTCCACAATTACATGGTTTATTCCCATTCTATTTTATCATTCTTAATGTTTCTTTATGATCTATTCCTTATGTACTTCCATGTTTTATGTCATTTCTCAAGCTTTTGATGTTTAAAATTTATGTTCATGTTTTTAAGTTCAAATGTATATGGTATGTTTTATTTTATGCATGTATACCCTTAGTGAGAATTTGAGCTCACCCTTTTTATGTTTTTTTCCCCAGGATATAAAGAAAGGTTATAGGTAAGAAAAAAAGGGAAGATCATTATGGGAGATGTTGAAGATCATTCACCACGATTAGACGATTACGTTCCAAGTTTTCCAAGACACTATACTATTACGGTCCTTGTGTGTCTATTTTTTGTTATGTATTATGTATTCCGCTAAAGTAATGTAATGTCCATGTACATTAAGCTTAGGGTCTCTACAAATCTAGTCTCAATCTCATCCAAATACCTTTAAAACAAGGTCAATCACTCTTTCAATATGCAACCTTTAGCAATAGAGCCTTTTGGTTGATATTTATTCATCATATATGATTTCAAATGACCTATGTACCTGATGAAAAACAATAAGAATCATATAAAAGAAATTATGAAATAATTTAATAAAATTAAATTCACTAATGAAAAGAAAAATTATATCATTGTACCTCTCAATTTAATACATCAATTGATAATGTTTTGGATAGCCATGTTTAGTTCTTTCAACCAAATTAACAATAAAATGAATCATCACAGTGAATAATGAAGGGGAAAATAACATCTACAAATAAAAAAGTGTCAAAACAATTTTTTCTTGAAGATTATAAAGCTCAATTGGATTTATATTTTTTCTACAAAGGTATTTAAAAAAGGTAAAAGAGCTTATTTTTTCGTTAAGATTTTACAAAATGCCAATGAAAACGACTGTTCCATCAAAATACATGAGTTGTGACTTGTCAATCCATGGAACATTCAATTTTTTTTGTCAATGCACCTTGATATATTACTTGAATATCTATCTTCCACTTTTAAATTCCTTAATGTTTTAACGAATACATCTTTATCTTGATTTTTCATTGTAAAAATAGTCTAAGGATACTTTATATTTTCATTTTCCCAAAAATCATCCTTTATATTCATTAACTGCAAATTTTTATGAGAATTAAGGTGATCCTTTGATTTACCCTTCTCCTTAAGCAATGTGAAAATTACATTTCCACAAAAAGTTTTCCCAATATTCATTATTTCAGGATTATAACATATCAAATTAGACTCCTAATGAGGAATTGTAAAAAATATACCATTTTTGTGTTCCAAATGCTTCAAATATTGTACCTTGTACCCTTTTCCCCTTCATTAAAATGATTATATTTTCCAAATTCTTTAATGACACTCATTAATTGTCCCATGATTTCTAAACCTAATAACACTTTTAGTGGATTTCTCAGTTTAATATCTTCATTGAAATGTGTCATGTTAAACCAAGATTTATAACAAGAAATAAATAAAACAATGATGATGCATAAAACATCATTTTCTTCTATGAGGTAATTTTTGATGAATAAAATTACAAACTAGACATGAAAAACTAGTATGATTGTTCCAATCAGATAAATTTCCTAATCCAGGAATGTTAGTAATTGTATATATTAAATTAGCAAGTATTTTAAATAGTTTTCTCATTGAAGCGTCATATGTTTCCATTCCATCATCTCATAATTCTCACAATTATTTGATTAGAGGTTGAAGGTATACATCAATTCCATTTCTAGGCATTTTCTGTCTAGAAATAATCATCAAAATAAAAAAAATAATATTTATTCTTACACATATATTGAGGTAGATTATAAAGGATCAAAACAATGTGCCAAATACTATAATTAGTACCTAAAGTACAAAAGGGGTTAAAACCATCAGAATCCAATCCCAAACGTGAATTCTTAATATTTGAGGAAAAATATAGATATAATGAATCAAACATTTTCTATGATGTTGAATCTTTTAGATTTTTCATCAAGACATCATTACTATCTTGATCATGTCACATCATTTCATATTTAGTCTTAGATGCTGTGAATAATCTTTTCAAGCATCATTTTAGAGGAAAGTAATGAAATAAATTTTAAAGAGTTTTCTTTTTTTTTCTTCTTGGGTTTAATTGATTTATACTGTCATTTTTGTTCATTGAATCTCATCTAAATTTATGAAATATTCTGAATTATCTTTTTTCAGACTCTTCTCCATATTAAAGCGTGCAATCATTAAGGAATTCATGTATCTTTGTATAATACAGTACAAGTTTATTTTTTACCTTATTAATCCCATAGAATGATGCAAGGATCATATCGTTACTAAATGCATCATGATGAAACTCTAAAATCATGTACATTTCTTTGTCAATAATTTCACAAAGAGAGTTTATTTGATACAACTTATGTAGAAAAGGAATCTTCGAATACTTATCACACCCTTCATACTGTTCTTGTTGCACGTATTCAACTAATTCATAAAGCTCATTTTTGTCGTTGAAATTATTAGAAGGATTAAAATTATCAGGGTCAAATGAAGGTTTTATTGTTATATTGAAATCTAAGACATTATATCCTACAAAGACAAATGATTCATTTATCAAATTTCAAACTGAATTCCCCTCTGGAGGGTCACTTTGTGTTTCGTTGATAGGATTATCTTTGTTTTGAATTTCCATAACAGTATTTTCACCATGCCAAATCCTACATAAATATTGAGTAGAAATTTATTTCTATATAAAATGATCATATACTTCATTTCTATTTAACCATCACTTGAATTTTCAATCAGGACATACACATTTTATTCTACCATCCACTGGTCAGTTTTTAATTAATTTCTTTTTTCAAACTCTTGTCATAACGAGGTGTGTTTTGAGGTAAAGTAATCAAAGTTTTATCCATAGGTATTGGATTTTCACACTTCTACCAGTATATTCAGATATAAAGATATAAATGGTAAATGAAACAAGTATAATTAAAAGTAAACATCAATTAACTTCGTTAATATTGGTCACCTAAATTATCCTATAATTCTATAAATGTAGTATATAAAATCATGGTGAACATACATGTACACTCAGTATGTTATTACATATAAATTCTCATGCCATTTTGGAATAATCATACAAAAACTTTAGTGAATAATAAATAAAACCAAATGGTTTCCTATCCTCTAATAAACAATTTTCCAAATCTCACTAAGGATTACTCACCAAAAATTTATGGGGGCTAAATGAATCATGCAATTAAAGACTATTTATAACCCCTCAGAAAAACAATAATTCATCATATAAATGTTTCATGATCCCCATTTACTATAGGAATTAATGATTGTAATGTGTATATGATTCCTAAGTGATAAAATTTATCAATTGATTGTACAATATGACATACTACATAATGATATAGTAAACCAATCATACAATGTTAAAAAATTACACTTTATGATTGGGGATTCCACTCCCTGAGAAATGGGGGAGAGGGGTCGCCTTTGGGGATCGCCTTCAAGGAGGAGGGGGTCATTGTGGGGACATCATCAGGTAGCAAGTGGGGTTGGGGTCACGAGGATCATATGTGAGGGTGGGAAAAGGTGTGGTCACCATTGAGGATGAGGGGTGAGCTGTCGGGGGGAAGTGGGGAGAGGTATGTTGTTGGAGAGAAGTGGGGTCAGTGTCGAGGATATGGGGGGTCGAGGGTGAGGGGAGGTCACCTACAGTGGGGAGAGGTGCGACCAAGGGGGAGGGGCGGTCGCCGATGTTGGGGATTGGTTGGGTAAAGGGGGGTAATCACTGGCGCCAGGGAGAGGCATGATCGAGAGTGAGGGGAAGTCACTGGAATTGGGGAGAGGCACGATCGAGGGAGAGGGGCGGTCACCGATGTTGGGGGAGGGGCAGGGTCAAGGGGGAGTGGTGTTCATCAACATCAGGGAGAGGTGGGGCTGGGGGATTGGTGTGGCGTAGGGGTAGGGATGGAGTCACTAGCACCGGGGAGAGTCGTGATCGAGGTGGGGGTGGTCACCAATGTTTGGGAGAGGTGAGGCCGAGAGGGGGGGTGATTGCCGATGTCGAGGAGAGGCACTGCCAAGGGGGAGGGGCAGTCGCCAGCATCAGGGAGAGGCACAACCAAGGGAGCGAGGGGGTTAAGGAATCGGGTGGAGGGGGTGGGGTCAGTTATTTTTTAAAAATATTACCAGTGGTTTCATTGATTCCGCCACAATATTAAAAATATATTAAATAATATTTTTTAGTAATGATTATTAGAACTTCCACTAATAAACTTTCACTAAGACCACTCTTTTTTGTAGTGCTAGACAACATAGTTTGACTAATTCTTACCCTAAAAGTGACATATATAATTTTATTATCGATTCTAAAGCTATAAAAGTTACCAAGAAATACCATTTCTTTAACCTCTCAAATAATTGGATTTTTCTAAGTAGAAGTTTTTTCCCACCTTATGAATTGTCTCACCCATAGTATTTCTTATTAGCTTAAGGAATTTATCTCACTACAAGAATCATTACCCAAAGGAATTTTTTTTACATTAAGAAATTTTATTCACACCAAGATGTGATATAGTATGTACATGCACAACATCATATTATATATTCATATTAAATCAGTGAATTTGGAAATAAAATAATTGAATCATTGTACAAATGTGACATCCAGAACTCAGATGTCACTCAACTGAGCCCCAATCCTGGTTGGCTACATGGCCTCAAGCACATCTTCCCAAATGCCAGAGGCTTATGACTAGAAGTTAGGGACTATGTGAGCCATTTTGGAGACTATACCCCCATTACCATAATTTATCACAATGGAAGTCAATCACATTAAATAGTGGAAGCAGATCCAATAAGCAGACAATAGATAAAATAGACAATCAAGAAAAGAATATGTAACAAGCCATAATTTTTTCATATACCATGATGCAGATTATACATGTATCTAGAAAATATCCAAAATAGGTACATAGAAATATAATAAAATACGTGTATCTAAAATCCAAAACGACCGAAAAGTTCCCCCGTAGCATCGTAAGCCTCAACTTAGTCCTATGCTCCCATGCTCTAAAACAATGATCAACAAATAGCTTTAGGGAGATTTCCCCTACTATCACTTGTAACTATATAATCTGTTTGGGTCCCCAAGGACGCCGAAATAGGATGTGAGATAAACATCCCAGCAGGTTTCTACCTAAATATCTATACAATTCTAAGAATTAATATGAAATATGTAAAACAAATGAAAGTAAGTAGTAATGTACGTTTGAAATTCCAAGGCATATAACTACTACAAACAAGTAATACTAAACAACCTCTTGTGGATCCCTACAACAAGTTTCGGCTCCTAACAAGGCATATACAAGAAATATAAACAAACAACATATCCATTCCACATAACCATCCATATCATGTCCACACATCCTTACTGTATAAAGAATACTATATCAAAAACCCACGGCCTTGTCTTACAGCCACAATCATATATCCCACAGTCCTGCCGTATAATGAATTGTAGATCACGAAGGGCCAAATCTATGATGCTGAAGACCAAGGCCTCCTCTTCGAGTCTCATGATAATCCTAATGGGAACTTGGTATAGGCACTGGTAGGAATCCTTGGAGCATGTGTACCAACATGTCCTACGTGATTCCAAGATAGCTGTATCCAAGGGGTCGCAAAGCCTATGGAATCTCATGGAATAAAGACCAATGGTGCATAATCAGCCATGGTGTCAACTACTACATTCCAGATCCATGGAGGTCCATTCATGGAATCTATGTAAATCATCAATCATTCCATGTCTTTAACACTTTCAAACCATTTGATTCAACCCACTAATATAAACAATTACATTCAAAACAATTCAATGAGTATACCTACTCATTTAAACTATTACATCTCATGAGTATACATACTCATGAACTCGAGTTTCATTTAATCATGTCACATGGATATACCCACCCACTTATCACCAATTTAAATTTGACACATCACATGGGTATACCCACCCATTAATCACAATTACCAACAAAACTACATAAGAAATCTAAAAACAACCAACGAGTATACCCACTCATTTAAAAATTTCCATTTAAGTATTTAATCAAGTTAGGCATGGAATATTATAATAACATAAGGTAACGAGGATAGATATATCCTATGTATGTAATTCAGCCTCATTTATATACAACCGAGCTTCCATAAACTAGGAATACTTGAGGTCACACCCCATGGGTAGTTCAGCAATGGTAAAAACCAATGTAAAGGCATGGTGCACCCCATGGGTGTCCTTGGGCTAGGCCAGCAACCAGAAACATATCTCAAAGAACCTAAGGGAGTACCAAACAGGTCCTACCTAATCTATTTCAGATTAACACTTTAGAATCAGGCTCATGCTAAAAAGTCCAGCAGACAGAAAAAATGTCAATAGCTCAATAAAGCATCAAAATCCCAAAGAAAAGTATAGACCACCTACCCTATCTCATTAGTGGATTTATAATCTATTATCAAGTCCTAATTCATCCTGGTTGGGAATAAATCAAAAGAACATATGAAGAACATGAAATTAGGGCCTAAAAGCCTAAATCCCAACAATGAAACTATTGTTCTGATGAATCAAGAATGGCTAAAATGAAATCAATATCTTACCGTCACGGTTCCAAAAAAATGACAGGGAAAGAAATGGAATCCAAATGGGCGCTAGATCTGAAAAGCTAGATAAGAATGTTTTTAGGCTTCAAAAGAGAGAAAAAAGGCTTCTGTATAAAAAAACAGAGGTCCATGCCTCTATTTTTAAAAAACATAGTTGGGAAATTAGATGACAAGTAATTTACTTACATGGTTTGTAATGCTCGGTTTTACTTTAATGTGGTAAAACCCATACACATCATGAATGTTCCTAGACAAATCATTACATGTTATGAAATTGGATTACATAGTGTGTAATCCGATTACACATCATGTGATTAGCTTGCAACCGGTATACACACTTTTTGCCTATTATTTCCCAAAAACAACCAAACCATCCCATGGCCCTTCTTAGGGGCTAAGACAAAAAAGAATGTAGAAGATTTATACCTCAAGAAAAACCTAGGATTTTACAATATTCCGCCATTAAATAAATTCTTCGCTGATTTCCCTCTGATGGGTAGTCAAGATCCATTTGGAAAAACTCCTATCACTGAGCACGTATGTCGGCCTCCTGCTCCTATATATAGTATTGTGAACGGTCTTCCTTCCATAGAACCTATACTAGAGGAACTAACTAGACTTGTATAACCTTCATTCTCCTATCAACAATATGAATTGGATGCTCCTTGAAGGATGCATAAAATTTTAGCTCAATCTCCTCGTGTTGAAATGATTGAGATGGGTCCGAATTATAATGGCATAGTTTTGATACGTGGAAGATGTCATACATGGATCAGTACCTCTGAGGTAACTAAAACTAATAGTCTACTGATCTGACTCTCTCAAGAATCACGAATGGCCCATCATATAGTGGTGAAAGCTTACCCCGTATAAGGATCCTTCTATGTCCCAACCTTAGTGGAACACATAAAAAGACCTAATCCCTGACCTCAATCTCTAGAGTTCATATACGGTGATCGACATATGATTTCTATCAAGATTGTATAGTATCCATCTGCTTCTGAATCAACTAGATCAACTCTAAAATCTCTTGCATGAGACAAGGTCCCAGTAAAGCTACCTTTCCTGCCTCTAGCCATCATAAGGGTGATTGAGATAGCCTACTGTACAAAGGCTCGTAAGGATACATCTGTATCATTTAATGATAATTGTTATTATTAGATAACTCATCTAGATGAATGTGTCTCTCCCAATATCCCCCAAAATCGAGGACACATTCTCTCATCATGTTCTCTAGCACTTGTATCATACACTCTGATTGTCCATCCGTCTAAGGGTGGTGGATTGTGCTCGAAAGCACCTATGTACCCAATTCCCTCTGAAAACTCTATAAGAAATGAGACGTAAAGTTGGAATCCCTGTTTGAAATGATAGAGTGTGAGAACCCATGAAGTTGTATTATCTCATCGATATACAACATTACAAGAACATTTACATTGAAGGTATCCCTGATCGATAATAAATGATCAACATTTTTGATCCCGTCAACAACAACCAAAGCATAATTGTTACCTCAAGGAGACCTTAGTAAACAAGTCATGAAATCCATTATGACATCATCTCACTTTCCACTATGGAATAAGTAACTTCTATAAATTCAAGGCTGGTCGTTGACATTCCTCCTTCACAAGATGACAGGTGTAAAACCTTATAACAAAACTAACTACCTCACATTTCATACGTGGCCATTAGTATTGATGATGAAAGTTATGGGACATATTGATGACTACAAGATGTAGTGCCCAAGATGAAGCATGAAACTCCCACATTAAATTCCCACATATATCCACTGGAACCCAAACACATCCATGGATATGTAAGATCTCATCAACACCTACGGTCCTACAAGGAGGAGGGTCCTCACCTTCCACACTCTCCCATAGGACTAGACCCTCTGAATTTGATAACTGTATCATCCTTACCTTATCCAATAGGGTAGAGGTCACAAATATGGATGTTATCTATGTCTATACCTAACTGTTGTGCACCTACATATAGATCTTAGAGAATAATTCCATAAGTTGCAACTCGCTACTTGCCTGTTGCACTGTCTGTATCTGAGTCCACATGCTCAGTGCATTGAACATTACATTACCTTTACAAGTAATGTATTCAAGCATTAAGTCAAAAGACAGTAGTTACTCAACCCAGCTTTTTTCCTCATATTCCAATAATACCGAGTAAATATATACATGAGGATTTTTTAGTCTGTATACACCAAAAAATGATCTCCCAATAAATAATGACTCCAATAATGAAAAGCATGAAAAACTGCATCTAGCTCAAGATCATGCATAGGGTAATTCCTCTCACGTGGCCTTAGAAACTGAGACTATTATGGAAGAACTATATCCCCCTACCTCAGCACTACTCCCAGCCCAATACTTGATGTGTCACAATTATGGATGGAACACTCGGTTCATCAGAAAAATAAAAACTACTATCGTGTTTGTGAGACTGAATGGTATAACCAAATACTCATATAGACCATACCTACTACGAAAGGTTTTATGAGGTATGTATGTGGGTCAAATATGTACCTTGTAATATCCTAACCTTAGTTCAATTCTCAAGAATACTCGCGATCCTAGAATCTTATCAAACATTTCATCTATTTGTGGAAAGGGATATCAGTTATTAACCATTAGCTGATTCAAATTACGATAATCCCCAAATAGCCTAAGAGTTATATCCACATTTTTTGAAAAAAGAAATGGAAAACCCCACAGAGAAGTATTAGGACAGATAAACCCCTTTGCCTTCAAATACTCTATCTTCCACTTAATTTCTTACAACTCCATCGCAGCCACCTAGTAAGTAGAAATGGATACTGGTGTAGCTCATAACACTAGTTCAATAGAGAACTGAACCTATCTCTCGAGAGGTAAACTAGAAAATTCATCTAGGAACATGTCCATGAAACGATCCACCATTAGAGGAATGTCTACCTGACTCACTCCCTGATCATCCAAAATAAATAATTGAAATCTAGGCTGTCATTATTTCCAACTCATGATAATGTAGTCCATCTCTACTCTCATGGACACCCCATTCACCCTTAGGAGTAAATACTACATCCTCTGGTGATGTTAAAGTTTCCCTTAGGCGATATTAGACAATGTAATATTGATAATATACTAAAATGTTCATCCCAAGAATGACGTCAAACCCTCTCATCTCAAAGACATAAATATCTCCAATGAAGTGACACCCACCAACCTCAAGGGGGTAGTCCCTGAACTAGAGTTCATCATACATTTTGATTCCCAATAGTATATCTAGTATTAAAACACTTTCAAAATACCACAAAACAAGACCAAGGATTTTCACCATTGGTGCAGATATGAAACAATGAGGTACACCAATATCAAAAAGAGCAGATGCAATAGTGGAGGCTACTAAGATCATTCCTCTCACTGTAGACAGTGTGAAACCATGCTCCTCATGGGTAGGTTGTACATAATATAATTGGCCTATACCACAACCCTGTGAAAAAACCTCACTACTCATACTAGGTCCCCTTCGATGTATAAGAGTAATTGGTGTATTACTACCTCAGCAAAGAACATTATTTCTGCAGCCTGATCGGCCTGCATTTCTCTAGCTTCCTACATGACACATATCTTAGAAACCTACTCCTAAACCTAACATCGAAGCTGACCCCCTGCCACTCACAATTGGAGGGAAGGTCCTGCAAAACCATTGAATGACTCTCATCCCTCCATAATCTCGGCACTCGACTGGGTCACAGTCACACTGATTCTTCATGTGTCTTCTCCTGCCACACTATTGACAAAACACCAAGCTACTAGAACTCATAGACTAACTGATTCTCATCTCATGGGAAGCATCAAAATGGTGCTTCCTAACTAAATATGTAGAACCGCTAGGTTGAGAAGAAACATTTCCCTGCTCAATATCCTCAAATTACCTCATGTTCCACTCTATAATCAGTGCCTGATTCATAGTCTCATTGATAGATGTAAACCTGAACACATTGACCTAGGATTTGATAGTATGTCAGAGGCCTTACTCAAAGCATCTCGATCTAAACATCTCATCAGTAAGGTACATCAGTGCAAAACAATGCAACTCTGTAATGTTTGTTGAGTACTCTATAACCGTCATGGTGCCCTGCTCTATACGCATGAACTCAATATATCACTCTATCTATAGTTTCTTGGGGTAAAAGTAGTCAAGGAAGTAGGTCTGGAAATCAGTCCAACACATATCTCGTAGCCTTTCAACATAGTTTAGAACATCCCACCAGTACTTTACTACTCCATGTATCATATAAGGGTTGAGCTTGACCCTCCACTCAAGAGGTGTCTCCAGATGCTCTAAGATAGCTATTGTGGTCTCAAGCCACAACTCAAAAGCATGTGGACCATCATCCCCCAAAAACGTTAAAGGATGTGGATGCTAGAACACCCATGTCAGCTCGACCATAGTCATAGTAGGCTACGATGCTCCTTGAAAAGTCTGTATATAGAAATATAAACCCTCATGGAACAATGCCTCAGCACCTATGTATGAAGTAGTCTATTGTACCACAAAAATCACTAAAAGAGGATCCACTAGTATCTCAAGGCCTACCACCTTCGATGCATGGTCATCGCCACCCTCTTGGCTTCCCATTGGAGGTCTTCTTGGTGACATGCCTCTACAATGCCAATGAATCACCCCAGAAAAGAATGATATCAAAGTCGCATCTCAAAGGAATAGGATAGGTCAAAAACCTCCTAAAAAGAAGTCATAACACACAACCTAATCCTAAATCCATGAATGTATAAAGAACAACCCCAACACAACTAGAAACACTACCTCTCACCCACTCAAAATCCAGGTGTCAAGTCTCTATTTTGCATTTATTTTCATTTAAAAGTCATTATTTGACATGAGTTAACCAATGGTCCACCAAGTTCTGATCCTTGAGGACCCATAACACCTCATGAACCAAAATTTTATTCCCATATAATCCATACACATCAAATTCACTTTAAAATTTTAATTTAAAAGGTACTTCATTTTATATTTCATAAGGTCCCATACAACTTATGAATTGAATGATGATGTAACTTCTCTATCCTTTGCACAACGTCTATCAAAAAATTAGAAACAACTATTATAGAACCTATCACAATAGAATGAATGAAATTATTCATCTTAAATGGCATGATATAATGCATGATATGGGATTTCTAACAAGCGACTATTTGATTCATGAGATGGAATACCCTCATCTCTTCAGGTTGAAAAAAATAGAACCCACAATTGCATCTATAGTAACAGCATAAATCATGTGTGTCACCTAATGGTGAAATCAAATCAACTGTAATAGTTAAAACCATAAAATAACAATTTCATTGAGGGTAATTTGGATTTTTCTTGTACACAGGTAAGCTACGCTCGAGAAAAGCTCATTAACAAATTCTATTTTCCTTCATATCCATGTCTATTTTCTCCAAACAGTAAATCAAACTAGAAAAGAAATATTCTCTAATACCACTTTTTAATGTCTTGTACTCGGATTCCACTCAATAGTTCCTCTAGCTTGGTCGGCTACATGGCCTCAAGCGCACTCCTCAAATGCCAGATGCTTCTGACTCGTGGTGAGGGCCTAGTTGAGTCATTGGGGAGACTATTCCCTCATTACCAGAGAATATCATAGTTTATGTCAATCAAATTCAATAGTAGAAGTAAATTCTATTAGCAGACAACAGGTAAAATAGATAAAAAAAGACAGGAATATATAACAAGCCATAAGTGTCTCATATACCATGATGCATATGATACATGTGTCTGGAAAACAACCAAAAAATATACTTGGAAATAATGTACAATACATGTATCCAAAATCCAAAAAGATCAAAAAGTGTCACAGTATTATCGCAAGCCTCAGCTGGGTCTCATGCTCCCATTCTCTAAAGAAATGATCAATAACTAGTGTTAGGGTGCTTGCCCCTACTATCACCTGAAACAATATAATTTTTTGGGTCCCCAAGGAGGCCCAAAAAAGGTGTGAGATAGACATCCCAGTAGGTTTCCACCCAAAGATCTATAAAATTCTAAGATGCACTATGAAATATGCGAAACATATACAAGTAAGCAGTAATGTAAGTGTGACAGCACAAGGCATATAACCAATGAAAAAATGTTATACCGAACAACCTCTTGTGGCTCCCTACAACAAGGGCAATCTATTAACAATGATCCTATAGGAAATATGAACAAATAACACAACCTTTTTGTAAAACAATCCATATCCTGTCCAAACAGCCTTACTCTATATCGAAAACCATATAAAAAACCCACGACCTTGTCATACAACTATAGTCATATATCCCACGATCGTGCCATATAATGAAGTGTAGACCATGAAGGGCTGAATTCAATGTATTTAAGACCAAGGAATCATCATCCAGTCCTAGTATCATCTCGATAGAATCTTAGTATAGGCACTGGTTGGAGTCTTAGGAGCATGTGTACCACCATGTCCTACATGAGTCCAATCAAGCCGGATCTAATGTAAAACAAAGCCCGAGACATCCCACAGAATCAAGCCCCAAAGTGAATACTCAACCAAGGTGTCCAATACTGCATTCCAAATCCATGGAGATCCATCCTTCGAATCTATGTAAATCATCAACCATTCCATACATTTAACAATTTCTAACCATATGAGTCTACCCACTCATATCAAAAATTACATTCAAAACCATTCAATGACTATACCTACTCATTTAAACCATTACATCTCATGATTATATCCACTCCTGTACCCCACTTCCATTTAATCATGTCACATGGTTATACCCACCCACTTATCACCAATTTCCATTTAACACATCACATGGACATAAACAACCATTAATCATAATTTCCAAAAACCTATTTAAGCAATCTAAAAACATATAACAAGTATACCCACTCGTTTAACAAGTTCCATTTAATCATTTAATCAATTTAGGCATGACATATTATGATAACACAAGACAAGGAGGCAGGATATCTTAGATAAAAAACATTATGTTCATATTTTTTATCAAATAATGTGGAATATTTTTTTTAATGATAAAACCCATGTATTTCAATGTTTTATTAAAATAATGGGTAATTTTAATTTTATAATGATTATGAGCAAAAATGATTAAAGTGCTTAATTTTTGATTTTTGACAGATTTTTACCAAAAGGTTATTTTTTTCATTTATTAAAAAATATAATTCAAAAATTACTGATCAATTATTTCTTATAATATTGAATTTAGTTTCTTCAACTTTACCGTTATGAACTAGAGCTTATTCGAAGATCTATTAGTCCAAAAAATTCATTGAATTTGGAAACTTTTCCGGGCGGACAGTGTGGACCTCACCACGGTAACAGATGCAAAAATCAGTCTCCTGACCTCTAATTTAGGTTATTATACCAAGGATATCACTAGTACACATAGGAATGACTCTCAAACATTTTTGGGGGAGTTTTGAAGTCATTAAGTTTTCCATTGATCGTTATACATTTGAAGGAAGCTTCTTGGATAGTTTGGCCATAAAAAGTCATACTCAATGAAAATTTAATACCTCATTAATACGATTTCTAAATGAGCTGAAATGTTGAGGTTGAACGGAAACAACATTTAGGAACATTTTTTATGAAGGAGTCCATGTGTTAATCGACCATTTATTGTGCCAACAATGCTCAATCTTTTATGGGATATAATTCTGCCTATAAAAGGAGGCTCTCGCCTCCTTCCCAAATCATCTGCTCGACACCAACAACCAAGGAGGGTTCCCAACGAGGAATTGGATGATTCTACACCTCTCTTCCCACCCCATTTCATCATTTTATTTTATTTTATTTTTATTTTGGTATTATTTTTCAATTGTAATTCAAATTTTATTTTTATCAATCCATGCCTTTGTGTTTCTCCATCCACTTTTCATCATTTTCTCTTCCATCGACTCCACCAAGTAATCTATTACCCTCGAAAATGAGAGGATAACCGAAATACATGTCCAAAGTTGAGGTTATGGTGATCATTAATTTTCTGTAATGTTTAATTTTATGTTTGTAGATATATTTGAGTAGCATGCACAAGTAAGTCGAATGTCCCTGTTGTTGTGACTACCACCGATAACATGCAACTCAACGTATCCATATTATCTTATTTAATAATTTTTCCTCTCTCAATTGGATTTTTCTTCAGACATGGAGTTGAGATAATCAATGGATGAAATGGATTCAATTAAACCGGGTCCTGGAAGATGACACATTCTAGACAAAGGTGTGTCACCAACTTGGATTAAAGGAGGAGGTGGAATTGAGAGTGCTCAAACATTCAATGATATTCCACAATTCATAAATAAAGAATAGTAGTTCAAACATGAGATTTTGGGTTTGGATTATCAAACTAAAATAAAACATATAAAGGAGAATAAGGATTTAATATTTATCCAACCCCCAAAACCATGTTCTTTCTTATTAATTCATTCTATTTAGAGTTGAATCTTAGTATAAATTTATTATTCTTTCTTCACATGTCATTATTTTAAATAATAAAAAACCAAAAAATATTTTAATCACTTTCATATAATAAAAAAACCACACAAAGAGATAGAATAGGTGAATTAAATAAATTAAGTTTACTACATTGAGAAGGATCTTCAAGAGAGATGACACTGGTCATCCACTATTCTACACTAGAAAAAAAATAATTATATTTGTCCACACCCCACAAAAGACGCGCATAAAAACTAACTCCGTTTCCAGGGATCCAATAATTAGTTCATTTACTTTTTCTATTTTCACATATTTTTTATATATCATTTTATTTAAAAAACTAAAAAAAGACTTCCATGATGTATTCAAATTCAGAATATTATGCATGGAAGAATTACTCATAGATGCAGCAACAAAAACAAGAACAAGATGAATATTTTAGAAGAGATCAGATGCATGATCTTAGAGAAAGCATTTACCAACTAACTAGAAAGGATAATAGATATTTTTATTATGTTCATGTATTTATAGATCAACTCATCCCTAATCTAGAGGAAGAACATGAAAATGTGGTTGAATAAATTTCACCACTTATATTTGAAATTGAAGAACCTGAGGAAGAAAAGGAGGAAGACGTATCTGCTGTGATACAAGTGGGAGATCAACAAAGTTTGGATGAATTATTGATTAAATATGAGGAACTACACAACTTACCCAAAAAATAAAAAGAATAAGATTCAGTACCACTGAAGGAAGAAACCACCCAAGTAGTATAATTTGAAGTCAAGATGGAGGAGCCTGACTACCTACCTTTATCCTCAAAGAGTATACTCCAAGAGGCACTTACCACTAAGGCGGAGATTGAATCTGATCCAACTCAGGGATTTGAACCTTTCATTGACTCTATCCCTTATAATTTTATTGAATATAAATTCTACATCACTCCATTTGGTTTTGATTATACAGAATTAGACAACCTCAACTCTGCCTTGGAGGATGAAGAAGAACCTAAATGTGTACATGCTGAGGAACATATGGAGCTCCCTAAACACATTGAATATTTATTGAAGGAAGTTCATGAAGTTATGATAGTGTATTTCCCTAAGGAAAACATGACAAAATATGATTTTATGGTGAAGAATTTGGTCTTGATACTTCATGTTTTAATATTATTCAAATTGAATTACACTCTGACATTCCCATTGACTATTATTTTGATAATGAATACCTCAAGTAACTAATGGACCGAGAAGAAGAGGTTGCACAAGTATCATCAAAGTAGGGGGATGATTCATAATTCATCCTACCCCCACCATGGGGAATATAACTCATTGTAAAGGGGGGATATGGTGTACTCTATCCCAAAAGGATGAATAAAAAGGTGGGAAAAGCCAAATGTGGTCATTCAAATCGAAGAATCATTATCCTCCTTCAAAATTTGGATAATAGTAGGTACTACCCACTAGAGGCAGTCAAAATTCAGGGCCCACTTGTGAGATAATACCATGATTTATCTTTACATGCTTTCAAGGAATTTATATTTCAATTTATTTTCATTGAAATAATTTAGCATGTGGTCCCCTCCCTATTTTATTTTGAGATTAAACGAAATAATCATTTTGATTAATTGAGTAATTTTTTTGTAGTATCATAACGGTAGAAGGAAGCCCTAAATAGTAAAGGGGAAAGACCGAGTTTCATGCAAAAAGGGTGTTCAATTTTAATGTTTTATCTTTTAAACTCTCCACATTTTTTTGCACAACATTTTTTTATCTTTAAAGATAAAATTTCTTTCCCACACTTGAATTTGTGTTTTACTCGACTTATCAAAGAGACCTGAGTTTCATAGGAATCATGTGATTCCATGTTTTATACTTCAATTTTGATATGATTAAATGATTGAAATGAAGAATTGAATATTTAAAATGAAGCATGGATATTGACGTAATGACTCATGATTGAAGGAATTAATTGATTCATGTAAATGAAATTTATCTACCATCCTTCATGCATTGAATTTTTGAATTTCATGTGAATTTATTAATTAGTAATTCCATGAGTGATTTTCTAATGTTATATTTTCCATTCAAAAGAGGATTTATAGACCATGTACTTCATATTTATTCTTGATCATATTTATTGGATGATCTTGGGACATGTAACTGACATGAACATGTATTGAAACTTATCAAAGGTATGACTATGCAGAAAAACACATATAAAATGATTGAGGAATCTTTTGGAAATCCAATTTCCTTAAAATACCACCTATACATCAATACTTATTTTAACCCATAGATACAATGAATGACCTTTATAGGAATGAGACATGTTACAAGAAATTTTTATCCATTCTGACCCTCCTTTGAGTATTTTATGATATTTCAATGTTGAATTGTGGGGTTAATGGGAATAATGGAGGACGAGATAATATACATTGTATTGAAGAAGTGTGGGGGTATTATTATGGTAATTGTAAAAGGTTGTGGAATCTGTAAGAACCTGGTTCTTAATTCTGAGGTACGAGCTTCTTCTTTTCACTTTTCCATAAGTGATTTTATGAAAATAAGGAAAATGGGGGAAAATCCCATAATTGGAAAGTACACGCCGTGTACTCTGTCCAAATGCCATGTACTTTTGGCCAATTGGAATGAGTACACAGGGTGTGTGGTCGTGTCGGTGATGAAGGGTGTAGGAACCAAGTACACGCCGTGTAATAGTCCCTTACACGCCGTGTAGTTAGTCGGCTAGCAAACAGTAAGGCCGTGGCCACTTGTGCGACTGAACAAGCTGTGTACTCAAGGACACACGCCGTGTAGTTAGGTCGGTAGATGAATAGTGCCACCTAGGTGGAAAGCCACCAGAGGAATAGTTTAAAAATGGGAAGTACACATCGTGTACTCGGTTGTAAACGCCATGTACTTTGTTTTTTTTTCACATAAAATGGCCAGTATCCTCCCCTGTTTACAGATAAGGCTTAGAATGGGAAGAGATCTTGGGGGTGGAAGGCTAAATCTTTGAGGATACGCCGAGTACACATTCGGAATCCGTTTTCGCCTCAGACGATCTCGTTGGAACTGCGCGGGTAAGCCCTCTACTCTTCTTTAACCCTTCTTGGAAAGTCTTTCTCTAACGGGAGTTATTTGAGTTTAATCATGAATTATTTTACATCAGATCTATGTTATTCTTGGATGTTTCAGAAATCATCGTTCGCATATATCATTCGTGGGTGTTTAAGGTGTGTGTCTTGGTGTTTATTTTCCAACTATCGTGTGTTTTGTGTGTTTTTGAGATACGAACCCATATTTGGGGTGTCGTGAGGCTGAGGCCGTGGCTAATTTTAAATACCTATAATGTATAAGTAATTAAATGTGATATAAAAATTCTTTTTGGGATCATTTCTTGGATCCAGGACCACCCCAGGGGTGCGTTCCACTGTTTAGTCGTTTGGCCAGGATACCCGAGGGTATACCATGTTTATATTATGAATTAATTTTTCATTGAGAGGAACTGAATGTGAATTTTAATTTCATGTTGGGAATGGCCCAATTAACTATTTAGCCTGAGGGAGGTGTTATGATTAGCCGGTGGGCACTATACTACCTAGCCTGTGGGAAAATTCTTCAGTGCAAGTGGGCAGTTGATTTGTTCCTGTGGGCGTCACTACTTACGTCTATGGGAAATATCCGTATGCTTATGGGAATATTATTTCGTGTTTGGATACTCTTTACATGAGGGTAGGGGTTTACGTATCTGAGGAAATTAGGATGTTTACATAGAATATTCACTATGGTGGAATTTTAAATTAAATGATTAAATGGATAATATAATGGCAATTTAATTGGATAAGTTAGTGACTATTGGTACTACTTACTTTATTCCATTTTGTTACTACACACTGTTGTTGCATGTTTACACACAGTTGGGCATGAGACATAGGTGGGTGCCTGCTGAGAAATATTTCTCACACCATGCTTGGAACATGCTTTTCGGCCCAAAAATATTACGTTTCTACAGGTATAGATAAGGGAAAGGGTTCCTATATAGGTACTTGATTGTTGTTGGGGTGTAAAAGAGCATGGGACCGAGCAGTGGCTCGCTATGCTTCTTGCTGTTCTGTTTTTCCTTTCCTATACTTGTACTTTAGCTGTATTGTATTTTTTTGCGGTATAACATGTTCTGGAAGTTTTTACAGAATTGAGGCATGTTGAATCATTTTATATACTGGTTGGTTATATCTACTGCAGTTGTTGTTTTCAGCTGTGTATGGTTTACTGCTTCCGCTATTGCTATGAGTTTACTTTATATTCTACTGCACTACACTTTGACAAATGAGGGAATAGTTTCCCCACTATCAGACCTGGGCCCTCACTGCTAGTCGGAAAGCTCTGGCATTTGGGGAAATGCGTTTGAGGTCATGTGGCGAACCAGGTTTGGGGCACCCGTGGAGTGGTACCCGGAATCGGGGTGTTACAAAGTTGTATCAGAGGAGTTCTTTACATTGACTTACTATTTGGAGCCTTAGTCAGGGATAGGATAGGAACGGTAGTTAGTAATAAGCTATGTTCGAGCATAGCTAACCCATGTACAGGGAAAACCGATTTACCTCGTATTGCAATTTTTCTGATTTTTCAATTTATAGTTGATATGATTTCACTGTTGGGAGACACACTTGTGATTGTGCTGTTTATATTTTATCTATGGGTTCTATTTCATTGCAACTCGATGAGATGAGGTTATTCAATCTCATTGATCATTGAGGCACATTCTAGAAATCACATTCCATGCATAGTTCCATGCCATGTTGGTGCATTAGGAATTGCTTGTTGTTGTGATAGTTGATGTGCTAGAAAAGCATGTTGTTGTGATATCTGCTTGATAACTACCTGCTATGTGATAGGGTATTTTGTATGATCCGGTTTGTATAATGAATGCCAAACTTTTGTTTTTTGGGAGTATTTGCCCCCATTGACCGGAATTTGGTGGATCATTGACTGTTTATCATGGTATAACACAGATAAGATGTCAAAATTTGATTCATGGGGAGTATGGGCCCTCACAGATCAGAATTTGTCACTTAGGTGTTGTTTTTTATTATTTTTTGAGTTCTGGAGATGTTTCTGAGGCATACTATCAGGAAACCCAGTATACACGCCGGGTAGTACTATAGACACGCCGGGTATGTTCTTCAGTTTAGGAAGACAAATAAACTTTTTGCGTACACGCCGTGTACCTAGAGTACACGTCGTGTAGTCCTTTCCCGTGTCACAAACCGTGTGGGCGGCGACACGGGGAAGGGATGATCTTGGGGAGAACACGCCGTGTAGCTTATGTACATGTCGTGTAGTGATTGACCCGGAGACCCAGCCGTGTAACTAAAAAACACGGGCCAGTGTAGTCGTTTCTTGAACATGCTGTGTTAATGAAGAACATGTCGTGTAGTGTGACCTAGGGACCTGGCTGTATGACTAACAACATGGATCAGTGTAATCCTTCGATTACACGCCGTGTTGGTTGAGCTGTGTATCCGGTCGTCTAACTAACAACACGGGTCGGCGAAGCTCGTCTAGAACACACCGTGTACCTGTGGGAACACGCCGTGTAGTCTTGTCTGAGGACAGACCTTGTAGAGTTGACCATGTGGATGGGAAATAGGGTACTGTACACACCATGTGCGGGTGTAACACTCCATGTAGTGTCAAGATGAGTAGTCGGTCGTGTCACAAGCAACACATGCAGTTGGAAATAACACCATAAACTCCGTGTAGATAATATACAAGTGGTGTAGTTTTGTTCAAACGGGAGCCATGTGGCTTAGCTGTATTGAAGGACTTTGGAAGGGGAAGGGAACTCAAGTACACACCATGCAGCAATTATACACACCGTGTAGTCTTGTTTTGAAAATAATGAAATGCCATCTTCCTCTTGTTCCATTTGTGGTTTCTTCATTTTCAGTCTTGTTAATCTTGAATCTGAGGCGTGTTTTGGACCTTGTAGAGTCATGCCGCCTAGACAGCCACACGTTGTTCACCAGGAGAGCGGCCATGAGAATAATCTATAGATGGTGGGCCAAGGGATACTAGTGGATCCTCCAGCAAGCCAGATGTGGCACCAACTTCTATACAAGACAAAGGTGCAGAGGTGCAGTTCTGTGAAGGCTTTATGCGGTTCATGAAGACATTTCAGGGAGCACCGCTGGCTGCCACATCTATGGATGTACTAACACATATATTCCATCAGCAACACCCGCTGACATTTTCAGGGGATGGCGGACCACAGGATGGTGAGTCATGGCTGGGGTCAATGCAGACTGTCTTCGAGCATCTTGAGATGCCTCCAGGGCGGAGGGTCAAGCTCACATCCTACATGCTGCTTGATTCCGCCAAGAGGTGGTGGGATATTTCCACCTAGTCAGAGCATCACAGAGACATGGAATGGGAGGATTTTCAGGCAGTCTTCTATGACTTTTTCATCCCAGAGACGCTGAGTGCAGATAGAGCTCGAGATTTTATGAATCTGCGGTAGGGTGCTATGTCAGTGATAGACTATACTGCTCGTTTCACTGAGCTTCAGCGTTTTGCACCTGTTTTGGTGGGCGATTCGATGTTGAGAGCCTGCAGATTTGATGATGGTCTTCTGTATGACATCCGGGCGTTGGTGAATGTTTTCAGGTTTCCTACTGTACATGATATTGTGAATCATGCACTGATCACAGAGAGGAACCTGTAGTAATCTAGTGGTGTGGGCCAGGGCGGTTCAACACCAATTACTAGTACTATTTCTAATGGAATGAGGAAGAGACATATGGATTTCTCATTGGGTGGCAGTACCAGTTAGAAGAATGCTTTAGGTGGCTAGGTCATGTGCTACCAGTGTGACAGAGGGGGACATAAGAGGCCACAGTTTCCACGAGACCCAGTGGTGTGCCGAGCTTGCAGAATGATGGGTCATCTGCAAGGCTTTTGTAGGGAGTTTCCACTGATGGATAGTGAGAAGGGTTCTGTGCAGACTCCAAGCGTGGGAGCAGGACCAATAGCCTCTTAACAGTCAGGGAACTAGAATACGTCAGGGTGTGCAGGCAGAGACGGTGGTCGTGGCTATGGTAGCCAGACACCGGGATCTGAGAGGCAGCAGGGCAGGACAACTCAGGGTATCGAGGCTATGTCGCAGGGCCTTGGTACTGGGCAGGCATATGCGGTGCAAAAGACCTAGCAGGAGCAAGATCCTATACATTTTACAGTCAGAGGTACTATCCTAATATCTTATATTTTATCTCCAGAACATTTTGATACGGGTTCTAAACATAGTTTCATAACTGTTCCCGTTGTGGAGAAACTTGGGCTATGTATTTCTACTTCTTCTGATATCATGACTCTAGACACTCTGTAGGGGACTAGAAGAACTGGTGCACATCAGTGTAAAGAGTGCCCCATTGTGGTTGGTGGGTGTCCCTTTCATTTGGACCTCTATTTCTTAGAGCTGATAGCTTATGAAGTCATTCTCAGGATGGACTGGTTGGTTCCCTTTCATGCCTTTGTAGACTACCATCATCACTGGGTTAGCTTCATGTCACCAGAGGGCAGAAATTTTCTATACAAGGGATAATGGGATGTTTAGGCAAGTTGGGCTGGGCCAGATCATAATGGGCAAGGTGGAGTCATATCCCAGATTGTGAGTTTATATCTGGACGACCAGGGGACTTGTCAGAAGGATTTCCCTCCAGTGGTTGATCATTTCAGGGATGTCTTCCCTGACGGCTTTTTCGGTCTTCCTTCAGGGCATGAGGTGGATTTCTCTATTGAGCTAGTTCTCGGAGCAGCACCTGTGTCCATTCCTCATTATTGGACAGCCACGACTGACTTGCAGGAGCTCAAGTGGTAGTTAGAGGAGTTACATGCAAAGGGTTTCATCCGACCAAGTACTTCTCCTTGGGGTTCTCCTGTCCTTTTTGCGAAGAAGGCGGATGGTACCCTCAGACTCTCTGTGGATTATCGGAAGATGAACCAGATGACAAATAAGAACCGATATCCCTTGCCGATGATTGATGATCTTTTTGACCAACTTCATGGAGAACGAGTGTTATCGAAGATTGACTTGAGATCAGGATATCATCTGCTGGGCGTTAGACCATATGATATGACTCTCACAGCTTTCAGGAGACGGTATGTTCTATACGAGTATTCAACTATTCCGTTCGGACTCATGAATGCACCAGCATTTTTCATGGCTCTGATGAATCGTGTGTTCCATCCTTATCTGGACTCTTTTGTGGTAGTATTCATGGATGACATCTTGGTGTACTCTCACACTCAACACAACCATGCCACCCATCTTGAGATCATATTGAGTACAATGAGAGAGCATCATATATATGCTAATCTCTCAATGTGCCACTTTTGGATAGACCTGATTCACTTCCTGGGTCACATCATCTCAGAGGTAGGAGTTTCGGTAGACCCAGAGAAGGTGAGATCAGTAGTTTACAGGGAACAACCTAAGAATGTGTTTGAGATATGAAGTTTCTTGGGGCTGGCTGGTTAATATAGGCATTTCATCCAGGACTTCTCCCGCTTAGTATTGCCATTGATGGGTTTGAATAAGAAGGGTGTGAAGTTTGTATGGTTGGAAGCTTACGAGACAACCTTTCAGGACCTGAAAGGAAGGTTGACATCAGCACTGATCCAGATACTCCCAGAGCAGGGGAAAAGCTATATAGTTTACTGTGATGCATCAGGTATTGGGCTGGGAGCAGTGTTGATGCAGGGCGATCAAGTTTTTGTGTACGGGTCTCGGTAGTTGTGGCCACATGAGAGAAATTACCCGACACATGATCTCAAGTTGGATGTAGTTGTTCATGCATTTCACTGTTGAAAAAATTATCTTTTCGGAGAGCATTTTGTGGTTTTTAGGAACCATAAAATCATCATGAATATCTTTACTCAGTGTGACTAGAATCTGAGGCAGCGAAGGTTGGTCAAATAACTTCAATCCTTTGATTTTGAGCTTGCCTATACACCTGGTAAAGGTAATGCAGTAGCTGATGCACTGAGCTAGAAGACTCAGACACACACTACTGGAAATCATGTTTTTCCCAACTCTTGTATTCCAATGGTTCAAAGAACCATTGTTATAGGTAATCTTTACAAACGGTTTCCAATAACTGTTGGTAACGATCTCTAAAAAATTTGTTTCCCCAATGGTTTGATGAAACCGTTGAAAAAATTGGGTGAAAAAGAGGTTTACCAACGGTTTTGTAAAACCGTTGGGAATGATGAAGACCCCTATAAGAGGTTTTTCCCAACGGTTTTTCGAAACCATTGGGATAACATAACTTTCCTAACTGTTTTTTAAAACCGTTGGGAAAGAAAATCCTGAAATATCATCGATCAGCAACTCCAGACATGTCGAAAATTTTTCCCTAACTAAGACCTGTACACACCCTCTCAAAATTGTTTCCCTAAACCTCAATCATCTAGAAGGTTTACCTCTAAATCTCGACACAAACTCTACTTCCCAACACAACAGGTCTGGTTTTCAATGATTTCTTCTTCATGTTTAAATCGGTATGTGTGAGTTCATTGATTTTAGATTTGTTCTCTCCGTTTAAATTAGTTCATGTGTGTTAATTTATTTTAGATTTTGTCATTCTATTTTGGTTCAATCTAGTGTGTATTGTGATCCCCTTATGCAAATAAGGCATATATAATTTTTGGTTATGGTTGGAACCCTACTTCACAACGTGCTCTAGAGGGTGCTAACTCTAATTTCCAATGGGACATCTATCTTTGATTCAAGAAATTTTTGTTCTTCCATTCTAAATCAGGAGGTGTGCCTTCATTTATTTTAGATTTTTTCGTTCCATTTTTCTACAATGTATTCTGCATTATGATTCCCTTATGAACACAATCAATATATCATTTTAGGTTGTGGTTTTGTTGTGATTTATCTGTATTGAATAATTTTGGTTGATATTGAAGAGGTCAATATGATCCTGGGTTATTTTATCCTTGATTTATTTTAAATTTAGGGTCTATTGATTTCATTTCGTTGGTTAGCCATAAATACAGTTAGGGTTGTCTAGGTGAGGTGGGGGGGCTGGGTTTTCCAAGTGGGGTGGGGGGGGGGTTGTCCAAGTGGGGTGGGGGTAGAGATGTCCAAGTGGGGTGGGGTAGATCTATCCATGTGGGGAGGATGTCGAGGGCTCTCTAAGTGGGGTGGGGGAGGGGCTATCTAGGTAGGGTGGGGAGGGGGCTGGGTTGTCCAAATGGGTTGGGGGTAGGGATGTTTGGTGGGGGGGAGGGACTGTCTAGGTAGGGTGGGGGAGGGGGCTGTCTAGGTAGGGGGCTGTGTTGTCTAAATGGGGTGGGGGTATGGCTATTTGGGGCGGGGGAGGGACTGTCTAGGTAGGGTGGGGGAGGGGGCTGGGTTGTCCAAATGGGGTGGGGGTAGGGTTGTTTGGGGTGGGGGAGGGGCTGTCTAGGTAGGGTGGGGGAGGGGGATGTCTATGTAGGGTGGGGGAGTGGGTTGGGTTGTCCATATGTTGTGGGGGTAGGTCTGTTTGCGGTGGGGGAGGGGCTGTCTTGGTAGGGTGGGGTAGGGGGCTGTCTAGGTAGGGTGTGGGAGGGGGATGGGTTGTCCAAATGGGGTGGGGGTAGGGATTTTTGGGGTTGGGGAGGGTGTGGAGGTTGGGTGGCGGGGTGTCCTAGAAGGGTTGTCTAAGTGGGGTGGGGAGGATGTACAAGTGGGGTGGGGGAGGGGCTGTCTAGGTAGGGTGGGGGGATGGGTTTTCCAAGTGGGGTGACGGTAGGGCTGTCCAGGTGGGGTGCGGGGGGGGGGGGGGGGTGGCTGGGTTATCCAAGTGGGTTTTGGGGGGTAGGGGTGTCCAGGTATGGTGGGGGGCTGGGGTTTCCAAGTGTGGTGCGGGTAGGCTGTCCACGTAGGGTGGGGGGTGCTGGGTTGTCCAAGTGGGGTTGGGGTAGGGCTGTCCAAGTGGGGTGGAAACCCTAAATTCAATGTTTTAATTTGAGATTTGGTTTGTTTTATTAGGGATTAGGTGTATGAGGAATTCTCATTCCTATTATGGGTGGTTTTAATTAAAAGTTACGATGTTGGAACCATTTATGATGTTGTTGTCTCTATTTAATCTCATTTCCCCTAACTTAACATTAAATTCTATATCACATTTGGTTTCTGTTTTTTAATTTCTAGTTAAGTTATTTGTGTTCGATGATTATCTGATGTTAATTATTTTCAATGGTTTGGCGTGGAAATTGGGCATTTAATGTGACTTTTCCAAATGGGGGTTCCTTGAGAATACTCTAAATATTTGTTAAAAATGATTAAAGGGATTTTATTATTTAAAATGGATTTAGAAATATATTTTCTATTAAAGTTCAATCCTATTGAATTGTTTATGACAAAATGACTTTTATAAATTCTTTTTACAGAATGGAAAGAAGTTGGATGTATGAAACCAATCGGATCTCAATCAATTTTCAAAACAATTTGGAGAGCATTATAGATTTTTCATTTCACAATGCTTCAGATAGTGGTCGCATACACTGCCCATGTTCCAATTGTGTTGGTAGACCTTGGTTGAGCCGTGAAGAAGTCATCTACCACATAAAAAAAATGGTTTTCAAGAAAACTACATTGTGTGGTATCACAATGGGGAGAAAATGAAATCTCGAATTGGTGATGATCGAAATGAAATGACTGTAATGGAGAATTTGTTAGATGGTCGGTTTCTGTTTATTCGTCATCATGAAAAAGAAAGTATTTTGACTCAAGAAGACTTCGATATGAGGACAGCTGATGCATCTATTGAAAATGATGATATTGATAGGGTGAAAAAATTGAATGATGCTGCCACGACTCCAGTAAATCGACAATGCAATAAAATGAAAAAGCTGGAATTTTAAATCTGATTGTTTCAAGGGAAAACTATGTATGGAATTTCTAATACAGCAGTCGATTATATTCAAACTCTATGGAAGGATTTACTTCTAGATGATGCAAATATTCCCTCAAACCACTATATGGCATGGATGATAGTTGAGGAACATCGATTTTCAAGAAACAAAATTCATTCTTGCCCGAAAGATTACAATTTATTCTTGGAGGAAACCGTTGAATGAAATGATTGTATAAAATGTGGCGCATCCCGATGGATGTCAAAATCTGATGGAACCCCATCCCGTGTTCCACAAAAAGTAATGTGGCACTTTCCATTGTTCCCTAGACGTCCGAATCTTTTTATGTCGGATGACATATCAATAAAAATGAGATGGCATGATACCGTGAGAGAGAAGACTAATGATAATTTGGTTCATCCTACAGATGGATTCGCATGGCAGAGATTTGATGCTCGACATCCTGATTTTGCAGCTAACATGCGTAATGTGAGGCTGGGTCTTTCATGCGATGGTTTAAATCTATTTGGGTAGATGTTTACTTCACACAACACATGTCCTGTTTTTATAAACATTTATAATCTTCCCCAATGGTTGTGTATGAAAAAACCTTTCACTTTCATGAGTATACTCATATCTGGTCCTTCTAATCCCGACATTGGTATTGATGTATATATGGAACCTTTAATAAAAGGGTTGAAACTTCTTTGGGATGTGGGTGTGCGCACATACAATGCATGTTCGAAAGAAATATTTCAGATGCATGTTGCGCTTATGTGGACGATCAATGATTTTTCGGCTTATGCAATGATGTCTGGATGGAGCACGAAGGGAAAACTGTCATGTCTAGTTTTTATGAAGAATACACAATCCAGAAGACTGAAACATCGTTGTAGTTTCATTTTTATGGGAAATCGATGATTCTTTCCAAAGGATCATCCATATAGAATGAATCGTCGAAGATTTGATAATACCATAAAGACAGATGATCCACCTCAGCGTATGTCTGGAACTGATGTGCTTAATGAATTGATAGATTTTAGTTTTTCGTTCGGGAAGGGTCAAATGAAATCTGGAAAGAGAAATAATGTTTCCACTGAAACCTGTTACAATTGGAGGAAGAAGAGTACCTTTTTTGATTTGCCTTATTGGTCAACCAATTTGTTACGTCATTGATTAGAATTAATGCATATTGAAAAGAATATATGTGAAATGATGCTTTCGGTTGTTCTAAATGTAAAGGGGAAGACAAAAGGTGATTTACGATCTCGGCATGATTTGGTGGATTGGGGTATCAGACAAGAATTGCATCCTGTGCGTATCAGTGAAAATAAATGGCAACTTCCATGTGTTTCTTATGTGATGACACCTACGGGAAAAAAAATTCTGGAAGTATTAGAGACTATTAGAGTTCCTGATAGATATTCAAGAAACATATCTAAATGGGTCAACCGAAGAGAGTTGAAGCCAAAATCTTTGAAGACTCATGATTATCACATTCTACTGCATGAGTTGCTTCCAATAGTAAACCGTCATCTTTTTTCCAACAATGTAAGGGTGGCTGTTATTCGGTTGTGCCATTTTTTTAAAGATCTTTGTGCTAAGAAGTTGTCGAATTATTTCTTGCAAAAAATGTTGACAGATGCCCAATTAATTTTGTGTGAGTTGGAGAAAATATTTCCTCCATCATTTTTCACATGCATGCAGCATCTGACTGTCCATATTCCAACTGAAATACTTCTCGGATGACCTATTTCATTTCGTTGGATGTATCCAACTGAAAGAAATATGTTCACATTAAAGTCTGATGTCCGAAACAGAAATCATCCCGAAGTTTCTATCATGAACTGTTACTTGGCTCAAGAATGTATGGAATTCTATTCGATGTATTTGTCAGATCTTCCTACAAGATTGAATATACCAATGAGAAATGAAGAAGAATAGTATGAGAAAATTGAAACCAGTTTTCCATCACTTACTCAAACAGGAGGAATTCCTGGATCATATACATTGAAGACATTAAGCCATGAAGAGCGGGAGATGGCACATCGCACAGTTTTGTTCAACTATGATTTGTTTAATGACTATATCAGGAAACTAAATTGATTATGTATATCTTACATATATATCTGTTAAACTATTAATATTTTTTATCTACAGGGAACATAAAACAATGATAAATAGGAAGAATTGTTCTTTATCTTTGAGAAGGATAGAGACTTTGCATAGCAAAGAGTTTTCTGCTTGGTTAAAATTGAAGGTATAAAAAAATTAATGTTTAAAATAAATATATCAATATTTAATTAAGTTTAATAGACATTTATATTGCAGGTATTGAGTTTTCATGTTGATTGTGTCTCTGAGGAAATAAGAGCTTTGCCTTTTCGTCCTAATACCGTGATTCGTGACTGTAAATCAATTGTTATCAATGGGTACAAATTTATTGTCACTGAATGAGAAAAGAATATGAGAACACAACATGATGGTGTTACAGTTACTGCCACAACAGATTGTTATGCCAGTGCATCAGATAGTAGACTGCGATTTGAAAATGTGGGTTATTATGGATTTGTTGAGAAAATAATAATATTGGATTATTACTCTCATGGACAAGTCACAATGATGAAATTCCATTCGTTTGATTCGATGACGAGACATGGCACAATTATTGATGATTGCGGATTTCAAGTAATTAATATGACTCACATTCTTGCTACCGAAGAACCATATGTGTTGGCATCAATGGCTAAACAAGTTTTTTATGTCAAAGACCAACTTCAACCTGAATTTGGTGTCATAGTTGAATTAATTCCATGACATATTTTAGATGATGGTGATGATGAAATTGACACTGTCCCTAGTGCCATTGGAACGAATCCATTTATATCTTTTGATGACTCAAATAGCTCAATTGTCAGAGTTGATTGTGAACCTGAAGTTGTGGTTGAAAATATATAGAACCATCCATCCATGATCTCAATTATTTTGGTTTACCTCGAGATGGGTTGTTAAGGTTGGTAATATTCAAATTTATTTAGTATTTATCACAAATATGTTTTAGGTGACTTGACTGTTATGTGAATTTTCAATGATTATTGGTTGCAGTTTTATTTAAATTGCATTTTCTAATTTAGAAATGAACTGTATTCATACATAGTCAAAAAATATTTCTAACTTGGTGAACATTACATCTTGTATGATTTATTAAATCCGTTAATGCTATTCTAAAACAATTGATAGCTGACTTGACCATTATTTGAATTTTCAATGTTTATTGGTTGTAGTTTTATTTGAATTGGATTTTCTAATTTGGAATTGAACTGTATTCAAACATTGTCAAACAATATTTCTAACGTGGTGAACATTACAACTTGTATGATTTATTAAATCCATTCAAGCTCTTCTTAAACAACTGATAGGTTAATTGACCATTATGTGAATTTTCAATGTTTATTGGATGCAGTTTAATTTGAATTGCATTTTCTAATTTGGAATTGAACTGTATTCAAACATATTCAAACAATATTTCTAACTTGGTGAACATTAAAACTTGTATGATTTATTAAATCCATTCAAGCTCTTCTAAGTCAATTGATTGCTAAATTACCAATGAATCCCCCTATTCCCTCATATATTTAGTTTTTTGGGATACACATTAGTTTTCTTTTTCTAATTAATTAAATATTTGTTTTCAAAATGCATGAAATGAAGCCAATTGAAGAGATACGAAGGAAAAAAATGACGAATAACAATCGTCGATTGACGGAGTTGGGAATTCCATCATTAGTGCCGGTAGTGAGTACTTTATTTCAAATTGATATATTTAAAGAATATATAATGTCATGAGATTAAATGTTTTGTAAACATTTTTGTAGGATCCACCTATACGTCTACAGTTATTCGATGAGGAGTCTAGTACTGGTCCTAGAAATCAGGTCGGTGGTACGAGGAGGGCGAGGGCGAGGACGATGATGGGGATGAGGATGAGGGTGATGATGATGATGGTGATGATGGTGATGGTGATGTGGGACAAGTTGATCCATTACATTTTTTACTGATATTACTATGATTTGACATTTAATATATTCTAGTTGTTGGTTTTATCTAGACTCGTAGCATAGTATTGGACTTGAGTAATTTTTATATATTGTTTGTTTTTATGGATGTTGGTGTCTTTTAGTGGTTGTGTGTTTGAGAACCCCCTCCTTCCTGGACCCTGGACAACCCCCCACCCTCCTCCCTGGACCCCAGACAACCCCGTCGGACAGTCCCCCAGATAGCCCATCGGATAGCCCCCCCCCCCCACCCTCCTCCCTGGACCCCGGACAGCCCCCTGGATAGCCCCCCAGACAGCCCCCCGGACAGCCCCCCACCCTCTTCCTTGGACCCCGGACAACCCGCCGAACAGCCCCAGACAGCCCCCGGACAACCCCCCGAATATCCCCCCAGACAGCCCCCCACCCTCCTCCCTGGACCCCGGACAGCCCCCCGAACATCCCCCCAGATTGCCCCCACCCTCCTCCTTGGACCCTGGACAACGCCCCGAACACCCCCGAACAGCCCCCCCACATAGCCCCCACCCTCCTCCTTGGACCCCAGATAGCCCCCCAGATAGCCCCCCAGATAGCCCCCTAGATAGCCCCCCCACGCTCTTCTATGGACCCTGAACAACCCCCCACATAGAAGATTCTCATAAAATGGACAACATTTTAAGTACATACGGAAAACCGACTTAATTATGTTTCAAAAGGACATCATTTGAAGGGAAAAACATCAACTAGCATACGGAAAACTGACCAAACGTAGTTGGATTGTGTTGATACTTTATCACAATGATACATGTGTCATATGTGACGTGTACGAGTCAACCTCTATTTAATCTGAGGCACGATGTGGTCGAAATAACTCTAAGTGTCTCTCTTTTGCTTAAAATGGACAAAATATAAGTACATAGGGAAACTTGACAAAACGCATTCGGTTTCCATTTAAACATTAGGAGAATGATCCATGGGTCATATGTGATGTGTACAATTCAACTACGCCTCAATCCGAGGCACGGTGTGTCCAACACCACTCAAAGTGTCTACCATTTGTTTCAAAAGTAAGCCATTTTAATTGAAAAACATCAACTGGCATACAGAAAACAGACCAAACACATTCATATTGTGTCGATATTTTAGCACAAAAATCCATGGGTCATATGTGACTTGCAAGAGTCAACCCCGCCTCAATCCAAGCTACAGTGTGGCCTGGACACCTCAAACTGTCTCTCTTTTGTTCAAAATGGACTAAATTGTAAGTGAAATCAACAACTGACATACAAGAAAACTACCAAATGACTTCGGATTCTGCTGAAACGTTTGAAAAACGATCCATGGGTCATAAGTGACGTGTAAGAGTCAACTCTAACTTAATCTGAGGTGATGTGTGGCCAAGACCACCCAAACATCCTCTCTTTTGTTCAAAATGGACAATATTTTACGTACATATGCCAAACCGATCAAATGGATTCTGATTGTGTTTAAACATTAGGAAAATGATCCATGTATCATATGTGACACGTACGAGTCAACCCCGTCTCAATCCGAGGCCCGTTGTGGCCGACACAACTCAAAGTGACTTTCTTTTGTTTAAAATGGACTTCATTTTAAGTGAAAACAACAACTGACATACGCCAAACTGACCAAATGCATTAGGATTCTGTTGAAACTTTATGAAAATGATCCATGGGTCATATGTGACGTGTATGATTCAACCCCGCCTCAATATGAGCTGCGGTTTGTCTGGGACCACTCAAACTGTCTCTCTTTTGTTCAAAATGGACTAAATTGTATGTGAAATCAACAACTGTCATACGGGAAACCGACCAAAGGAATTCAGATTTTATTGAAACTTTAGGAAAATGATACAAGGGTCATATGTGATGTGTAAGAGTCAACCCCGCCTCAATCCGAGGTGCAGTGTGGATGGGAACACCAAAACTGTCTCTCTTTTGTTCCAAATGGAAAATATTTTATGTACATATGCCAAATCGATCAAACGGATTTTTATTGTGTTGAAACATTAGGAAAATGATCCATGACTCATATGTGATGTGTACGAGTCAACCCCACCTCAATCTGAGTCCCGGTGTGGCCGACACCACTCAAAGTGCCTATGTTTTGTTTAAAATGGACTTAATTTTAAGTGAAAACAACAACTGACATAATGGAAACCGACCAAACGCCTATGGATTATGTTGAAACATTAGGAAAATGATCCATGGGTCATATGTGACATGTACGAGTCAACCATGCCTCAATCTGAGCCGCGGTGTGGCCGGGACCACTCAAAATGTCTCTCTTTTGTTCAAAATGGACTAAATTGTAAGTGAAATCAAAAACTGACATACGAGAAACCTACCAAACAACATCGGACTGTGTTGAAACTTTATTAAAATTATCCAATGGTTATTTGTGATGTGAACGAGTCAACCCCACCTCAATCTGAGGCGCAGTGTGGCCGGAACCACTCGAAGTGTCTCTCTTTTGTTTCAAAAGGACATCATTTTTAGTGAAAACAACAACTGACATTGGGAAAACTGACCATATGCATTCAGATTCTATAGAGGAAAACAATCCATGAGTTATATGTGACGTGTATGAGTCAACCCCACCTCAATATGAGGTGTGGTGCTACCGGAACCACTCGAAGTGAATCTCTATAGTTTAAAATGGACGTCATTTTAAGTGAAAAGAACAACTAACATACGGAAAACCGACCAAACTCATTCGGATTCTTTTGATAATTTAAAAAAAGGATCCATGGGACATTTTTGACGTGTACTAGTCAATCGCGCCTCAATCTTAGCCTCAGTGTGGCCGCCACGTCTCAAAGTGACTCACTTTTCATTGAAATTGAAAACATTTTAAGTGAAAACAACAACTGACATACTAAAACCCAACAAAACTCATTCAGATTCCATTTAAACAATAGGAAAATGATCCATGGGTCATTTGTGACGTTTACAAGTCAACCCCACCTCAATCTGAGGTGCGGTGTGGCTGGAACCACTCGAAGTGTCTCTCTTTTGTTTCAAAAGGACAACAGTTTTAGTGAAAACAACAAATGACATACGGAAAACTGACCAAATGCATTCAGATTCCGTTAAAACATTAGGAAAACAATTCATGAGTCATAGTTTACGTGTACGAGTCATCCCTACCTCAATTCGAGTTGCGGTGTGGCCGGAACCACTTGAAGTGTCTCTCTATAGTATACAAGGGACTTCATTTTAAGTGAAAAGAACAACTGACATACGAAAAACCGAAAAAACACATTTGGATTATATTGATAGTTAGGAAAAGGATCCATGGGGAATTTTTGATTTTTATGAGTCAACTGCACCTCAATCCGAGCCTCGGTGTGGCTGCCACGTCTCAAAGTGACTCACTTTTCATTGAAATTGAAAACATTTTAAGTGAAAACAACAACTGACATACTGAAACCCAACAAAACACATTCGGTTTCTATTGAAACATTAGGAAAAAGATCCATGGGTCATTTTTGATGTGTATGAGTAATCCTCGCCTCAATCTGAGTTGTGGTGTGGTTGGGATCACTCTAAGTGTCTCTCTTTTGTTAAAAATGGAAAACATTTTAAGTACATACAGAAAACCGACCAAATAGTTTCTGATTGTGTTGATACTTTAGCACAACGATCCATCAGTCATATGTGATGTGTAAAAGTCAAACCCTTATCAATCTGAGTCACGGTGTGGCTTAGACCACTCATAGTGTATCTCTTTTTTTTAAAATATACATCATTTTAACTGAAAATAACAACTGGCATATGAAAAAATGACCAATAAAATTCGGAATCGGTTGAAACTTTAGGAAAACGATCCATGGGTCATATGTGATGTGTAAGAGTCAACCCCACCTCAATCCAAGGTGCGGTGAGCCCAGAACCACTCAAATTGTCTCTCTTTAGTTTCAAAAGGACATCATTTTTAGTGAAAACAACAATTGACATACGGAAAACTGACCAAATGCATTCGTATTCCACTGAAACGTTAGGAAAACAATCCATTATTCATATGTGAAGTGTACAAGGAAACCCCACCTCAATAAGAGGAGCGGTGTGGCTGGAACCACTCGAAGTGTTTCTCTATAGTTTAAAATGGACTTCATTTTAAGTGAAAATAAAAACTGACATATGGAAAACTGAGAAAACACATTCGGATTCTGTTTATACTTAAGGAAAAGGATCCATGGGTCATTTTTGACGTGTATGAGTCAACCACGCCTCAATCCAATCCTTGGTGTGGCTGCCACGACTCAAAGTGACTCACTTTTCTTTGAAATGGAAAACATTTTAAGTTAAAAAAAACAACTGACATACTAAAACCCCACAAAATGCATTTGGATTCCATTGAAACATTAAGAAAACAATCCATGGTTCATTTTTTATGTTTATGAGTCAACCGCGCCTCAATCCAAGCATTGGTGTGGCCGGGACAACTCAAAGTGACTCACTTTTCATGGAATTGGAAAACATTTTAAGTGAAAACAACAACTGACATACTGAAAACTGACCAAAAACATTAGGATTCCGTTGAAACTTTAGGAAAATGATCCATGGGTCAGTTGTGACGTGTAAGAGTCAACCCCACCTCAATCCGACTCACGGTGTGGCCAGGATCACTCTACGTGTCTCTCTATATTTTAAAATGGACTTCATTTTAAGTGAAAAGAACAACTGACATACGGAAAACTAACCAAACACATTCGGATTGTGTTGATACATTAGGAAAAGGATCCATGGGTAATTTGGGATGTGTATGAGTCAACCGCGCCTCAATCTGAGGCTCGGTGTGGCCACCACAACTCAATGTGGATCACTTTTATTTGAAATGGAAAACATTTTAAGTGAAAACAACATCTGACATACGAAGAACTGACCAAAAGCATTCAGATTTTGTTAAAACATTAGGAAAACAATCTATGGGTTATTTGTGACATTTATGAGTCAACCCGCCTCAATCCGGGTTGTGGTGTGGTGGGGGTCACTCAGAAATATTATTTTTTTAAATGAACCACATTTTAAATGATAATAACTGGCATACGGAAAACCAACGAAACCCTTTTGGAATATGTTGATACTTTAGGAAAATGATCAATGGGTCATGTGTGACATGCACTAGTCAATCATGCCTCAATACGAGGCACGGTGTGACCGGTACTACTCCAAGTGCATGTATTTTATTTAAAATGGATATCATATATAGTAAAAACACATGTATAAAAAAAACCGATCAAATTATGAATTGAATTCCAAATTTCACATATAATTGTAATCTAAATTTGAAATTGAATTCTAAATGAATTTTAAAATGAATTCTAAATGAATTCTAAATTAATGTTAAAATGAATTCTAAATTAATTCTAAATTATATATCTTTATAACTACGTTATGAATTCTGATTTAATTATGAATGTGTATAGTTATAGGATGTATTATATGTTTAATGTATATGTATTTGTTCTGTATATGTATATTTTAGTTGGTTATTGCAGGTAAAGGAGAGGGATTGAAGAATCACAGGTGAATGGAGACCCTACTCCTCCCATGTGCAAATTGCAGACTGCTATGCAAATTGCAGGCTGCTGTGCAATTTGCACAGCATAGGCTATGCCAACAGTTTGAAACCGTTGGCATAGTCTTCTAAGGAGTTTTATACAAATAGTTTAGAAGGAACCGTTGGTATAAACTCTTTCCCAATGGTTTCAAACCATTGGGAAAATATGTATAGTTTGATTTTTCCGAATGGTTTTGAGTGAACTGTTGGGAAAAGCTAGAGATTTTGTTGGGTTTTCCCAACAGTTTACTTAAAACTATTTGGAAAACAAATTCCAACGGTTAATGTTAACCGTAGGATTAGGTTGATTTTTCTAACCTATCCCAACGGTTCTTTTTAAACCGTTGGGAAAGATATTCCCAACAGTTCTGCAACATTTCCCAATAGTTGTGAACTGTTGGAAATGCCCCTTTTCCAGTAGTGACAGGCAGTGCAGGAGGCCAGTGGTGAATGGCTGTGTATGACTTTGTTCTCTGAGATGCATCTGGAGGTGCATGATATTCAGGGGGAGACATATATTTCATCTTTAGCTATTAGTTCTACCCTCCTGGATAGAGGGAGGATGATATAGCTATCTGATTTAGAAGGTCTAGTTCTATGGGAGTTGGTGGCAAGTGAGGACCCTCCTCCTGGTTGGACAATGTATGATGATGAGGCTTTGCATTTCCATGGACGAGTGTGGGTTCCATGTGATATATGTGAGGAACTAATGCGGGATTTTTAAGCTTCATCTTGGGAAATTCATCCCAGGGTTACCAAGATGTACTGTGACTTGAGACATCAGTACGGGTGGTCGGGTATGAAGAGAGAAGTACCTTGTTTTGTTACGAGGTGTCCCACCTGTCAGCAGGTGAATATGGGGCATCAGAGACTAGCTGGACTGTTATAATAGTTACCCATTCCGGAGTGGAAATGGGATGATGTCGAGATAGATTTCTTGACTGGTTTGCTGAGATCACCTCGAGGAAATGATGTTGTGTGGGCTGTTGTGGATAGACTCACGAAGGTAGTTCACTTTTTGCTGATCAAGGAGACCTTCGGTGTTAACGAGCTCGGGAAGTTGTATATCCTAGAGATCGTACGTATTCATTGGGTCCCTCATTCTATCATTTTAGATAGGGACACCAGTTTTACATCTTGTTTCTGGTAGAGTTTTCAGAGGGCACTAGGTACACAGGTGCTTCTGAGCACAACTTACCACCATCAGACCAATGGCCAGTCAGAGTGTACTATACAGGTGCTTGAGAACATGTTGCGAGCATGCATCCTAGACATTGGGGGCTCTTGGGAATATCACATACCCCTAGTTGAGTTTTCCTATAATAACAGTTTTCAGGAAACTATTGAGATGGCACCATACGAGGCTTTATATGGTAGGCCATGCCGATCACCTTTGTACTAGTTGTAGGCAGGTTAGGCAACTTTCTTGGGACCATGTCTTGTGTAGGAGACTTTTGAGCAGGTCCAGTTGATTCAGAAGTAGATGGCTACCACGCAGTCTTGTGAGAAATCTTATGCTGATTTCCGCAGACGACATTTGGAGTTCGTGGTCAGGGATCAGATTTTTTTGCGTGTTTCACCGAGGATGGGACACAAGTGGATCAAGAGAAAGGGTAAACTTTAACTGAGGTATGTGGGACAATTTGAGATTCTGGAGAGAGTCAACACGGTTGCCTATCGGCTTCAGTTACCACAGAGGTATCGGGCCTTACACGACCTCTTCCATGTATCCCAGTTGCGCCACAATCATTCAGACTCGTATCACACCTTTCAGCCAGAGGATGTTGAGCTTCAAATGGATGCACCTTTGAGGAGCATCTGATTTGTATAATTTATAGGAGAATGAAGGTTCTCCGAGGCCGGTCAGTTCCTCTCGTACGGGTGCTATGGCAGAAAGGCCGAGTGCAAGACGAATCATGGGAGTGGGAGACCGATGTACATGCTTAGTGGACAGAGTTGTTCATGGCTTTATCTTCACCACCCTTGGAAGGGAAATTCGGGGATGAATTACTTTATGGGGGATGTTTGTATGAACTCGGTTCCTAGTTCTCAGGTAAGAGATTCTTCTTTTCTCTTTTCCTTAAGTGATTTTAAGAAAATAAGGAAAATGGGGGGAAAATCCCAAATTTGGAGAGTACATGCCATATACTCTGTCCACACACCATGTACATTTGGCCCTGTGGAATGAGTACACAGGGCGTGTGGCTGTGTCGTCGATGAAGGGTGTAGGAACCAAGTACACACCATGTAATGGTCCCTTACACGCCGTGTAGTCAGTCGGCAGGTGAATAGTAAGGCGGTGACCAACTGTGTGACCGAACATGATGTGTACTCAAGGAGACACAATGTGTAGTCATGTCGGTAGACGAACAGTGCCATGCTGGCAGGAATCCACCAGAGGAACATTTAAAAAATTGGAAGTACACATAGTGTACTCGAAAGTACATGCCGTGTACTTTGTTTTTTCACTTAAAATGGGAAGTAGCCTCCCCTGTTTATAGGGAAGGCTTAAAACAAGATGATAGATTGGGGGAGGATGGATGAATCTTTGAGGATCCGCCGAGCGCACATTTGGAATCCGTTTCTGCCTCGGACGATCTTGTTGGAACCGCACGGGTAATCCCCCTACACTTCTTTAACCGTTCTTTCCAATTCTTTCTCTAACGGGAGATACATTCATTTAAGAATGAATTATTTTACCTCTGATTTACTGTGTTCATGGACGATTCCGAAAGCGTCGTTCGCGTATATCGTTTGTGGGTGTTTAAGGTTGGTTTCTTGGTTTTTATTTTCCAACTGTCGTACATTTTGTGAGATTTTGAGCTACGAACTCATATTTGGGGTATCGTGAGGCTGAGGCCATGGCTAATTTTAAATACCTAGAATATAATGGTTATTGATTGTGATATAAAAATGTTGTTTGGGATCGTTTCCTGGATCCAGGACCACCCCATGGGTGCGTTCCTCTGTTTAGCCGTTTGTCCAGGATATCCATGGGTATTCCATGTTTATATTATGAATTACTTTTTCCTTGAGAGGAATTGATTGTGAATGTTAATTACATATTGGGTATGGCCTGGTTACCTGTTTAGCCTGAGGGTAGTGTTATGATTATCCTATGTCAACTGTACTACCTAGCCTGTGGGCAGTTGATTCTGTGCCAGTGGGAGACAGTACATATGCCTGTGGGAAATATATGTATGCATGTGGGAAGATTCTTGGGTGTTTGGATACTATTTACCTGAGGGTAGGGTTTAAGTGTCTATGGACATTTGGCTGTTCATTTAGAATATTCACTATGGTGGTATTTTAAATTAAATGATTAAATATAGAATATATTGGCAATATAGCTGGATAAGTTAGTTACTTTCAGTACTACATACTTTATTGCATTTTATTACTATGTACTGTTCTTGAATGTTTACACCCAGTTGGGAACGGGCCTTTGGTGGGTGCCTACTGAGATATATTTCTCACACCCTCTTTGGGCCATGCTTTTTGGCCCAAACAGATTACATTTCTGCAGGTATAGATAAGGGTAAGGGTCCCTATACAGGTACTTGATTGTTGTTTGGGTGTAGGAGAGCATGGGGCCGAGCATTGTCTCGCGATGCGGCTGGCTATTTTTTTTTTGCTTTCCTGTACTTCTACTTCTGTTTTATTGTATTGTATTTTGGTATAACATGTTCAGGAATTTTTCATACAACTGAGGCATGTTACATCTTTTTATATAATGGTTGGTTATATCTATTGAAGTTTTTATTTTCAGTTTTTTATGGTTTACTGCTTATGTTATTGTTGTGAGTTTACTTTATATTCCGCTGTGCTACCCTTTGAAAAATGAGGGCAAAGTTTCCCGACTATCAGTCCTGGGCCCTCGCTGCTAGTCGGCAACCTCTGGCGTTTGGGGAAATGTGCTTGAGGTCACGTGGCGAACCGGGTTCGGGGCACCCATGGAGTGGTACCGAGAACCGGGGCATTACATAATCATTCATTATACTCTATTTTTTCCCCTATTGAATTAATAGAATAACAAAAATGACAAAAAGAACCTACAAAAAGAGAAAAAATAGGTTGTGGTTTTGGAAAACCAAAAATCACCAATTTCTAGACCGATGATCTTACGATCGTATGTGGATAGATGATGGATCTGAGATTTGATATAATCATAACATTCGAAAAAAAAGTAAAAAATAAAAAAAAACAAGAGGGTGCACAAATCATTCCTTATTCTTACTTGATCATAAATTTTTCTTTTAGTTCTTGGAATTAGGTGTTGCTACTTTGAAGGGGATAATTTCATTATATTTTTACTTTTGATATCATGCATAGTACTTAAGAGATTAGCCTCCTGCATGATCCTTAATTATTAAAGCATCCAATGCTACCAACCTTAAACCTCAGAGTCTATAGAACCTTAATTGAAAGTCCTCATGATTTTATGTTCATTTTTTCCTTTACAAAGTGGAGAAATTAGTTCATTTACAAGACTATGGCTAAGGAGTATGTTCTCGTGATATGAGAATAAATCTTTTTGAATTGTATCATGAGTGATTAGAGAAAAGAATCAAAAGTGAGGTAAATCAAGACTTGTCATGTTAAATAATAATTAATCAAGGATCATGAATGAATGAAAGGATAAGTTCCATCAATTTTCAATGGGTAAATGTAAAATATGTGAATTATTTGTTTCTTTGAAAAATGGGAAATTAAATTGATATTTAATGCATATTTTTGAAATTTTGATTTCACATTGATTTTTTTTTAATTTTATTACCTTGGAATTTAAATATTGGTAATATTGGTGTCCTCTAATATCTATTTTGAGATTTTATACTTGGGGACAAGCATGGATTATTTGTGGGGGTATTTGACATAACAAATTTATGTGCATATTTTTTGTCAAATAATGAGGATTTTTAATGTTTTCAATGATAATACCCTTGAATTACAATTTTTTATTAAAATAATATGTAATTTGAATTTTAGAATGATTTTGAAAAAAAATTGATAAAAGTGCATAATTTTGGATTTTTGAAAGATTTTTACCACAAGGGTATTTTTGTCATTTCATAAAAAATACAATTCCAAATTTCGTGATTTTTTTCAGAATCCTGATTTTATTTAATTCAAATTTCTCTTTAGGTCCTAGAGTTGATTTGAATATCTATTAGTCCGAAAAAATCATTGAAGTTGGAAACCTTTCCAGGCGGATAACATGGACCCCACCACCGTACGAGATGCACAAATCAGTCTCCTCACCTCCCATTTAGGTTATTACATTATGGATAGCACTAGTACACATCATAAAAAATCTAAATCAATTTTGGTTTAGTTTTTATGTCATTAAGGTTTCCATTTATCATTTTACATTTGAAGGAATCTTCTTGGAAATTTCATCCATCAAAATCCTTATTCAATGAAAATTACATAACTCTTTAATACTATAGATAAATGAGATGAAGGTTGGAGGGTGAATGGAAAACATATTTATGAACAAATTTTATGAAAAGATCCATGTCTGAATCGACCATTTAATGGGCCAACAACACACAAAATTTCAGAACACAGAATTCTCCCTATAAAAGGAGGCACTCGACTCCTTCCCAAATCATCATCTCGACACCCACAACTAAGGAGGGATCCCAACGGGGGACGGGCCAATGATTCTCCTCTTCCCCCCTATTTCCTATTTTAATTTTATTTTATTTTTAGTTTTTTATTAGTTTTCAATTTTAATTCAAATTTTAGTTTTATTAATCCATGTCACTGTGTTTCTCCATCCACTTTTCTTCATTTCTTTACCTCTCTCTCTCTCTCCTCTTCCACCCACTCCACCAAGTAATATATTACTCTCAGAAATGATAGGTTGACCCTGAGACTTGTCCTGGGGGTAGGTGAAGGTGGTCATGAATTTTCTTTAATGTTTAGATTTATGTTTATTGATAGATTTAAGTAGCATGCATGGGTAAGGTGAATGTCCCTGATTTTGTGACTGCTTTCGATGACATGCAACTCAACCTATCCCTATACTTTTATTTAATCATTTTTCCTTGTCTCTATTGTTTTGTTCTTCACATGTTGGAGTTGATATAATCAATGGATGAAACATCTTTGATTGAATTGGGTCTTGGAAGATGACACATTCTAGACAAAGGTCTGTCACCTACTTGGATTAAAGGTGGGGTTGGAATTGAGAGTTATCAAAAATTCAATGATATTCCACAATTTATAAATATTGAATAGTAGTTAAAACAAGGGATTTAATGTTTGTATTATCAAACTGAAATAAAACATATAAAGGATAATAATGAATGAATATTTAACTAACCCCCAAAACCAAATTATTTCATATTAATTAACTTCTGGAAAGGGAGGTTTTCCCAACGCCTGTAGAGTACTTTTTCCAATGGTTTAAGGAAACTGTTGGTAAAATCTGGTTAAATAATATTTTCCAAATAGTTTTTCAAAACCATTGGGAAAATTATACTCTATACAAATGGTTTTCTTAAACCATTGGTATAGAGAGGTTTAAATCATCATTTACCAACATTTTTTACAAACTGTTGGGAATGTTTTTCCCCAAATTCACACATGCTCTAACTCCCCCATTCCGCGCCACTACAGCCCTAAACAGAAGGGAGAATTAGGATTTTCTTTCCCCTACAGCTGGAATCCTTCCATCATTAATATTTATCAGTTATTCACTTGTATTGTATAAGTGATACTGCATCTACTATTTTGGTTTTATGTTTTCATTTGGGTGAAGTGGATAAGTAGGATTCTGTTTACCCTATTGTAGGAATTCATCGTTCTGATCCATTTTCAAAATTTCTTAGTACTACACTTCTAATTTGTAAGTGATACTTTCCTTTTAATGTTCTACATCTACTATTTTGGTTTTCTATTTTGATTTGGGTGTGTATGAATTTTGTTTTCTGTTTGATTTGGGTGTGTGTGTTGGGCTTTGACATTCAATCAAATTTGATTCAAAATGTATTATGTGTTAATATCATCCATAAATTTTCAATTCATAGAAGTCATGGTATTTCTAGGAATATTGTGTTAATATCATCCATATTCCACATTATTCACATCATGGTAAGAATGTGTGATATTGTTGTTAAGATCAGAGAGAAAACTCATACACTCCAGGTTGTTTATAGTGGCATGGTTAGTCATGAGTGATAATTAACTTCCTAAGATGACTATTCTAATATAACCTTAGGGTCAAATAAATATGGTTCTCACAATATGTTGTATATTATGTCTCTTTCTTGGCCAATACTCACTTTTATGACGGTGGGGTGCTTTTCACTAGCCATTCTTGCATGTGTATACATCCATAACAATGTTAGATAAGTCACAAGTTTAATTCAGTAATCTTGTCATTGACATACATTATTAATAATCTCAAATTTAAAAATAAATGTTTTTGTCTATACTTTATGAAATTAATCCTTTTTACAAGCCATGAACAACATAGTAGTGTAGACTCCTAAAATTTATCCACCCATGGGGTACGATTGACTTGAGGAACTAATTGGGTAATGAATGGTATGACCGTAGAGGTGCCAAGAATGATTTATTGAACTTGAGTGAATGATGTGGGATGCCTGTAACACATAATGAGGCCTCATGCATGTGCCACTATTTGGGATGCCTATAAAGGGGCCTTGAAGTCCTCTTTTACCAAATGTTGTGTGCAACCATTGGTAAAACTCTTCCCTTTAACAATGGTTTGATTCAATGATGAGGCAATACACCTTTATTGATGATTGTGGATTTTGAGTTATTGACATGACTCACACTCTTTCCACCGATGAACCGAATTATTAGGATTTAGCTCAAAAAGCTAGGTCAAATTTTAGAATTTATTGAGCCTCTTGTATAGTACAACTTCCTAGTAGTTGTAACTATGTTTTTCTCCTTGATACATTACATACATTACCATAATTCAGTTTATGATTATGTTATTAGTTGGTATTACTGATTTGGTTATTTTCATCCATTTCCAATATTTTCCCATTGTTATCTTTCTTCCAAATTTTAACTAATAATTTTAAAATTGTGCAACTTAGGTAATGAGGGAATAGTCTCCCCCAGACACAGCAAAGGCTCTCACTATTAGTCAATAACATTTGGAATTTTGGTAGATGTGCTTGAGGCCATGTGGAAATCTGGGTTAGGGTCACTAATGAGTGGCAGCCTGGTTTGGGACGTCATAGTTCATGGATATCCTTTTTATATGTGTTTCTAATCAATTCCATACCTATAAATATTGAAGGCCCTCTCCAAAATCAATTGGTACATGATTCAATGAATACACCTACATCGTTTAGAGTGTGTATCCCAGTACTTACCTTCAAACCACCATAAATCTTCTGTTTCGTTATGTTTTTTTATCGGAATGGATTTTATATATTATGTTTTTTGGGTTACATATTAGTTATTTTTTTATAATTACTTCCATATTTGTTTTCATTGTAGGAAATGACACCCATTTAAGAGATGCGGTGGTAAAAGATGAAAAAAAATCATCGCATGACATTGATGGGCATTCCTCCACTCATCCATGTTGTGATTATTTTATTTCAAATATATATATTTCAATAACTTATAATATCATGTGTTTACTTTTGTGTTAAACGTTTTTTCAGGATTGACCCCCTAGACGAGAGATATCCGATGAGGAGCCTGATATTACTCCTAGTACAGAGGCTGGTGGTAGGAGGGTTGGTGGTGTCAGAGTTAGAAAATCATCTTGTGATCCCGGTACTGAGGCTGATGGTATGAGGGGGAGGAGGGAGAGTACTTTCTTGAGTGGGATGTGGGGGAGGGGGTTTACTCGCTTGCATGCGGTACAGAACCTCCAGAAACAATTGATGGTTGAATATAACAATGAATGACAAATGATTGATAAATATTGGCAGGAATGTTGGGGTTTTTTGGCAACGCTAGCCAAATACTCCGACATCATTCCGGTCAGCCCTTTCTCTTGGAGACATCTACCACACAAAGTCAAAGATAATGCGTGGGCACAAATATGGGTAAAATATCTATTGGATTTAATGTAGTATTTTTTTTATATTTATATGAATTAATCTATTGGGTGTCAGGTTCGGTTTAGCTTCTCTGATAGAGAAGGTGCATGACCATCACGTTTAAAGGAGCTATGACAGCTTTGGAGAGGTTATAAGAATGATCTGTATGTTGGATGGTGTGGTAGAGTGGGTACAGTGTTAGAGACAATACCTATCATGGATGACTGCCCGATAGAGAAATCTCACCAAATGATTACCCATTGGGCGACTGGAAAATTTAAGGTATTAATCCCATTTGAGGTATTTAAATGACAGTTTTCATATTTTGCATTAATATTATCTTATTTATTATTAATAATTATTTACGAATATTATGATAAAAACAAAAAAAAATTGATCCAAAGTAATACCTCCACACTTTGGGGTGCACTACTACGACAGATCATGAGTGGCAGTTGGTACGATATAGTTATTTATAATTTTTCTTTAGGACTTTCCCTTTTTATTGTTTCCTACATAAATTATGTGATTTATTGAATATTGAATATATGATTATACTTTCACTTTATATTGATTCAATGTCATTAGTAAAGAAAAAATTGAATATTGAAGGATGCCTCCCATGAGAAAAATTGTTTTTCTCGAGTAGAAAGAAAAAAGATGGAATTGCTGTTAATGAACTGACACAAGAAAAGATTGTAAGTTTTAATTTGTTTATTTAAATGTTTAATATCTATTTTTAAATTTAATAATCTATTAAAAATTTTAACAGGAGGATTTGGAGGCCCTTGATGCCCCGGTGCCTTACAATTTAGGACCACACGATCATTTATATCGGGTTTTGGGAGCTGAGAACTTTGGTCAATTACACTGCCGACCTGGTAAGAATATATTCCTGAAAAGGTATTGGTCCTCTCCAGGAATCCATTCTAGTAACACCGAGTTGGAACAGGTCAAGGAGCATGCAAGACAGTCTAATAAATGGGTCACAGAGTTGGAAGAACTGGTACAAATGAGGGAGAAAGAATTTATGAAACTGATCAAAGAATTATCTTCATCACTTCCACACAAGGCCAGCATGGATTGTAAATATATATGTCTCCGATTGGTGTATTATCCTATGCACAAGGCGCTAGTTCTAGTGGTGGTCGAGATGATGAAGTTCTTGGTGATGATGAGGATGCTGAAGAGGATGAGGGTGAGGATGAGGATGAGAATGAGGGAGAGTATGGGGCCGATGTCGAGGATGTCGACGAGGTTGAGCATGGGGACGATGACGAGGATGATGATGAGGACAAAGATGGTGGTGAGGATGAGGCTGATGATGACAGTGGTGACGGTGATGGTGATCAGGGGCAGATTGATCCATTACATTTTTGAATTCTGTATAACTCTTTATTTTTTACCCTGGTTTTTCACTTTGGTATTGATATTTTTGAATTCAGTATAAATCATTATTTTTGACAAAATATGGAATCCTAATAATGTTATAATGGTTTATGGGGCTTCTGGGGCTTGTTCAGAGCTCGGAATCCCATTCTGCGTATAAATAAACACTATGCCTCACGGTTAATAAAAAATTTAAGACCATCCCACAGGGTATATACCAAACATATATGGATATATATTAGAATCAATGTCCATGATTTTCCCTAACCATGAACCAGGGGATGCACATCATGCACAATGTATATAGTTTTAGTATAATCTATTATCACTGTTGTTGCATGATTTGCCTAACTGGCATACGGAAAACCGACCAAAAGCATTCAAGTTTTGTTAATACTTTAGGAAAACAATTCATGATTCATATGTGACGTATAAATGTCAACTCTACCTCAATATGAGGCACGGTGTGGTTGGAATCACTCAAAGTATCTCTCATTTGTTTAAAATGTACTTCCTTTAATGTAAAAACAACCGGCATAGGAAAAAATGACAAAACATATTGGGATTGGGTTGATACTTTAGGAAAACGATACATGGGTCATATGTGATGTGTATGACTCAATCCAACCACAATCTGAGGCATGGTGTGGCTGTTACCACTCAGAGTATCACACTTTTATTTGAAATGGACAACATTTTAAGTGAAAACAAAAACTGACATACGGAAAATGGACCAAATGTATTCAGATTCTATTGATACATTATAACAATGATCCATGGGACATTTTTGATGTGTAGGAGTCAACCCTGCATCAATCTGATCCATGGTGTGGCCTATACCACTCAAAGTGTCTCACTTTTATTTGAAATGGACCGGATATTATGATAAAACAACAACTGACATATGGAAAACTAATCAAACACATTCAGATTGTGTTGATACTTTAGGATAGTGATACATTAGACATTTTTGACGGGTACAAGTCAACTCCACCTCATCCAGAGGTTTCGTTTGACCGCGATGGCCGAAAACACACTTCATGTGCCGTAAATGGACAAAACACGCGTTTAGTGCTCAAATGCATGCCGAAAGACACTGGAATGACTTGAAATCACACGAAAACACCATAATTATTATTCATGAGGTGTATGTAGAGACATAAAATCATTTGGATGCGTGTTTTTTGCGGAACGACTGAATATGTGTTTTTTAGATGTCTGGCGTGCATGAATAGCTTGCGTGGGGTGGTCAAAACCAGCCGAATGACCTCAAAATGCCATAAAACCAGATGAAAAAATTGGTGGGTGAATTGTGAAATGTTCAAAAAGTTGGCACGTCAATCGGAGGTGTCGTGTGACCGCGCTAGCTGAAAAACACACTCTACGTGTCGTAAAATTGCCAAATCATGTTTTTAATGGTCAAATGCATTCCTAACGTCATCCGAATGACTTGAAATCCCACGAAAACACACTAATTAGTATTCAAGAGGTGTACAATGAGACAGAATGCCATTCGGACGCGCGGTTTGCATGGAATGACTTAATATGTGTTTTTAGGTATTTGGCACGCTTGAAAAGCGTGCGTGGGGTGCTCAAAACTGGCCGAACGACCTAAGAATGCCATGAAATCAGACGACAACAGAGGGTGGGTGAATTGTGAAATGGTTTGCTAGACGACACATCAATCAGAGGTTTCATGTGACCACGGTGGCCTAAAACGCAGTCCCCATGTCGTAAATGGCCAAAACATGTGTTCATCGCTCAAATGCATGTCGAATGACATTTGAATAAATTAAAATCACACGTAAAAACCCTAACTATTATTCATGAGGGGTACGAGGAGATAGAATGTCATTCTTAAGTGTAGTTTGCGTGACACTGCTGAATATATGTTTTATAGGTATTTGGCTCTCTTGAAAAGCGTGCATGGGGTGGTGAAAACCTGTCGAACGACCTCGTAATGCCATGAAATCTGACAACAACAATGGTTGGGTGAATTGTGAATTGATCGGCCAAACAACACATCAATCGAAGGTGTCGTGTGACCGCGCTGGCCGAAAATACACTCTGCATGTCGTAAATGGCCAAAACATGTTTTTAATGGTCAAATGCATACCGAACGTCATTGGAATGACTTCAAATCACACAAAAACTCCATAATTATTATTCGTGTGGTGTATGAGGAGACGACACATCATTTAGATGCGTGGTTTGCGTGGAACGACTAGAAATTTTTTTAGGTGTTCGGCGCGCTTGAAAAGTGTGCGTGGGGTGGTCAAAATTGGTAGAACGACCTCAGAATGACATGAAATCAAACAACCACAAAGGGTGGGTGAATTTTGAAATGGTCGGCCAAACGACACATTAATCAGAGGTGTCCTGTGACCGCACTATCCAAAAATGCACTTCGTGTGTCGTAAATGGCCAAAACATGCGTTTAACTGTCAAATTCATGCCGAATGATTTCAAAATGACTTGAAATCATATGGAAACACCCTAATTATTATTCTTGAGGCTTATGAGGAGACAAAATGTCATTCAGATGCGCGGTTTCTACAGAACGGCTAAATATGTGTTTTTTAGAAGTTTGACGTGCTTGAAAAGGGTGTGTGGGGTGGTCAAAACCGGCTGAATGACCTCATAATGTCATGAAATCAGAAGACAACAAAGTTTGGAAAAATTGTAAAATTTTCGGCCAAATGACACATCAATCGGAGGTGTCTTGTGACTGCGATGGCTGAAAACACACTCTACATGTCGTAAATGGACAAAACATGCGTTTAACGGTCAAATGCCTGCCGAACGACATTGATATGACTTGAAATCACACAAAAACACCCTAATTCTTATTCCTTAGGTGTATGAGAAGACAAAACATCATTCAGACATGATTTTTTCACGACATGACTGAATATGTGTTTTTTAGGTGTTTGGTGCTCTTGAAAAACGTGTGTGGGGTTGTCAAAACAGAACAAATGACCTCAGAATTCCATGAAATTAGACGAAAACAAAGGGTGGGTGAATTTTGAAATGGTCGGCCAGATGGCACGTCAATCGGAGGTGTCATGTGATCGTGGTGGCTGAAAACGCACTTTGTGTGTCGTAAATGGAAAAAACATGTGTTTTACGGTCAAATACATACTGAACAATATCGCAATGACTTGAAATCACACAAAAACACCCTAATTATTATTCTTGAGCTGTACGAAAAGACAACACATCATTCATACCCGCGGTTTGCACGGCACGACAGAATATGTGTTTTTTAGGTATTGATGCGCTTGAAAAGCGTGCGTAGGGTGGTCAAAACCAGCCGAATGACCTCGGAATTCCATGAAATTAGATAACAACAATGGTTGGGTGAATTGTGAAATGGTCTGCTAGACGTCACATCTATCAGAGGTGTCGTGTGTCCGCGGTGTCTTAAAACATATTCCGCATGTTGTAAATGTCCAAAACATGTGTTTAATGGTCAAATACATACCTAATGACATCAGAATGACTTGAAATCACACGAAAACACCATAATTATTATTCGTGAGGTGTATTAAGAGACAACACATCAATCAGATGCACAGTTTGCATGGTACGACTGAATATGTGTTTTTTAGGTGTTTGGCGCGTTTGAAAAACGTGCGTGGGGTAGTCAAAATCGGCTGAACGACCTCGGAATGCCATGAAATTAGACCACAACAAAGGGTGGGTGAATTGTGAAATGGTCTGCTAGACAACATGCCAATCGGAGGTGTCGTGTGACCACGGTGGTAGAAAACACATTCTGCGTGTTGTAAATGGCCACAACATGTGTTTTACATTCAAATACATAACGAACGACATCAGAATGACTTGAAATCACACGAAAACACCCTAATTATTATTTGTTAGCTGTACGAAAAGACGACACATCATTAAGACTTGCAGTCTTCATGGTACTATATAATAGGTGTTTTAGGTGTTTAGCGCGCTTGAAAAACATGCGTGGGGTGGTCGAAACTGGCCTAACGACCTCGGAATACCATAAAATCAGATGACAACAAAGAGTGGGTTAATTTTTAAATGGTCAGCTAGACGACATGTCAATCGGAGGTGTTCTGTGACCGTGGTGGCCGAAAATGCACTCCGTACAACACCCCCCCCGGACAGCCCCCCTCACCCCTAGAGAGCCCCCCGCACCCCTCGGACAGCCCCCCCCCCAAACATCCCCCCCACCCAACGATCCATGGATCATTTGTGACTGGTACGAGTCAACCCCACCTCAAATCGAGGCATGGTGTGATTGGTATCACTCAAAGTGTGTCACTTTTATTTGAAATGGACAACATTTTATGTGAAAACAACAACTGACATACATAAATTCTTCCCAAGGCTACACATATATTCTTGAAATTAAGGGATAAAAAATAAAATATGGTCTATTGGTCATACGTTATTAGATGAAAATATTCACAAGGCATAGATTGAAACACAATGGGTCTGTGTATATATAGAAAAACATGAATTGTAATAGGAATGAGTCTCGACATCCCATCATGAACATGCACCAACACTCATGTTCTCATTCTCAATCACGGGTCAATCATTCTATATAATAACATACATGAAATAAATATCATACAGTGATTTCATATGAAACCTATAAACACTCAAGCATACCATATAAAAATTTATCCAACAAGGCAACATTTAGATTCTTGGAAAATAAGTTTCAATGTCTCATAAAAATACCCCAATGGTGAGGAATACATATGGTAACACCATATCCCAATGGGTCGCCTCAATCCCATCCTCAAACAGTGGGTTCTAAGACAAAACCAATGTCCCTTTGCGAACCCAATACCAAAGAATTAATTGAATATTCATACCCACCACCCAAGATGTGAATTCATATCACATCACACCCAGGAGAGCAAATTACAATTAGCCACACACACCCTTATTCTAATTGAAATTTCAATGTAAAACATGTAGGCTATTCCAGCAACCAATCTCATAGGTCGAGATTGGCAAATGTTTCCCACTAACACATTAGGAACCATTTATGAATGGATATATAAACATTAGAGGAATATAAACATACCATGTGCTTCCTATAACTCATCCTAGGTCTAAGCACATGACCACTACCATTGTCTATCTTATGGGCGTCATGATCCTTGCAACTCTACCCATGTTTTTCTGTTGGTTTTAAGATACTCAACCCAAGACTAGATCTGACCCACACAAGATCGTTGAGCACTGACCCCCATAGGATCTGACCCACACAGGATCGATAACCCCCGCTGACCCCCATATGATCTGACCCACATAGGATCGACATGCGCTGACCCACGTAGGATTGTTGATCACTGGCCCACAAAGGATCTGACTCACACAGGATCGATAGATACTGACCCACATAGGATTGACGTTCTTTCTTCACGTTGCAGCCTGTCATAGGTTTCCTTACACCCGCACTACTCCAAAAAATGTGCAAGGGAAGCACCACTTTATATCAGCGCTAAGAAAAGACCACTGATTAAGACTCTCTCTATCAGTGCTAAAATTTTAGCGCTGATAAGGAATCCCTTTAATAGTGCTAATATTTTAGTGCTGATACAGGGTAACCTTTATCAGCACTAAAAAAGCACTGATAAAAAGACCATTTATCAATGCTAGATAAGTGATGAAAAAGAAACCATGTATCAACACTAAAATGGTAGCGCTGATATAGAAAGGATTTATCAGCACTTTTTTAGCGCTGATAAAGGTAGTCTTTGTCAGCACTTTGTTAGCGCTGATAAATCCTTAGTCCATTTTTTTATAAAGTCGGTCACACAGTGCCCTCGTTTTATTGTGACCTAAATCTCTCGCGGTACTGGAACCCTGTGACTTCCCTCCGCTACCCACTGAGTTCATGTTTCCGGACCTCCACCACCATCGACCTTATCATTTCCGAACTTCCACTGCCCTCAAGCTTCGCTTTGTGGGACCTTCGCCACCCGCTGAGCTTCGCTTTGCCGGACCTCCTCCACCCGCAATTGTGGTGATGATTCTTCTTCATCATAGATTCACGAGTGTTCTTCCTACATATTGTGATGGGGTTCTTGGGGGTAATCATCCACTATATTTCTATTACTCCTATGGTATCACCTTTTTTCTAATGACTACGGTGGGGTTTTAGGTGATTTAGTATTTGTTTATTCTAGATCCTAGAAACCATTCAATTTGATGGTGGTATGGATGGATATGATATATAAATTCTTCCAATAATCACCTTTATGAGAAGGTGTGGTTTGAATTATAAAATATATATGCTTTGATTTAAATATATTAATAGGTTATGTTGGGTTGTAAATGGGTGATGAGGTTCCTATGGTGATGAATTCTAGTTTGTTGTCTTGTTAGTGAAGTTTTTGATGATGATGTTGATCAAGCACATCATGGAGCAGGTATCAAGGCATGAGTATTATCATGAATTTAGGCTTGATTCAATAGAATTTTTTTTGAAATTTGAATTTAGTGGTGATTTATGTGGTATTTTTTATAATTTCACATACTATTTGAACATATGTGGTTATGACATATTTATTTTTTCTTTTATCATTACTCCATTATTCTAGGATTTTCTATTAGTATATTTTTTTTATTGCAAATAAAAATCTGGAATCTTTGGGGAATGATTGACATGGGTTGATTTTTTTTAAAAGGGATGGTTTATTCATGTAAAATATCACTACATTCCTCCTAGGTATCATAGATTCCCTTAGATCAAACACCATGTCACCATAAAGAATGGAATGAAGGATAACCTTTTTCATTAAGGACAACACCACCCGGTTCTGATGCTATTCTAGGTCATCCAATTCTTGAACCCTATTTTCTTTGAGGGGATCCCCCTTCTTTACATCATGCTATCTAAGTGACTTTGTTTTGCAGTGCACTTGTATGGCCTGATTCCTAGACCACCAAGCTTTCTAGCCTTGCCACCCCAACCTCCATCTCTGTCCTTCTCCCTCGATGATGTTATTGACTGCTTCTCTATAGTGGCCAAGCCCCTTCCTAGCAGTGTTTGTTCTCTCTCCCGTAGCTCATAGCCTGTCATCCAGCTCTAAATACATATTGATCTAGAGAGAACTCCCTCACCAGCCCCCAAGTTTCATCACCCATCCTTCCCCTGCCCATTTGGATCCTCATCTCCCACTCATATGAAGCTTACCAACCAAAAAGTATTATGAACATGTTCAAAATCAAGGGACCTCAATGAGAGATCATCCTCCCACTTCAATAAGGCTACTAGCTCTAGATCTAATTCCAAATCCCAGTCCTAAGCATCATTATTATCTTCATGTGTAATGCTCATGGTCTTAGTGCCCATGTTAAATTAGACTTCCTCACCTTAGAAATCAAAATGCATAATTTCATTGTTGTTGTTGTCAAATAACACAAAAAACCCTATAATAATCATAGAATTCTCCTGGAAGATTATGTTTCATGGATTTCTAATCCATGACCCCTCCAACAGACACAACTGGGTATTTTGGCACAATAAATTTGTTGCTGAGATAGTTCAAGATTGCAATCAATTCATCACTACCAAGGTGTCCAACGGTGACACCTCATTCCTTTCCTTTGGTATGGAAATGACATTAATGTCAACCCCAACAAAGGAAGTCCATAATTGAGTTTTTTCAGTCCATGGCTGGGAAGGGCCTCAATGATCTCAGCTTCTCATGTGACAGTTTCACCTGGTGCAACAACTACAGGGGTCATCACCGATTGTGGAGTCTATTGGACAGGTGTCTAGCCAACATGAAAGCCACTAACGTATTTTCAAATACGATGTTTTTTCATCTTTCTTGAGGTATATTGAACCAATCCCCATTCTTGGTTTCCATTTCTTCTTGGCATGATCATCAGGAATGGTTTGACGTCCACCAGAAGAGGGTTAACATCTTAGGGTACTAGGAAATGGTTTTTAAAATATGGAATGAACCCTTGTAGGAGTATCGGGCCACCTTCAACCTCAGTGAGCTGATCTTGAACCCTGATAGGTGCATGTTCGCCCCTTCCCCCTCAGAAACCTTCACCTCCTGGGACTACTGTCGCATATGGGCTCCCTCAGAGTATTCTGAAAGATAGAATGATAACTTGGGTTTATTGGATTATTAACACTAGTTTGAGATTCATGTGTGACTATATACTTATTATATTTTCTTATTATTTCGTACACACCACCACTTGAGTCGATTAACCTGATTGAAATCCATATTGGTACTTCGGTTCTGATGTGGATACGAGTTTTTATGTGTTTGTGACATGTACATGTGTGGATATATGGGTATTTAGGCATGATGATATTTAATGCAGGGCATAGACCTATGAGTGGTAGATGTATCATTCTTGATTATTCTTGTGTTTGATCTGGGGTAATTTGAGGAAACAATAATGAATCTAAAGTAATTATATTTAATGAAGATGAATAATTACTAATGGTTACGCTCTATTAAACTCTATTTTTATAAGGAAGTGGTTCTATTTTACTGTATTTGGTAGTCCAATTTTGTGTACATGAAACATAAATACTAATAATTGAGATTCAAACAGGATAGAGATGAATAAAGATTGGATGAATTCTAATCATTTGAAAATAGAGTACTAGAATAGACTGAAAGTGTTCATCAAATTTGAAAAGGATCACGCAAATGATCCTTCTCAAATCCTTTGTCTATGTTTACGTTTTTGTTATTATAGAATACTTACTACAAAGGAGTTGGAAGAACATTTGATATGTCATGGAATAGATCAGAGTTATAAATGTTAGAATAAACATGGATAAAAAGTTAATGTAGCTACTGGATGGGATAAAAAAGTGTTTTATGGATCATCAGATATGAATACAAATATGGATAATGAAGAATACCATATGGAGGACGTGATTATAGATGTCAATGATGATGAATATTGTTTTGAGGAATATGACAATGACAATTGAAGATGAAATCCGTGATTGCCCAAAATTGTTTGAGAAGTTAAAGAGTTGTGGAAAGACGCCATTGTATGCTGGTTGCACCAAGTATACAACATTTACAGTTGTACTGAAGTTGTATAAATTGAAAGCAGGAAACAGATGGAGTGATGTTAGTTTTATGGAACTACTTTCTCTCTTTAATTACATTCTCCCTGAAGATAATGAGCTCCCAAGCCGGACATATGAAGCTAAACGAATGCGACACTCGATGGGTATGATTTCTGAAAGAATACATGCCTGCCCGAAAGACTGTATATTGTTTCTCAAGGAGAAAAAATCACATACAGAATGCCCAAAGTGTGGTGCTTCCTGATTCAAGAAAGATGAATCCAATCCTACGAAAGTTGTATGGTACATTTCAATCATTTCATGGTTTAAGCGTCTATATGGAATTGAAGTAACTGCAAGACAATTGTCATGGCATGCAGATCAAAGAAATAATGATGGGAAATTACATCATCCTACCAACTCTCCACAATAGGAGAAAATTGATTATGAGTATCCTAAATTTGGAAAAGATCTAAGAAGACTTATTCTTGCATTATCCATAGATGGAGTAAATCCTATTGGTCTTCAAACCAACACTCATAGTACATGGCATGTTATGTTGGTAAATTATAACTTTCCAAGCTGGTTATGCATTAAGTGGAAATTCATCAAGTTATCTATGCTTATATCAGGACCAAAACAACCAGGTAACGATATTGATGTTTATTAGGATCCTTTGATCGAGGAATTGAAGTTATTGTGGGATTCAGGTGTTATGATTTAAGATTCTTATAAAATTGAATACTTCACGTTGATAGAAATGTTGTATGGGACAATAAATTATTTCCCTACTTATGGAAATTTGCCAGGCTATATCATTAAAGGAACTCAAGGGTGTCCCATGTGCGAAGAAGATACAGAATCAATTAGGTTGAATCATTCATCAAAATATGTGTTTCTAGGACATCGTAGATTTCTACCTTGTCGGTATAAGTATCGATCTTGGACGACATCATTCAATGGAAGTTCAGAACAATGCGCACCACCATCTCCACTAACAGGTGATCAACTCTTTGAGAAAGTAAAATATGTGAACACTGTTTTTGGTAAACCATTTTTGAAAAACCATAAAAAAATCTGTTGGAAAAAGAGATCAGTTTTTTTGAATTACCATACTGGAATTTTTTGTACGTCAAACATTTTTCTTGATGTGATGCATTGGAAAAAAATGTATGTGACAGGGTTATCAGAACATTGCTAAATTTCCCTGTCAAAAAAAGGATGGAATGAAGGCAAGGATGGACATGGTTAACATGGGAATATGAGAAGAGTTGGCTCCCAGGAAAGGTGAAAATCGAATGTTTCTTCCTCGATCTACTTATAATCTTTCTAGGGAGGAGAGATACCATTTTTTCAACTTCTTCAATGATGTAATGGTTTTAGAGGGGTATTCATCAAATATCAAGAACATTATGTCAATGAATTATTTGATGTTAAAAGGTTTTAAATCACATGACTACCATGTTTTGATGCAAGATCTAATTCCTATATCTTTACATTGAATTTTTCCCAAGAATGTTCATCATACATTAAGAAAAATTTGTTTCTTTTTCAAGGCTATATGTAGAAATGTTTTAGACCCGGTGAAATTGTTAGCTATGGAAAAAGAAACTTTCATCATATTATCTGAATTAGAAATGTTCTTCCTTCCAACATTCTTTGATATGATGGTTCATTTGATGATTCACATGGTGAGTGAGATTCTATTTTGTGGTCTTGTGTACTATATATGGATGTATCCTATTGAACGGTATATCAATATTTTGAAAGGGTATGTCAAAAATCGAAGTCATCCAGAGGGTGGTATAGTGGAGTGATATATTGTCGCGGAAGCCATTTAATTTTGTACCGAATACCTATCTGATGTGGAAAGCATTGGTCTCCCAAAATCTCATCACACTGGACGCATTAAGGGTGAGGGAAGTTTTGGAAGAGATGTTGTGACAATCAATATTACAGATCGGGATCTTGCCCACCATTATGTTTTCTTAACATTTGGGAGGTTTCTCAATATATTGAAACTCAAAAAGAAATTCTTAGGCAGTTGAATCTATCAAGGGATGATAAATGGTTATCAAATACACATAATCACTAGTTTATAGGATGGTTTTGGGACCATATTTTTAAGTAGTTGGATGAAAATCCGAATTCAATTTCATAATGACATTGATGGCTAGCTGCTGGACCAAGTGTGTATGTATTATCTTACAGTGGTTATGTAATTAATGGTTATACATTCTATAAAAATGAACATGATGAAGATAATACCATGAAAAATAGGGGAGTTTCACTAGTGGCTGAAGCGATGAAAGTTTCTGTTTGTATGGATAGAAAACCAATTTATGAAAATATGTCATACTTTGGCATTATCAAACAAATATGGGAGTTGTATTATACGTCATTCTAATTACCGATTTTCAATGAAAATTGGTTGATAATAATAGTGGTGTTAAAATAGATGAATGAGGATTTGTGAAAGTTGATCTTAGTAAAGAAGGGTACAATGAAGAACAATTTACAATGGCATCAAAAGTGGTACATGTTTTTTATGTTTCAGATCCCACAAACTGAAAGTGGTCGATTTTTCTGTTAGCGCCCAAAACTACTGAAGGTTTTGATGAAAATTCAGTTGAGGAAGTTCCTTTCAATGGTACGTCACAATCAATTCAGAGCGGTCCCAATGTTGATGATGTTTTGTATGTTAGAGGAGACCATAATGAAGGGATTTGGATAATCGATAGATGTGTCAAATCCCTTCATCCTTTGAAAAAATGAATGAGTGTTCAATAAAGAGGTTATTTTTTGTTTGTAATAAAGATCTTTTTATCTCTTGTTATTATATTATTATTATGAATTTTTGTAACCTAAATCAACTATTCAACCACTTTTTCAGATAATGCCTTCTACACATTCTGATGCTCTTATTCAGAGGCTGAACAAGTCTCTCAAGCTACTGTTGTGGTTGTTGTGGCTACTGTTGCGGTTGCTGCTGCTCCTGCTGCTCCTATTGCTGCTCCTGCTGCTCCTGCTGCTCTAGCTGCTGCAGCTCCTATGGCTCCTGCTTATCCTAGTGTTGAGGTCTAACAACCATCATCACATGTCATTGCTAATATTTCAGATGAACATATAGATGGTGTTGATATCGATGAAATGGTCGGGAATGAAGGCTCGACGTCGCAGAAAACACAGGTGCATCGTATTTTGACAGTGTTTTCCAATGTTCTTAAGGTGAAATGAAAAGGAATCAAATTTGACGTCAGATGGAATGAACGAGGCCAACATGTGAATCCAAACAAGGATTTTTTTAGTAGTTACATTGGAGTTGTCACTTCTCAATGCATTCCGATTGACAAAGATTCATAGCACCATGTTGTGTCCTGGCTGAAAGCTGTGATCTGGGAAGAAATTACGGTTACATTATGAATTTATTTCTTTAATTTACTTGAAAATAAATATTAAAACAATGTCTTACTCTTCTCAATCTCTTGTAGAATAAATTTATAGTAGATGATTCACACAAGGATTTTGTACTTAGGCTTCCAGGATGGATTCATCGAGGTTTTCAGACTATTTTAACAAGATGTCACTTGAAAGATTCCAAAGGTAATAAAATCCCTCACCCACCCATTTTCTATGCTCACTTGATATCCCATGAAGCATGGGATGCATTTATTGGACACCATGGGGTTGAGTAGTATCAGGTACATTGTGAGTGATAATAAGTTGTATGAGGATATGTGTATTCATCACTTTGATTGTCAATATTTCATTTATGAAACATCAAATCTGTAAAGAAAATAAGGAACGTGCATCAAAACCATCATACCCCTATCATAAAGCAAGGATGGGTTATGTTTCACTAGAAAAGAAAATGGTACATATTTTAAATTTATTGCAATATTATTTGGTTCCAACAAACAACATCCTAATTATCATTCTATGTCTATATGTAGATTGATGAGTCTAAAACCAAGGCACGTGTGAATAAGGAAGGGAAGATAGTAGAACAGAATACACAAAAAGTGTAGGAAATTTTTATAAGTATGAAACGATGATAAAAATATTTGTTTTAAATATCTATTACATAAAAATAATAAGTTATTTTCTTATATCTGACAGTCATAGGAATCAGCTTCTCATGTAGTGGATGCTGACCTATTATCAATGGATTTAATGCAGCTAGAAAAATACAGTCGTGTCAGGGGTACGGGGTTTGGGGTGACACCCCGAGTATTTTTTTCAGAAGAAAAAAAATGGATGATAGAGATGAAACATGGAAAAAAAGAGAGAAAAACTAGAAACCCTTGAAGAACGATTGAAATGGTAGGGAGAGTTGATATCAACTTTTATGGGTGGGAAAAAGGAGAAGATTGAACTTAGGAACAACCAGCGCATGAAGATCCCAACCCACCCCCCACCGGCTTTGAGGCGAGCCATTCCCCTCAAAGAGCTATATTAGTCATGGTAATAAATATTATAATAATTGTTCACTTGAATTGTGAATCAGTAAAACACTAACACTTTTCCTGTACTTATCTTCTACAAAGTGATAATGATTGTGATTTCTATCTGTCAACACCCACCTATCACCTTGTAGTGAGAGCTACAGTGTTCAACATCCAAGATGACACGCTGCATAATGGACCACTTCCGAAAGATAATCTGAAATTGATGATTACTGTAGCTCATGTGCCAAATGCCGAGCTATCAATTCCACTTGTTGACAATGATATTCATATGGTTGAAAATTCTATTGGGTCATTCATTTCTTTTTCGTCACAACTTGTAAGAGTACATGCAGCCATAGAGGAACTTATTTCCTTTTTTTTCAAGCTAAACCTTTAACAATTAATGAAAAAAGGGTTGGAACCAATGAATGTTATTATAGATGGAGAAAGGGAAAGGGGTGAAAAATGTCGGCTCAAACCCATCTAAAGGATCAACCAACTAATCCCAAGGAGATATTGAAAGCACAATAACACCACTTGTTCTCTATCCACATTTACTAGCATTGAAGAATCATGTCGATACGAAGCTAAGAGGTGGTAGTAGTCATATTGTGGTTTTCTAAGAGAATATATATGGTGTGGAAAGTAAAGATTTCATTTCTGCAGAAAATGTAAAAGAGATCCTTGAAAATGGCTGGCTAGGCATCACAGTTGTAAATGTATATATGGGGTACATTTCCGTGAATTGATTTTCAAAAAGCAGATCTAATGTGAAAATTAGGACTAAATGAATTTTATATTGTTGACAGATGTATATATGAAAAACAGTTAAAGGAATTTTCACATGAGACAGGATTTGGACTCGTTGGTCCTCATACCACATCATCACATCTGACAAAAATTGAGTCATAAAAAAATATTAAAATAGTGAACAGCTTGCTGGAAACATTTGAAAGAAATATTACAGATGACAGACTTTTATTAATACCAACCATGCAGGGGTAAAACTATACGATTAAATCATATCAATTATAATTTGACTTCTTTTATTAATGATTCCTTTTTGGGTTTTTAGGAAACATTGGATGCTAATTGAGGTGAACTTGGATACTCCAAAGATTTATTTTCTCGATTCAAAGCAAGGATATCCATCAAACTGACCACACATGATTGTGTTTTTGAATCTGTAAGACACTGCATCCTACGTTTTATGTATGAACATCCTGTAATTTAATTTATATTATACTTTAATGGGGATTATTTTATGATAGGGTAGTGTATAATTATTGAATAAACAAAGGAATGAGGACAGGGGCTTATCATAAGGAGGCGAGCAAGTACTACGTCTGAAAAAATATCAGGGTATATATAATAATATTCCACTATCCAAACACATCTCAACCCAAGTTTCTTATTAATCTAATGATCAATTTTTTTGCAATGCGCAAAAAAAAACAAACGATAATGATTGTGGTTATTATGTTTGTAAATTTAGGAAGGAGAATGTTTTTCATAATGAAACAAGCATCCCTAAAGAGGTATTTTCAAAAAAACTACTAGTTCGTTTAATTTATTTATTAATTCATCATTTTTATATTTTGGAGTAATAATATGACTACCAAATAGCCTCATACTCAGAAGATGATATAGATATGTTCAGAAATGAGTGGGTCGCATACCTGATGATATATTTTACACAAATAACATGAAGATCTGACTTAGGGACGAGTACAATTGGTCGTAATTTTTGATAGGGGTTTAGGGGATCAAAAGATGACACATTATTGTATGTAAATGTTTTTTGGAATATTTTAATTGTTCTTAAATAAAACATCTTTTCTCTAATGATTCAATTTCCCATTTTAACAGATTATATAGGCCAACAAAATCCAAGAATGATGAACCACTCAAAGGGCCTTTTTTGTTTAAAATGGACAGATTTTTAAGTGAAAACAACAAATGACCTAAAAAAATCCGACCAAACACATTTGGATTGTCTTGATCTTTTAAGAGAACCATCCATGGGTGCGTTGGGGGTGTGTACGAGTCATCCTTTCCTCAATCCTAGGTATGGTGTGGCCGGTACCACTCAAAGGGTCTCTCTTCTTTTTAAATTGGACTATTTTTTTAAGTGAAAACAACAACTGACCTATGAAAATCCAACCAAAAACATTCTGATTGTGTTGATACTATAAGATAACAATCCACAGGTGCATTGGGTATGTGCATGAGTCATCCCTGTCTCAATCAGAGTCATGGTGTGGCCGTTACCACTCAATGGATCTCACTTTTGTTTAAAATGGACATATTTTTAAGTAAAAACAACAACTAACCTATGAAAATTTGATCAAACACAATCATATTGTCTTCATCCTTCAGAAGAATAGTCCACGAGTCCTATGTGACGTTCAAGAGTCATCCCCACCTCAATCTGAGGCACGATGTGGTCAGTACCACTCAAAGGGTCTCTTTTTTGTTTGAAATAGACACAATTTTATGTGAAAACAACAACTAACCTTTGGAAATTCGACCAAACACATTCTGATTGTCTGGATACATTTAGAAAATGATACACGGGTGCATTGGGGGTGTGCACGTGTCATCCCTATCTCAATCTGAGTTATGGTGTGGCCGGTACCACTCAAAGTGTCTCTATTCTGTTTAAAATTGACATATTTTTAACTGAAAACAACAACTGACCTATGAAAATCTGAAAAAACGCATTCAGATTGTCTTGATACATTATAAGAATGATCCAAAGGACATTTTTTATGTGCACGAGTCTTCCCCACTTCAATCCGAGGCATGGTGTGGTTGGTACCACTCAAAGGGTCTCTTTTTTGCTTGAAATGGACACAATTTTAAGTGAAAACAACAACTGACCTATAGAAATCCAACCAAACGCATTCGTACTATTTGGATACTTTAATATAACTATCCATATATGCGTTGGGGACTTGCATGAGTCATCCCCACCTCAATCTGAGGCATGGTGTGGCCGGTACCACTCAAAGGGTCTCTCTTCTGTTTAAATTGGACCGATTTTTAAGTGAAACCCACAACTAACCTACGAAAATATGCACAAACATATTCGGATTGTTTTTATCCTTTAATAGAATGATCTAGTTTGCGTTGGGGACGTGAATGAGTCATCCTCACCTCAATCTGAGGCATAGTGTGGCCGGTACCACTCAAAGGATCTCAGTTGTGTTTAAATTGGACATATTTTTATGTGAAAACAATAATTGACCAACAAAAATTCAACCAAACACATTTGGATTGTGTTGATACTTTAAGAGAACAATCCTAAGGTGCTTTGGGGATTTTAATGATTCATACCCACCTCAATCCGTGGAATGGTGTGTCCGGTACCACTCAAAGGGTCTCACTTTTGTTTGAAATGGACAAATTTTTAAGTGAAAACTACAATTGACCTACGAAAATTCGACCGAAAACATTCGTATTGACTTGGTCTTTTAGGAGAATGATCCAAAGGTCCTTTTTGACATGTACTAGTCATCCCCAACTCTATATGAGGCACAGTGTGGCTGGTACCACTCAAAGGGTCTCTCTTCTGTTTAAATTGGACACAATTTTAAGTGAAAACAACAACTGACCTATGGAAATTCAACAAAACAAATTAAGTTTGTATTGATATTTTAAGATAATGATCCAAGGGTCTTTTTTGATGTGTATACGTCATCCCTACATCAATATGAGTCACGGTGTGGCCAGTACCACTCAAAGGGTCTCTCTACTGTTTAAATTGGACACATTTTTAAGTGAAAACAACAACTGACCTACGAAAATATGACCAAATGCATTAGGATTGTCTTGATCCATTTTGAGAACGATCAATGGGGCCTTTGTGGTGTGTAAGATTCAACCCCACCTCAATCCGTGGCACGATGTGGCCGGTACCACTCAAAGGGTCTCTCTTCTATTTAAAATGGACATATTTTTAAGTGAAAACAACAACTGACCTACGGAAATCTTCCCAAATGCATTAGTATTGCCCAGATCCATTATGATAATGATAAATGGGTCCTTTGTGACGATCATGAGTCATCCCCACTTCAATCCGAGGCACAGTGTGATCGGTACCACTCAAAGGTCCTTTCTTTTGTTTAAAATGGACCCAATTTGAAGTGAAAAAAACAACTGACCTATCGAAATCCAACAAAACACATTATAATTATCTTGAACCTTTATGACAACGATCCATGGGTACTTTGTGAGGTGAAAGAGTCATCGATTCCTCAGTCTGAGGCACAGTGTGGCCAGTACCACTCAAAGGGTGTCTCTTTTCTTTAAAATTGACACAATTTTAAGTGAAAACAACAACTGACCAACATAAATCTGTCCAAACACATTCAGATTGTCTTGATCCTTTAAGAGAACGATCCAAGGGTGCATTGGGGATGTGCAGGAGTCATCCCTGCCTCAATCTGAGGCACGGTGTGGCCGGTGCCACTCAAAGGGTCTCTCTTCTGTTTAAATTGGACCGATTTTTATGTGAAAACAACAAAGGACCTATGGAAATCTGACCAAATGCATTCGGATTGTGTTGATCCTTAGGGAGAACGATCCAAGGGTGCGTTGGGGACGTGCATGATTGATCCTCTCTTCAATCGCAAGCACGGTGTGGCCGGTACCACACAAAGGATCTCATTTTTGTTTAAAATGGACATATGTTTAAGTGAATACAACAACTGACCTACATAAATTTTTCCAAACGTCTTCGGATTGTCTTGATCCATTGGTAGAACAATCCAAGGTTCATTTTAGAGGTATATGATAATAACAAACCCAATATTACATATAAAACATATTTTTTTATAAAAACCGTTTTATCATCTTTTAATGGAGAACCTATTTTAAATCCAATTTTTGAAAATTTATTAATTATATTTGAAAAAATAAACTTCATTTTTATATAAAAATATAAAATTTAATTTAGTTAAATTTTCGGTATTTTCCTGATAAGTTTCATGTTCTCATGAATAGTAAAAAATACTAAATTTTAATTGAAAACTACTTTTTTACATCAAAATAATTTATAGTGTTAAATTATATTATTGAATGTTTTTAAAGTATAAATATATTATTTTTATAATTTAATACAATTTAGGTTATTTTAATAAATTTTACAATGAATTTAGATATAAATTTTTTTCAATCTTTTACAGGTTTAAATTTTAATAACTCGTTTTCTCACGCCGTCAACAAGATTAATTTTAAATTAATTATTACAAATTCTATGTTTTGAATTATGAAAAATGGATTCTATATTTGGAATTAGTGGGTCCAAATTATGTAAATAGGTTTCTTTTATTTTTGGTCATATGTATAGTAAAATTTTGTAATATTTTAATTACAACAGTTAAGGGTAAATTAGGTAATTATGGATATAAATTATATTATAAAATTACCCCAACACTTGTCCTAATTTCATTTAATGTGTGGTTTTCAACCAAAATCATTATTAGGCCGAAATTGTACTATTTTTAAGACACTTATATGAGAATAAGACATTTATTATATTTTATTTATGGATAAGTTAAAAATGGAATACCCATGTTTTTAATAAGTATTACATTTTTAATATATGGTTATAGAAAAGATAAATTAGACTATACATTTTCATTTGAAAGATAATAAATTTACCTTCATCATGATAAATTATTTAAAATTTTTAGAGAAGAAATAATTTAATTAAATGCTTTCATAATAATGACGTACTAATTGTTTAATTAATTGAAATAATAAATAAATGATATTAAAAACATTAAAATAATTTAATTTTTACATAATTAATGACATCCATTAATTCTATAGATAATTTATAAATTTTAGTGATACATTATAAGTTTTGTTTCGAAGTTATCGTGAAGTTATGATATTTTTTTAAAAGACAAATATTATATAGTATCAAAAATGACAAAAATGATACATTAAAATAAATAATATTTTATTAAATGATATAAAATTCCTAAAAATTTAAATTCAGAAAAATAAATACAATAAGGTTTAATATGTCATCAATGATCCATTTGGGGTTCGTTTATCATTTTATAACAACTATATTATCCCTAAAGAGTAAAAAAAGTTGTCATAGTAAGAGTTAAAGGGTTTAACTAAGGGTTAAAGACAAATGATAAGGTTAACATTTTGTCCTAAAAATGTCTAGAAATTATTTTTTGAGAGTATTTAGACCCATACTCATCTTAGGTTTTAAATAACTGACTTTTAAGACATTTTAATTAAAAATTATTATATATTAATTTAATATTTTGGGAGTTTCCTAAAATGCCCCACCTAAATTATAAAATGGAACTTTCTCCCTCATATACTACACCAGTTTTAACCTTCTATATTATCCAAACCCTACCCATTTATCTTCTTAACTTCCATATACACATATTAGAGGTTCTGGTCTTTTCAAAAGACTAACCCTAGAGTATCTAAGAGGAAATCTATAGAGACCCAACCCTAGAAGGCCCAAAGCTGGTGTCTACTACTATTGAATTGACATGATTATAAGGAATTAAACACCAAAGGACTGAGAGTTTAGTAGTCTTGATAAAATAGATATATACATGAGAAAATAATAAACTAATTACTAAATATTATTATTCTTCTTTCTAAATAAATATTTTTGAGGATAACTTTAATCTAGTTAGTAAATTCCTACATATCTTTCATAGTATATTTCATGTATTCCTAGGTAAATAAATATAATAAGGGTGAGATAAAATGATTAGTAAGGTCAATATATTGTGCATGAAATAACGAATCATTGAGTATTGTAATTACGAAATGGTGAATAACTGAATTCGCATGCCATATAATCAATAAACTGCGAAAGAGGTGCATAAACAACATGACAAGGTATTAAATGAAAAAACATGACATTAAAATAACTTGATAAGAAAAAATAAATATGGAAATGTAAGAAACAAAAACACATACTATCTAAATAATTAAAAATTAAATATATAAATAGATATGTTGACACAAAATCTCATGGATGAATAATAAATGAAACTAGATTAGTTAAATGATTTCTTAATTGATGTCATGTCTAGTGCACATGAAAACTATACTGTCGTGACCTTTCACATGACAGTTTAAAATATTCTGATTTGCACAAATAAGTTGTCTCATGAGAACCTATCGATGCATTTAGGATCTATATAATGTTTAGTCTCCTCCCATCATTTATTTTCCAAATTATTTCTCAAATTGAATAAAAAAATATGCATTATCATATATCCGTATTGAATAAAAAAGACGTAATTATCAATATTTTATAAAATACAAAAATAATTGTCAAAGTAGACATCATATGTAAAATAGTATCTGGTTTATCAATTATAATAAAACACTGACAACATGAGCATGGTTAAAAGTTCAATACTTTTCAGTGCTAAAAAAGCACTGTTAAAGTCCCGCTTTAACAATGATAAAAAATCATTGTTAAACTTTTCATTTAACAACACTTTTTGAGTGATGTTAAAGGGGGCCTTTAATAACACATTCTTAGTTATTATAAAGGTATCACTGTTAAAGGGGGTAAAATTATTTTCTTTGGTCACCTATAAACTTGACCCCCTTTATCAGTGATTCCACGAACCCTTTAATAGCGCTCCCCCCCTTTATCAGTGCTTTTCACCCCGCCACCTTTTGTCATCACATTGTGAATTTCTATCCTTATGCGTATCTTCATGGATTCAAACCCTACTCCTCTCCTTCGAAGATGGAACACCTTTACCACTACAAAATGTTTTTTTGAGGTCTATTTAATGATATTTATATACACATATATATATATACATATATTTATATAATTATTTTAAAATAAATTTATACAATATATATGTGTGTGTGTGATATATATATACTTATATTTATTTAAATATATTATATATTAAATTCATTTATATATAATAGAATAGAATATAAATATATATCTCTTTATTAATACACACATATGTATATGAATATATAATGTAAAAATGGATTGATATTATTTTAAATACATCTTTAGAATATTAATTTATTTACATATATTAAATTATACTTTTTTACATATATATGTTGACATACTTATTTATATGAGTGATTTATTATAATTAAACATAAGAAACATAAATATATTTAATTATAAATAACATTATATTATGAAAAATGATTAAATTTCAAAACCATAATATCAATATAAATGTAATACCTAAGAATAAAATTAGTCAGCACCAAAAAAGGCAATAATCCTCCCTTAAAATAGGTTGAAAATCCATCGAATGTCAAAGAATGATGGTACCCTCACTAAAAACTCTATTGTTGAGATATTATGAGATTTTTTTCACCTTTTAAACATGAGATATAGGTTTACCATTGTCAATAAGGGTGTAGATCTCATCAAAAAATGTTATTTGATATGTGGTAGCGTATAAATGGACACCCAGATCAAAAGTTATCATTGTTTGATGTTTGAGTTACATTTTCAACTTATTTTAGATATTTTATTATTTTTATTTATTTTCTATCTTCAAATTTATCTTAAATGAATATTAATCGGAAATAATAAGAAAATTATTAATTAAAAATATTTATTTATTTATTTTGAAATCCATTTTCAAAAAATATCTTATATATTAAGTGTAAAATTCTATTTACTTTATCTAAAACATACATTAAAAAATATATATTGTATTTACATAAATATAAATATATATATATATATATATATATATATATTAATATATTATTCTTAATGAAATTTCATTAAGTATACCTTTATCAGTGCTACTAAAAAAGTGTTGATAAAGAGGGGTCTTTATCAGAGCTTCTAAAAAAGTGGTGATAGGGACCCCCCATTAATAGTTTTTTTACAAGTGTTGTTAAAAGATCCCATTGATTAGTGCTTTTTTTAAAAGCACTGATAATGGCCCCCCTTTAACAATGTTTTTTATCATTATTAAAGAACTCCTTTGATAATGTTTTTTTATCACTGACAAATTGGGTCATTAACATCATTTTTAGCTAGCGCTGTTAAAGCCCTAGTATTGGATAAACCTAGTTTTGTAGTAGTTTCTGTTGATGCAGATGAATAGAAATACTATAAAATGATCTTTAAAAAAAATTGGGGAAAATATCCTATGATTATGACTCCTTTTGGAAAAAAGTTTTTTTGAAATTCACTTTTGAAAAAAAATTCTTTATAAATTAACCTTTTAGACATGAAAGGGAAGCTTCAAAGAAATAATGATAGGTAAATCCATACTTGTTGTGTGAGGTAAAAGAACATTTTATTTTCATAGTTAAAGGTTAGAAAAATAAATTGATTGAAAAGAGAAAATAACATTCCTTTGAAAACAATTTTAAAAGAAAAAAAGGATAAAAATTTCATTAACAAATAATTTTAAAAATATTTTCGAAAACATTTTATTAAAACATGATTTTTAAAATAAAACAGGTTCTCCAACTAAACAGATAAATAAAATTTGATTTTCTTAAAATAATTAAAAAACATTTTTAGTACCAAAGATTGTAAAAATGGTACTAATACTTGAAAATAGTCAGGAATAACAAGATAATAATGAAAGGGTTTGTTGAAAAATTGAAATAAAATTTCCTCTAATTGAAATTCTATTGCAATATCATTAGTACTATACTTGAAAAAAATAATCATTAAACGTCCCAAGGTATCCCATACAACTTTGAAAATTTTTAAATCATAATCCTCATGAAGGAATAATATTGAATGGAATTTTCAAATAAAATAATGATAAAATAATTCATGATATTATAAATCAAAATTTGTAGTAATACACCACACAAAATAATCCAATTTTGAATATGACATTTATCTCACAAATGTAACAAGTGAGATGATAACCCATTACCTTCAGTTTCCTTTTGGGTTAACATCCTTTCAATTATTGTATAATAAATTTATTTTAATTTTCTAATTTATTGATAAAGTATTTCAAGTTTATAATTAATTTTATTTCACTTTTTACGATGTTTTTTACAACTTCTTGAAAGAATATGTTTAGGTTAGGTGTTTAGAACAAATTTGGATTATGTGTCAAAAATAGCATTGGTAGGTCAACTATGGTTAATGGGGTCATTATATAACATCTCAAAAATAATAATCATGAAATAATTATCATAATTTTTTTCATTAATTCTACATTTAAAATAAATCATTAAATATGGTTATGAAAAACAAACCAACGTTACAATCATGGAGATGGTAGGTTGTACGTACGCATGAGTAATGCTTTTATTTTTCAATGATTATTATGGAGAGAAGGTAAGTAACACCATATCTTTCCAAAATGATCATTATATCATAAATAACATATTATTAAATCATATATACTTTTATATATAATTATTGTGATGTAAAAGGAATCACATTGTGTTGAGAAGACGGTAGTCCACATGTCCATGAACGATGTTATCGCCTTTTAAGTGCATGAAAGGGTAATAAAGAAAATGATATATATATATATATTATATATATACAGAAAGATAATTATTTAATTAATGTCATATAATGTTTTTTATGTCACATATTTTTAATTATAATCATCATTTATACATTCCACAGACCGTGTGAACAAATCACATCGCTTTGAGGGGGCAGTAATCCACACTTCCTCAAACCAAGTTATCATATTATAAAATGGAAAGTATTAAAGGAATGTGTTATAAAAAAATTAAATAAGTATAAAGGTATAATAAATATCATATATATCATATATAAACAAAGTGTAAATCGTAATTTCCACCCGTGAATGTTGGTAAAAGAAAATGAACAGTCATCATTTCGTGAGGCAGTAGTTTTTCGTACACAGAAATAATATGTTTGTTACCCATTAGATTGAAGTGTGTGTAAGTGTAGGTATAACCTTTAGCATAAAAAAATACTAGTATATTAAGGATAATTTTGTTTTTATATAATAATATAATAATAATATATGTAGAGTTTGAGAATGGAAATAAAACTAGAATTCTTGAGAGAAGACATTACCTCTTAACCGGGTAACTACTTTTGGTTTCTACCAAAAGGATTCCTTGGAAAGATTTATACTAATATCGAGGCATAAAGATCTTGTGGAGGGATTTTGGGAAGCTATATGGGATATTATTTTTCAAATCTAAGTGGTTTGAGATGTGTCAAGAATGGGGAGAGGTGGCAGCCTTTTATAAGGGAGGAAAATGACTCACTTGGTCTTTTGAAACCAAGTTAGGTATACCGATGTTTTAACCAAAAAATGTCACAAAAAACCAACCAAACACAATAATGTAAGGTTAATGTCTTAATTATGTCCATACAATGGGTTTTACTGATGTTTCTCTATCATTTGGCCCCTTATGTTAAAGGTTTAGTCCATTATTAAGATTAATTTTACTATAATAATGGTAATTAATTTTAATTACTTTCACTAATATTTTTATAAAAAAAAATTCGTTCTTATTAGAAATTAGAAATTATTTTTATTCCAAATATGGAATCTATTTTTTCAAATTAAAATCACATAAGTGGTAGAAATAAATTTAAATTTAATCCCGAAGATGGGAGGACATTGCATGCTTTTAAGGTAAAAAGGTATGAAAGTTTACTATTTTTTATAATCAATTTAAAAATAAAATTTATTTTAATGAAATAAATTTTATTAATTTATAAAAATATTATCTAATTAAAATTTATAACCAACTAAAAATATAATTTAACCTTATAAATAAATTAGATAAAAAATCAGTTTTGAACTAAAATTCAGTATTTTTAACTATTCATTAAATATGAAATGTTTTAGAAAAATATAAAAAATTCATCCTAAAATAATTATTATATTTATATTTCCAAGATTAAGTTTATTTTTACATGTTATGTCAATTAAAGTGTCAAAATTCTAATTTAAAACGAGTTCTCTATTAAAAGGTGGTAAAATTGCCTTTATAAAATTATAGGTTTTATATGTAAAATAGTGTTTATTCTTATCTTATTCATATCAAACATAATATAATAATATAAATAATATTTTATTTAATATATAACATATATATTTAATTAAAATCATTCATTAATTTTAATTAACTATTTTTATTAAGAAAAAACTCCTTTGGATGTATATAAATAATAATATTTTGTTTTTTATATCCAATTGTTTCTTATTTTCATTTATCATTAGTTGGTAACTAATGAATTAATTTTATATTTATATAAATAAGAAATTTTTATAAGTTAGTTAATATTATTTATAACTTATAACATAACGGCTAGGTTATATCGTATAATATTACATAATAATATTTTAATAATACATTATTATTTGGTGAAAATCTGCCTTGCGTGTCATGGAAGCTATCAAGGAAGTTCATTTTTGCATGTAACACAAGCTATCGAGGAAAGAAAATCATGAATGTAAAATAATCAATCAATGAGGGCCTCTCTTGCATGCAACACAAGATAGCTCAGTGTTGCATGTATTGAAATACATAAAATCAATTTTAAATAGTAAATATTTTATAAAGTATCTAGATAATAAATTAACTTACGTGTTCGGTGTCGCGTGTCATAAACGCTATCAACTAAAAGGTTTTTCCATTAGATTTTCAGTTCATCACATTCTCCCCACCTTATTTAAATTACATCCTCGCAATTTAAACTCGATCATGGTGATAGATTGTTTGATACTTCCTATGTTTGAAATCCCACATAATGAGAAGGGTTTATAAGTCATCCTCTATAAAAGATAGAATAAAATGTACATAGGTCACATGGACTACCATGTAACTAGGTCTCTAAGTAAATGAACATCAGTGTAAAGTAGAGATATGTACTTGCAGGAAAAATGTAAATATTTATAAGGAGTGAATGGGGTCATCAATCAAAAACAAGTGAATGATAAATGGAATGTTGAGGACCTCAAAGCCACAAATATTTGAGGATTTGGAAGACCACAGATTCAACAGAAATTATGATATTAGGAAAAAAATTTGTTTTTAATACATTTTCCAAATGTTGGGTAATTATTTTACTACTTAAGAACATAATGAAATATTCTTACATGATAGGTTTCAATTTCATATGAAAAATCCTAAATTTTGGTTTTTTTTACATCAAATTCTAATTCATTCATTTACTCCTAGATATTAATTTCCAATACTTATTTTTTTAGTCCCGAAGAAATAAAAGAAACATCTAAAGGATCGTGAGGCCTATAAAAGAGTGAAAATTCTAACTATTTTCTTTAGCTATCTTCCACAATAAATATGGTTAATAGATTAATATCTAATCCTCAAAAGTGAAACTACTGTTTTATCAGTATCATTTATTCATCAAATTTTTTAACTAAAAACAATGAAAAATTAACCAGTAAATTTCATAGGTTAGTGGTTGGCACGAAATCCTTATCATCCTTTGGTCATGGGTTTAAGACCCGCAACCTTGCCAGATTTGATTGGTTATCAACCAGCTTATAGGTCATCCTTTTCTAAAACAAAATTAATATAATTCCTAAAATAAATATTAATGAAATCCATTAAATTATGTTAATCACAAAATAGTCTTTTAACTAAATATTTCAATAAAACCCTAATACATAAATACTTGATCAACTTATTTCCACATAGATCATTCCTTAGTATAGAGTTTATCCATAATATCATTTATAGGATTTTAAAATCATGATACCCTATTTTAAATTTGAAAATCCTAGTTTTAACTTTGTTTCTTCATTTCCAAAATCCTTCATAGTGGTTTTTAAAGAAAATGTAAATTATCCTAGACATATCTCCTAGGAGTTTCAAAGCAGTTGTGAAGTAAGGCCCATGCATGTATACCAGGTTACCCCATGTTAGGCTCAAAATACCTTTCCATAATTATTAATCCTTGATACATATGTATCTAAACCACATACACTTGTTGTATCCATACATGGATGTATTGCTAGAAAGAACCACATAATCTCTACCTTACCAAAATTTTAGGATTTTATTCTATACATATCCACAAATTCTACCTTAGGTCTATGTTCTTAAACCCATGTTTTCCTAAATCTAGTTCCCAAGGATGATACTAAACTTCCTCAGATACCAACAGTAGTAATCTGGCCCTAGAAGGCCCAGATTCAGTGTCTACTACTATTATATTGGAAATATTACAAGGAATTAAATCATGAAGGATCGAGAGTTTACTATTATTGGTAAATGAGATACATACATAAGAAAAGAATACAATAACTAAAACATAATTTTTTATTCATTCTAAATAAATATCTTCAAGGATAAATCTAATCCATCTAGTAAATCCATTTATATCTATCAAAGTACGCTTCTTGGATTCCTAGGGAAATAAACATTAAAATAGTGAGATAAAATTCTCAGTAAGGAAAAAATATAACAGAAGAAATAATGAATCAATGAAAAAATAATTATGATGTGGTGAATAACTGAACTCACATTCCATATAATCAATAAACTGAGAAGTAATTTCACTATATAATCAATAAACCGAGAATCATGTTCATAAATATTATAGAAAGGTAATAACTGAAAACAAATTCCATTCAAATAACTAGATAAGGAAAAATAAATATGGCAAGGTATGAAAGTGAAACCCATTCTATCTAAATAAATTAAAATGAAATGTATCCATATATATGTCGATGTAAAATATCATGGATGAATAATAACTAAAACTAAATCTGGGAAATTATTTTTTAATAGACATCATGTTTGAGTCACATGAAAACCTATACCATCAATACCTTTCACAAGACGATTTAAACAATTCTAATTTGTGAAACTAATTTTTTTCATGAGAACCTATGGATTCATTGAGGACCTATATACATTTCGGGATCCTCCTGTCATTGCCTGTCCAAATCATTCCTCATATCTAATAATCAAAATAAATAATTTTCCTTATCAAATATCTGTATTGAATAAAGGATATGAAATTATCAATATTTTCTGAAATAATAAAATAACTACCAAAGTAGACACTATTTGTAAAATGGTATAGGGTCTAGGTAATAGTAATAAACATGATGAATGAAATGGATAATTTGGGGGAAATTCAATGTTCAATGATCATAGAAGATTGAATATTTCAAGGGGAATAACAAATGATACAAAGAAGTGAATGTTAATACTATCCTTGGACAAATAAATAATATGCCACCCAGAGGAAGAATAAGGATGGTATCAACAATGAAATTTCAATTGGAGTAAAAATAAATGGTTATTGTTGATGATGAATTGAAATACTATAAAATGTTATTTAAAAAATCCTTGAGGAAAATATCCTTTTATTATGAAAAACCATTTGGAAATTTTAATTTGTGAAAATCACTTTTAAAAATAGTTTATTTAAAAATTAACCTTTTATACCTGAAAAGGATGCTTTAAATAAATGATGGAGGGTAAATCTGTACTTGTCATATGAGGTAAAACAATATTCTTTTTTCATTATTAAAGGTTAAAAAATGAATTGTTCATAAAATGATAGGAAGATTCCGTTGAAAACAAAGGTAAAAGAAAAAAATTGTAAAACTTTATTTTCCAAATCATTTTAAAAACATTTTTAAATCTTTTATATTAAAACATGGGTTTTAGAAAAAAACAGGTTCTCTGACTAAAGAGAGAAATAATTTTTAGTTTTCTTAAAAACATTTTCTAAAACATTTTGAGTACCAAAGAGTGGAAAAAATAGCACTAATACTTGAAAATGGTCATGAATAACCAGATAATAATTAAAGGTTTTATTAAAAATGGATATATAATATCCTAGAATGGAAATTCAATTGAAATATCATTAGTAATAGTTATAAGGACAATATTCTTTATACATCCCAAAGTGTCCCATACCACTCTATAATAATTTAAATCATAAGCCAGATGAAGGAATAATATTGAATGAATATTTTAAATACCATAAAGATAAAATAATTAATGATATAATATATCAAAATGGGTAGTATATACATAACACAAAATAAATAAATGTTGAACATGACATTTATCTCATAGATGTAAAAAGTGAGATGTAAATACCTTACCTTTAGTTTCATTTTGGGTGAACGTCTTTTGACTTCTTATTTAATAAACATACGTTAATTTTCTAATTTCAGGAGAAATTTTTTCATGTTTAACATTTATTTTATGTCACTTTATACTATGTTGTATAGAACTACTTAAACAATTTTGTTTACATTGGCTGTTTACACCAAATTCGGATTATGTGTTAACAACAACATTGGTAGGTCAACTATTGTCAAAGGGGTTATTATATGACATCTAAATAATAATAATCATGTATTAATTATCATATTCGTTCATCAATTGTACCTTTAAAATAAATTATTAAATATGGTTATGAAAAATGAACCAACATTACAATCAAGGTGACGGTAGGTCATACGTACGCATGAGTGACGTTCTTATTATTCAATGATCGGTATGGAAAGAAGGTAAGTAACACCAAATATTTTTAGAATGAACAATAAAACATAAATACTATATTATTTAATCATATATACTCATATTTATAATTATTGTGGTGTAAAACGAATCACATCGTGTCGAGGAGGCAGTAGTCCACTAATCTATGAACGACGTTTTCACTTTTTAAGTGTGTGAAATGGTAAAAAAAACTGATATATATATATATATAGTATATTTCCAAAAAGATAATTATTTTATTTATATCATATACTGGTTGTTTATTTTACATATTTTTAATTATAATCATTTTTTATACTTTCCATGGATCGTGTGAATGAATCACATCGCTCTGAGGGGGCGGTAGTCCACACTTCCTCAAACGATGTTATCGTATTAATGAAAAATGGAAATTATTAAAGGTTTTTATTATAAAAGGATTAAATTAGAGTAAAGAATTAATAAATATCATTTATATCATATAAAAATATATTTTCCATCAAAATGGCCAACTATGAAAGTTGGTAAAGTTAAATGAACAATCGTCGTTTTGTGAGGCAGTATTTCACTATAAACAGACACAATATGTTCATTACCCCTTAAATGTAAGTATGACTAAGTGTAGGTATAAACCATAAAATCAAACATAATATTATATTGAAGATATGGTTTTTTTATAATAGAATAAAATAATAAGATATGAGGGGTTGGATAATGGAAATAAAACTAAAAATATTGAGAGAAGATATTACCTCTTTATCGGGTAACTACTTTTGGTTCGTACCAAAAGGATTCCTTGTAAGGATTTCTAACCAAAGGGAGGAATCAAGGTCTAGGGGAGGGATTTTGTTAATATATATGGGCAAATATTTGTTGAAACTAATTAGTTTGAGAGGTGTGAGTAATGAGGAGATGTTGTGACTTTTTATAAGGTTGGAAAAGGACTCACTTGGTATTTTGAAAATAAGTTAGTTTTACCCACATTTTTACCTAAAAAAAAGTCATAAAAAACCAACCAAACTCAAAAATGGAAGGTTAAGGGCCTAATTATTTCCATAAAATTGGTTTTGGAAAAATCATGAACTTGAGTCATACTCTGTGGAAATGAATGTTGATTTGTCACTAATCCTATGCGTTCAAGGATCTCCAAGGGGTCAATATTCTTCGTGCTAAAACATCCCTATCTTTACAAAGTGTATGAATCTCTTCCATAGTTATATTAATAGTAAAAATTTTTCTCTAACATCAAAATTAATGTCCCTTTAGCAGTAGTCAGTATAGCTCTTTTACCGACTCTAGGTAGCTATTATATGTTTTTGTATGGATTGAAACTTTTTTGTCATAACTTTCACAAGATTAGGTCCATGTATCTTTCATTCCACAACTTTATCCCAAAACATTTTCAGTTCTACATTGCCTTACATTCAAAGATTCATATAGATCCATTTAAATACTTGAGTGGAAGCTGTTTTTATATGATAACTCAACCAATTGGATATGTTGATCACATCATCCTTTAAATTCCATCAAGCGTGATCTTAGCTTGTCCTCAAGTGTTTGAATAGTCCTTTTAGATTTTCTATCATTTTGGGGGTGATAGGTCAGGCTAAAATTTAATTTAGTACTAAAATCTTATTGAATTATTCTATAGAATGTATAGGTTAACCTTGGATCACAATCAAATATGATCGAATGTGGAACCCCATGAAACATCACCATTTCCTTCACATATATCTTCGAAATTTTTTCAAGTGAGAAATCTTCCCAAACATTGATAAATTGTTCAGTCTTGGAGAGTCGATCCACCACAAACCATATCGTATTTTTTCTGTGGATGTTTTTGGGAGACTGGTGATAAATTCCATGGTGATATTCACCCATTTCCACATGGTTATAAGAAATGGTTTCATCAACCCTTTGTAATTTTTTCACTATACATTAAATTGATTGCATACCAAACACCTTGATATATACTCCATAATCTCCTTCTTCATGTTGTCCCATCAAAAGTGTTCTCAAAGATCATGGTACATATTGGTACTTCTGGGGTGGTGTAGAAAGATAGGCTATGTGCATTATACAATATCATGCTGTTTATCTTAGGTGATGAAGGAACACAAAGCCTCATTAAAAACTAAATTAGACCATCATTGTCAATTTGGAACTCATATAGCTCCCCTTCCATTATTGATTTCAATTTTTTTTGTCCAGATCATCCCTTTATGTCTCCTTGATATTCTCTTAGATAGATGGTTGGGAAATCATTTGGGAGAGGTAGTATGTATTCAATATCATTATGGTTTCAAGATATATCATTTTCATAAACTAGAAGATAAATTATCTCTCAATTTTCATCATGGATATAGTAGCATGTTTTTTTCTGTTAAGAGCATCATCTACCATATTATCCTTTCTCGGATTGTAGTGAATAGAGAAATCCTAATACATTATTAGATCAAACCATTTTCTTTGATGCATATTGATATACTTCTATGTGAATATATACCTTAGACTATTATGAATAGTATATATTCCAAAATTCTCACCACAAAGATAGTGCAACCAAATATTTAAAGAAAAGATCATATATTCTAACTCTAGATCATACGCCTGGTAGTTATTCTAATGGGTATTTAACTATAATGAGGAAAAGGATATCACTTTATCATTCTACATGATTACAAAACCCAAGACGTTCTTTGAATCATCACTATATATCACAAAACCTTCTCCACATATTGGTAGTGTGTGTAAATGTTAAGGCCAATATGATAAGGATTACTATCATATTTAGGTATTATTTTTTGTTGTCAAGGATGTTTAAGATGAAAATAAATCACCTAACTTTTTATTTAGTGAAAATTAGTCTGAGCATCATATTCAAAAAAATAAGACTCACAATGGTTAAGAATTTCCATTGTATTGGGAATATGTCTTCAGGATGAAGAGGATCATTATACTCAACCTATGTCTAGAATGAAAGGATTAATTATAATGGGGAAAAATCAAAGTCTTCCGGACTTTGATGAAAATGTAATGATTCTTTTCTGATCGTGGAGTTCTCATATATCATTAGTAAGTTATAAAACTAGTGATGAATGATATATGAAATAGAGAGAATAAAAATATTCTACCAATCACATTCATTTGGATCATAATCATACCAATCGTATTCAGTTTGAGAAGGAAAGAAAGGTGTTGATAAAACATAGGTAAGTAGAAACACTTTACTTGGTCGGTTATATGATGATGAAGGTGATATTAAACATAATCAAAGTCATTAATGAATTAAGGGTACTTGCTGAATGTTTATGAATGAATAAATTTGATGAATTTGAATCATTCCACTCTCAAGATCATCATAATGCTATTTCTGGATGAATAATTGTTTAATAACCCAAGAGGATGATTGTAATGAAGGTGCTAGTTTTTAGTTAAACTAAATGCTAAAAAGATTTAAGTCCTCAATGAAAGAAGCTAGAAAGAATCATATTCAAAATATAAATAAGCTCGTAATGTTTATCTATTGGATTTAGTATGTCCTCATATTCATAAAAGGTTGAATTTTGTGTGATAAAAATTGACCGATATCATATTTAGATGAGAAAGAAGTTGTTGAAGTTAAAGCTACTAATACAGGTCCATCAGACTCGGTATTCCATCATAATCATCAGAGGAATAATTATTTGAAACTAATGAATGTAAAGAAAATGAAAATTATGTGGTGGCCAAGAAGAAGAATAAATACAGGTATTTATCAATAATGTAGTCAACCATTTAAAATAGGTTTATCTACTTTTTTTATCATTCAAGTGTTTCAAGAGAAGAGGTAAAGAAGAATTTATTATTTTACATTTGTTGTCATCGTAATGAGGAAGAACATAACGAAAAATCAAAATGGGAAATTAGAATCAGACTAATGTTTCTAAATATTGTATAAAGTATAGATAAATCTATTTGAAGATTCATGATGGTTCGAGAAGTGTTTAGAAGAGTTTATGAATGCAATATGCACCAGAAATTCAAATGAACATATAGATTTGTAAAATGTAATTGAGAGGAAATATTTTCATGAATCCCACCAAAACTATTTTTGGGGTGAGTATAAAAGAAAAATTACTTTGTAAATTATGATAGATGTAATATTCATGGTGAATAAGAGACAAGGCAGAGCTTTAGAGAGAATAAGAGGTTTCCTGATTGAAATTTGTTCTTGAAGTATTTCGGATAGAAGAATCATTTGTGGGGAGACAATATTGTAGTCAAATGTTCATCGTATTGGTCTGAATCATCAGACTGGAAAAATTGTATTGGAATTTCTAGATTGAATAAAAAATGTTTCATAATTTTCTCAAATATATTCTAACAATGTCATATATTTTTCTTATTGATCAATTATACTAGGAGAATCAGACTGAGATTTATAACAAAGTCCATAAAAGGTCTTACCAACATCTAGGTAAGAAAGTAAATATTTTTTATAAAAAACAACACATTTGTGAAAGTTGATAAAAAGCATCATAACTAGTTTGTTACAAAAATTTGAATTACATCATTTGTTAAAGAAGGATATTATGCGCTATAGAATTGTTTACATAGTGACACAGAAATTAAAGGTCATATCCTTCTAAATTTATTCCACACAAAATGATTGTATTCTAGTGGATTGTGTGGTATTAGATCATTTTCAAAAAATACCACGTATGTAGATATTCTTGTTGAATAATAAACCATGTAAATTCTTATGTTCTTATAGATATGGGTTTTAATTATTTTCAATAGGAAAAGAAATATTTAACAGGAGGAAATTTTTTTTAATAATTAACGAAATATAAAAGAAAAATATATCACGAATTCACCCCTCCCCTCTTAGTGATACAATTATATTGACTGGGCAATTACAATTAGTATTAGAGACAGGTTACCTTCATTTTTTATTTGATGAGGTTTTGTAGAGAAGTTGATGGATAATTTAAATTGTTTCAACAATAATGGAATCCTGGTTTTCGATGGTAGAATTCTCATATTTTGAAAGATATAATGTTTCCCCATCTTATGTTTATTAGATATGATTTTCTTGAATATGTAAAGGATGTATTTTCTCATATTGTTGATAAAGTTCATATTAATCTATTGATAAGTATAATCATGATGGTGATGCAAGGGACTAGAATTATTTACTATCATCAACTTCTAAATGTGAATTTTTAAGGGTGAAGTGTGTTTCCATAGCTAAAGGTATATGGGATAAGTGAAAAAACATATATGAAGGAAATACAAACGTGAAGAAGAAAAATTACAAATCTAGAGGATGAAGTTTGAAGACATGAAAATGGGTGGGTATGATTCTATTAGGGACTTATTTACCAGGTTAAATAACATCATCGTCACTATCATATGTCTTAGTTAAAATTTCGAGGATTATATAGTTATTGAAAAGATATTAATAATTATTCCCGACCAGTTTGATGCTAATGTATATTAATTAGAAGATACATATCATAAAAATATATCTATAGATGATTTTCATAGAACTCTCATCACTTATAATATAATATGGTATAAAGATATGAAAATAAAAATAAAATTTTATAGAGATATTTCATTCAAGACTACGAAGAACGAGAATTCAAAGAAGATTATTATTGAAGAAGAAGGTGGTTATTTTGATTCTGAAAATGAGGTATGTAAAAATCATAATGATATTTTATCCTTTTTTTATAAAAATTTGAGAAGAGGTATAGGTAAATATAAAGGGAATTTTCCCTTGAAATGTTTTGAATATGGATTCATTGGGCACTTTACAAAACAAATTCCACAATGAAAGAAAGAAAAAGATGGTGATGAAGAAGAAATAACACCATGAAGGACAAGGAAGAAATAAGGTGGAAAAGAAAATTTTATTCCATAGGGAAGGGTAAAAAATTCTCAAAATCTAAAAGGTGTATTTTCTTATCTAAAGATAAAGAGTAAGAAGATAGTAAAGCTAAATCCAAAAATTCTATTGAGCATGTTGGTGAGAATACTTTTAGTGTAACGATTAATGATGAGAAATTTAGAATTAGCAGTTCTGATTAAGAAGAAACTCAACGTAAATTTCATTTAAAAAATATTTCAAATATATTTGAGAAAAATTATAAGTCTTGAAAAACAAAACATGATGTTGGAAGTTGAATGTTCCTAATAAAAAATTCATGAAATTTTTTTAGATGATAAGAAAAAGATGCAACTAGATATTAGTGATTTGAAAAAATATATTATGGAAGAAAAGAATCATAATGAAAATATGGAATTGAAGTTAAAGGCATAAAAATAATAGTTAGAACTTGTCAAGTAAAAACATTGTAAAGATGAAAATAAAATTATATTTTCTAAAAATTCTATATATGAAGTTGGTGAAAGTTTTCATAAGGAAAAACCTGGTAAGGATAAAAAAAAGTAACCATAAAAATTTGATAGGAAAGATAGAATTATTTTAGGAAAAAAAAGCCTTGAAAATAATGTATGTGGCTACGAGTAAAAATGTTGAGAACTCATATGTTTTTGAAAAACCTGAATCTAAAAATTCTTCTAAAAATTATGAATATGTACATGTTTCTATTATTTCCAGTTATAAAAAGGATAAAATGGTAAATAAGCTAAAAAAGAAGATTCTTATTGATAATAGAATGGGTTGTGGTCAAAAAAATTCAGATAAAGAGGTTTCTAAAAAACATATTCATAACTCCAGTCAGTATGGAATCTGTAGAGCAAATTATTCTTTCTATGGTTACTAATAGTTTTTTTATGGAATCATAAATAGAAAAATATGTGTTGGTTCAACAAACAACATTACTACTATTCCATAGGTTATGAGAGACATAGGTTTAGAGGGAGTCAATATTCTCAAAAGAATAAATATGAAAAATAAGTTCTAAAGAACCTTATAATGATGGTGTAAAAATTAAAAATAGGTTCCAACCCCAAGAAACTATTTGTGAAAGATGTGAACAACCATGGAATCGTGATAAGGGTTTTATTTTTTTGTTACAGGAAAAATATAATTTTCTTTACATTTCTCATAAGACGGAGGTGAAGAAAGAAAAATCGATTATTGTTAAAACTAACCTCAAATCATTTAAAGGTAAACGACCTTGTATTCTTGATAGTGGGAATTCCTCACACATTAAATGAGATTTAATTTTTTTTGAATAATTTAAAAGACTTTAATGAGGTAATTATGACATTTAACAAGAATGAAACAATAATCCTCAAAGGTGTTGGATCAAATATCATTGGGAAAGAAATGTTTAAATCTAAAATATATTTATATATTGATGAGTTGATACAAAACTCTTGTTACTTGAATATGGTAGAAGAAAATTATTTATGGAAAAAATTAAGGGAAACATGTGTCAAATAAAAAATAGCATGTTATGAAAGCGATATTATGTTCAAGATATTCTTTATTTTCAATGAATAAGAGATTTTTTTAGCACTATTCTTCATAAGGGAAAAATTTCAATGTTTGTGTATAGGGAAGTTGATATTTGTTCAAAACAACACTTGGAACATATTCATTCTCACATATATGGACCAATGATAAAACAAACAAAAAATGATGACAATTACTTCATCACTATCATTGATGAATTTAATCACATTACTTGTGTTATGAATATTAAACATAAATCATATGCTCTGAGAATGTTT